>JAOTQQ010000052.1:7299145-7387374 GCA_026546715.1 Gallinago undulata | reverse complement strand
CCCCCCCCCCCCCCCCCCCCCCCCCCCAAAAAAAAAACAAAAAAAAAAAACAAACAAACAAAAAAACCAAAGAAAAACAAACCCTGAAAAGACAGGATTCTTGGATTAGTACTTACTCCTCTTGAATTTGCATTTAACTTGTCTGGAAAAGATATAAAAACAGTCATAGGCAATGTTTTGGATGACTGAAATAACAAATGAAGATGTTCAGCTTGCTTTCCTCCTGCTTATCAGATCCTCCAAGTTTGTATTGATCCGAACAAAATAAATCCTATGAGGAAAACAGAGTACACCCCTGTTATTTTAATAATAGGAAACCATTCCTCTCTGTGTGGTTCAAGATGATGCAAGACCTGCCTTCCTAATCGATACTGTTTTGAGCATTTGAATGTTCTGCAGAATCCTTATGGTAAAAGTATGAAACAAGTATGAAACACAGAATTTGTGTGAGCATGTGTGTATATTTTTACATATCTATCATACAATTATTCTTTTTCCCTTGTAATTCCAAACTAACGATACGCACTGGTTCAGGTAACGGGTGTCCACATGGATGTAACAACAAACACTGAACTTTAGTAACAGGGAAAATAATGGCATCTGTTCTCCTAGATGCTGTAATTTAGCACAGCAAAACAGTACTGTTCCCTCCATCTGACCATGTATCTGGAGAATGAGTGACACTGCCATTGTTTGTGTTGTCATGAAATTGTTCAGCTACCTCAGTAGCTCAGCTGCATAATCAATCATTTCCAACAATTAAAACAATGCAGTTCGTTGGCAGCTGACAACCCGAAGTACCAGCTGCCAATTTCTCTAGCTTGTGGGTTTTTTGGTTTTAAAATTGCACACGGATGGGAGTTGCCCGACATTTCTTTCTTCTCATAATAACTTTCTTGCTGTGTCTCACAAGCATTTATCACAGGGCATGACAGATGAGTCAGCACAATTGTTGAGATGAGACCTGTGTTAACGTGGAAACCGTAACTTTTGTTAGTGGCACAGCAGCACTCCTCCCAGAGTTTCTAAATAAGATGGAAAAATTGGTTAAAGAACTGCAGGATCCAACTATTTGTGTAACTTGCTTCTCTTTCTAGTGAAAGAGCATTGGTTATATTTAGTATTTTCAGTTTCTAAGGAATATATGAATATTCATTTAAGGCTTTTGGTTTAATATTTCAAAAATCACCAACACTGAAGAGCTGATGCATCTTGCTCCCATTGATCTTTGGAAATCTATTTTGCCGAAGTAGATCTGCTTCCTGTTCTGTGAAACTTTTTTCAATAGACTGGCTATTTCTGTACTATCTCTAACTTATTTCTCCAAGTAGCACTATATGTATTACAATGCTTGTCTTGGGGAGTTGTGATGGAGAAATATCATTTGGCTGGAAATCTCCCTGCTTTGTCCTGCTGTATGAAATGATGTTTCAACTGCATAATATGAACAGTGTAGGTTGAGGAAAATTACCTCTAATACAGTCCTACAGTTTACTTCCCAGGTTTGTATAGCACCTTATAGGTCTCCAAAGAGCTCTGCATCATACTTGTAGCACTTCAGCAAGTGTAAACTCAACATGAGACTAGCTAAAGGAGGAATTAGGTAGCCTGTATTAGACATAGCAGCTGTCTTTATGGAAAGTAGGCAAAAAGATGAGATTGAAAAACATTGGGTGAAAGATGGATGGTTAATACTCCACTCCTTTGAGATTTGACACTGTATGTGCAGACCTGCTGTGGGTCATGGGCATTGCGAGAATCTAAAGCTGACTCCTTATGACCAACAACAGCACTTCTAATTATGCAAATCAGCATAAGCAAGTCTCACACTGTGGATCATAAATTAATCACAGACTTGGGGATTACTTTTTTCTTTCCTGCTTGCTCATACGCAAGGGTGCACTCCAATTACTGAACACTGTTAAGAGAAGGAACGGTCCTTGGTTAACAGGAGTCTGACTGTGGTTGCTGCTTAAAGAGCAGGTTTTCAGTGAGATGGGCTAGTAACTACAGGGCTTATGCTAAAATTCCACAGTCTTTAGGACCATTTGTGCTCAACTCTGGTCAGCATCTGTTTTGGAACTGGCGGGACCAAATGCTGTTACTGGAAAAGTTGTGACTTTGCAGTTTTCTTACAACTGGCCAGTGGTTTTTGCCATGTGCTCTCTTGAGATTTGTCAATTTGCTCTATCAAGACTGTCCCATGCCACCTTAACTCAAGTTGCTGGCTTTGTTCTGTATGAGTCGTGGAAGACTTATTCTGAAGAAGAAAAATCTAAATAGAAGATATATTATTTTTTTCCCATGACTTTTTGTGTCGCTCATCTTTCATATTTTGATTTCTATGATTGTAATGTTCTCAGATGTCATTTCTCTTTAGATTCTAATGAAATCTTCCCTACATCAATGGCTTTCACTTCTAAACTCCACAACATAGATTTTTGTGAAGCACTTGTAATTGTTCAGTTACTGCAAATCTTCACAGAACGAAATCAATCTTACAGAAACATTTAGTGACAGAAATCCATCTGTTTACATTACTGCCTGATTGTGTTTCAAGGTCTGTTTTTCCTCAGCGTTACCCTGTGTTGGTAGGATTGTGCAGAAATTAGTGTGCTGAACTACATCTAGTAAATCTACAATCAATACATAGGTACCTTGAAAAAAAGAGACTTTCCTTTTTCCTTGCTTTGACTGTATTAAACTTTGCACATTTACCTTAGTATATATTGAACCTCAGTGTCTACTTACCTTACCAAACGAACTTTGTATTCAATGGCACATCTCAAATATTTGCCCTTTAGAAACTAGGTGGACTTTATTTTAACTTGCCATTTAGTTTAGTTCTACCTTCTTGCTACAGTTGTTAGACACTGATGGTGTCCTCTGAGGTATGGATGAAATCTTTTCTCTAAGGAAGAAACTATGTCTTGGTTGCTGTATCTAGGGCCTCATGGACAGGATCTTGAATCTGGAAAAATCTCATTGCTTTGATCTTTTAGCATGGATTTCTTTCAGGAGATGGGAATAAATAAAAGCTATCACAGAGGCTTTTATCTTGCTCCAAAGAATGGACGAATTGGAGAAGGTTGCTATGGGGCTTGTTTCTTGTTTATATTCTTTTTAACTCTTCTGAGCTGAGCTTTTGGTGGGATCTGGAAAAGAGTTGCTATTTGAGATATGATCAAAAAGCAGTAGGCACCTGATACTAAAGAAAAAAGAAGAGAGATTCAGGTTAAAGAGAAATGAGATAAGGAAGCAAGAAACCCAGGAAGAACAACATGGTTGAGGCTACCTTTGCAGTGAATGAACTTTTGCATAACTGAACTAGAGCAAAACCAAGTGTGATGAGGATATATTTTCTGGAACACATCTCTAAGGTGTCCTGCAAATCTGTGAGCTGTTAAAGACTTGTCTCTTTGCTCTGGTAAAGGGGTAGCCAAGTCATAAACAATAAAGTTAGTTACACAAGAAACCATTAAGTTTCATCAGAGAAAGGATGGTGAGGCGCTTTAGGTTCCTTGTGATTTAGACCATGTGTTGAAAGTCCTTTGTCATGACTGAACTGCTTCTGAATGTCTGCTCAAGGCAGGAGGGTGAAGTATTTTTATTGTTTTAGTTATTTTCTATGCTTGTTGGTTTTTATATGCTAATAAGTTTGTTTCTTTCCAGCCTTTAGAATATTCATTTCACAAAGTCTAAAATTTGACACCTGCTGTAGCTTGTATTATCACTTTCACCCTTAGAAACCCAGAAATTATTAAGGTGGAGTAATTACTATCCGATTATATAATAACTACTTTAATCCAGCAATCATAATATGATTTAAAATGAACCCTTTTGTGCCATTGATTTCAGAATAATTACTGTTATATTGTACTTCTGCAAGAGTTATTCTCAGTTAACCACTTGAAAATAATATGCTCTACTTATTGAAAAAAATAAATCTGATTATCCCCCAAAGCTCGATATTCTTCCTACATCTGCGCTTCAATTGTATAGAGGCACATAATCGTAATGTTTTCTGGTGACCTGAGGGATGCTAAAATAGGCTCCTTTCTGTATCCACTCTAGGAAATATCAATAGGCCTAATACCTAGTTCAAAGTAGCCTTTTTTTTTAATGGTGTTTTTTCTCCCTCTGAACCAGAGACATGGTCACTGTTCAGGCCTGATAGGTTTGTCAATTATGTTTAATAGTACAAGAGAGATAAAGACACAAGGAAAATGCTTTCCTTTTTTCCCCCTATTCTTGTCTCCTACCTCTGAGGTCTCTCTACATATGTAAAGTTTCCTAATGAGACCACCAAATTAAGATCTCTTAATTCTCTTTGAAGTAAGACTAATCAGGAAATAGAAGATGTCCATACTTAAAGATATGAAGAAAAATATCCTGTGGCAGTTCACAGGTTTGTGGGAGTCTTGCCATTTTAAGTACAGAGCCCTTGTGTGAGTCTTTACAGGAATGGAAGAAATTTTTACCTTGTTTGTCTGTAGGGCTATTGTAATCAGCAATGAAAGAAGATGGTCACACATCAAAGAGCATTTCAAGCCAGTGAGGAAAACTGTCAAAATAGTAATCAAAAGGAAAAGTCGTTGAATTCTCTGTCCTGCTCTGAGGAGCCCGAATTGTGTGATTGCACAACAAAGCCTGAATGATGGTAAGAGAAGCAAAAGGTGGTTGTTAGTGTTATTGAGTTTAGGGAAAGGGTCAACCAGTTGTCCTTCTGAACTCTTAAATTCATATCTCCTTAGAAAAGGGCATTTTCAATAGGGAAATCATGGGAAAACTGTTCATTTTTCTCAGCATTTCCTGATTTCACAGAGGCTTTTGTGTGAATGCTTCCGTTCTGGGTTGCAGAGACGGAGAGCAGGGAAAGAATTTGACTATTTGTTCCCTTTTCACCTTTCCCAACTAAGAGAGCAAGGAAGTTTTGCTCCTTTTAGTTATTGACAAAACTGTTCTCAAGGAGAGGAGACTTGCTGCATTCTCTGTCTGAAAATTACTTAGATGAAACAGACTGATAAATACAAAATGTTATAGTGGAATGAATGACAAGACACTAATATTTTACTGAAACATGCATTTAGCTGTAGTATTTATTTGTTGCCAATAACTACAGTGAGTTAACAGCTCTTTGTCATGGAAGATCCAAATTTAAATCACAGATCCTCTTTATGGGTCACTTTTGGAGTGGCTACAGGAAAAGATACTGTTAAAAAGAGATCCAAGTTTTACAGCTTTGATTATATGTAGACAAGATTGTCACATGTTTTTAATGGGCTCAAGAATATGGATCAGCAAATTTGAGAATATTAGCAGGCTGATAAAACAAAAATGAAAGACTGACTAATGTGTCAAGTACTGACGTTGCTGCAAGCTTTCCCTTATCTTCTGCAATATGAGGACTGGGTAAATAATTTACAAAACTTGTGCTAGTTCTCCTGGTGATACTAAATAATTTTTTTCACAAACTTGTAAATTTCTTCTGGGAAGAGCTTTCAATGGTTTTGGAGATCTGGTGTTGAGGTATGTGTTCCTTTAGTCTATCTAGTTTTAAATAAGTGATTGCTTCCACTCCTTCAAGGTGTATAGCTCTGCTGTTTGCTGTTTCTGAAAGTTCATGCTGGAAATTCCAGTTGCTTGAGGAAAATATAGCATGGTTTAAAGTACATTTCAAATTGTTATTTAAATGTAAGGTGAAATATTATTGAAAGTATAAAGCAAATGCTAATTTACGCAGAAGTTGCATTGCTTGTACTATTTTTTCCTCCTATGTGTAGCAGAAGAGTAATACTAATCTCATCAAACCACATAATCCTCTTTGATAGAATCACATGTCCATTCAACACTTCTGAATTTATCGTTGTAGCAGTGGGGTGATGCTTTTTGGGCAGGTTCTCCCATTTGATTCTCCCATTAGTATTAGACTCTGTTCATCTGTGGAAGGGTTGACGTTGCCACTGAGCCTGAGATTTCTGGCTAGTGAATGTATATAGTGATTATTGCTCCTCTGTATGCTGGTGACTGCCATCTGGCTGGAACGTGGTCAGTGTCTTGCGGAGCAGAGGACGGTACCTAGAAAAGGCTGTAGACACTTGTCCTGCTTATATTAACTGTGGTGCTTGGGTCACTGCCATAGGAAGGTGCATTCATAGCAAGAATGTTTTATTTTAGTGTTGCCTTCCTGAGGGCACCTCTGATTCCTTCAGGTTCATTGGCCTCCATGAGACTCCTTCTGGTTCCTCTGCTTCAGACAGAGTTCCCTGGTTCAATATCAGTCTTACCTTACAGTCTTCAGAGGGAAGAGGGAGGTGTTACCTTCTAAATATGCATCACCCTTTGGATGATATGTATGATCAGCACTTTCTTCTTTTTGACACTTTCTTGAAATCCTGAGGAAGTTTGAGGAATAGCTTGTTTGGATCATCTTTCCCTTGTTTCTTTCCTAAAGCCCTTGAATTAAATTAAATAAATAGATTATTTATAGCAGACTTCTTGATCCAGGTCAGCCTCCAGTAATCAGGAATGATTGCAAAGCTGCTGTGAGTTCATGTCATTGTGATTCTCTTAAATGAAGTAGGGGAGGTGAGCATGGATCCTCACCACCATTTAGTGCTCGCCTGCAGTCAAACTCTGGGATGTTTATAACACGTTTTTGGCATGTCTTCGGTGAGACTTCTCTGCTGGATTTCCTGCTTATTGGAAGAAAAGAGCTCTAAGTTACCTCTGTGAGAATTTCTTGGGTTTCAGATTATTATTTTTTCTTAGGAAAATCAGTACATGAAGTGAAAGTATATGTCTAGGCAAAAGCAGTTTACTGATGTGCTAAATCTAATTTAAAAATTACATTCTTTCAGTTTTCACATGAAGGCAACAAAGTCAAAGCTTTAATATATTTTCTGGAAGCAAAGCTTTATATCCTGTTCTCCTTTTGTACCTGTTCTTTTGTACCCTCTTATTTCCTAGACTTTTTATTTACCATTTCAATACTTCTCCCTCTCCCATGGGTTTTCTTTCACCAGTTACAGAAAGGAGAAAATAAAGTTGCCTATTATTCCCAGAAGGTGCCAGAAAAGAGGTAGTAAATAGGACTTGATGATAAGTAGTTCCCTCCCTTTCCATGGAGAGATAAGTAAGAGGTTTATATGTTTGGGGGTTTTTTGTTCTTCTTTTCTTTACTCTGATGTGCCCTTCCTTGTATTCTTGGGTATTTTCCTTTGCTTACCAGAACTTTGAAATACTTGTGTTTAGTGCAAAAATCATTAAGCGCAAATTTGTGACAAATATTTACTGTTGAGCTGGCATATAGAAACAAAACCCCACTAAGTCTGATGGGGGAGGCTGATGATGAGCAGGAACGATCAGGGTCCTTGGAGCAGTAGGAAGAAGTGACTTCTGGGGAGTGAATCCAGCGCTGGTGACTCCAGTAAAGCAGAGAATTCAAGGAGATTCTGCCAGGCCACCTCCATCACAGCCGTGGTGTGAATGGCAAGTGGTTGCCTCATTCAAAGATCAAGCACCATGAACCTGTCTGTTCTGACTTGAGCTGTCTGCAGAACAGTATTGCTCAAACATGGTTCTCCAGCAGTGACCAGATGCACCTACTGAGTAATCACATTTGGGTTTTATAGCTTCATATTTTTAACTTAAGCACTAAAATCCTGAGACAGCTGAATGTGTTCTGAGCCATTTTAGAAATCCCAATCATTCAAACACATGACCTGTGTTAAGTTGATTAGTATATACACTCTTCAACGTTTTTGCAAGAAAAAGATGACTTCAACACTATTCTAGGCTAGGATTTACAAGACTTTGTCATTAAATATGCATTTTTATGCTGTTTCCACAACATGACTCTCATTTTATTGCTAAAGTGGTATAAATTCCACTGTGAGCACTCCCAGTCTGCAATGAAATGCTATTTATAGAAGAAACAAATGTAGCTGCAATTCTATATTGATGTTTTACTGGCCTAAGACAAGCTGTATTTCATACCTAACAATTATGAAGAGAAAAACAAAAAAAAAAAAGGACATGCTATTTCAAGTCATTGTGGGTTTCATGTGGCATCATAGGAGATAACATCTAGTGACTAATAAGCCTACCTATCAGGATTATTTGAAATACCAAATCAGGGTGACAGTAATAAATTGTCCTTTTAATCTGTCTCTCTAGTTAAATGAACCATTCCCAGTTATTATTGCTGAAATGGTATTTTCAGAGGACTGTGCAACTACAGCCTCAGCTGAGAACTTGGACTTAGAGGCACTCCTTGAATGATTGAACTCCTTGAGTGGTTGAACACTGCAGGTGAAGTAGAGGGAGCCACAGTTTTTATGCTGAAGGGCTGCTGCAAATCAGTAGTTGTCACTGGTGTTGGTGTAACTGCCCAGGGAGAACCCCATTTCTATCTAGACTCCTCTAACCAAATGATCTTATCTTCTGAGCATATCAGAATTTAATTCAATTTTTAAACTTTCTTTTAGTCCCTGTTGAAGAAAAAGATGGTGAAACTAGTCCAAGTGAACCAATGCTCTTTTTTCCTTCCCTGAGTCAGAGGCTGGGGATAGCAGTAAGAACAGTGCCAGCAAAAAGTACAAGCAGTAGCTCCTCAGATATTAGAGCTCTCAGTGGTGCTGAGGATATCAATATCTAGTTGTGGTGGCTTTGGGCTTTACAATCAATCTTTTTGTTATTGGTCTTCTAAAAAAAAAAAAGTGTCAAATATTCCCGAATGCCTCTTGCTTCTTTTTTCCTCTTCAATGCTGCATAATGGCAGTAGAAAACTTCTGGTGTCAGTTAATCTCTAAAAACCTGGGGCCCTTGTTAAGAACTACTGGATTTCTTGAGCTGATTTCAGGGTAGTTTGTTCTGGGGGAATTAAATATGACTCGATGTTAATATCTTCTAAAGACAAAACCTTAAAATGGGAACCTGCCCTCACTCTACCATCACTGGTTGATCCAGGTGGTACCCAAGCAGTTACCCCAGAAAACAAATATGTTTCTTGAGGGATCGCTAACTCCAGCTGGATTGGTCTCAAGTCTTGGCTAGTTGGGAGGCTTCGTCTCTCTGCATGAGATATACGGACCAGGGAATAAAATACTTTTATCAGAAGTATATGTTTTTTATTCCTTCCATCTTAGGACCAGAATTTGCAGATTTTGTAGCTGTCTTTATGGGTATGGGTGCTAAGGCATTTGGCACTTAATGACTATTTTTTCCCTTCTTTATATTTGAAAGTGATTTTTTTTTTTTTTTGTACATGGAAAAAATTATCTTTGTCATGTCTTTAAGTGAAATCATACAAAATGCAGAGAATTGGGTAGTAATTTAACGTTAGTGCGCTTGAGACTTACTGCAGCAATCATATGTTTTATCAGGCTTCAGGTAAGAAACAACTTACAGTGATTTCACCAAAATTTTAAAACGTTAATCTGGATAAGTTTAGAAAAATTACATGTGCATCTTTCTCATCCCATCACAAATAAGTATATTAAAAAACTAAGACTTAGAAATTAAATTGGATTTGTTCAGTTTATTCGTAATTTTTATATCATAGTAATCTTAGATGCCTTATGCTTAAATGAGAAAACATTTATACCACTAAAGCTTTGTAAATCAGTTTGTCTCGGAAAAGCTGTTGTGGGTAGATGGTAAATTGTGTTGGTTTCGATGTCAAGGTAATTACACTGTTCTGAAGTCTTGATTGTGTGGCTGCAAAAGACAAATTTGCCTGTACTTTCTTGACATATTAAGTTTGAAGAGCTCCTGTCTCCAAGCAGTCCATTGCCATGCTGAGATCTATTTTGTCAATGACTACAGGATACTTCACTCAGTATGCATATCTGTTGGGAAAGTGCTAATTTTCCTGGCAAGTGAAGGACTCAACATCTGCCAGTCTTCATTTTCCAGGCAGCAAACAATGCAAGGAAACCACTTTCCATGCTGTTGAGGTGTCAGTGCTGTCATGTTGCTATTAATACTGAACGGGAGATAAATTCATCCCTAAGCACTGGATGGTCAGTTTGCTAAACTAGGTAGCTTGATTTTGTCAATCAATTAAGGCTTAATTTGATAGTATGATTTGAGGGGTTTTTTTTTTTGAGATGCTAGGGAGTTATAGGATAGAACTTCAAATGAATTAAATGCAGAACTTTCCACCCCACCCTCAATTTAAAAATAAATAAATAAATTAAACCCATGCGAAAAGCTTCACACACCCATGCCAAACCCAAGGAACAGGACTCCAGACCCCAACCCCAAGAGTACTTTGTTTATTTAAGAATTTCTTTTCTACAACTCTCACTCAGTTAATAGGGTTTTCATAATGAGACTGTTGAACATCTGCTGTATTTGGGAAATCAAAGAAGACAAGGCTGTTTGGAAAAGTATGTGTGTGGGGAGGGAGCCCTGTTTGAAGAACACCACCCAGCTGTCTTACAAGTTTCAGTGTAATCAGGTTTCGTTATAATGTGCATAATGTGATATTATGTGTGGAGGAAGGTTATAAAAGCAAATGAAATGATAGCAAGTTCTTCTGTAGCTCAGCTAATGTACATTGTACTATTTTTACATACCTTGTTGAAAGAAAAGAATCTTTAAAAATACAGACTTCACTTATTTTATTTTTTTAATTTAATCTAATAGCAAGTTTGTTGCAGACAGACCCTGGGGAATGGTGTGCTCTATAGAGAGCAGCTGCTTCTGTTTGCATACTGAAATTCAGGTGCGAAAAAGTGCATGTCCTTCTAGAGAGGATGGGTGAGAACCTCCCATGGTGTGTGGTCATGTGGCAATTATTAAGATAAATAGATTCTCTTTTAAACTATCAGAACTCACCTGTTAAACCTTCTACTTGTTTGAATGCATGTCTAAGGCAAAACCAAATATCTCTTCAGATAGTAAAAAAACCTGCCAAAATGAGTTAGGTACCTACAGATGGTCCAGACTGGGTCAATATTTATTAAACTGGCACTGGATTTCTTTGAACTTGCTTATTATCTTTTTCATCATTTTTTTTTCTTTCTTGCTTAAAAAAAAAATCCTCAAACCCATTTAACCGGTGTCCCCAGAAGGAGGAGAACTATCTCAGTACTGAATACTTTGCAAATCCCTGTCTTGACCTGAGTGACTTTGGCATGCTATTTGATTTCTATATTTATAAAGAAAATTCTTTGGTTATGATAGTAATAATATATACTACGTGTCAGTGCCTGCAGCTGGGCTGAGGGAGCTCTCAGAGCATGAGTCAGTTTTCTGGCAACAGCCACTTGAGCAGCAACAGTGCATTTTGGGAAAATTAAGGACTTATCATCTTGTTATAATTATTAAGCACTTGTAACTTTCTTTCCCCCTGTGCTGTGGTTGGGAAGTGCCACACGTCGGCTGACAGCTGGGAGTTTATGCATGCTTTGAAGTGAAGAGTTTGCAAGGAAAATTACAGTTGCATCTATGAGGCTTAGAAAAGGGAATATATTCTCAATTTATTTAACAAGGATTAGTGCAAAGTTTTTCTTTCATGAAGCAGCAATTAAGTATGAAGTTGAAATGTTGTTACTAAATCCCATTTAAATACTACAGAGGAACTTTCCCATCAAATCTCCAGGCCACAGGTATACAAGTAAATTAAGAAGCAAGCAAACTATCTGACTGTCAGAAACGCTTGCAATAAATAATATATGTCAATTACAAGCCAAGGCCTTTCCACGGGAACAGTTCTTCTCCAAGTCTGGTGAAGGGGGCAGAGCAGATGCTTCCGTGCATCTCTGTGACCCGTGTTGAGTGAAGGCTTCACCCTTCACTACACTGTACGGTTTGAAATGCAGTCAGTGTAGGATCCTTGGTATTACTAAGATGTATGTATGTAAAGAAATCTGTCTGAAACTCTCCATTCTCTTTTAAGACTTTTATCTGAAAATACTAGCAAAGGATTGTCAGCACAAATGAGGTGTAAGTGTAGAGTAAGAAGTGATGGAACAGCAAAACCACTCTAGTGCTTTTCCAACATTTGCTTAAAGAAGATCCACTTATTAAATTTTTTTCATCTGTGGCCTTCCTTTCACGTACCTTGCATGTGTTGCTTTCCATTTCAAATTTTGTCATGGATTTTACTGCTGGGCTTGTAGGTGTGAGTCTCCAAATACTTAAAACATGTATAGATGAAATGCATGAAGCACAACTTGCAACTAGTATCTAAACAGCCAACCAGTACAGATCACTTTAAAAAAAAATATTAATCAGATAAGAGATACTACTCCTTCTGTGTAAAACACTTATTCTTTTAAACATTGCATTTTATACCTAAAAATAATGTTGAGGAAGTAGCTGTTAAAACAGCAAAGGCTAGGTAAGTAATTTATAATGAATACTTAAATAAATCTTATTCTATGCCTTGTTATTATCTCACAGTATCCTTGTGTTAAAGAAATATATCTGACATAGACTTAAATCCTCTAGTTCAAGATATTTCTGTTGAGATACACTAGATATACAAATAAAGAGTCCTCAGAGACAGGCCAGTATACTTCCATAAATTTTTCACTTTGGCAAATAAGTGGTATCATCAACAACTTTTTTTTTTCTTTCCCTGCTCTTTATTTCTGGAAGTGTTTGGGGGTCTAAGGCATTATTACTGGTGCTGCTGAAGCTGAAAAGGGAAAGCATTGAGCCACACTGTCCGTGGAGGGTTGAGAGCTTTAAGCAGTTTTCTTTTGTTGATGTTCTCTTCCTTGCCTTACTTCTGTGAGAAGTTATTCACAGAAGTCCATCTTAACCCATAGAAACATACGGTGTAATTTCTAACAGTTAAAGTCTGGGGAAACTTAATTTTTATGAATGAGGTACTGAATCCAGAATGTCAATACTTATTAGGATAATAAAAGCTTTTCCTCCCTCTTGCCCCTCACCCCATTCTGACTTTAAATAAATAAATTTAATAGTAAAATGATAAGCTACTGTAGAGGTGTTTTTATTAATTTCATTTTGTTTTATACGTATTTGTGGAAGTTGAATACAAACATTGAACAACATGTTGCATCTGCCTGTTTGCTTAATATTTCTTTATCTGTCTTGGGAAAATTGGTTTCCAAAATTGGGGTGAAAAATGGGGTTGTGGAGCAGAAATGGAGCCCTCCCTTCATCTCAATTTATTTCTAGTACGTGCAGAAACTACTGCTATTATGTTAAAATGGCAGTGAAACAGAGAGAAAAATGGTTGTTTTTTCAGTCATAATTCATGTATAGTCAAGCAGTTGCTCTGGATACATATAAAAACTGCAGAAATTGGTCTTGAGCTTTATATTATAGAAATAACTTTGCCAATAACATCAACTCAACAAGTCATCTTGTTCTCAAATTATTAATCTGTGATGTTTCTGGTAACTCCGAAGCACAAAATTTGACCGTGGTGCCTCAGTGTTCAGGTTTCTGCTTTAAACTGGTTGTATGTGCCTGGGATTAATCAAAAGGAGATGTGTGTGTGTGGAACATCCTGGGTTTTTTTTGGGTTTTTTTTGGTTAATTGTTTTTTTCATGGGCATTTTGACTAATTATCTGATATTTAGATGATAATATTTACATTAATTATCAAGTTTGTCTTTAGATGTGCTTATTTTATGATAATATTCCAGAATAAGCAAGATTCCAAAAATCCAGAAGTATAAGAGCCTGACTGGGTAGTGTAATGGATTATAATTTAAAGGCACTTGAAAAAAAATTGTGAAGATTTAACATATTCAAAAGTTTATGTATCTTATGTTATATTATCTACTTGACTAATTCCACACAATTCACACATGGTGGGAGAGATATGAAGTAAACTTGATGCCTTTTTCTTGAGATCTTCCATTTCAAAATACTTTATTAGAAAAGAAGGCCACAGCACAAACCATTCTCTGTCTCAAGAAGAAAATCTGGAATAAGTCTTCAGTGAAATAAGTCTTGTTTTCCCACTCCTTGACAAATTTGAGGTGAGTCTTTCCAGTAGCAGATGTCATAGTCTTGGGCAAAGGTGTCTACAGGAACTCCTTGCTCAAGAAATGATTAATCTATGTGATTCTGCCACCTGAATTCTGTTCTCTTACATACCAAGCCTTGGTGATGCTCAACTTTTGGACCAGGAGTTATTAAATAGGCAGACTTATCTACAGACAGTGACCTTCTTTCTGAGAACACTGAGAACACATCTGAAAGGCTTTGAAGGAGTGATCTTATGCAGTTATTGTCCCTGATCCTGGACAACAGAGAGCAGCCTGCAAAATTTGATCTGCACAGCTGAGGTGCCCTGTCCCCACCACAATGGTAACTGAACCTTTCTGAGATACTTAGTATGGGTACCAGTTAACAGGCGAGTCATCTGAGTTACCTAGGGATGGTTTGGAAACAGGGACAATCCATTGCCTCTAGATCTGTTGCTTCAAACAAAGATGGTAATTGCTGCCGTTCAGCATTGGCTCTTAATGGCCAGCAGCCAGGAGAGATGAGGTGGAGTTACACCTGGCAAAGTCTCCAATGTCAACATGGAGAGAAGCTAACATAAAACACAACTAGGCTCTAGCTCTAAGGCAGGCTCACATTTTAAATTCTAAGTGTTTAAAATGCCCAAGGTGATACCTTTAGGAAACTTGTTTAATGAATTTAAAATATTTATTAGAAAGGCTCAGTGAGATGTTGCAATTAAAAAGGAAAATCTGATCTATATGGATGATCTTTTGATTAGGTATATGCTGAACTCTGAAAATTGGCTGGTGAGTGGGGCATTGCTTTTCATGTTTAAAGCTTTTGATCTGTTAGAGTAAGAAATGAAGAGAAAGTTTGGTATGTGAAGCACGTGACTTGCGGTTACTGCTTTCCTTGGGCTGGCTGCTGGGAGAGAGACATACTGTGCTACCAGTAAAACTAAACTGTAATTTGGAAAACTTTTAAAAGTAAGGCAGTCTTGCCCTTGAACAGTGTGACTGTGGGGCCAAGTAAGTGGGAGATCTGAGCAGAGTGCATCCATGTCTGAGTGTCTAGCATTAATTCTCATTAATTCTTCTGGTGTGATATGATTATAATTTGGTTTTTTTTTTTTTTGATTCAGGCAGATATGAGAAGGAATTGGGGAAAACTGAATTAT
This sequence comes from Gallinago undulata, assembly GCA_026546715.1. NCBI lineage: Eukaryota > Metazoa > Chordata > Aves > Charadriiformes > Scolopacidae > Gallinago > Gallinago undulata. The sequence continues at coordinate 7,372,253 of JAOTQQ010000052.1, read as the reverse complement.
TATTTTTCTCTTGTGATGGTTTCAGAAGGTTTATGTTGTGGTATAGGGCAGAGTGTGCTGTAGCATATTCTGTAGATGTTATGTAGTGATGTTGAAGTAAAATACAGTAATTACTTTCTGTTACTATTGTAAATAAATTCTGGAGTCACAAATTCATGTTGGAAACCTGAATTCTGTGGCTGCATCGAGACTTTGTATAAATTGCATGTATCTTAAGATGTATGACATCTCACAACTGGTTCTCATATGTTTCAGTAATAATAACTTTTAATTTCTTATGTTATTGCAGGTATTCTTATTGTATTTTGAGAATCTGTTCCAAGCAATATGGATGGGTAGTAGGAAATTAAAATTAAACAGTAAAATTTCAAAATTACAGTGGAAGAGTTTGACATTTGATCTCCAGAGCTCTTCTAAATTTCCTAGACAAGCTATACTCTAGCAAAGACTTCAAAAAATTATGTGAGCAAACTTCCTTGGGAACAATTATTTTCTAAAAGGTTTGCTGTGTGAAGAAGAACTCTGGGGGAAGTTTAATATCCCTGTGTTATATTGCTATGTAGTTGGTACACACTTAACATTTGAAGTCAAAGAAGACAGACATTAAAATTTGTTTAACTATCGAAAACAGTAGTGTGTTTATAACCCTGTGTTCATTGTCTACATTTATACAATACGCACAATAGGCTGGGATATAGCTGAAATACTTTGCTAGATCTTATGTTAGTGGGCTAATTCCCTTCAAAGTGACAGGATGCAATGATGCCTAAATTAAAAATAAAACCCAAGCAAACCACCCCCCTCCCCAAGTTTCTCGTTCCATCTCATTATAGGCACCTTGATGAGTGGAGCAAATTTAAACAGTCTCACTTTGCAGAATGCCTAGAAAAATGGCCAATATGTGTGTAATAAATATTCCCATTATTAATATTTATGACATCAACATAAAATAGAACATTAAGAATATAAAAATACCCAATTCTTATTCGCTGTTCCCCATTCAATCTTCCCTATCAGCCTGTGACTGACTGCCAGCTGCTGCAGAGGGAGATGTTTTTTCTGTATTACTGTGGCTAAATCTGGCTCCACTGCCCCCTGCTTATCACTTTAGCTCCTCCAATCCATTCTTCCAGCAGTTCGGCTCAGCATTTTTTACTGCAGCCTCTGTTCTGCTCAGTGCTGGGCTCCATGGGCACCTCCTTGTCCATCACCCACTCCCTTCAGTTCACTGTTTTGTTTTGGTTTTTTTTTTTTTTTATAGGTCTGATTTTTGCCACAAGCAGACAAGGGGCAGCTACCTGTCCCTTTGAGGAGAGGGAGCCTTATAGTTAAATTTACAATAAAATTTTTCAATTTTTTTTTTAGAAAAAGAAAGAAAACATTGAGCAAATTCACAAGAGATCCCGCGTGGTGTCCCTTTCGGCTGAGCTGTGGCCTTGCCTACATCTGCCAGCCTTTCACAAACAGATTTTAGATGTTTGGTGGTAAATCAGATGCAACCTCTCTAACTTTCACAACAGAAAGTGCCCTACTGCAGAGGATAAATGGAAGAACACCGCGTTTGCACAGAGTTGGGTACCAGTCTGGTGGATACTGGTTCTTGTGGTCAGATGTGCTCATGCTGTGAGCAGTGTGAGGAGGACCCTGGTCTGACCATATCCCATATAAACTCCTGTGCTATGGCCTCTAAATGCAGGATTTTCTGGGCATGGCTACCAATCATGCACCCGTGAGCTGGTGTGGGTGAGCAGGAGAAGGCATAGCAAACCCCAACAAGTTTACTAGGGATTAACTTGCTGGACATGATGTGCTTCTGTGGCAGGGAAATAATGACAGATGAGATCTGGTTTGGGTGTTCTTGCCTTCACCTGTATGAAGAACTAAACTTCCAACCAAACTTTCCTCTTGTTTGAAGTGGCCCAGGATCAGGCCCACTGAGCCAGGCTTGGACCTTGCACCAGAGCCTGTTGCTGTGTCTTGTTCTGCTGGAACAACAGTGCTGCACGTGCCAAAAACGAATTTGATGTCACCCTCTGATTGAGAAGTTATTCATTTAATCTTCTCTTGTTTGCTCAAAACAGTAGTCATCTTTGATAATTTGTCAGGAATATCTGTCATCTATTCTTCTGTCTTTGGTGAAAAAATATATACATATTTTTAATTTAACATGCAGCTCTCTGGGGTCCTGTTTAAGCACAAATTATCTTGCCATCAAATTGAGCTGTTTTAGTGCTAAATTAGTGCAAAAATAAAGCCCATTAGAAGGGTACACTGCCACAGGAACTGATGGATGGAAAATGTAGATATTGGACAGACAGCCTGGGAGACTTTTCAGCTGTATAAATCTGGTTCTAGCATCTGAAGAGAGAAGCCCGTTGTTATTTACCGTTGGCCTGGATTTATCTGTAGTGTTCTCATGTGAATTAGGTTTGAATACATGTGTTATTCTTAAAGAGTCCCAAGAGTGTTTGGGATGTGGAGAAAATGGGGAGGATGATCAAATTAAAGCTGAAGCTGTAACATAAAGTGGATAAATGTAAGAATTAGGTGACATACATATAAAAAGCACCAGTAATTCATCATGATGTGATCCATAAAGATACTTTACCCAGTACTCCTGAGAAGCAGTTAGAAGTTCCCTGGAGTATGGTTCACTGCAGGTTGCTTAGTTCTGCTTTTTAATTTATTCATTTATTTTTACTGAATTTCTGGGTTTTTATTCTTTTAATTGGAAAAAGAGATTCTATTCTAGCATATAGAGAATGCTTGGTTTGCAAAGGCTGCTGAGATGCATAGTTGAGCCTCAAAATGTGGTTGATGGGTACTCTTTTAATCAAAGACAAATGCAGATAAAATATATGTTTGGAAGCTATTTTCAAGTTGTGTAGAGTGGAAATGCACTGGTAATGTTGTTGACCTAAAAGTGCTGGATATCAAACTAGAAACTATTTTAAGGTATTTGCAATAGGTGTCTGGCTAAATAAATGTTTACTCCATTTCATTTTTGGGAAAAATGCATATAGAAAAGAGAAAGGGGGAGCGAAAGATAGTTTTCTGGAGAACTTGGAAGCCTAAGCCTAAGCTTCCAAGTACCTAAACAGCACCTAAGTTTTAAAAGTGTGCTTTTAAAGTCTTGTTTGGGACTGTCTCGCAGAAGTGATGGGCAGCTTCCATCCTTCGTTTACCTTCTGCCTTGGGCTCAGTTTCTCTGGTGGTTGAAAGGGAGACGTTGCCTTCTACAACTTGTCCCATTTCTCTTGTACCACAGTCACTGGATAAAGAAAAACCTTGCAAAAGGACTGTGAAAATGTGGTTGGAGTAGCTGCCCTGTGTCCATTGGGTCTGTGTTCCTCCATTGAGTGATTGAGCTTCTGTCATATATTTTGGTTTTCTAACCTATTAATTAAGTGTGAAGATACTACTACCTTTGTTTTCTAGCCAATGTTCTAGGTTTCTTGGGGAAGCTCATGGCCTAGAAGCTAGAGAGCTTGCCAATATCTGACAAACTTACTTCCTAAGCTTTTTTCCTTTGCTACTAGACAAAAGAAAAAAGAATAACTTCATGATTTTTCTGATGTTGCTCTGAAGTTCCTATATTCCTCCTTGGACGAGCAGAGCAAATTAATCAAGGAGACACTTGAGGGTTATGGGCTTTAGATCATCAGGAAAACATCCTTATGAACAAGGGAACTGTGAGATGCTCTACAACTTTGCTCAGGGCTAATTTAAGCCATTGTCCTTTCCCAGCAGCAGGCCGAGTACTCCTTCAGAGTTTAACAGCCTGTCTTTCAGGGGTTGTATAAGGAGACCAAGTACAAGACGCCTCAAAAGGCACACTGAAGCTGTTGATGCATCAGGTCTTGTTGGCATTTTGTCTTGTGGGTGTTTTACTCCGCTGCACGCTGTGCTCTGTGTGTCTTTCTCTAGGACAGCTGGCTGCACTTCAGGGGGCCTTTCAAGATGAGATATGCTGGAAAAAATAAATAATAATAATTATTATTGTGCAGCTATCATGGTTATGAATGTTTAATTTATAGACTCCAGAGTGTGGCCATACTCCATGAAAGGGACAAGGAGGAGGGGGAAGGAAGAGCAATTTAATGCTGAAATGGATGAAATTCTTTTCTGGAGCCTTCTGTACTATACCTTTTGAAAGTGTGTTTCTCTCCTCAGGTTGTCTTTGTTATTAGCTTACAAAGCAATTGAGCTGTATGCCAAGTAGATCAACAGCAATTATGACTGGACAAATGTAGAATGCATTGGCTTCAGGTTCCTCAGGCTGTCCCTTATTATGATCTACGCGTTGCATGTGGGTTCTCATCTGGTGTGAAGGTGCTGGATCGCTCCACTGCACAGAGAGCAATGTGGGGAGCACAGGCGTCAGCGTGCATCTGCTGGGTATTTCTCACAAATATTTTTAACAAGAGCTTTTGTCAAACCAAACGTGCAAATATTTCCAGCATTTTAAGTTTCAATTTCTTCAGGGTTTTTGGTGGTTGGGGCTTTTTTTTCTCCCCTCTCCTTGAACCGAAGGAAGCAGTCTTATGGATGTTCGTCATGGAGTTGCTGGAGGGATGCGAGTTAAACACTACTGAATACTGGGCCAAATTCAATGGGATGGCATCAAGGGATCTGCAGATCTATGGGAGGGGATATAAGCTTTATGTTGGAAGCAGTGAAGGAGAGGGAAGATGCTATAACATCTCTCCCTTACCCGGATTTCCTTGGCCATCCCTCTATGTCTGCTGATGTCAAATGTATCTTAACTTTAGAGCAGAGCAGCCTTCAGCTAGTCCTGCCATCTTTTAATAAATATTTTAAAGATAACCCTGAAATACATCTAGGGAATGTAGCCACAGTTTTCAGTAGGAAATGTCATATACAGTGTCAATCCTATATGATATTTATTCCCACCATAATGTCTCATTAACTTCAAGAAAAATGACACATTGAATACTGTGCTTTTTTGTGTGTGTGTGTGTAAAATCTTATCATTTTCTCTTGCTGCTTAAAGAGACAAGAAGGTTTTAATGTTGTTTCTAGGCAAGAAGAAAAGTCTTTTAGACATTGAGTGTTTTGACTGTTTTTTGCTTGCCTATCTTTTTAATAATAGGCCTGGTTCTGCAAAGAGTTCTTTGAATAGAAATTTGAATTGGTGAGGAGGCTCTGAATGTCATGTTAATTTGTCTTTCAGAATTGCACTTGGTCAAGTCTCTGGTGGCCTCTAGCCTTTACTAGACCAGCTTACCCACACCATGGTTCCCTACTGAACATTTTTAGGATTGAAAATTTTATTACTTGATTTAATCATCATGAAAGGATTCATTAATTTATATTTTTTTTCTTGATTACTGCAGAAGAGCTGCCAGAATGAAACATAGATGTATATTTTTTTCTGGGTGATAGTCATGGGAATAAATTTTTGAAGAAGAAAGAGTACAAAATAAGGTGGCTTAATTTTCTGTCAAAACACTTCAAAACTGATCAGCTTGGTGTGAATCTTGTTGCTTGAATTTGGCACACTGTGCAGTGGTTAATGGCTATTTCTGGGCTATGATGTGGGAATATGGAGAGAAAGGAAGAATCCTTTGGGAAACTCAAAATACATTACAAATCCTGTCTAGGTGGAATAAAATTATCCAACTTGACACTGCAGAAACTGTGGGGATATCACTTTAGAATGCATGATTAAACTGAGGTTTATTTCTTATCATGGCATCTTGTTTTGTGTTGTCTGAATGTAAGTTATAAACAATTGCTACATATTTTATAAATAGCTGCATTTTCTATCCCATACTTTTAAGATCAGACTCTTCACAATATACATGACTAAGAACATATGCCCTCTCAACCTGCAAAAATTGTGTAACTCAACTATATATTAAAACTCTTTAAGTCAAAAATGAAGACTGATACTCTCTCTGAACCCAACTTCTGGTGAGCCATGATGTAAGGTTGGCAGCAATCTGTTTCTCAAATTCAATCTGTTTCTCAAAATTCAAACAGGGAAAATGCAGTAGAACAAAACTTTATTTGATATTTGATACAAAATCCAGATGGATGATATTGCAATCATTTTAATAATTTTAATTCTGTAATGCTAGTGAACTTTCTATCTCTTCCTTGGTTTGGTGGGAGAGTTGTAAAGTAAGTAAAGCAGATACTAAAATTACAAGGGCAATCATGCTTCATAATCACCATCCAGCAGAGGCTTTTATTTCAGCAATGAACAGGAAACATTCTGGACAGTGGCATTAATTTTATTGTTTTGGTAGGCAGGCCCAAATTAACCAATTATAGGCATATGATGAAGTGAAAATCACAGCTGGACTATATCAGTTGCACAGAGCTTTTGCTGCACCCCAGGTGATGATTTCTAAAGCTCAAGGTAGGGTTGTTAAAGATATTTAGGCTCCTTCCTTCCCTGGAATTGGGCATTTGTTATAGACTTTCTTCATGTATTTGACTTGCAAGATTTTTTTTGTATAGTTCAGTAAAAGAAAGCTTTATGCAAGTCCACATGCTCTTACTACAACAAAGACTTCTAGGGAAAGAAATATGGCTGGTTAAATCAGAGTGCACATCTGTTGATGTAAGTTCTTTGTCAGTAGTGTGGGGTTTTGCTCTTTTTTTTCTTCTTTCCTGCTCAGCTCGGAGTGAGTGCAGATGGGGAAAAGTGTGGTTATTTCTGACAATGATTGTGTGAATGCTTTGCATGTGACACAACTGAATAGCAAGGAGAGGCTGAATGATGAGACATATAAGATTGGAGGGCAGCCTTATGGCAGATTTTGTTCCCCTCAACTTCAGGAGTCATTTGCAATATGTAATTATATTATTTGTTCCCCTCAACTTCAGGAGTCATTTGCAATATGTAATTATATTTTATCTTACATTACCTTGAAAGCAGTCTGGGCGGTATCTGTTTTTTTCCTCTTACTTAAGTTGTGTTCTTGGAGTGCTTGAATACTTTTTTTTCCCTTCATTTATTTTTCTGGAAGTGGTTCAAAAGACATTTGGAGAAGTTAATGAGACAATTTGTAATTTATTCTGGTTTTTCTTTTGGGTGTCATCCAAAGCCATTTGAAGGCAATAGAATGGTCTCATTGACTCTGAAGAGCTATGGGTTAGGCCCTCGATGAGAATTGTTTTTAGTCTGCTGACAATTAGGTGATATCTCCATATGTGAAATCATAAAATACAAGTATAAACATTATAGCGCAAAATGTTTTAGTATTGCTCTGCAGTTCTGTTTTCCAGCATGCTGCAACTACACTGCCTCATTGACCCTAGATGTGGTGGGGCAGGCTAGTAGTCTGGTACAGGAACAACTTTAAAATAGCCAGACACTATTTGACTGTTAATTAGTGTGGGGGGGGGGAAGTTAAAGTATGGATTTATTGCCAAAAATCCACATTGCAACAAGAGTGAGGACAAGGCTCCTCTTCAGTCATTGTGGATCATAAGGAAGCAGGCACAGGTCACACCTTGGGGACTGGAGGTCAACTGGATGACCTCTTATTAAATCCCTTACAGCTCTGTTTGGTGTGGGTGGTGGCGCTGATGCTTTTGTGGTCTGTTTTTTGGGAAGTGTTGGTTGGAATTTTTTTTGTGTATATTTTGGGTTGGTTGGTTTTTTTAACCCTACAGAGTCATGCTCATGGAAAACTTTAATAATACATTAATCATACAGTAACATACATGACAAAGTAGAGGGTAAATATAAATGAAAGGAAAGAAATTGAGATAAGCAGAGAATGAAGAGGAGAATTGAAGTTGCTCTCACTGGTAAATACGGCTCAATGTCACCCCTTTTATTTGCTACGTGCTGAAGGGGAGGAGGGAAATGCATACTTGCAGCTATGTTAATATTAGCATATTCAAAATTGAAGATAAAAATCTATAGGTCAGTTTTGTTTCCCTTTTGGTTTGCTAGTTCTTCTGGTAACTAGTTTTGGGATGGGCTCACCCATGGATGTTTTGCCAGCAGACAGCAATGTGCCCCCTGTGACTAAATGTGCTCATTCCCAATACATCCCGTGCCAGCCTCACTATACGAGACGTGAATTGCAAGGGCAGATGTATGATCTGGGAACTGTTCCAGATCCATCGTTTAAACAATGAGGTGCTCCATGCTGATTGCACCAAGTATGTTCCTCTGTACCCATGCCAGCAGCTTTGAGCCATGCTGCTTAGTAGACAAGTCAGGTGGGGAAATTGTTGTGGTGGCTATCCATTGTCAACATGTTAGCTCAGTGAGTCTTCAATGAGGAGCATCATGCTGGTGTCTGGAAACTTATTCAGACACTAATTTTATTAAAGTGCCATTAACTTATTTTCTAGGATAGTTTTGTTCAATTCTGAAGTGACGTCTGTTGCAGTTTTTACTCTTGTCCCATTAATAATTTCCTATACGTCAGCTACCTTGTCAATTAAATAGTGGGAATATGTATCTACACATGGGCTTCTTTAATATTGCTGGCTTTTGATTTCAGGGAGAATCCATAGTAGCTTGGTTATGTTTCACTTAATGAGGTTTCAACGTGAGGTGGAGGCAAATGTGGCCTGAGATAATATTAAGTGCTTGCTCTTCTCTGCAAAAGCCTGCTGAGAAAGAAGCGCTGTGTTTCTCAACAGGGCTATGCACAGCTGACTCAGCCTCCCATTGGAAACCTTGAGTTTCTCAAACACAAGGAAATGGCTCTCCTGATATATGTCCCCCCAAGTAATGTACAGTTGCTGAGTAATATCTGGCTATGGTTCAGATTGCTTTGGTGGGAAGTATTAATGGTTTATGGCATCTTGGGGGTATGGTTAATAGCTTTATCAGATAATTACAGTGCTGGAAACAAAATGTGATGTGTGTTCTGTCGTGGGGATTCGAGATGCACCCTATCTCCCAGGGCTTTTAGTACTAATATTTTTTTCTCATCCATTTCAAATAGCAAAGGAAAAGCTGGAACAGACAGTTATGTGTTGTCCCATTTGTCCTAGCTCAAACCCCAGACCTGCGTATTCTCCCACGTCATCCTTAGAAAAGTTCTACGCTGCAGCCTCTAGTTGGCTCTTCTCCAACGCTTACACTTAAGAGAGGTTGTACATGCTTCTTCCAAGGACATTGTACAAGATAAGGGACTTGTCCTCTGCTTCTCTGAGGGAGGAATTCAGATTAGTGGATGTCACGTCTGTACCTAGTGAAGACTTCGATGTAGCCTGCACACTTGGTGCTGGACTAGGGTAGTGGAATAAATGGTCCAGGTCCTTTTTGTCAAAGCATCCATATATCTTCCGTGAAGAATTTACAATTTGGGCTTCAGCATATGAAACACGGGGCTTGTGAGAAGCCTCAGCAACAGTGCTTCATTCCTGGCTGATGGAGGGAAGGCTGAGTCACAGTTTCTAAATATGATGGCAGTTAATATTAACAATAAGTGGAATCATAAGCAGTAGGGAAGAAAATTAAAGTCTGAGGAGGGTATGTGATCTCTTAACCTCTTTCTACTGGTAACATAACTCATTGTAAGATTAACTAGTCTTCATTATAGTTCTCTGAAATCTAACCTTAAATTAAATGCTCAGCTGAAGTGTAACCTTTTTTTGTAGAAACCCCTGAGGGCTGGACAACTTTCCTTACAGGAAGGAGCAAGAAGTCAGTAGGAATATTTCACTATTCTCTGCAGTCAATGTTTGCTTCCTGTGACCCCTCTGTAGGACTGAGACTGTTGGGGCGGTTTTGTGCCCTAAATCCAAGCTTGTAAGGCAGGTTCTTTTGTGCTGCGCTTCATGTCATGTTCGTTGTTTTGACCAGATTAAATGACTCTCAGAACACAAAATAATACTAATACTATGTTTGTGTGCTTAGAAATATAAATGAATATACTTGCAGAGCTGGAAGATTGATTAAAACTTGGATGAGCTAGTTATAAATTTCTCCTCCATCATCAAATGATGTAGCATCAAGCCTTGACCTCTCTGGGTCCAGACATGTTGCAAGACACAAGCAGAAATTTAATGTGACTAGGCATATTAAAAATTTACTCTTACAGACTTTCACACAGCCCTGTGTACTGCACTGTTGAACATGTAGGCAGGATTTGCCTTTTACTAATTTTGCTTTATGGCAGGACAGGTCTCCCAACGCCTGTTGGCTATTGCAGACAACAGAGCAAGCACACCCAAAGGGATGTCTCTCCTCAAAAACCCTCCACAGTCTTATCGGTGTCACCCTCAACACCCTGAACCTACAGAAGTACACCTTCTCCAAATAAATATTTCAGCTTTTATGCAGAGACAATCAGAACTTCTCCAGGGATATGATGGGAGCTGTGGGGAGATCTGACTTCAAAACTAGGGAATCTTTCTAGAAATAGTGAACTGGTGGCAACTGAGTTTGAACTTCTTGGCAGACTCTTCAAGGACATCATGTGGCCTTTCCGCTGAGAGCCACAAACATCAAGTATTTCTATACTTGTACTTGGACAAGTCCCTTGACATAGAAATGGTGAGCCACACAGTGTCCCCTCAGTCTGGCTCAACATTTAACATCACAGTCTAATTAGGTCATGATCTTTTATAGAGTAAAAAATACAAGGCCTTCATGGTATAGAAAATAACTTCATATTAGATGTATAATTTAGTTACGTCAAGCTATATTACTTATATAACAGCCCAGCTTGGAAAAAAAGAAAAAATTCTAATGCCTTTGCACCTTCCACAAAGTTACGTAGCTAACTCAAGTGAGGTGTTTTACTACATCACAAAGACATTAGGCTGTGCTCAACTATTGTGAAATGATTGCAATGTAAACTAAATATTCTTAAGCCATTTGGACATGGAGAAATTTGGAAATGGAGTGTTCTAAGGCGATAGCTTTTTCACAGGTCTGGATCCTTCCTGAAAATTGGTCACATTATTACATAAATACATAAAAATATATATATAAAACAGAATGACGGCACTCTTCTTTCAACCCCAGCAGCTGTATGATGATATGACTTTTTTTTTCCCTAATCTATTCAACTAGCTTTTAAGAGTTGCTTTCTACTCTAAAAGTGTCCTGAAGCATTAACTACGTGGTTTTCAAAGTCCTGTTCACATATAAGGTCAGCAGAAAAGAACATGACACATACACACACCATTCTTGTGTGAAGCACTTGAAGATGGGATCTCTTTCCTCTGAGGAATATGTCTGTTTAGATTTGTGTCCTACCACAAAATGTTTTGTGAAGTTGGGTGCTTTTATGAAACTTTGAATGGCAATGATTAGTATGACCTTTTATTTAAAAACAGTTGGAAAAATGAGAGAGGGGGAAATGGTTGAGCTTTTAATCTTGGTTTTTAGAAGCCTTGAATTTATTTTCCTTGGTAAGGGACAAATTTTAAGTCGCATATCATCAAATATTGAATATATTTACTACTTATGTAAAAGAGTAACTTTATCCTAGTGAGATAGAAGAGATTAAAACAAGCAGGCTGCATTCCTAAATTCAATTGTTTTCCTGGGAGATGCTATGCAGCTTGGCAAAAGATTGACACTGTGTCAAATCTGTTTCTTTAAAATTGCACTCAGACGAGTTGCCCTCTAAACGTGTCCCTGAACACTGCGCTGGCTGATGCAGTAACTAATGAAATTAGTGAATTAAATTTCTGAGAAAGTATTATCCAAACACATGAAGCCCTTTCAGACTGTATCATTTGTTTGAACATTAAATTAAGCAATCTCCCTTCCAAAGAGCTCAAGAGAGTGCTTAAAAGGGCCAGCAGTACGTCTTCTGCTCCCTCTGGAGAAAAGTGCATTTATTTCGCCTGTTTGTTTTCTGCTCGATAATTGAACTCTTTGTGAAGGGTGTATCAACAATAAATTGACAAATCGGGGAGGACAATGTTTACTAAGGTAAAATTAGACCTGTGTCATAGGTCTTGAAATACATCGTGGCATTCGATGAAAAGGTAATGGCTGATGCCTTGAGCCAGTCACTGCTTGACGGCACTAACTGGGAAGGATATTTGATGATGACTTTGAGCAAATGCAGTCAATAGGCAATATATCCTACTGAAGGCAGACACAGCCCTTGTTTTACTATCAGTCCTTATCAGTCTGGACACTGCAAAAAGGGATGCTGTATGTGTGGGTAGTGGATAAAGATTAAAGGCCACGGTTTTTTATCAACTCCAATGTTGAGCTGGTTCAGTGGAGGACAGCAGAAAGCTCAATCTGCAGACCACCTGTCAGGGCAAGCCCAGTATTAAAATTTTAATATATAAACTGTGATTAGAAAAAATAATAATAATGCTAGAAAATCTTGCAAACGCTTTTCCTTTTTGCCATGGCATGAATGACATCCTATGAAAAATTTTGCTTAAAGCAATAATAAAAAAATACACTTCCACAATCAGGGTTGGCATTGAAAAACATGTAAATGGGATGCCTTAAAGCTTCAGAAGTATAAAGAAACTATTTTCTCTTCCTTGTAATTAAAACATGGGCATCACTGCTTGACGTTTGCTTGATTAAACTATCCAAATCTGAGTAGATATAAAGCAGCATGCATTTAAGTATGTTTTGCTGGGCACATTGAAATATGCAGTATCAAAGATACATATTAAAAATATGGATGAGGAAATCTTGCCAAGGAATAGATAAGTCAACTGTTACAGGACTGAGGGGCACTAATTTTTGGCGTTGGTGTTTGTGTATGAATTATTACTAAGTATGATAGGGAATTCAAAGTATCTCGGAGCAGGCACTTGAACATCTTCAGCTTGGGGTGGCTTTTGCCTTGTTATCCTTTTCCCCTCTCAGTACTATCTTTGTTGAGAAGCTTGACTAAAATTGAGGTTTTCAAGGCTGGAAAACATTGGAAGGACATACTGTGATTTCATTTTTGCGCAGGAGAGATCTGTCCTACCTAAGCAACCTGGTAGAGATGCAATTTATTTTATTCATACCAAAACACCTGGTAGTTGATGAATATGGAGCTAGTTATGTGCTCTTAAGAACATGTATCTAAAGGGCTTTTTGTAAGGAGTGTATTTTTCTGAAAGCACTACCAATTAGCTTTAGCATCAGCAAACAGATGACAACCTGGAGAATGCTGTGTCTGAGATAGATCTGGCTATGCTTTAAAGAAATGCAAAAAAGCAGTAATTAAAATTAGGAGCAAAAAGTAGAACTGGCTTGATGTGATGCTGTCAATGAAATCAAAACCTTATGAGTTAATAGTGGCTTTTGGTAATATTTTCATCAGCTGTAATGCTCATGGAAACGGACGTGTTTTTCAGTGTTTAACCATCACCAGTTCATGGAAATGAGATATTAGTGTTCTACAATACACTGAAAACCTGAAAGATGTTTTTATTGATGAGAAACAATTCTTTCCATTTCAAACTTAAACAGTGGAAAAAAATTTTGGCCACTGCAAATTACTGAAGTTACTGGAGAGATGCATCTCCCTTCTGACAGAGGGGAGCATGGACAACTGGAGTTTTTGACCAAGAATCCTAAAACTAAATTTAAAACTTTTCAATCCTCTAGAGTGTTCAAAGGATACTTTAGGTTTTCAACAGACTCTAGTTGAACATGGTATAGCTGTTGTTGGAGGCAGGATGCTAGCCTTGCTGCTGAAAGTCACCCACATGTGGCAGAGCTCGTAAGAGCTTCTGCTCGCAGGGAAGCATTGGATAAGGTGGGATCTACTTGCTTCCCAGAAGTAGACCTTTTCTTCTAGTCTTTGCAAGATATATTGGAAATCATTAAAGAAGTAGCTTTCAGACAGCAGTTGCCTGAACTTTTGATGTCCTTCCCAAAAGCACAGCCACTAAGCGCTGAGCAGGTATCGCATTCCCTCAGCACTCTCATAACTCCCTTAGACATAACGGGAGGTGTGCATATATGTTGAGAAAAGACTGCTACACTTAACTGCTTTAAAAAGGATTTTATTTCATTCATTAAATTGAAGAATGTCCTGTAGCAGCAGTGTATACAAATATGTCTTCATGGATCTGTTCTGAGCTTTCCTTTAAATAAGTGCTAGCAAAATCTACACTTTCTGTTGGAAAATATTTAGTATTTACAACAGAACAAGAACTGAAAAATACATGTACCTCAAAATAGATTAACATTGGTTTAATGAAAATTATTCGGACTTGACAAGCTCTGCTACAAATGGAGGGAGATTGCTGGCAGGTTTGTGTATTTTAACTACCTGAATAATTTGAAAAAACTGTGGTCCAAGCGGCTAGCAAAAAATTTACCCTGAAGACCCAGTGGGACTTTATTCCATATAACCCAATGTTTCTTATCATGAAAAGTTAGTTCTCTCTTAGCAAAATGCCTTTTCTGTTCTGCTAGGCAATTTAAAAGTAAAGGTTGACAGGACATGCTAATGAAATAAAGCAATAAACATTTTCTGACAGGTGCAAAATACAGTACTTGTTCGATTATATTTTTGGAAAATTTTGCTTTGTAAATCTAATTTGTGTCAGTTCAATATTGGCCTGAGCATCTAGCTCTAATTTATTGAAAGCACCAGAAAGACTATAACCATTTGTTTAGCACAAAGTGTTCCATCTATAAGAATGAACTTCATGAAATTTAATTTTCTGAGCAAAAAAGACAATCAAAACAAGCAAAGCAGCAAAAAAAACCCATGTCACTTCTCCCTCTGAACAAAGGAAGAAGCAAAGCGCGTTTGAAAGCATCGGGCCAGTGTTGGCAATGACCTTGCCAATATCATTCATGTGAGGAGGACTGTGCAGGAGCTCTGGAGAGATTGTCAGACTTGCTATTGATTTCTCACGCAAATATTGGAGATTCGGTTTTACACGGAAAAACTTAGATCAACTGCACTTGCGTTGCTGCTTTTTGTAATATTGGAAGATTTAGCGATTATGCATGTTCTAACTGCTCTAGAGGTGATTGAAACTACAACCTTAGAGGATGAAAACACCCCATTTACTGTAAGCTAGAGGGTTTTTTTTCCATTTATGAAATAAAATAATTTGATAGACTTTTATGTGTTGCTTATTTTTGTGTTATCACTATTTTTAGTGCAACCACTCTGATACTCTGGCCCATTTCTAGGCTGCACTTGCAGAGAGTTTTTGGGCATTGATGTCCTGAACATCCTTCAAGCTGGTATTTGTCTCAGCTGTTTTCTCCATTGTTGCCATTCTCAGAGCAGTTTGAGATGGGGATGAGATTGTGAGAGAACTTCCATACTATTTATTTAATGTTGCAATTAGTTTGAATTCATGCATCTACACTTCAATGAGGCTGTAAAGGTCAGCAAATTAGTATTTCAAACATTTTAAATGCATGTTTAATTCCATATGCTTTTCTACGGATCTCCCTTCTGCTAAGGGCAGGAAGAGGGTATAGTTAACTCTACTCCATTATTTTGTTTTGATGGCTTCAGACCATTTGAGCACCAGGGCTGGAGATGTACTGAGCAGGAGACTGATTTTTAGAGGTGTTTCTCACAGCTGCCTCTATCAGAGGTCCTGGAACAGGCTGGGATCAATCACTGCTGTGAGAGTCTTTACAAGACTTGCCCATGGGACCCTGACCAATCTACTAAAAACCTCTTGAAGAGTTTTGTCCTGACAACAAGATGTCTGATGTGACTTGGAACATGTTTGCATACATAACAGTGTCCTGTGGTCTAGAGTCCTGTTTTCTGCTGTGCGTAAAACAGTGCATTACTTCAGAGAATTTCTAATACTTTACTGGTGTCTGGCCTGAGAACAGAAGATTCCTGTGGACTTGCGTGGCTGGCACATTTCAGGGTGCCTCTGATTATTTGACTCTCATGAGCTCTGATGAGGACACAACAGGAGAAGAAACCAATGGTTATGTCTTAACAGGTTCTTTAAACTTGTGTTTTGTTTTGGTTTTTTTTGTGCTATTGTTTTGAAAGTGCCAGGTTCAAATACCCAAGGGATCATTTGTGTTTCTATCAATTGCCTCTTCAAACAAAGCAGCAATAATTGAAACTAGCAGAGGCCATCTGATACTTCTAGCTTGCTATACAGTAAGTACCTGCTTGGATTTAGTAACTTCAGTTTGTACCCAAACTGCACTCTGTAGGAGAGACTAAAGCGTTTAAACTAGCTTTAATCCAGAAAAATCAGTTCAAGGAAACAAAGCCAGTGCAGAGACATTGGCCAAACCCCAATATTATTACAAAGATCTTGTAGACCTCTTTACTCTCAAGGCCTTGACCTTTCTGGCTGTAGTGGCTTGACTTTTTAAATTTCTTTTTAAATCAAGCTGGTTTTGTGTTTTGGTTGGTTGGGTGTTTTTTTTTTTTCTTTTTTCTTTTTGTAATATCTCCTGGTCATGTTATAGCCATAGTTTTTATATTTTCCAGCATTAAAAATCATGACTTGGAGAGCTCAGTCACAAAATTTGGTTGAGATGCAAATAAAATTTGAATGTATTCCTTGCACAATAGAAGTAATTTGTTTGGTAATGTTGTAGAAAACAGAGTTACTACTTTCCAGCTAATAACACTTATACTATAATATACTATAATAACACTTAATACTATAGTTACATAAAAACACAGGTATACCTGCCTCTTGAAGTTCTGAAGCCTGGAACTCCGTGGTGTCTTTGTACCAAAATGCAAAGAGAGTGTCATAATTTTGTTCAGAAAAAAAAAGTAGCTACTTATATTTCTCGATAATTCATCCTCTCTGGCTTTGTAATGTATTTTCCCTGCTGTTATGCCAAATCTTCAAGCAAAGATCAAATCTAATAATTGTCCTGAGTGACCATTTAAAACCTGGTCTGTTTTACTTCTGGTATGGGTTACAGCCTTTGTCTGTGCTTGGGTACCAAGGTGTGCGTGAAGGTTTTTTCTTCCCTTAATGAGTTCTGCGGAGTCATTGTTTTTAGGGTAGTTAGTCTTTATAGGTAAAATGATACATTGGGGATAATAGCGAGGAGATGATGGTAACATCAGACCCCTGGCTTCTGCTTGCTGTATTTACTGTGCTGCACACTGACCTGCTGAAGTTTTAACTGCTACATTAAAATGCTTGAATTCCAAATATCACAGCTTTATTATGTTTCCCACTGTGATTTATTTTTGAGGGGAATATGCAATGAACTCGAGCGTAAACCAGAAACAATTGTCTCTCCCAGGGCCTTGGCTCTTCTACTGGATTTTGGAAAAAGTGGTAATTGGCAGTCAGAGATCATTAACATCTTTTTGGGGGGTTGGAAATCCTGCAAACTTTTTTTTTTTCCTGCCATCAGACTTGCAGAAACTTGATTGCTTTTTCTTTATGCAAGCACTTAGCTGATGATCTAATTGGATTAAATAAATGTAGACCAACCTGACTGCTAATTAAGCATGGTTAACAAGGTATTTTTTTATTATATGCTGTTCCTTGTGTTTTCTATTGCTCTCATATTTGATATTTCACAAAGCTGCTGTTCCTTCAGCTTTGCAAGATTTCTTCAAAGTTGCTTATAATGGCACTCTTAAAACCGATTAGTACCATTCCTGGCTGGGATCACCAGCTGCGGTGCTGGCTCATGGGATTTCGGGGCAGACCCTGACCTGTGAATCTTTTAGCTTTGCAACAGACTGATTCGTGGTGGTGGGGCTGGAGGACTTTCTAGGTTTAAAATAAAACCCATATAACTAGGATCGGTGGGGCTGTATCCAATTAAAAGTAAGAGTTTATGATTTTTAAATCTGGGGTTAGTGAAGTGTGTTTAAATTGAGCCATCTAACTTGGTGCTGCAGCAGATGAGGAGCTGATGGCAATGCTGGATCATTAAAAACTACTGAGGAGCAGTGATTGCTTAAACACTGTCTGTCTTACCTGCACAGGAAAACTGTACATCAAAATCATTTTTGTCTCCAACTGCCCACACAATTTGATATGAATGGCTGTCTCAGTTGAAGAGATGCAGCCTGAAATATCAGCAGTGTTGCAAGGCTGGGAATTGTGCTGTCTGGCAAAATAATGTGGAAAGATCTAAAACCCATATACGTTATTAAGCGATACTTCTGATTTTATGGCTTTTGGGTATCGGTTCTATTTACTTCATGAACAATTTTGGGGTATATTTTTTTTTTTCCTAAAGAAAGCGTAAGGGGAATATTTCTCAATTTTATATGGTGAAAGCTCAACAAACCCCATAAAAATTCTCAAAAAAGAAAAATCCATATGGGATATTTATAGTCAATTATTTTTCTGATTCTTCCTTTCTTCAGCTCACAAGTTTTATGTGAGCCTCAGCTTTATCCATTTTACACACCAGCAAGCTTTGCAAATAAATACTGATGGTTAAGGAGAGTTACTGATCTATTCTTAAGCCCAGCTTCATAGTAACTGTAATATTGGGGCTGTCTGTATCACATTGATCTATGTTAGGTTAGAATCTTATTCCTCATTTGTACACCTTTTAAACATATACTTACGAAGCGGCCTAAACTTGAACAGGTATAAAAATAAAAATTGTCTGTATTTATCAAGTTTACTATTACTTTTCTTCAAAAAAAAAAAGGTATTGGGCCTACGCTTGAATAACATAGTGTTGCAACTGCAGAGTCACAAAATACAGACTAGGCAAAACTCACAAGAGGTTAATCCAGGTAATTTTTCTTACTAAATTTCTGGACAATAGTGAAAGATTCTTCTCATCTTCTGCCAAAAAGTTCTAGCTATTATGCAGGTTTTGCATTACAGCAGCAACAAGAACTGCAGAGTTTTTTACACACATCTTCTCTATCCTTATCAGCAAGTAAAAATTACCTTCCCTTGCTTTTTGGAAATCTTATTTCCAATTATATCACTGTGATCTTTGGGTTAATTAGCATGTAGCATCAAAGTTTTGACCCCAAAGAGTGTAGCTCTAAATGCCATATATAAATGCCATTCTATCACATGAATATCTGCATTAAAGCATGTTCTCTTTCATAACAGACAAGTGTGGTAAGGATTAATACTTTTCTGTCTGTATCCTATTTAACTGTATCACTCCTAGTACTTAAAATAGCTTTTATTTTTTTGCACAGCTTCTCACACCTTTGGGTTTTCAGCATGTCTTTGTTGGTGTAAAACAACATCAAAACCACCAACCACAACATATCTCTGCTGCAGTTCCAAATCCCTGGTCTGGCTATCCTTAATTCTGGAACTCAAACACCATTGCTTTGGCCATAAGAGGCTGTGTGGTAGTCTTCGAAGCCCTTCTACCCTGATTATTTGCCCAAGACAAGGGTATATGTTGAATGTGAGATCTCTCTGCATTTTCTGCAGGTTTTTTTTTGTGTGTGTTTGGGGAAAAGAATACTCTGCTGCCGGGGAGTGCCTGGGGCAGGGATGGCAACCTGAAACTTCAACCACAGATGGAGTTTATTTGCCACCTTTAAATGAAAATTGCTGCACACTTCGATGTGTTTGCACACAGGGACAGAGGAGCATTTGCAGCAGTCTACAACACCCAGCACTCAGAAGCAAAGCGATATTACTTCTGGCTGTCAGACATTATGAAATGGAAAATGATGAACTTCCAGATCAACATAGACAGGCCAAGATAAGAGTCCAGATTCCTGGAAACGACATGGCTATCAGCACTTGTAAACAGAATTGAGGAGGGAACTTGTAACCTGCAGTAATAGATTAGGCTTTCAACTCTGTTTCTGCATAAGTAAGAAAACTAACAATGTATTGACTATCTCAGCCCCTTTTTATGATGTTCGTGAAGATGTACGAAGGATGTATCCAATTGTTGTTTGATGGAGCATTTTAATTGCTAATTGCCTTGCACACAGATGTGACTTAGTCTGCATGAACTGTACTGTTTATCTGAAACCACAGCTTCTTGCCTCTAAAAAGCTTACTTCAAAGGCTTTCTTACACAGCTTTGTGTAAAAGGTAGCTCTGCTAACTGATGCTCTGTAGCCAAAAAAACCCAGTTGATGCATCCAATTGTCAGATGTCCCCTAATCATTATGGCTAAGAAGCAGAAAGAAAATTGTGTTCAGCATCTGGGATTATTTTATACAATTTGTCACTGTGGGTTATTTCTATTGCTCTGGACGTACCTCACTGTTGTTAAAGCACAACTTCCAATACCTGCAACATTCCCTGCCGAAGTTGGGGAAGGGGTGCCTGCTTCTTGGCCATCGATCTGGATACAAGCCAAAGGGTTATTCAGCACCGTGTCTCCATCTTTGTCGTTCCTCCCTCAGTCTAACATTTTTGATCCAAAAAAGCAACTAATCCAAAATCCTGAAATCCCGACTAATCCATTGCAGAGTGGGATGTGGGATGTTGCATCCATGGCAAGCACAGCTCTGGGCAACTCTGCCATCTGGGTAGGTTTGGAGCAACACGGTCAAATGTCTCAAGGCTTCTAAATTATCGGGTTATATTTTGAATTGCAGATGACTCTGCAAAAATTTAGTCTCTTGAGCAAAAAGTCTGTGCTTGGTATAGGCATTTGGAATCTCTTGGGAAAACTTTGGTCATTTCTGAAGATGCCAATTGAGAAAATACATTGTTTTGCCTGTTAAAGTGGTGACAATCATTGATGTAAAAAATCAAACAGAACAAACCCTCTTGTGTCCTTATGCTTTTCACAAAATGAGTTATTTTTTTTTTCTTTTTATTAAGCAGGGATCTTTATGTTTCTTCTGTCCCTGTTTGGAAATCCCTGCTCTTTTTCCAAAGTATACACCTTTAAAAAACTGTATTCTTGAACTTGGGGTAAAAAAAGATTGTGTAGGATGGGGCTAGTGAAAGGGGTAGGACATGTTCTGGCAGCTCTGGTAAGGAGGCTTGGAGCAGGTGTTGAAATGTGGTTATCAAAAGACTCCTGAGGCAGTCTAGCTCAAGGCAATGGGAAAGGAGTTGGATGATATATCTGAAAAAGGGAGAAGGTTGAGATTGGGTCAGACAGTGCAGAAGATATAAATGGGGAAAATGAGCAGAAAAAATCTTGCCCCAGTAGACCTTAAAAGCTGAGATTAGAAAACGAAGATTTCTGTATCTTTTGTTTCCTTCTTACAGAATAACTGCTGGTGTGCCCTGTGTGAGAAGCTATAACTACTGTTGCTCAGACCTTTGTATCAGGGATCCAGGCTTCCAGCCCCATTAATAACACTTCACTGAATTTCTGTCTTCTTGGTTATAGGTGTTTCGTTTTGTTTGTTTTACTTGTTTTTGTTCAAGAAATGATGGAGAAATCTTACACAGAACACCAGGATTTATATTTGTCACTAAATTCCAAGATCAAAAATAAGGAAATGCCACTGTCCATAGTGATATTATCATTTTCTGATTGGATTCCTGTGCTTTTCACACAGAAGGAAGATTTACTCTGGGTGCCAGTCATTTGACAGCCCTTCCAAAGATCCAAGCAGGACCCAGGTGTGGTCATGGCTCAAGTCAGTAAAAACAATATTGAGTTACATGAAGTGCCAAATATTCTAAAAGGTTTGTGTCCCGTGTCTCCACCTGGCACTGACAATCCATAGGTACTTTTGGTCTTAATCTCTCTCTCCTTTAGCTCTCAGTCTGTAAAATATCAGCTCATCACACAGATACATTGCAAAAACAAATGTGTATGTACAAAGCACTTGGAGACTATGGCAATGAAATCTCAGGAATAAAGTAAATATTTATTTCATAGGGTAGATAACTTTAAGAATGTGCAATAAATTGCAACTTTGCCATGGATTTGGGTACAAGAAAACAAACCCTAAAGGTAATGGAAGATCTGAACGGTGGTCATTGTTGCTTCCCTAACCTGAGTGGAAGGAGCCTTGGTGTAGTGTATTGCCATGCAATTAATGCTTCTTCATATTGTGTAACAGTCTTCAAATGAGTTATAATTCTGCTTTTTCTTTTCCCTCTTAGCCCTTAGTTTACATCTCTACTGTGAAATGATACATTTGAATGCCAAGGTGATAGCATGCTTTACATATAAAAAGTCTAAAGTGATAATTGCGTTACTTTAAGTTTTCATGGGCTTCTACAGGCATTTAATTTGGATTTAGCAGAACAGATATATCAAATTAACAATGACTTATTTGATAGAAATAACCTTAAATATCATACTATTTAAAATGTGACAAGCTAAACACATCCATCGGATGTACCATTGACATTGCACCAAATATGTGGCCTACAAAAGTAATTGTGCTCCTTTTTTCTAGGTTATTAATTTATTCGCTTCTGCAAGTTGACTTTTAAAATGCTGCTGAGTCTTGTTCAATTCACAGAGAAAAGAACAGGAGTCTTTCTAGTGGATGTAACAGGTCTTGGACTTGATCCTGGCTACGCAGCACTTTGTGGTGTGGAGGATGAGGGTACTCCTCGGTGACTGTGGGAAATGCTTGGCTCCATGAGCTAGCAAAGAGCAATGGAGAAATCAAGCATAAGTAACCTTCTGCCCCAAAGTATTGGCTATCATGACCAGTACAGGAATGATGTCAAGACTCTTGTCCCAGGAATAAAAGATATAGAGCTGGTCAATGGTAAAAATAAGGCAGCTGGTACAGGGAAAATGATTGTGCTCCTCTTGCAATTCAACAACATTGAGTGCTGACCAGAGAACTTGCATCACCATGATCATTATGATCTTTTCTGATTTATTTTCTTTGCATGGTTTCTGTGTTTGTTACATCTTATTAACCTTCATTATACGTTTTGCAGTATTGTTCATCTTGCACGTAGAATTCAACTTTAGCCTTCTGAGAGGCCCTTCTTTCTTGGGCCTTGGACTACCTTGGCAAATTACTGGTACCTTGCTTCTCTGTCCATCCAGCTATGTTAAGACAAGACGGCCCTCAACATCTCCCCCGTTCCTGCTGTTAAACCCTGGGCAGAGGTGGGTGCATGTTGGGACAGGGCAGGATTGACTCTGACAAAGTGTCTCCCTCCATCTTCTCTTTTCCCATTTGCTTCAAGGTTTAGCAAGCTCTCACCTGCTGGAATGTGCCAGGGTAGCCCTCTGCCATGGTGAACTTTGTCCAAAAATGTCTTTAACACCTCAAAATTATGGGCCTCTGCCACCTTTGGGCTCTGAGTCAAAGCGATGAACCTTACATAAACAGCAGGAATGCTGGAAGCACCCCAACATTAATTTCAAATCAGACTGGTGCTAGGTATGGTTAGGATTTTTCCTCCATTCTAATTGTTTGTTTTCTTTCTTTTGTCTTTGCAAAGTCAAGTTAAATCATACAGAGGTGTCATCTGTTGCAAAGATGTTTTATGAATACAATCTTCAGGGGAAAAATAGAACCTGCTTATAAAGACTGTTTCCACCAAGAATATCTTGCTGAGATAAATCAAACACTTCGGTATTTCATGTGCTTGCCAATCAGCTTGAAGATCTAGATTGTAACTGAGTGAGCAAAGTTTACTGAAATAATAAGTTGACTTTGGGTAAATCTTTTATAGTTTGTAATACCAGTTCTTTCTACTTCTTATTTATGTATGGTGTCCTTTTGTTACACTTAGTACAAAGTACAAAGTACTAAGTGTATCAAAAAAATACTAAGTGTACTGTTAATAGAAGATTACACTTCAAATACTAAGCGGTACTCTTATTATAAAAACCTTAACAGTCAAATATATCTTTTATGAGTAAGAGAAATTACATTCAAATGAAAGGAAAGACATAAAATTTTATTGATTATTCACTCATCGTATATTTTTTACTATTTACCTTACTTCCCTTCTCTTGTCATATTGTGACTACTTTTGTATTGAGTAATCGCATCCAGATATTTGAAGTTGGGCAACAGAACTGTTGATGTATCTATGAAGTGTGATGTGCCGAGCGTATTCTCACAGAAGTCTTTAGTAAATGACAACTTCTTTCATAATAAGGATTTCTTTCACAGTGCATCTCTGGGATTTCACTGTCTTCATATGAAAAGAATTTCCAATTAAATGCACAATAATGTACAGAGATATCTCTTTCCAGAATTTTTAGTAAAATTTCTTATAACGTGATAGGAATACAGCATTTTGCAAATTCTATATTTGACTCTTATTTGTAAGTGGAAGGATTATTCCTTCCCACGCATAACCATTTAATATTTGTAGGTAACAACAGAAATTGTTTTATGAAAAGGAATATTAGTACTTTTTTAAAAAATGTGTTTCCTGTAGTTGATGGTTATTTGGTGAATGATATAATAGTGAGGTGACAATGAAGTAGAAAATAGAATCTTTAATCAGAAGTTTGATAAAACAGAAGACTGTTCAAGACCAGAAACGTTTATGGGTTTCTTGGTTTGAACTGGGAGCCTGTGCCACCCATTGGTGAAGGCGTATGGAAAAGAATCACTGATTTGCCTTCAAACTTTTTTTCCGAAGGTTGAATTTTTTTGGGAGGGGAAGGCAACTGTGATCCAAATTCATTGTACCCCCAAATACTACCTGAATTGCATTGTTCAATCACAAGGTGGCAGTTATGCTTCACAGATAAGTTGGTTTTTTGGTGGTTGTTTTTTTTTTTACTTTCACTTGTTTTTGGCCCTGCTCCAAAAAGTACTAGTGTGTGTCTCCCGGCTCATTTTGCCTTTTTTTTTTTCTGATGAATAAATATTCTTTATGTATCTGAAAGAGGACCTCTAAGCATATCTATATGTTTCACCTCCAATTCAATCCTATAGCAAATACGCACAGCAAGACTATTAACAGAAATAAGGTTGCAAACTTCATTTTCGTCTCACACAGCTACAGACCACACCATGAATTTCCGTTAAAATTGATTATCTCAGAGTTACTAAAATTTTTCTTCTTAGTATTTTTAAATTTGGTCACAAGTTAATCATCTGTTTATCTCATCCAAATATTTTTATTTCTTATATCTCCTTTAGTCAAAACTAATACCGGTTTCTACGTACGGTCTGTATGAGTAGTGCTATGAGCTGCTGGAGTCAATTTGGTATATTCAAATAATTGTGTCGTTTTTACCTGCTGTAGATTTTTAACAGGATCCGAGTATAGGTATAGAATAATCTCCTGAATGGTATTTCACACTTTCCTTGATTTTTCAACAGCCATTGGGGACACGCGCAACCAACTGTTATTGCAGGAGATGTTCTAGGATGTGTTTGCTCCTCTTCTCAATCCTTTAGGAGCTGAAAATCTTGTGATAATTGTGTGGTTCCTTTGGCTTTTTTCTTCTCTTTGTGTTAGTCTGCTTCATTTCCCGCTCAAAAATCAGTTCTCTATGGCTTTTTGAAACAGACATGTTTCCTCTTGGAGTTGTCTTCTGTGATGGGATTTTGCACATAGAGCCAAAATCCACAAATGTTTCTCAGAGATCCCCAATGAAATGGTATGTAGTTGGGTCCTGTGCACCTCACTCAAGAGGCAGAGAGAGCTGGAAGAGCATAAATACTATTGTTGTTGAAGTTTATATTTATCTTGTTCCCCCCTCCAAATTTGGCTTTTGACTAGGAAAAAAAAAAAAAAAAAAGGAAAAAATCACTGTGAGAGAGAGTGCAGCAGCTTTTGACTTTGTCTCTCCACCTCATCCCCATGGCATGGTTTTCTTCTCCTTGCAGGAATTCACTATAGTCACAACCATTAACGTGCTACTTAAAAATTGTTTAAAAAGAAGCCAAAGGTGACCTTTTCCACTCAGTGGCGCTGACTAAAAGCAATACTTAGCGTGATGCCCAAGACAGTATCTGTATTCAGCCTGCTTAATGTGAGGGCTCCAGCAGGACTGCACTTAGTGGAAGCCCTCCAACAGGATTCGGCAGGGGGAAGTTCAGCCCTCGAGTACCTTGTTTTCATTTCTTCCTCTCTGAATATGCATGTATACAGAGAGTTTCCACAAGATACTACACATTTCTCATGCGCTGCAGAACACAGGTATTTGAAGGCACAGTCATTTTGTTAGTCTTAAACTGTACGTGCTTTCATCGGGAGCAGCAGGGAAAAAAACAGTGAGGAGGCTTGGGCTGTGTGCGCATACACGTATACAAGGTCAGGCCAAAATCTACCCAGCACTTCTTCTTGTGCTCATTCTCTTACCACTACTAGTTTAGTGTCTCGATGGTGGCAAAGATTGGCAAATGCTTGGATCCCTGGGGGGAAAAATGTACAGAGTAGGCGTTACTACTTGTTATCAGTGTAGGCCTCTGAAGTGGTACCAGTCATTTTTCTTCCCTTATGCAAGAGATAAGGGTGGTAGAGCTGGAGGAAGATCCACGTTTTATGTTCTACCTTAATGGCTAAAATGTGCCCATTGTATTGAAGACCCAGGCTGCATTCTTCTCTTTGCCTGGGCATATTTTATGTCTTGAAGATGGTCTGTCCTGGCAAACACCTAAAGCAGAAAGAAAACTCTTACTTTTTCCTCCTGTTGGGCATGGAAAATGTCAAATATTCTGAGCCCTTTGGAAGAACTATTCTTGTTTTGGTCAGGCACAGGCCAGGTGCTTGCACTGAGCATTTATCCTGGGGTCTGGGGCAGGTCCCTGGGGCAGGTGGAAGTTGAGCTCTGGGTGGTCGGGAAGCTGTGGGGCTACAGCTGGGCTGTGTGAGGCAGCAGCTTCATGGAGGCTTCCAGCGTTGCAGCTTGGGCTGATGCACTGACGACCCTAATCCTAGATCCTCAACATCTCATTTTGGATACTACTCAAAAAGATAATAATTTGGCCAATTTACCCTTCTGCCGATTTATTCCTCTGAAGAGTTTGTGAATAAGTATACTAATTATCTTTTATCACAACAATAATAAATGATGATGATGTCTTGTTTCTCTTACTTGATATTCGTACTATACCTTTTCCTCATATCCCTGCCGTGGCTGTTCTTAACCTGTGATGTTCATTTCTGCCCCTGTTGATGGAAGCCATAGACAAGATCTCATCTGGATCATTTGGAGTGTAGATACAGGTCCGAGATAATTCATAACAAAAATAATTATCTCTGCTTAACTGCAGCATATGTTTTTCTCTGAGGCATCCAACTCATTTTCAGAGAGGCTTAGCTCCATGGACAGTTTGATGGGATCACAGTCTACTGTGATAAAATAGGCAAGAGTCAACATCAGAAATCAGCGTTGTAGGTGGCTTGTAGCACAAAGGTATTTGATTTGGTGGTGTTTTTTTTTGTTAGGCTTTTCAGACACTTCTCCTTTTTCTTCAGAATAAAACCAATGATTTTCATAACAGCGTTTATCTAAACAAAGCCCATGGTGTGTAATTTAACGTTACTGCAACACTATACGTAGATTACCATTTTTCCCATAGTAATTTCCTAAAATAACTTTGTGTTTTCTTATTTTGTGTATCAATTCCTTTTATTTATTTATTATTGTTATTATGTTTGAATGCCAGTCAGAATCACAGTTTCCACTTTATTGAACTATGGTAACCGGAAATCCCCTGCTGCAGAGCTGATAGTTTAGGAGGATATTGCACATAAGCAAATAATCTGAACAGTGTCCGGGTGGGATGCCCAGCAAGGATTGGGCCTCCGTTATATAGCATAAATGTATAAATGCCAGACCAGTGTATAAGAGCCTCAATAAAGTTATTTGTTCTTGTGCTAACGAGTGGCTTCAGATTGTGGGGTATCTTGTATCCCTTAGGACTCTCATTTTTAGTCCAAGCAGGAGCCATTCGTGGTGCTGCTGATTGCCACTGAGGCGTTGTGTGCATATACCATAGGATGGTTCATGTGGGCAATGTCAAAGCCTTGTGTAACGTTAGAGATCTGATCTCTGTTTTGGCTCTTAAGCAAAATATAAAACTGCATTTGCACCATTTATGTGGGCTTTATACCTGGCTCTGAGGTAGAGTGTATGTGGAATTTCTAATTTGTCATGCATCTGTTCTCTTTGTTAAATCAAAGAAACTGACACTTAAATTGCTTCAGGTCTTGGTTAAGTTCAATTTTCCCAGATGATGTCAAGATAAACATTTGATTAGATCATGAAGAATTCAGACAGAAAAGCGAGTAAAGTTGTTTGCTTGTTTGTTTGTTTTTCCTGAAGAGTTTCTACATCTTGGTTTCCTTTACTGCCTAAAAATCCTTATCAGGTATTTTCCTGTGTGATCCTGGTATCTGTGTCTCATGGCCCTGTGGTAAGGATAAACAGTCAGTGCCAATAGACAGATAATCGTCTCTGTGTTATCTTAATGGCCTGCTTTAGGGTAGAGCTATCTGTGCTTATTGGAAGACAGGAAGGAGATCCTGAGTCTTAGGCATACTTGACCCTGCTCCACGTGCGTAGCTGGAGAAAGCGTTGCTGGCCAATACCTGTTCTTATGAAACGGTTAATGAATGACCCAGCAGGCAAATCTCAACCCTGATGTTGCTAAAAATTGTTTCTGGTGGGAATAAATCTATTTTAAATGATCTCATGTGGGTTTTATTGTCAAAGTGTTTATTTGCTCACTCATAAATTAGCTAGAGGTGTTTCTTGCTGCTGGTCATTCAGGCAGTACGGTAAATGCTGTAGAAATTGGTCTGTAATTCTTTGTCTAGCAGAAATGATTCCAAGCTTGTACCTCTTCAGGTTGCTCTAGCTGGGATGAAGCTTTTCCAGTTTTTGGTCAAAATTTTAAGGCATATTTTTGCCTTACTTTACAATACAGCAAGGTATGTCCCTGAACTGTGTGGTCAGCACAGCCGGTTATTTTGATATCCAAATTGGTTTTGAGAGGAATGCAGTGTCCAAGTATGGATCTGGACCTGAATGACTTGAAACCACTTTGGTGGGCTGAGATATATTATTATAATTAAAGGAGATTTTCCTTAAGTATTTCTTTAATCTGTTCTTGGCTTTTGAAAAATAACATACAATTTCAGTGCTTTAAGTTTGTTTAGGTTTTTTTTAACATTTTACTTTGGATCTTTGTTATCCCTATCCTAGTATTTGAATAACTGTTGTGTGTCTCTTTGTCCCTACCCCAATATGTGAATAACTACTGTGCACGCAAGGTTTACTTGTGGAATTGAGTGATGGCAGAGAAAGATGTAAACTCTGTTTTCTCCAAGGTTGATTGTCAGTCTAGAGACACATGGAGTAAATAGCTGATAAGAAATATTATTGTGACATATGGTTTCAAATGTTGCTGAGACATGTGTGATTTTTTTAAGTCCTTCATATTTCTTGTTTGAGTTTGAGCATATGGTAGGAGTGAGCATGCTAGGTAACTTCTGCCATAAAGCAAATGCAGGTTATCACCAAATATATTTACCGTATGTATACTCACGGTATCATCACACAAGCACTAGTTGGAAACATAATATACGTATACAGAAAGAGCTGCAGCTATATTTTTCCCCACAAAAGAACTGCTCATTAAAATATTGAGGAGTAATAAATACTTGTGATTCTTTCCTCTCCATGTTCTGCATAATGGAACACTACACATTTGCAATAGAAGAATAATGTATCCCCATCTACATTTATTGCAGAATTGATAAATTGTGTTTTCCAGCTTTGTCTGAGTGAAAGTTGGGTATATTGTCTTGGAAAATTAGTATTTGAAAACCTGGTGTGAAGTAGATATTATCCGTGTACATGAAAAATGGGCTATACTATTTGACGGAATGATCTTGGTTTGTAACATACTTGGCTCATAAAAATAATTTTAGTACTGATAATATTTATATTAACACTAAGCGTCCTGACAGAACACTAACTAAATTGATTTTATTAATAATGTAATAGATCATTAATGACAATCGTACCTGAAAGGAACATAGCCATACTGTAAATGAACTCTCCTGCCATCTTGCTGACTGCACTGCCATTTTAAAAATTATTTGTTTTATTAAGGAGAATAACAAGTAAATATGTAATGAGAAGGCGCACAGGCACCTTGTGAGAAGTACTGCAGAGTAATAGTGTATTTAAACTGAGTTATGTGTAGCAGTTCCCTGCGTTTTGTCCTCCAGCCATAGCTGACTGCTCTTTCTGTTGCAAAAAGGGAGCTTTATTGGCTGGAGCAATTTTTAACCTAATAATCTGTTTACACTAGGGATCTCATTGCAATTATTTCATAGTTTGAATAATGTCTTTTCAGTCATAATTCACAGTACCTGAGTTCTGGCAAGACTGCAGTGTCGAAGGTGAGTAGTAAAGAAATCTTCTCTACAGCCTTCTGTGAGCCTGTGATCTTCCCACTTCTGTGTCTGGAGGTGTAGTTGATATTTGAGGAAAAAAATAAATAGGTGAACTTGTGAGAAAAAGGCAGTATTTAGTTCTAACGCTCTTACTGCCTTGCTAGATTATACTTAAGGTTCTTTTATTTAGGTAAAATACTTTGAACGTAAGTATAAATACACCTTTGGTGTAAGGTAGGAAGGAGGGAATTTTAAAAATGATTGCCCTTTTTTGGGGGCTGTAAGTTCATGGGGCTTGTCAATAACATCAGTAGAAAAATGCATCACATTAAAAGTAGTGAAAAATTTTGGCACACTTAGGCGTTTCCACTGGAAACATTTCCTCTAGTAAGCTAGACCTATAAATGAAAAAAAAATTGTGTAGGAACATAAAAATGTGCAAAAAAGATTAATTCTGAAAACTAGGGTTTGATTGTTGGGGAAGACCAGTCTTCCCAGAAGTTTTGACCCAAACCTGCTGAAGACCGTTGAACTTCTTCAGTGACTACAGAGATGGCAGAAAACAAAACCAACCCAAAGAAGCAGGAAAAAAGTAAGAGGGGAAAAAAATAATTTAGGTTATGGTAGAGAGGTGGTGGTAGTGTGTCAATAGGAAGTGGAGGATTTCTGAGTTCCAGAAGATGTAAGGACAGTGCTTAAATCAAGTGTAGCATTAAAGGGACACATTAAGCAAATGAGAACACGTAAAGCCTTCAGCTTCTTGCTTCCTAGACAGAAAGCTCTGGACTTGGGAGGGATGTAAAGTGCCTGTGGCTTTGAAATTCTGTTACAATAGATCTTTCCTCTGATTGTTGGAAGAGAGGAGGAGTGAAATGTCTGAGCCAGGGGGAGGGTTGACAACGATCGTCTGCCCTGAACATCAAGATTTGCAGGACGTGGTTTTGCCAGGTCCTGTATTCATCCGTCTTCTCCAGGGCTAGAGCTTGCAAATGAAATTACTTTAATGTGTTATTATAGAAGCTGTAAAACCTTAATTTATGGTCAGGATTCAGCTATTTAGCGTGGCAAGGGCAGTAACATTTCGTGCAGGTACATGAACACTTAAGCATTTTAAACTGACCTGTGTATGTTTCCAAAAAGTAAGATTGCAGAAGTGCAGAAACTAAGTAGCTAAAATGCTTATTATGAAGGGAATGTATATATGGAAATTAGTTAGAGCCAGTATGGTGCTATTTATTATTCTGGGTTTGAGAGGGGACTGGCTTGTAACCCAAGTGCAGAAGAAACTAGAGAGGAAAAAGTATGTACTGGTGTGACCTCATTTTCTAAGAACCCTAAATTGGGAAGGGTTTAAGAACAGAAAACGTGAGATTACAAACTTCTTGAAACTTCAGATATATAAAATATATATCTGAATACATATACATCCTGTCTATATGTCTTCATATTTATAAACACATGCATACACATATATGGATATATATATAAAAAAATAAAGTAAAAGGACTCGGGCAGGAGATTGTCTGCCTCCTCATGAACAATCCATAGATCCATTACTCAAACTTTTATTTGCAGTTAACTTATATGAACCTTTTGGCAATGCATTATGGCCAACACATCCTTCACAACTAATTGAATTTGCAGCTAAAGCCTCAGAATCTTTGATTTGCACTCAGACACTTGTTGCTAATTCTAGGTTTGATTCCACAAACTGAAGTCTCGGGTCCTGTAGGCTGAGCTTTCACAAGGAAGCTGAGGGTTTCTTGATCTTCAGGAAAAATCTTCCTAATAAATATTTAACTCTCCACCCAACTGGCATTTCATGGGTTGTAATGAACGTTTTCTCCTGATGTCTGCATCTCCCCAGGCAGTGATGCTGTGGGTGGAGGAATGTGGCATATTCAACCCTGTTTTCTGCTCTGTGTCTTTCATCCCCAGCTCACTCTTATGCAATTATTTTCCTATACCAGAACTTTGCTATAAACTATATGTTTGAAAAACAGAGGAAAAAGACCTTCAGGAGGTGTATCTTTATTATACTTGGGAAGATAACATTTCAAAAGCAAGGTGAAACAGGGAGACAGGAAAATAAGATTAGTGAAAGACACAGTATTATGGACCATCACAGTGACAGAGACTGATTATGGTTTAAAAGATTCTGTCCTTAAAAAAGAGAAGAAGGAAAAAAAAATCAAACCCTTCAATCGGAGCATTTCAGAAATATTACACAATAATTTAACCACTGTCTGAAATACTCTCCATGCTGTCTCTAATCTGTAATAAACTTCAGTTTTGATTAAAAGTCTTCCTGACATGAAAATAACTTTATTTGGTTAGTTTTTTTTTTTGTTATTGTTGGGTTTATGGCTGTCTGTTCGTGTGGGTTTTTTTCTTCTCAGTTTTCATTTGCAGCAGCAAAGAGCTGTCTCTCCAGGGATGCGGTTTTGGGAGATGATGCCCACACCAACCCACCCGCAGCTGCAGTTCTTGGTGTCCAAAAGGTGATTTCAAGGGGCCAAGGGGAGGAGGAGCCTCCTGACCAAGGTTTCAAGAAAAGCATGGTATAACCTGGTAACTGCAGATAACAGTAAGGCAGACAAGAAGCCTTGGTGGAGTCTGGTTAGGCCCTCATATAACAGACTGAAAAGGAAGAACTAAAATATTTATTATTACTTTATTAATTGGTTTCAAACAAAACCCTCTTCAAATATATATTCCAAATCTGTGTGGACAGAAAAATAAATATACTGGGTAAAGCTAAAAAATTGATTTGATTCAAGGTGGAAAGATTTGTTTTTTCCTTATCATTAGAGTTTTCTGTCCCAGAATGTCCAGAAATGTTTCAATTTAGAAAGTATTACAAAGGGAAGGGAGTTAAGATTGCTGCTATTATATCTATATTCATGTGTGTATACATATATGTATGCACAATATATCTATACTTGTGGAATACATACAGAATAATGGGAAATAACTGAGAAATCTGCAAATATTTCACTAAAAATTGTGGTCCTTTGCTGGCATTTCTGTTCAGTTCTCATAGCAGATGGACAAATAAATGCGAGCAAGTGGATTAAAAACCTACTACTTGATTTCAGGTCAGACTGTATTTGGATTGGTGTGATTAATTTCTGTTCACTTACTATAGCAATGAAAGAATAAAATGACACACACCCCAAATAAGGATGTGTGATGTCTGAGCATTGTGCTCATTATCAATTTTATCTTAATCATTAGAAACTAGGTAAATGTTTGACAGTTTGCTGTAGCAGGTCAGCAGTCTCTGATCACTATTGCCAATTTTTTTCCTACAATTTCTGCCCCACAGTCTAGAGTAAAATAATGTTTCAAAGCTTATGAAGATGACCTGATGCACTGGACAGGAGGTGGGTCGTATCAGTCTCTGGTGCATGAGTGGGTTCCCCTTTCCAAAGTGAGTTTTCGAGAGCACTAATCCCAACAGTGCTCCACTTGTTTGTTTGTGTGATGAGAAAAATGCAGGTTTGGCATCCTGAAGCTAATATTCTGATTTGTATTTGTTTACGTTCAGAAATCCTTGGTTGGAGTTTAAATTTTTCTGTTCCTTTACTTTGCTTAGCGAAATGGGATGCCACAGATACAACTTGTTTTTGTTTTCCGGTTCCTTTGAACAAGTGATTTTATAGCTGCTTGAACATGAATTTTGGAGGATAAGGAGGTTGCTTGGCAACTAAACTGCAATATTTGCACTGGTACCTGCAGTGTGGTTTCCCTGCTTCCCGAGGAGAGTGCAGAGCTGTGATGTTTCTATTTTTATTTGTTGCTTGTATTGCTGGGTGCTGGGATTTGATATTGCTCCTAGCTTGGGTTGTTGCTGTGCCCTGGATCCTGAGCATTCCCCAGGAGCACTTGTGGTGGGCATCATGCAACTGCTCGCCCAAAATGCAGTCCCTTCCACAGAGGTTTTACAAACTAAATTTATGTAATATTCAGCCTTTGGACCTGACAGAGCAGACCCATCTCTGTGCCTTCTCTTTAAATTTAATCTTGTCCAACTTTCCAATCAGAAAAGATCTAGATCTGCATCCTTTAAAAGCGGTCCTTATCTTGAAGTTCCATTTTAGGTGAGTGTTATCCTTTAAGGAATGTTCTAAAAAAAACCAACAAATTGTTGCAAAAAGATCTTAAAATATTTTTTTCCTTAGACTACCAACAAAGATAGTGCTAAACAACGGTGGCTGCATACTACTAGATATTTTTTTGCACTAAGTTTACAGATAGTATTATTAGTGACAGGGATTGGACAACCAATGGGAGTAGTTTTCAGAAGCCATTGTTTTATTTCTTTTTAACTGAGTCTTAAGGTGACAGTCTATGACTTTTCAATGGCAACTTGAGCTCATCTGCTAACTTTCTGGAATTTAGAACAGCCAGAAAGTATTCCAAGATTAATCATGCTACATGATATAATGTGCACACAAAGGACTATGTTATATTCATTGGTGATATGCAAACAGTATTTCCAAATAGAAATGTTCTTCCAGTCCTCCTACACCACCATGTCTAACAACAGTTTATACAAATGCTCTTTTGAAAACAATTTTTTTTTAAAAAAAAAAAACAAAAAAAAAACAAAAACAAGCAACAGGAAAATAGCTGTTCTCTTTTTATTTCTGCTGTATGGACCTTCTTGGGATGCTTACAAATTCTTTATCCTGTACTGAAGTTAAAAAATAAAAAGGGGCGGGGGGGAAGGGGAAAGCTTTAATGGAAATGACAAAGGATTCTCTCACTTCTGTTTGCAACTCTGAAACATTTTGTGTTTGATACAAACCACATGAAATAATCTTTACGCTGGTATTTGTGATTTGACCCTAAGACAGGGAAAGTATTTACTCAAGGTAATAGGAAAAAATAACTATGCATCCAGCGTTCATAGAAGGAAAAAAGAAGCAGGAAATTCTCTGTTTACTGCTACCGGTATCACTTGACTGGCATGTCATTTTCCTAATTACTTGTCTATTGAATGAAGGTGGTTTACAAGTGAATGTGTGATGGTGTGTGTTTGCAACAGGCAAGGAATTTGGTAAAAACTTTCCTGTGGTGATCGATGTGAAGAGCTTTAGGGGACACACAATGCAGGAAGTCTGGAAACGTTAGCCTGCCTGGTTGGCTTCCCAGGACTCCTCCAGACTTGCCCATGCTAAGTAGCCAAATCCTGCTCCTTAAAGGTGTGAGGAAAAAGAAAAATACTTCTAAGCGGCATTGGCCTCCATTTTCAGATCGTAGCTTGTTAACCCTGCTTGTGGCTAGTTGGAGGACTTTAATAGCAGAGGGCATGGTATGTGTGACCAAGCCAAGTGTGCAGGGGAGGACTGAGGGTTAGCATGTGGGTGGAAACCCTTCTCGTTTCATGCAGAAATTGCAGTTCTGAAGGAAAATATTTTAACTATTAATCAAGGAGCAGCTTTATGTGGGCATACGTGAGTTTAGGAGATCTAGGATGGTATACCACTGAGAGGCACCACCACTACCATCCTGCCTGGCATAGCTGGGCAAGCAGTTGGTGCTGCAAATGGGCACCAGCCAACCTAAGGGGTCTCTTCCCTTCCATTGTCTATGGCTATGTTTGTACCTGCAGGCTGTGAATTAAAAGAAACAAATTGTGAATTAAATGAAAGAATTGGAGTGGAGTTTTCAAATGTCAAGTGCTTTGATCCTTCACCTCTCAAACTTTCTGAGCTACAAGCAAGAGAACACAAGTGGGGAGGATGCTTTACCCTCTGAGAAGATCTCTAATATTGAATTTATACACAAAGTACTGTTGCAAACATATTGCCATGTATGGCCTGTAGGTATATAAATCTGTCTTTAGGGGAGGAAAAGCAAACAAAGGTAAAAAGACTAGTTTTATAGCTTATATAGCCACCGTTTCACATCATACAGAGTGCAGTTTAAAGGGAAGGTCTCATCATGAGCTCTATACAATTCCTTCTGCTTTGCCCTTGAGCCTGAAAAACTATGGTACAAGTGTTATTTTCTTTTTCAGCATAAGCTTTTTAATATGGAAGAGGTTCAGTAATTAGCTAGGGTTAGTTTCAGGAGGTGAACTGATTGCTACCTCATACTTTATCCTCCTGAGGAAATTTTGATCATAAAATTCAAAGGCTGACCTTGGTTCAGGTTATATAAGGAATATTGCATTCGGTTTGACCTTCACAATCTAGATTGAAAAAGATGAAAGGATTAGCTGAAATTGAACACTACGCCTAGCGTCCAAGAAGGGGGAAAAATAGCTTAAACCACGGTAGGTATAAATTATACATGAGAAGCCTCGGATGCTAATGTTATAATCTTACGTCACCAGGCTTCTTGCATTAGCTGGATGTGTAGGTGTCTTATTAGGTGAATACTAGCAGTCACTTTAAAAATAACACATGCAATGAATAGTCTTGGGGGGAGGAGATGCCCTTTTTTTTTTTTTTAATCTGAAAACCTAAACTGCATAAAATATTTGCAAAAGCATATAGTTTTATATAAGTACAAGGTTTGTCAGTTAGCTGTAGTGCTTTTCCACCTAATTTTTTTTTTCCCTCCTTTTCCCCATAACAGCAGCCAACTTACACAATTCCAAAGGCAATGGAGGGAAATGCACTGTGCTTTCCATGCCCTCCAGTTAACATGATCAGCTGAAGGCAAAGCTTTGTCACTGTTGCTGCTTGGATTGTTCAGGCTCCCACTGTGGCTGTGTCACCCTCACCTGGGGTTCATTCTAGCAGGCACTGGCATCCTCTTAAAGAAAGGTACTTTCAGTAGTTAACTTGATAGATTGTTTCTATCAATCAACTCTTATCCCTATGAACTGCTACTGAGACACCCCATGTGAGAAAAGGCAAATAAAGTTTGACCCTAAATAACTCCACGATCTGCCAACAGCTGAGATGTTGAACAGATCATTCCTTTTCCCCACTCTGGCTTTGGTGCAGACTTGCTCTGCACATGGAGATGCTGTTCTGCAGAGATGCAGGTTGCACAATCAGTTCCTACAGTTTGGAGTATGATTTAAAATCCGCCTTTCTAGTTTTGTCAACGTTGCTGGTCAAATGTTATTTGTTGAGTGACAAGAAGTATCAGGGGACAAAGTTTTCAGGTAGGAGAATGCAGATTATAATATACTTTCCCCTAATGTGATTTATGCCCCCTACCCCAAAAGGAGTTTCTGTAGAACTTACTCTTACTTATCTCAGAAAAAAAACATTTAGAAACTTTCCTTATGTTGAGCTTTTTTTTCTTTTTGTCTCAGGATGTAATATCTGATGGTCCACGTAGTGGTATCTCATAATAATATTATACAGAGTCATTTCTTTCTTTAAATACTCATAAATTAATAACAGTCATCATGTCTGTGTAAAGATGACCTTTTTTTTTTTCTTTAATATTTTGGTTTTGATGCTTCATTGTCCAATGTGTTTTCCTATTCTGAAACCTTCCACTCTTACCCCAGCCACCAACGTATTCAGAATAGCTGATAGACCTGTAAGTTAGCAGACCAAGGTTTCTTTTTGTCTCTTTCCAATCCCTAGCTGTTTCAATTTTTTTGATTTATTTTTTTTTTTTCCAAGTCTTGCTAATTCTATTCCCCAGGACTTGCACTGCTGATATGGTGCCTTTGGCAAACTGCAGCACCTTAGCTGTCACTGTTGGGATTTTTATCTTGGCAGCAAAAAACTGGGCAGACATGTATAATCTTCAGCATATTTATAGTGCTGATTTGATTTATTGTTAGTTCTGACACAGAGGTGCTGACTGTCGACGAATAATATGCCTATTGATTAAATCAGGAGAGAGAAGACACCAATGATAATAAAAAAATAGAAGTTCCCCCAGGATGGGCCAAGCTGCTACGCTTGCCTGCCTCCCTCACACTCCCTAGGACTTTTCAAAATCTTCAAATACAAATTAACCTGTAAAAGTGAGGGCCAAAAATACGGAATTTTACCTCAACACATGAAAAGCCTGGACTTGACTCCGCAGTGTTTTCCAGGGCGTGTGTCCAGACTGCACATGCGATTTCTGTGTGTCTTAATTTTAATGGCATTTCAGTGTATTTTGCTATACATCTTACTGGCATGTGCTGTGATAATGTGCCAAGAGCGAGTTCTATTTCTGGATGCAGTAATTTAATAATATTTTAAAGCAACATAAAAAGTGGGTTGGCCTGCTCTTAATGGACCACCAGACTGGCTGTTCATGAAAAACTTGGATAATCTCGTTTGTCAGGGGTCCTGTTCAATTCTTGGGCAGGTTAAACTTTGTAGAGATATTTTAGTCTGAAATGTGCCTAGTAGCTGCCAGCATGTGGCTTTATCATTAGCATAACCTGGTGCAAACTGTCTGCGAGCTTGAAATGCATGAATAAGTTGTGTTCTCCTGTGCTGACTCTAAGCGGTGCTCAGGATGCTCTGAGTGATAAATGCTCACGGGAGACTTAAATGTTCCTGTTTAGTAAAGGACCAATACACCACTAAGTGTTTTTTCCCTGTACTAAGGTGTCCTTGGGAAGGTGCTGTTCTCCCAGTAGGGAGGGGAAGACTTCACTAAACTGGGCTAAAGCATCAGGTGAGCAGATAACTGTGTGACCTGCTTGCTACATTAACCGTTATTGGCAACTGAGGACATGTCTAAGATGAACTTGTAAATGGAAATGGCTCAACTTTCATAGAATTCGTACTGGACAAAACTCTTGTTCAGAGGTTTCGAGGCCAGACTGTTTAAAATAGTTCTTGTTATACATTTTCCTTCTTTTAAGAGGAAGATAACAAGAGAGTGTGGAATCATTGTTTCATTTTGTCATGCTTGTTAAACTCTCCAAATACATTTAGGTTAAAAAATGTTTTGGTTTTTTTTTGAATACAGAAAACTAGAAATAATAACATTTGCTATTATGAGAAGTCTTTCAGAGTTAAAGATGTAAGTGCCTGTAGGAAGTGTTACTTCACTAATTAAAGAGAGTGTAGATGAGCCTCTGTTAGTATTTTTCTGAGAATTTTTTTGTGTGTGTGGAGAGCTCAGAGAGACTTGAACTGATAATTCATATCACATCTAAAAAAGAAATTCATTTTGCAGGAGACAAAGTTAATGCATAGAGATAAAAATTATTATGGTTAGGGTACTCAGTAAGTCATTTCAGACACCTAAATTCATTGTTCCCTTAAAAACTAATCTGGACTCTTTAATGCTGGTCTGTATTACTAGAAAAATCTGTGATAATTCATATTAAATTTAACTGTGGTGTTTCCATAGAGATGATGTTTAACATAAAAATAGCTGAAACATTTTGACATTGACTATGAGACTATAGTTCATAACATCTTATTTTAATATTATTATGAACCCTCAGCAATGCTAAGGTGTAGAAATAAATCCTTAGTTTCAGTAAGACAACTTGTGTAATGAAATATGCATGTGAAGGTAACAAAATTTGTCTCTAAAATAATAAGAGAGAACTTCTCTACAAATTGTAATATTTAACTTAGCTTGTTACTTCAAGGATAGGTTAAAATGAATATTGTAATTTAAATTTCCACAAATGAATTAGATGTTTATAGGTCTGTCGGGTAGGGAAGGGAACAGAAAATGTTAGTTAATATAGATGTTTGAATTTTGTGGAAGAAGTCAGAAGAATTGATTTTGGTTAGTTTACTTTATTGACAATGATTGCATGAATATTGTCAGAATAGCTTCAAGTGTTTCTAGAGGTGAAAGAAAATTATCTCCCTGAACAGCCTACTGAGCAGCCGATGTGAGCAGAGATTTTTTGGGTTTCATCCTAGAAGAGGAGCCAAATCTGATGAACATGGTGAAACTGAAGATTCAGTGATTATAACATCATTACACAGGAAATTTAGTTTGGGCTATTTGCACTGCATGGTAGATTTTAGCAAGGTAGAGTTGGAATAGCAAGCTGAAAGAAATTCGGATTTAAAACTACAGGATAAATAATGCCTCTATTTTAGTAGGGGAAGAAATGGAGCCTGAAGCGTGGTGACACCATTGAAAGGTAAGAGCCAGGCTGTGGCTGATGCAGATCATTCCATCATCCCATGCCTAGAGAATGGGTTATGGTTGGGGACTGGAAAACCTTCCCCAGCTGTGATGCAGCAGCGTGCATTGCTTAAAAACCCAAGAGGTGTGGGTGGGACTGGATCATCCTGGTAACTTGGGGTGCAGCATGGTATTGAGCAATGTTGACTTAGTGATGTGACTCCAGTGGCTGTGGTTGGGGACGCTCTTCTTTGGCAGCATATGGTTTTGGATAGTTAGTTCTGGTCTGTATATGGCTGCTGGTGCATTTGCATGAATTTAAAACCCTTCAACTGAGATTAAATAAAGAATAGAAAACCCCACTGATGATGGAAGAGACCATGTGTAGATGGCCAACCTGAAATTATGTATCAGCTACTTGAGTTCAGGAACAGCAACGGAGAAACTCTGAATTACTGAAATAATTTACTGTAAATTTTACCTAGACTCCATCATTTGTATGCATCTGGAAAGCTTGGGTGAGATTTAACAATGGATACTTGCTTGAACCTTGCATATGTTCAACCAATTTCATACAGGTGCAAATCTGGAGGGAAATCATTCATACTGGATTTAGGAATGCTACAGTAGGATGCATCTCCAGATGACTGTAACGTAGAGCTGTTTAATTTGCTTGCATTAAATACCTTATGTTCTCTCTTTGTGCCAAACACTATACCAAACATTTGCATGCTGTTGTCAGTAATATTTCCTTTAGGAGTAATGCCATGTCATTTAAATACTCACTCTCTAAAGCTCTGCTTTGTTTCTGCAAAATGTATTGCTCACAGACAATTTTAGTCTAGGAGCAACATGACTGTTCTTCCTTTTGGATGCAAAAGCACTTCCATAATTCAGGCTGTCAAAAAAGTATGTAGATATGTCAGTAATGTACCACTGCTACTTAGCTGTGATGTTTTTCTATGCCATTGTTTTCAAAATAAAATCTTTTCTTGTGAAATTAATGTGCTTCCTATTTAACTACATATCCTGATTCAAACTAATATCCTACTGTGCACAAATACCCCCAAAATTTAAAATTAAATTGTTTTGGCTTCAGGAAATTAAGATAATCAATTGATAAGTGGACTATGTGACTAATTAGGATGTTCGACTTTCATTCCCAGTGAATACCCATGACTGGTGAATCATGCACTGGTGAAATGAATCCGGTAACTCATAAAGGAGGTGTTAAAAATGCTTTGGGATCCCTCATTAAAATCACTTCAAAGGAGAAAAGCAGCATTAGTTGTGGTGGGGTTTGGGGCTGGAAACCCTGGTCTGTGAGGAACCGATGTTGCGGTTGGAAATCGCTGCCACGCTTGGGCAGAGAGGGCTTTGCACCACACCCAAGGGAGAAAAACAATTACAAGGACTACTTCATAAATTTTCAGAGTGGTCTTCAGGAAAATCTGGCAATACATTAACTGTTCAAAGTTGCAGCAACACTGATTTCAGTTCCACGTCACTTGTTACCAAAGGTCCTCTTTTGCTTTGCTAAATCACCCTGTTTGACCCAGCTCTGCTTCAGTGACGAAAGCAGGAGTGGTGACCTCGCTGGGTGTTTGGGGACTAGTGGGGGATATAAAATCTTGAAAGAAGGTATTGAATAGGTACATCCTCTAAAGAACTCTTAGGAAATTAAAAACAAACAAGCAAAAAAAACCAACCACCAAAACCAAACGAGTTCTAGCTGTGTGTTTTAGAAAATGAGATGAAATATTTGACTATATATTATCCTTCTTTAAAATGCTGTCATTTCTTACTAAAAATGATACAGTAAATTTAAAGCAGATGTTCTCGACAATTGTTAGTTTAGTTTGCACGTTTGGGGCTTTTTTGTTGTCTGTGTTAATTATTCTTATTTCTCTTGCTCTGACATATGCTGCTTATATGGTCTGTTAAAGAGATCTTTTTATAAAGAACTCAACAAAGATTACACCAATATCTCATTATTTCTGCTTTTGAGTCTCCAGATAATCACAAGGAACTTATTTGGGTACTAATGTGGAAGTTGTTAAGTGGCTGTGCCTGACTTCCACTGAAAATCAGCGCTAATTAAAATATAATTATTTTAAATTGTCATGATACTTCAGAAACAATATTAGAAACACGGAAGGGGAAACTGAATGAATTGATTTCAAATGAGATCCTCATGTCGTCCAGGCAATTATGGTGATTTCAAATGTAATTCTCCTGAAACAGAGGGTAGATAGGCAGAGGTCAGGTAGTGCCTGAAGCAAATTAATAATCTGATCTGGTCTCATTCTGAAGCATTGCTGGGACCCATGCTAACTAATTGCTGTGATTTGTCATTATTGTAGCAGAGACTTGGGTCTACCAGGCAATGATACACAATCTGCTTTTCACTAAACTCTGCAACCAAGAACTGAGGAGCAATAAATGCAACAAAATCATAAGGGTAGGGTTTAAAACAGCACTTGTGTGTAAAGCGAGGGTTGTAGTTTGCTGCTGCAGGGGAGAAGCAGCAAAAAAAGTCCAGGGACAAGTTAGAGAGGAGAGAGTATGGCAGAGAGAGGATGTTTTGCTAAAAGGAGTGCTCTGGCCAGAGGGAATTATGGTCATAAGGTTTATATACAGGTAACATGAGATAAAATGCACATTCTTAGTCATGGAAAGATTGGGCAAAGAAATAGAAAAAAAAAAATCTCAATTTTGGTACTTAAATGTTTAATAAGTCTTGGGTTAAGTTTTGCACAAAATCTAGGACTAGATAGAAACAGGTCCAGGAAATGCTGTGGTTTTCTTTGTAGTGGGAAATATGAGCAGTTGTAACCACTGAGATTGTTGCTAGCAATTTACTCACCCTACTGTCAGTGAAAAGATTTCCATTTAAAACAAATAGGATCAGATGCTTGTTCTTGCTATAAGATCTTTATAATACATTTATTTGTTTACATGCTTTTACTAATATTATTTGAGATGTCAGGAAAAAAGCAGTAAATATTAATCTATATCTTGGGTTTTTTTCTTTTTAATTTTATTAAGAAAAAGAGCTAATAATTTCAGATTTTCCGTGATGAGTTTTAGGTTGAAACAATTACTTACAGTACAAACTGCCAACACCTTAGGGTGGGGAGGTTTTAGGAAAGAATCTGAAATTAAAGAAGAAAAATCTGAAAGCAGTAGTCCACTCTACTTTTTTTTTCTTTTAAGTGAAAGAGCTGATATTGTCAGAGAAGAGGCTGCTTGTATTCAGTTTTTCAGCAAGCACGGTGTGTGCTAATTTCCAGTGATCCTTGATTATCTGCAGAGACAAAAAAATAGTTGTAAGAAGTCCGATTGTGGAAAGCGTTAGAGCTGCAGGGTTTGAGCTGCTGTGCCTGCAGCTTGCTTTTCCAGACAAAGTTTGTTCTTGCAAAGAAAACAAGAGGCCCAACTGAAAAGGGTAAGGGAAACTTATTCTTGGGGTTTTACTATTAATCTTGAAGATTGCAATGTAATCTTGAACTCTTTCCAACAGAGCAATAAGAAGCAATCTCTGTGCCTAGAGATGCACTGATCTTTTTCTTTTTCCTTTTTCTTTTTGTTTTTCTATTCTTTTTTGTTAACAGTCTTAGAGTTTCAGACATTCAGAGCTCTTTGAGATAATGGAGAGGAAACCCTGCAGATACAGTGACAGAGATAGCAATTACTATAAAACCGGGGCTTAAATGTCTACATCAATCA
Source organism: Gallinago undulata (assembly GCA_026546715.1). Lineage (NCBI taxonomy): Eukaryota > Metazoa > Chordata > Aves > Charadriiformes > Scolopacidae > Gallinago > Gallinago undulata. The sequence goes on along the minus strand of JAOTQQ010000052.1, from coordinate 7,328,423 downwards.
CATCACGCTCAGACATCGAGATCTGCAGACTTTGAAAAGATGCCCCAGAGGAGGGAACCTCCACGAACGGAAGGGTTAGCTGCAGCACCCCGGATAGGACCGTAACCTTCCGACTTCTTCACAAGGTGACAGACTTTGTGCTATTGGAACTAGGGAAAGAAATGTGGCCAGTGGAACATAGAGAAAATTGCATATGACATGATGTGAGAAAGACATGAGCTTTCATTGGAAGAAATAAATGAAAATTCAGAGTATTTCTCAGGCCCAAACAGAAAGCTCTGTCGTGAGACTCCAAAGGTACTTTTGAGAAGTTTACCTAAGTTAAATTTTTCTACCAAAACTGGGGGGATTAGTTAATGTGAAAAATATCCATAGGTTCTCTAGTTGCCCCAGGTTGCATACATCGTACAAACAGCCATAAATGATATTTTAGTTCATATAGGGCAATTACTACCAAGCAGCTTTTGTTTGCAAACTTGATTTTGTAACAACTAATAGCCTGGGAAGCAGACAACTCTTGCCTGTTATGCCATAGCACCTTTGGAGGATTGTGCATTCCATAATAAGAAGAATAAAAAATAACCACACATTTTCTCTAGTCTTGTGTTTTGAAGAATTGTTTTTTATTAATGAGTTTTCATTGTTTATCTGTAAACATTTGTAGTCAGAAATTACGAATCTTGCAAGCCCAGTGATATTATTAGAAGTAGAGACAGCAACCACCTTAATCCATTTGCAGATTCAGCCCCTCATTTCCAGGCGGGTTTCGGGGAAACACCTCTGTTCTTTGTGAACTCAGCTGGGGCTCCCCTGTTTCCCCCAATGGCCCTGTGGGACCACATCAAGAACTGCAATTCTGTTGTAAAAAGCACTGGCTTTGCACTTTCAGGGAGAGGCTGGAGTTGTAACTGAGCTTGGCACAGCACAATACCTGAAGTCAGCATGCATCACTCCTTCGGTATAATACTACTCAATTTTAGCCTTGAAGTATGTTTTCCTCTTTATCAACCGTGTCTTTTAACTCGCTGCTTGCAAATCTGTGTAAGAGCATGTGTTGGTGTTTTCTTCTCGGGAGGCAGAATTTCTGAAGTTTTCCCCTCTTTCATTCTAGAAGCTTTGAGGGGAAATAAAATAGAAAGTTTCCTTCTGATAACTGCGTATAATTTGTGTTAATTTGCGGTTACTGCCTCAATAATTAATTTGACAAGCTCAGCCTTTACTGTGGCAGAGGATTCATCTCACAAACCCAAGTGTGTCCGTATTCTTGCATACAAATCTGACACACAGCAAAGTTCCTGCTATTAACTTTACTGTTAGATAATGGAAGCTGGTACCCTTTAATGTGGTGCATCTGCCTTTGACTACTATCAAAAATTTAAGGTGGCAGTAAATAATGAAAAAGTTTTGTTTTCTCTCCAGTTCTGAAGAACAAATAAAGCAGGGGTGGGGAAAGGGGAAACAGGAACATTAATTTTTAAGCTATTTCTTTTCTTGCACAGCCTGGGGGAGATGGAGAAATCCAAAGAGGTCAACGAAGGGATGATGCTTCTGCATCCTTCTCCTGGTCCTGCACAGTGCTCTGGTGGAGCACAGGGCACTTGTGTGTTCTCACCCAGCCTGAAGCAATGCAGCTGGTCTTCCAGAAGTACTCATTCTCAGCTATTTAAGGGCAAAAAGCTCTCCGTTTTCAGGACATGCATTATGTTCTTTTTCAGAGAAGGAAGCAAACTCAAGTTAAATCTACCTTGAGCTGGCATAGGAAAAGAAAACTGTGACCTAGACCTGTTCTGAGAATTAAAAAGCTGAAACTTTCAGGCTTTTCCTATGTTTTTCCTCCCCTGACACTGGCAAGCAAGAAAACACAAAGACTCCTGTCCCTCTGGAGAGCTCTGTCTCAGCTGCTGCTTAAAGAGCATACCTATGGCATTGATGGATTGACATGACTAAATTGAAAAAGGTCAAGAGCAAGGTCCTGCACGTGGGTCAGGGCAATCCAGACTGGGTGAAGAATGGATTGAGAGCAGCCCTAAGGAGAAAGACTTAAGGATGTTGGTGAATGAGAAGTTTGACATGAGCTGACAACGTGTGCTGGCAGCCCAGAAAGCCAATTGCATCCTGGGTCACATCAAAAGAAGCATGACCAGCAGGACAAGGAAGGTGATTCTGCTCCTCTATTCCACTCTGGCAAGACCCCACCTGCAGTGCTGCATCCAGCTCTGGGTCCCGCAACATAAGAAGGATGTGGACATATTGGAGCCAGTCCAGAGGAGGCCAGGAAGATAATCAGAGGGCTGGAGCCCCTCTGCTGTGAGGACAGGCTGAGAGAGTCGGGGTTGTTCAGCCTGGAGAAGAGAAGGCTCCAGGGAGACCTTCTAAGAGTCCCTTACAGTCACTAAAGGGGCTACAGGAGAGATGGGGAGGGACTCTTGATCAAGGAAAGGAGCGATAGGACAAGGGGTGCCAGTTTTAAACTGAAAGAAGGGAGATTTAGCTTAAGATATTAAGAGGAAATTCCTTGCTGTGCAGGTGGTGAGTCACTGGCCCAGGTTGCCCAGAGAAGCTGTGGCTGCCCCATCCCTGGAGGCATTTAAGGCCAGGCTGGGTGGGGCTTTGAGCAACCTGCTCTGGTGGGAAGCTTTCCTGCCCATGGCAGGAGGCTGGAACTATGGTTCCAGCTGGAATCTTTAAGGTCCCTTCCAACCCAAACCATTTTATAATTCTGTGATGATAAAAACCTGAATCCAGTGTGTGGGAATGCCATGGAGAACGACCGAAGTGGTTGGTTGCTTTACTCACTGCTGAAACTCTTCTTTGCTGTTCAGCAGGCTTTCGTGCAATGGGCAGCAGTGGCAGTTTGGAGGGATGGCTCCATCCCCCCACGCCACGCACACCAGGGATGCTCGCTGATGCAGCAGCCCACCGTGCTGCGTCAGGGCAGCGCTGGAGCAGCACCCGCCCGCTCTCCAGAGCAGTAGGTAACTTCCTTTGTGTGGATGCAGCAGTCTGCAAAATTTGGGCTTTTATCCTGCTTTAAAGTTATTTCAGCTCTGCTAGAGAAGCAGAACTTTTAAAGAAGAAACGCATAGAGCGAAGGATCAGCTGTGGGAACGATAATAAGTTTCATATTCTGCAAAGATCAAAGACAGAATGACACTTAAAAAAACATCAGGTATCTGAACACTTCAGGCATTTAAAGATGATGCAGCCATAGTTCAGTTTGGAGACAGTCTCTTTGTAACCAGAACATTAATTCCTGTTTGAAGGATATTGTCTGGACTATAAATATGTTCGCCACTCAGGAAACAACATAAGCTGCTGTTTGTATTGCTGGGTGGGCTGCACATTGCTGCTCTCTAGTTGAGGGCTCACGTTTCAGTTTGTGTGGGCTGCAGTCGGCATTTCCTTCTGCTCAGTGCCTCTACAAATTGCTTTCAGTGTAAATAAAAGACAAATTTGAACAATGATTTTTTTTTTTTTCCCCTCTTCTGTTTACAGCCTTAAGGTTTGTGGCCCTCTCTGGATGTTGCACTTGCAAAGTCTTTTTAGTGAAGAATGCAGAAGTACTTGCCTGTAACAACAGGGCGCTACCCATAATATGTATGTATTTATATCTGATATATGTATGTATATATAAGCTGATCTCTTCTCCCTGGTATCCAGTGATAGGATGTGTGGGAATGGTTCAAAGCTGCTCCAGTGGAGGTTTAGACTGGACACGAGGAAGCATTTCTTTACCAAGAGGACAGTCAAATACTGGAACAGGATTCCTAGAGAGGTGAGTGATGCCCCAAGCCTGACAGTGTTTAAGAAGCATCTGGACAATGCCCTTTAGTAACTTTTAGTCAGGTAGTTGGGCTAGATGATCATTGTATGTCCCTCCCAACTGAAATATTCTGTTCTGTATTGAATAGGATATAGTTTATGGTTGGACTTGATCTTAAAGGTCTTTTCCAACCTAAATGATTCTATGATTCTCTATGTTCCCTCTCCCATCACTAAGAATACAGGTGAGGTGTATTGCAATGACCGCAAACTCTAAATATGGCCATTCTAAATTTTTGTAGTTGCTTAATCTTTGTCATTACTTCTATATGTTCTGATCTCAGGTTGGTAGAAATTAACTACTCAAATTCTTTCTGCAAGATTTCATAACTTCCCACTCAGAAGAGGTGAGCAGGTGAGAAGCTGTGGTTACAAGAGCAGAGGGTGTGATGCGGACGACCATGCTGCTGTTTCAGGAAAGAGGGAAGACCAATGGTCATACACCTAAATATAAAGTAGGTTTTACTACTGAACTGAATCTCCACCAATAAACATACTTCATTAGGCAATATTTAATTAGCAGTTGGAAGTGCATGACAGAGAGAGGCTCTGGGAAAAATCTTGTCTGATGAAAGCCATTCCCTTTTTCTTCTCTGGAGTGGTTTATTGGTCCCTGAATCCTGATTCCTTTAGTTTCTTCACTGGCAGCGCTCTGTGTGAGCAGTGCTTTGTGATGCTGCAAAACAAGGGTAGCTTTATTGATTAAAACGAGTCAATAAAAAAATTATACTCGCTTAGTGGATGGACTAGAGCTTTTTGCTTCACTTCTACAGAAATTTAACCAAGGGAAATCACAGAGGTGGGGGCTGCGCGTTTGAGCTTCAGAGAGAGAGAAAAAACACGGCATACCGGTTCAACAGGTATCCTGATTTCATTTGGAAATAAGTTGTCTGTTCAACAGGTAATTTTTTTTTTCTCCAAATGTAAAAATACCATTTTAATTGCGACCAATCTCGCATGATTGCTTTTATTTTAGAGCATCATGATGATGAATCATGCTGAGATAATTGGCTTAAATAAACTGTCCCTACCTATGCAAATAAAAGATGGAAAAATTGGATCTATTCTGAACGTGTGGTGTTCAGGCAGGAGGGAGATACTTCCACTGATACCGAGGCTGAAGGCTAAGATTAGTGCTCATCATCTGCAGTTATTGATGCTTTTTAAATTTTACTTCATATGCAAAGTGTGCTAGAGAATTTCACCTTCTAAAATGAATCCACAGTGCTGTAAATACAGTTACCCCTGTTGAGCACTGAGTAAAGTTTAAAATAACTTCTGAATGTTGTGCAATTGTCCTGGTTTTGTTCAACTGTTGATAATATGTGTGGGAGAGTCACTGGAAATGAATGCCGCTTGAGTTTTCAGTCTATGGAATTTGCTCTTCAAGGTTTTAATTTTGTGGGGGTGTATTTGTAAGATATAAGACCATTTCAGGAAATGTAATCACAACATATCAATACTGTTTTTTAAAAAATTATTCTTTAACAAAAAAGGTTGTCAAGAACTTTGCAGGCTTTTTTTCTTGTTTCTGTAATGCTCGTGACCATAAAGGTTTGGCAAAGAAGTAAAAGTAGTTTTTTCCTACCTGAGATAAAGATGACTGTTTCCAGAGACTCCTGCTTGCATCCTGGACCCCATCTCCATGCGAGCAAACAGCTTCAGACCACGCTGTCATTTTTGGTAGGAGACCTCACACCATTTTAGTAAAGAGGGAAGAGCTGCAGAGATTCCTGACGAGCTATTAGTGAGAGCAAAGGGAAGAGCCCTATTTTCAGCTGTGTTTCGGTAAGACTGTGAGAAAAAAAATCTTTACGAATATAGTTTTCTTGATAATGTATAGTTGCTTTAAAAGCAACTATGAAGCTAGCATCTTAAAAAAACCCAAGGTGTGCATGCCTGTATTACAAAGAAGGTGTGTTGGTGCCATTGGGTTTGCACACAACTTCTCTGAAGAGGGACAGAGCCCTTGTCAGTGCTGGGGGCTTTCCCAGCTCCATGCTAGAAGGAGCTGACAAGCAAGGAAGAGCTAAAGCCATGCCAGTTCACCCACGTAGGAGGACAGGAGGTCTCTAACTTTGCCCAGCAAAGGAAAACGAGAGCTTTGAGATGAGATGATGTCCTTTTTGGCCCTGCTGATGTGGCCTGTAGGGTGAGATGAACACCGTGGGGATGCAGCCGGGGAGGGGGTGGGGTATTTTCCTTCCTGGGAGCTGCTGTGCTTCCCCTCAGCCCCCTTGCAATCAGCAGGGACTCCCTTTCCCTGTGCTTCTGTGCAGCTGCATCCTTCCTCTCTCTCTCCCTCTCTTTTTATTTTTTTTTTCCTCCTGTGTTAACATTTCAAGTACTGCTGTTGTGCCAACAGTAGATGTAATTTTTTTTTTGCTGGAACCCCCTGTGAACCCAGGGAGGCTCTTAACCCATTTCCACATTGCAGCTCGCCACTTCAGTCTGCTGAGAGGTGAATGTGTTCCCAGGCACACGCCTCCTTTCCCCTTCCTTCCAGTCAGAAGTGGTTTAATGTCAAACTAGATTATGAAATTTAAGAAAGAAAACTGTTATAGAGTGATCACTAGAAATATTAAAGTATAATTGGAAGTGAAAGATTGGAGTTAAAAACTTCCAGATAATTAATTAACATTGCATAAGCACACAGAAATGGCTGTATGTACAACCTTTTAAATAATTTTATCTAAAATTTATCATTATATTAGAAATATTTGGCTAGGAGACAGCAAAATTGCTGTATTTAGTATGAAGCTAATGAGTTAGTCAGACTAATATTATATGCAGAAAAAGATGCTCAGTTGATGGCAAATTATTGGTATTAAAGAGAGGGGGAACTTTTTATAATTATTTTTCTTTGCACAAAACAAGAGAGTCTAGAGGTTCATAATAGCTTTTTTTTTTTTTTTTTTTATAACAATAAAGAGAAAATTTGAATCCTTACCAGTAATCAAGTAATACTGCCATATGGTAACATTATAAATGGTGTCTGCAAGGAGAGCTATCATTCTGAGCCAGCAGTCCTATGAAAGATTAGATTAAAATAGCTTAGATAGAAAACACTAGAAAAAGTCATGGCTTTGGATGGATGAAAAGGATGAGTAAGAGTTACCTAGTAAATGAAAGGAGAAATAGGAAGCAGGATGAATGGCAAAGAACAAAAAGTAAACAGCAAAGAACCAGCTGGATTTGGAGGTATTAGAGTCACGCAGCAGCAATATTACCTGTCCAGGATCTTGGTGGGGGAGAATGAATAGCATCTATCTGTGACCACTTAACAAGTTGTTGCAGGTCTCTGGAGAAATATGGATGCAGTTGGGATATTTGGGTCTGTAACGAGTCAGAATAAATATATGAATTTGAGGACCAAAGCATGTTGTGTAACTGTGCCCCCTTTCACGGAGAAGGTGGCCATGGTTTAGCATTTTGGAGAAGTTTGGAGTTTAAAAACCTTGGCTGCAATATATTGAATGCAGAGCTTGTGTTTATGAGATGACATAGTTTCTTGCTTACTATTCTTTTCCATCCTTTCCCTTTTTTATTTTTTGTTTTATTTTGTCCCCTCCAGTATGAAAAACTGGCAATGCAGTCAGAAGTGATAAGAGCCTTTATTCCTCTTGGCTTGCATGATATTTCTCTCCATACTCCAAGATTCTAGAACAGGGTGTCCTTGGGCTGTTTGCAAACCATAGGTGCTACTGGATTACCTGTCCCACCAGCAGAAATTCCTGTAGAAGGCCAGTTTAGCCGAGGGTTAAAGAGGTTGCACTGTCTCTTCAGCAGCAACAACTCAGGGCTGGTGGGACTGAACAGTTATCTTTGCAGGGTGACATGTCTCGGATCAGGGACCTGCTTTGTGCCGAAAGACAAGTGTCAGTGCAAGTAGGTGACCAGGATCTAGCATCAGATTATCTGGGCAGATGGATGCTGTGCTTTTAGAGGGGTAGAGCTGTTTGGATATACGTGGGACTCGCTCCTTTATTTTGTTTACCCAAATGGCCAAAGATTTTGGTGTTTTTGAGAGTACAGAGGTAGCCAAACACAAACTGTGCATACACTTGGGAAGGGGGCAGGGAGAAAAATGTGAAGTTTGCTGTTTTATTTCTGCTTCAGAGTTTGTGTATTCCTCTCAGCTCTCTGTCAGAGTCGCTCACTTCCAATTTATGCCTCAAAGACACAGAATAGCTGTGTGCGGGCTGAAAAGCCTGGCTAGACAATTGTGTGCGTTTGTGACTAAGCGGCATGAGAGGCACTGAAATAAATGATTTTTTAATTTGATGTGCTTATTGTTTGAAATCTGAGAATCATTTTCCTCTTTATTCAGTGGCGAGCTTTCTTTTTTCTTTCCTTTCAGAGACCAAATGAATAAAGAGCTATAACAAATATTGAAGGTTTAAAATTCATAAGATAGTTCATAAAAGTATCTCTCTGACTTTATAAATCATATTCGAAAAGATTCGAATCGAAAGATTTTTGCTCTAATGATTTGAAATAAATTGAAGTCTGAGGTGTTTTTCAAGGAGCGTTTCTCTGTGAACAACAAAAAAAGCTGTACAAAATACTGCTGCATTCTGCAGCAGTTAAATGTACCGAAAGGAGAACAATTGATCGAGAACCCCAAATGTATGATGCCCTCCTTCAAATCAATGAAGGAGTTGGTGAAGATGTCATAATTAACTTCAAGTGGGTATATTGCCGTTGCAGAAAAGGTGTTTTATGCAGATTGAATTATTTCGGCGATGCTCTTTTCTTCCCATTGACTTAGCCAGCTCTTGTGTGCATTAGCATCATCCATTTGAATTGATGGCAGCGCCCGGCAGCTCCAGCTGGAGAAGAGGCAACTTGCGTCATGGACGCAGCAATCGCACATGCAGACGCTGCCCGTCAAAATTTTGAATAATACTGTAGTGAGACAGGCGACTTGAAGGTATGTGAGGATTTGTTGAACACAGGACCTATCTCAGTGATATTTTTTTTTCTGCCTGGGAAGCTCACGTGCTGTGGGGGGAGCGCAGGGGGAAGCTAAGGGTAATAACCATAGATTATGCTGCCAGGGATAAGGCTGTTCACAGCTCCACAGTGTCGTGATACCTGAACACAAAATTTTTGCTTCGGAGAATGAAGCAGAAATAAGAAATCAGTCCCAATTTTGGCAGCTAGCTATGTATTATGAGTTGAGACTTGCTGCAAATACAGTATTCTAGTGTTCCCTGATCCATATTCACCTGTGTTAATATGTAGTTTATTAACGCTGCTTGCTAGTCAGACTGGGCACGCTGTGCATGTGCGTGTCTGTGCATGTGCATTTCCTTCTGCCATCTTCAAGGCAAATGCTCTCAGTGCAATCCTTGCAAATGCATTGGAATAGCATTTCAGATACATTTGTCATCTGGCATTAAGGTCTGTGCAATCCGTTAATGCAGACGTACCCTTGACCCAACCATAAAACCAAGCATAGTGATCAACTGCATTTGCTCCTGATCTATAAGGTTTTTGAGTTAAATGATGCAGCTAAAAAAAAAAGTGTGCTAAAATGTGCACCTTAGCACTCTTAAGCAAACACAGAAAATACTTGATCAAAAACGGATTGAAGCTGTACCATGAGCAAACAAAGAGACAGATGGGTTTGACTTCTGAAAAAAAGCTGCAAATGGGCTAATAATATTATTCATACACTGCTTTTTGCTTCTTTCTTTTTTCCCCTACAGATTGAGCATGTGCACATTACATTTCCTTAGTTATAACATGGAGATATGCTTTAAGCTTGATTTTGCCAAGTTGGGCATGAGCATGTAAGAGAAGAGAAGGGCATTAAGAAACTTGCCCCCTGCACTCCCTGCCCCACTTTAGGTGCAGTCAGGGTCTATATATACAGCCAGCTCAGTGCTTATGGAAAACAAAGCCTCCCAAAGCTGCCTGCTCATTTGTTTGGGGTCTGTGTTTTTGTTTTTTGGCTTATTTTATTTTATTTTTCTACTCCTATCACACCGAGACTACAGAGTATGTGTCGGAGTACATGTCTATCCCATGTTGTTGGTGCTTTTTCTTGCTGAGTAGAGCAACAATGTGGTCTTGTGCTAAAAATACCCGACTTCCAAGTGAGGTCCTGTTTGTTGGAAAGATGGTTTCCAACATTGCAATATTATGGCCACAATCCCTCTCTCTAACTGGGACAACCACCCCACTAACTAATCCCCATGGACCGTGGTGCCTGGCTACCCTCCAGCCTGTGCTGGCTGGCCAGTTGGACCTAATACTCACCTTCTTGGGAGGCTCAGCACAGTCCCAGACTTAGTTTCAGACTTGCTGATACGTTTTTCTGAACACTGCTCCTCTGTATACTAACTTGCAGAAATGCAAGTTCTTGGCCCCTTTACTTCAGACCTTCTAATGGTCCTTCACATGGGCAGAGCACAGCCTGTGTGGGGGGGGCTTCAGCCTGGTGGGCACGTCTGTTGTAATTTTGAGTTCACCTCTTTAAAGACATGGACAAATCACGACAGCAAAAACTTAGGGGTTGAGAAAGTTGTCTGTTTTGCTAGTGGCATTCAGGACAAAACAACTGTACATGGTCTCAGCATCTGGGACCGCTTCAGAGAAGAGCTACTTAGGGAGCTGGTGTCTTTTCCCTACTGCATGTGCCAAAACACGGCACTTTTCTCACATTCGCTTGCCTTCAGTCTTCAAACCAGGCTGCTGCTCTTACCAGCTCTCTGCAGCTTCTCCAGTGAAACAATTTCTTCTGTAGTTCTTCCCTTCACCTGTTTCCATGGCAAAGAATAAGCACCTTTTCTTACACTGTTTCACTGATGAGTTATTTCCTCTTAGGAATTAATGCTTGAGAGTATGGTTTGTGATACGTGGCAGCCTATTCTTTGTCCTAAAGAGTTGTGTGTGAATAGAGTATCGTGAGGTTTTAATTGCAGCCTATTCTTAGTCTTGCCTCAACAGCTCTTGGGCTTTTGATTGAAGGTGGAGGTAAAGAGGGCATTGGGGAAGTCAGACAAATCAAGTTTCCACATGCAAAGAGGAGAATGCTCAGTAACACTTAGAAAGCAGTAGCTCTACCCAGGGAGAATTTTTTTTTTAAGGTTGTCTCAGCACCATTGATAATAAATTAACGTATGTAGGTCACAACTTAGCTCTTATGGACATCAAAATTAAGAAACAAATCTGACACTGAACTGTCTTTCTTTGGGGTTTCTACTGCTGTTGTTTATATTTCTAGTTTTGTTTTTTGACTGGCTGCTTCCTTGCTTGTCTAATTTCATGATGAATTGGTGTTTTGGGCCACAAATGTGTTGACCAAGCAGTTTTGTGTGCACTACTCCCCCGAATTTTTTGTAACCATATGGAAGGAAAACACATGTTGAGAAACAGATCTCTATAAACAAGAAGAGGCTATGGAGTGAACTAAATTGATGATCATGATTTGGCCAAGAGTCTGTGTTTGGGTCTGTCAGTGTGTTTTGCTTGGTTGTAACACAGTGGAAAGAAGCTCACATAAAAAAGTACTGTAATTGAGCCTATTAATTAACAGGAAATGATGCCCTGTAGCTTAATGGCTAGTAGGAGGTGGAGCTGAATGACAACCTAACAGTAGCCAATTAGGTCAACCAGCAGGCTTTTCATTTACTTATTTTAGGCAACCTTTAAAAGAGATTGGGAATGAAGATACTTATACAGATTGCTGCAGGTGGAAGCTGTAATTTGGGCCAGTGTAAGAACATGGTAGAGCTGAATGTTATCAACAAAATTGTCACTAATAAGGAGGGGTTTGATACTTGACTGAAACAGGGGGCTGCATGAGTAATAAACAGCAGAAAAAAACATTCAAGATGGATTACACAAATGTACCTGGAAGATGTGGAAAAATAGATAAAACTGGAAGGAAGAAGAAGACAGAGGGGGGGAGGAGGAATAGAAAAGTAGCTGAGGAGAGAATTGAGTTTATCGCAGTGATAGCCATTAAAACAGGACTGTTTGCCGAGACCTCCTACTATAAGATAATGCAGAGAGAGTTTTCTGGACTAGCAGGTGGTGTTCCTGCATACTTCTGTATGGCACCACCTACTATTGGTAGGGTTAAAGAAGTGCCCATCAGGGCCTAAAAGTAGCCAACACGGGAATGCCATGTTAGTGCATACTTATCACTAGAGCTGAGAGAGATTCCGAACAACTAAATTTAAAAAAAGAGAGAAAATTGTGGCTAATTTTAGCTCTCACTCTGAGATCAGTGTGGGACAGAATAAAGCCAGCATATTTAGGAGAGCCTGAGGCTCTTTCACTGCACGAAGAATGTCTGATGTGTGTTTTGAAATTCGGAAGATAATGTTTTTTCCATTGCTGTTATCACGCTAAAGATAACTCAGCTCCTCCCTATCTTTTTCTTGATGTTAGTTCTGATAAGTATGCATTTCTTTTTATGACCTAAAGCAACTTTCAAAAGCATTGGTCTTTTTTCCATTTATATCTTTTTGACCACATAACTCAGATCAGTCACTATCCCAGTTGACTGCACACGTTCATGGAGTCCAGCTTCTACTATGTACAGAACTGACTCAATCAATTACCCAAGAAGTAAAGGTAAGTTTTCTGTATGCGTTTTCTGTACTATCCATTAAAAATACTTAATATGTAATTTATCAAATCTGGTAGTTAAAGGTAACCCACCTTCAGAATGGATGAAGCGGTTGTTCAGAGGAAAATATCTTTGCACAGGACAAAAGTGCTGTTTTGCAAAGAGGGAAGGGAGAACTGAGTGAGGAGTGGATAATTCCTGAATTTTAAACGGATGAATTAGTCAGATGTAAGCAGAAGCTGTGTCCCATCAATGGCATTAAATGATATCCATTTAGTGAAGGAAACCCAGTAACCCCCAACGCACCAACCCCCACCCCAAGCCCCCTAGCTTAGCAGCTGTAGGTTTTTTGTATTATAAATCAAGAGTTATCAGAAAAAGCAAAACCTCTCCTCCTGTCCTTCCAGCTGCCAGCAGTACAGATTATCTGCCTCAGCATGAGGCAGCTGGGGTGTCCCTCACTGTCCTCTTTCACAGCAAGCTTGTGCTGTCTCCTTCCCCATCATGATGTCATTAAAGTAGTAGAAGGTTCACCATCCATTTTCCCTAACCTATGCTCTTTTTCCTCTATCAAAATAGTCAAAATTCAAAAGCAGACTGTGATGGTCGTTAAAAGTTAGAAACGAGAACAGGAAGATGCTGACAGCAGCTTCTGGGGTCGTGCATCCTTTGCAGTAACTTGAGGCAGTCCTGTGCTCTCATTTTCACCAATATTTATAAAAACTGGAGATATTATTTATTTTTTTTTTTTTTTTGCAAGAGAAGGTAAAATGGGAGAGGTAAGGGTATTCACCAAAACACCTGCTAAAATTCACAATGGGCAGTGAACCGAAACAATCAATTATTCACACAGTTCTAGTCCCAGGGCTTTCACTTCAAATCTGGGAACAATTTTAATTCACTTGCTTGCTCTGCAGAAGGGTATTTTTGGTAAATTTATTGTACGTATGACAGAAGCTGCTTAAATATAGGATTTATGTGCCACTCCATCTTTTATTTTTGTAAATATAAAGTGTTTTAACTATTGTTCTGTGTGAAAAATAGGTTGCTGAACAAAAGTAAACAGCCTTGTTTCTTGCATGCATCTATTTGGGAGGAGATGGTTCATTGGCCATCCAGAAAGATATGTGAAAGGACCTGAAGGGCATCAAGCTGTGGAGCAGATGTCTGAGAGCCTCACAGAGGGGCTGGGAAACCTCTGCTCTCCCGAGCCTCAGGAGGAGCCTGTGCAGCGGAAACTAAAACCTTTAAACTAGGACTGTCCAGCTGTTTAGAATAGATTATCTCAAAGAAATTCAAGTGTTAGGCTTATAAAAGGAATTTAGCACCAAAAACGTACCCAAGGAAAGTCTGTTTCCACATTGTCCTAGGACAGAATAGTCTGTCTGGAGACAGCAGTCGAGTTTGGCATCAGTTCTTCAGAACATTCCCACTGCAGGCACTTTCTCTCCTGATGTTTATGAAGGGTAAAATATCTATTTTATTAAAATATACATTGCCTTCAGCAATTGAAATATTTCTTGGACCAATGAGGAATCCACAGAAAATAAATACCAGAAAGCTTTCTTTAAGTTACTTTGGGAAAATCCTTATGAAGATGTACTTCCTGTTGTTATTCTAGTAGGACAAATAACTTTTTCTTTCTCTTTTTCGACAAAACATTGGAGAAACTAGATGCCTGCTGTGGAAATCTATAAAGAGGTTGAAGAAAACTGTTCATCTGCTCTTAGAATTCTACCTTTTTTATGTTTTGGTGTGTTTTTAAAAATCTCAATCGTCTCCAGAGAGGTGGAATGGGCAGATCCTCTGCCAGTCTTTGAGCAGCCATATGAGAATGTGCAGGCAGGTATTCAATAGTCATTGAACAAAGGAATTTCAACCCTTCCTTCTATCTTGTTCCATTTTAACCATCAGGACAGCACTTTCCTCAACTGGTAACTGAGGTAATTTTCTTTAAAACTGTGAGTAGGCATACTATTCCTCCATGAAAATGTTTCAAATATAGCATTGAATAAACCTAAATTTTTCTCAGGCAATGATGATTGGGGTTTTTTGGTCAGTTCTAGTATTTTATGAGCCATCTTTTTACATATATCTGGTCAGGACAAGGGAGAAAGATATTATTTTTGAAAGTTAACTTTATGTTGTTCCTAAGCCTATTGTTTGGCTTTTCTATATCTTTCTATAAAAAAAAAAAATTAGTACAACAAAGAAATCTAATTTCTATTTGTGCTTTATGATTAATGTGTTGGAAAGTGATTCATAGGTCTCTGAAATGAACAGAAAAAACGCCACTTACCTTGATTTCAATAGATGGTATATTTAGACCCTCAGATTTTCACATCAGTAAACCAACTTTCAGACAAAAAGAAATGACCCGTTCTTAAATTGTAAGTCAATATTCTTCTAATATCATTACAAGGGGCAGAACATAATGTCTGCCTGCCCATACACTCATCTGTGTGGTCTGCTTTGCTGTTTCTGAGTTTGGAATGTGCTTTCTGAGTGACGCCTGTCAATTATCTCTGGGCTGCTGTGTTGGCTGACTCACAAAATGCCACTGCAGGGAAAAATACAAAAGCATTGTGACTAATGATATTGATGGGAACCAAGACCAAATCATAGCGTCTGGAAAATAAAGCTGTACATTCAAATTCCCTTAGAAGAGTTTGGTAAAAGACACAGGAACTGGCTAATTGCTCTTGCAAGAGGGGGACATGTTCTGTTCTTATACGTATTCCTGCAAAATTACATTTTCTCTGTAAGTACCTCTTGGAATTATTTTGATTGTGTAGCTATTTGGAACCATCTAATACTTCCATTACTTCCGTGTTTGGAGTCCTTTCTTTCTTTTTCTTTTTTTTTTTTTCTTTCATCTATCATCTTTTGTTTGTGCTTGGTAAGGCACCTCTTTTTTTGTTCTGTTTTCATATTCTTTTCCCCAAAAGAGTTACTGTATCTGGTTTTATTTTCTTGTCTATTGTTTTCGTAAGCTAATCTACTTGTTTTCTTTCTTATATTTTGTTGTTGTCTTTGCTATTTCAGCTCATTGATGTGTATGTCTTCACTTACAAGCTTGCCTTTATCTCATTTTGCTTGAGAATTGCTCATTTTGGCTACAGTTCTGAAGCCGTGTCTATTCTTGCTCATACTTTTTATTACCATGACAAATCTTTTTATTAAACGGTATCTTGTTAACAGAAAGAGCGTCTTGTTATCTTTGTTGCTTCATGTCCTGAGTGGGCTTAAAGCTTCTCTGCCGAGTTTGCTCATGCATATTATGTCATCTGCTACAAGCACTAGTGAAGGATGGGCAGGCCATTTGCTGTAACCAACTGTTTCCAAATGTTTCTCTCTAATTCTTTGTTTCAGGTTTGTGTCTTTTCTGTCTTTGAATTATCTGATGCTGTGATTTTGGTTGCACAGGGATTGAAGGTGTGTTCGATCAGTGCATAAGGGAGTGTGACATTGTCCCACGTACAGGATGCTGAGTCAGTGCAGGGTAGGCGTTCACACCATCGTGTATGCTAATGACAATTATTTTCCAAAATTATAAGAAAAAAATCTATTTTTATATTTGCTTAAAGCATCATTCAAAAAAGTAACTTTTTTTAAAGGTGAAAAATTCAGTTTTATGCATTTTTCTTCAAAAAATTCTCCTTATTCATTTTTTTTAAAAATTTTGCATTATAAGTCCATTTTTAGTTCTCAAATTTTATTTTATTTTTTCATTTATTATTTTCAAATCTCATCTGTGGCTTCTTTTAAAAGATAATCAGAACTAGCATTGAACAGGGAAAGGCCCTAGGCTTCATTCATTTGCTATATTGCAAGCGTTGAAGAGACAGTGTAAAAGAGGTTGAATCAAGCATTCAACATGTTAAACTTAAAATTTAGAACTTCTGGTATATTCATTGAAGTATTTCTTGAAAAACTTTGAAAAGGCAAAATGTGCGTTTTGAACTCTGAACAACTACTAGATAACATGATTGGCAATGTTTCAGAAATACGTTGCAAGATGCAACTTTGGGGCTTGTGTTATGTATGTTTTTTTTATATAAGTAGATTGTATGCTAAGGTTACACAAGGAACTACACTTGAACTTAAATAACTTTACTGGAAGTTCATTTGATCGTGGCCAGATACCATTCTTCTTCTAAGAAAATGAACATGTGCATCTTCATCTCCCTGCCTGTAAAGGAAAAAAGGTTTTGAACTGACTCTAAAAGTGCTGGGTATAATTCACAGTGACCTATTTTAACCAGTAGATGCAATGTATAAATACCTGTTGGACCAGTGAGTACTTCAGTTGGTCTTCACTTGAAACAAAGGCAGAAACTTGGGACTTCTATTATAATATAAGTTGAACCTCACATCTAAAAGATGTCAACAATCTCCTGGAAGTCTACGAGGACCTGTAAACTCTTCGGTGGCTTTGAAAAGAAAGCCTTTAGTCACACAAGCACTTTTATGGCTTTGGTTATCTAGAAGAAAATTTAGAATTTATCCAATTAATAGGAATATTGTAGTAGATTTTGTGTCCAAAGGTTTTCCCTTAATAGCTAATGTCATTGCTTACAGCAGCCCTTTGCTGTCTGCCTCCGCTGCAGCTGTTATTCAGTCAGTCGGTGAGAGGGTCCAGTACAAGCCAGTACAGAATCTCTCTTCCTCCAGACCCCAGTTCAGTTTGGTTGGACTCTGCCTGGGAATTGACCCCTTTACTAAGCACCAGGCTGTGATCCTTTAGGACCGATAGAAAACGTGTGAGAGAACACACCCAGCTGTAAGCTCATAATGTGGAAATTGCTCTTAAGTCATTCCTAGAATGATCCCCACATTTGTTACAGATGTGTGCGTGTAAGAGTGATCATTTCTTACCGCAGGGCTGCACATAGGTACATCTGCCTAATATAACATGTCAGCGTAGCTTAGATGTCATTAAAAAGCTATAGCAGGAGATCTGCTGCCAAACCTGAGGGATGCTAACGCTTCTGACAAGATTAACAACGTGGGGAAATTGGACTCCCTGCATTGATCAGCCAGTTGATAGGAAAGCTGCCATGGCAACAGGGGCAATATATTGTTTTCATCTATCCATCATCTCTCTGGGCTTGACTGGGAGATGTTGAGGCTGCAAAGGCATTTAGTCAGTGCTTTAATGCAGGATGTTTTAAAATGTAATTGCATTGTGCTTTGTCCTTTGAACTCTTACACATCCCACTGTACATCTCATTTCAATTTTGTTTCACTGCCAACGTGTTTTATAAAGGTGTATTGAATTACTTGCCTGTGTTTTTATTATTTTTTTTTATAACTCTTTGAAGTCATAGACATTGAGGCTGGAAGTAGGACTCCTACAGACCAAGAAGGAGCTGAAGTCTGGGAGAGACCTGTCAGGAGCAAAAAGGTTTTTATCCTAAAGCTGTCAGGTAAAGGATCCATTCAGTATGATAGTTCCTTCAGAAAAACCCATTAATTAACACTTGTCATCTGTGACAGTCACAGGTAATTCCCACACCGGCAGGTTTCTGCATGCGCCAAACGGATTCCCGTTAGTCTTTTGACAACTAGACCATGAAATCTAATTTTTCCAGGACAGAAAATGGTATCACTGTACACACCAGGTTTTGAAATGCATCGAAATGAGCAGAATGTTCCTGCAGACAGAGGAGGGAAGCACCTGCAAAGCACCGGAGGCATACAAGTGTTCCTCTAGGGACAAGGGGCATTGCTCTGACAAGGAGCAACAAGGGATTAATTACAAACAACAAACTGGTCTCACAGGAGAAGTTTTGAGGTCATAATAAAAAAATCCCAACGATTTATCGATGGTTAGCTGCAATGAGGTTATTTAATAAGTGAATGCTTGAAAGACGACAGAAATCCTTAGCTTCACTTCAATAGTGAATATGAGCTTATGGTGAGCAATCTTTCACATATGAGTAGGAGAAGTCACTCTCTTAGTAAAAGAAAATTCTTGGGTTTGCTTAAATGGGAATATGCTAGAAGTTTTCTGCAGGCATAGCATTCACAGTGACATAAGTAGTTCAAGAAATATTCTTCCCATTTGCATGAAAATCAGTATTATGTATCTAAAACCACATATATGTTATGTGCTTTCCTTAGAGAACATGAATGCAAATGTCCCAGCAATTACTAAGAAAACTTTCACCCCATTGAAGTTGATGAAATTTCTATACCTGGTTTTAGTGAGGTGAGGGTGTCCCCTCTGGAGCTGATATGTCTGGGTTAGACATAGGTGAGCTTCAGGACGTTGTGAAGTAACTACTCGAGTTGACACCGTCTTCCTAAGACTTAATGATCTTTGTTCCTTCATATGCACTGACTTTTTCCCTGAGACAACTTGGTCAGGCATGTATTTTGGAATGCCTCCAGTTCTTGTTTCAATTCATAATGTGCAACTGAGCATATGCTTTTGACTCTCTTTGAGAACAAGCACATCACGAAGGCTGAAATGATGAGTACACGTGTGTGCTAATTACAGTAATAGAGCAGAGGGCTTGAAATGGCCCAGACATGAGGTCCTTTGCACCAGTGATGTAGCTCACCTGCACAATTTCATATTTCAGGAGTCATGATGTAAGTAATTGACATTAATAACATTGGGACATTATGTGATCTTTCTGCAAATGGAGGTAATATAAACTCTAAAGAGAGAGATCTTCACCTCATTTGAAACAGCGCTCTCCTGAGGATTTTTCTGAAGGAAAAGAGTAGGGGTTCAGGCTAACTATCCAGAGGGGAATTAAAAAGGAGCAGCAGGGTGAGAAAGTTTTCTTCAAATGTAATTGTAAAGTGACTTTCTGTTACGTGACTTCCCGGTAGGAGCATATTGTCCTTCCTCATCTGTTTCTCAGAGTGTATATCTACATTGGTGCTTTGCAGACTGGTGCTCTGATTCCACATGATGCCTCTGACAAAACTAATGATATAGTGGTGAGTTACTCCTGCAAGACAGCTGATGCTGGATTTGATATATTTTATTTTCTACTTTATCAGCAAAAACCAATCCCATCTCTTCTTACACCTGCTATCTTAGATACCAGCATTTCCTCCAATACGTGGTTTCCTTGTTCCTTTCCTAGTTGATTAGTTCTCCAACTTTCAAGTTTTGCCAGTGCTAACTGTCATATTCCATAAGATAGCAACTTTCCACTTTATATTTTAGAGTTTTCTGGTGCTGAGATTGTCATAGCATACACACCTTGTATTTGTCAGTCATCAGTGTACTGCTGCCTGCCTTGATTGATGTACTTTTATCTCCTGTAATTTGTTGTATCTTGCTAGCCTTCTCTCCCCTCCTTTTTCATGAGCAGGAAAGAGTGGCTACTGCTCTCCCATAAAAATAGTTTATATATCAATCAATGTTATATGTGAATTTGGTCTTAACATCTGTGAAAAGTGCAGTGTGTTATGATGTTCAGAGAATGTATAAAACTAGAAAAGTTTGTTCCTACCTCCAGTCCATAAATATCCATTCTATAAAAAAAAGATTTACAGTGCTGTATCTGTGGCACGTAAGTGGTTACTCCATAAGATTCTTGGAAGATTCTTGGAAGGCTTTTCCATGTCTATCCAACTTGGATTCGTCTGTGTGTGCATGTACGTGTTTATCTTATTTTTGTAGCTACTATTGCTATTTTAGCTTTTTTATCTGATTTTATTGTGTTGTAAACTTCTTTCTCTCTCTTGCGAGACAGCTGGGTAATTTCACTTCCCTTTGTATGAGTAATGTGTGGTAAAAAACATGCAAGTATTAAGTCAAAAAATATATAGTATTGCATTTGCCCCAAGCCTGCTTTTTATTTTGCCTATATGCAAGCTTTTAAATATATCTGCAGTATGGGAAGAAGGCGTTCATTTTGCAAAGGCAGCTTTTCAGTTAATTCAGGCTGCTTCTCTTGATCAAATTGAATTCTCAAGGACTTTCAGTTTCTGCTGGCTCAGAGAAGAGAAAGACTTTTACTGAAAATCATACTGTTCTGGAATTTCAAAAGTACTTACTAGCCATAGCTAGGCATGGCTAGCTATGCTATGCCGTTTAAAGGCATGCATGCATGGCCTTTAAAAAATACTTCAGAAAATCCCAAACTGTATGACCTATGTTTCTAGAGATAATTAAGTTTGTTCTTAGCGTTGAGTTAACAATAATGAAAGAAATGATAAGAAATACCTTAAAAAAAAAAAAATGATTTGAAAATGCCCAACATCAACACTACCACCACAAACAAAAAAATCCAAGCAAGCTATAGGTAATGTTTAGGGTCTATTTGCGATATGAAATCTAGAAAGGGATGACTGTAATATTTGGAACAAAACAATTGTTACAATAATACAAATGATATATCTCTTCTGAGAATGGGGAAAAAGAAAAATATTTTATAAGTGTTGAAAAATGGAAAGCTAGGAATATATGTCTTTCTAAACTTTAGTTTAAAAAAATCATTCAAAATAATGCAAAGTTATATAAATTGGAAGTACAAATTTGACAGTTACTACTGGATCTCAGAAGATTTTATTCTTATGCCAGGATATAATGCATGAACTAGAAGGTCCAACTCCAGAGTATTTAAATCTAATCAAAACAATATTTTTCCATGGCAGCTAGTGGCTATACAGTGGTGCACTTAAAGTCACTTACCATTTTTATCCTCAAAAGATTTCATTTGGATTACATTCCAAAATGACAAAGGACTTCATTGTTTTCATAGGAAAACTAAACCAAGTTATTTTTATTAAAATATTTCATTTTTTTTCATATGAAAACTTTTTGGTTTGAAAATAGTAATAGAAAATATTTACATATGATTCAACTCTTCTTAAATATCAATTTTAGTCAATTATGAAAATAAAATAAGAAATTCCTTGAATAGATTTTGTGTAACATGCATGCTTGGAACACTTGAAAATCTGTGTTTTTTTTTAATTCTGCTGTATTTGTTTGTTGTATTCATCCAAGCTTCCAGGTGTTCAGGGCGTCATGTCAAAGATGGTTAAAGAAAAATATTGACTAAGAAACTACTAAAAGACAGGACAATTTAGGAATGAAGTGATCATTTTTCTATGTGGTGAAGGTTTCTCAGAGAGCCTCCAGTTTTGTTCTAGGGTGGCTGGGTTTAAATGTGTTTTTAATGAGCTAAGGGAGAATGCTAAACAACTGGAGTAAAAATAGATTTTATAAATCTATTCAGATTTACTTGGCTGAGGAGGAGAAGATGTTGGAGGGATCTAGAAGACCTAAATGAAATGGTATGAGGATAAAAGATAAAACATGTGGCTGCATTATTAAAGTTATCGCATGGTTAATGAATCTGTAAAGGGAAAATGATTCAACAGTGCTGGGTGCAAAGTCAAACAAGAATTTTTTTCTGTTTTAGTGCTGCTCAGAAAAAAAAAAAAGAAAGGATTATTATTATAGCAGAACTTGTGAATCAATGATCTGAGCTGTTTAAATCAACAAAACAACTAAGAAAGATGATTTTGGTGGTATCTACAGTACAAAGAAGTGAAGTTTCTTATACTTGCTTTGTTTCATAATTCAGGAGTCAAGGGAGACCTGAGTTGAATGGCAGCAAAAGTAAAATTGATTAAGGATCTACTTATGCTATACCAGTGGGAAATGTAACAGATTTAGGTCAGAAACAAATTCAAAATCCTAGTTTCTAAAACCCACCCTTGAATCTATGACAAGCAAAACTCTCAGGATCACATGCAACATCACAGATGGTCAAAGAAAGGCTCCATTTTGGGGTTGGTTTTTTTAATGTTTTTATTTATTTATTTTATTTTCTGGTCTCAGCCATCTCTTCCAGGAGTCGTCACTTGAAGAAGTAACTTCCACCTGCACACCAGGTAATTTTGGAGTCCAATCAGAAGAGGTGCTAATTGGATCGAGCTTCTTCATGAAGACACGTGAGTATATCTGATGTTGTGGGTGTAGCTATTTCTTACATGCCTTGACATCATATTTTGCCAAAAAGAAAAGAGACCTTTGTTTTGATGAGAATGTGAAGATACCACGTTTCTTGAGCTGCTACAGATATTCCAGTTCTTTGGTCAGTGGTGATTGATCTCAAGGTATGATTGCTCCTCCAGTGGGCTGGCAAAAATGGATAAAGTGATGCTGTGATTTCTGAAGACTTACTAATGTTTATTGTGGTCAATTGTTCCATATGATCCTGCTTACCAGATTTCTAGACTTAACAATCAATAAGAGTCATGACTCATGGTATGAGTCTTAGTATTTTCTTGACTACTTGCTACTATTTCAGAATCACAATTTCTCTTACTGCACTTAAAAAATTGGCTTTTTCAAAAGCCATTTCTTGAAGTGGTTGGGGTGAACATTGCTATTTGAGATCAGTCCTTGAAAGAAATCAGGCTTAAACTCCAAGTGAAAAATGCTTTATTGATACACTGCAACATGAGATCTTGCAATATATTCCGCTGCTGTTTTCAGACTGTTCTCAAAGACTTTAGGGTTCATCCTGGAACATCCCTAGAGATTCAGTAAAGCAGATACAGAAGGTGTCACTATGTGCTTTATAAATCTAGATTAGAAGTATGTTTCAAACCAAAAAGGTAACCCTTCAGTATCAGGAAAAACTATGTTTAATATGTTCTGGATAGTTGTTTTTCAATGACAGCTCTCTATCAGATCATTTTCCTATTTATTTTGACTGGTTGTGTGGGTATTTACTTTTTGTCAAAACTCTGTATGGTTTTACACATTTCCTGGGATCTTTCCTTAGGGGGCAGGTATTATAAACACCTGATTGCTGCTTCAACAGCTAGTGTTAGTTGGTTTCTTTGTTTATTATTGTGGAATTAACTGATTTTCGAACAAGGTAAAGGCAACTGGATACACACTACAACTTCTACCAGTGATTATATTCTCCTTAGCCTCTTGTCATCCTATTTCTTACTAATCAGATGTAAAGGACTTTAAATCAATATATTAAAAACCATCAAAATGTGTAGTGTTGTTCTGTATACTATCAGTTCCTTCTGGAATAAAAACCAAATGTAAGGTTCTGAATACGGGTACTGAATCAGTGGGTTCATATTGCATTCTTCTAGTAAATCTAAGTCTTCTATCATGTTTCAGGATTTGAAAGTGAAAAATTAATTCAAACAATGAAGGAATTAATATCAGTGAAGTTTCACAGGCTCCCTGACCATCCTAAAGCTTGGATGCATGACATAAAGAAATGATACTGTTTCCCCTTGAGCCGTCTTTCAAAAAGGATTAATCTGATTTATTTCATTGAATCTTTGAGCTCCATTCAAAGACCTACTATATTTCAGGAGGAATGTAAAATTGTAGGAAAAATTTCATTCTGGTGTCTCCTTCCAGCTAAATCAACTCACCAAGTTATATTTAGCAGAATGCCATGCTTCTGAACTAGTGAAACAAATTTGTCTGGGCTTTCAGTGGGGCTCAGTAGTGATGAAAACGGATGCCTTGAATACAAATTTTTTGGGTTTGTACTGTGCACTTTGACTTTATAAACTTTTGAAAAATTTTATAAATACAGTTGCGCACAATAGAACATAAACAGAAGAAAGCATAAAAATATTATTTATTTCACAGTTACATACACATTACCTTTGAAATTCTTATTTAAAAATATGGATTACACATTGTATTTCTCTAATCTTTGAAACATACAAGACAGAAAAACAGATGCTATGAGGAATTGTTACTCAGATCTGGAATGTCAGCAGCCTAAGAGAAAGGAACCTAATGGGTGAAGACAAATATGCAGCTGCATAAAAAGAAGTGTTTTGACCCCTTCATGTGTCAGTCATTCATCCTGTCTATAGTAAAGTGCCACACCTGACAAACTACTGAATTTTATTGTTCCATGATACTACTTTCAGATGCTCCTAAATAACCCATGTTGTTACAGCTGCCAAGACTTACCTGATAAAACACGTTTTGATTCAGTTAATCATCCCGTTCTCTGGAGTCATAAAAGTAAGGCAACAGTTCATCTTTTGTGAAGGGTAGAAAATAGAACTTAAAGCCTCTAAGTCTGTTGTGGTGTTAGTTACTGGGGAACTATTCCATGCCTCATTTGTATAAAATTTGAAAACAGAGAAGAAGTGACAGATGCTCTGGAATATTTGCTAAAATGTGAAGTTCTAGATCTCTTCTGGAATTAAATGAGACATTTAGTCTAGGAAATGGGATATAATCACTTCTGGATTTTTAGCCCTTTACCTTGACCTTCTCAAAGATAAAGGTTAAGGTGTGCTTCTTGCCTTTTTTGGTAAGAGCTGTCCTGAAGCCTTAACAAAATAAAAGTATTTTGAATACAGTTAGGTTTTTGACCTGAATTAGAAATGTATTGAAATGACTGCTAAACATTAATTTCCGCCCCCCCCCCCCCTTTTTCCAGCAAGGTCCCCTTTTGATAGCTGATGCTCAGATCATTTTCTGAAATTTTAAAAAAATTAAATATATTATGTCCTGGTCTGCATAACTATTTGCCCTTTGAGGCCACTTCTTCTTGGTAGTTTTGATGTTCAAGGCAAGAAATGGACCTTTCTGAGTATGAGAACACATCATCTGAATTAGATAATAGTTCTTTTAATCCTCTCAGGCAGGTTTCAGAAGCCCCTTCGATTGACAGAAGCGATCAGGACTGACAAATTTTACCTGGGGGTACTGGTGTAATTTCTGTAATGGGGATGGTGGGGGAAATAAAATGACAACCTTTGATTGTCCTCTGGCAACATCAACAAATAACTTTTGCATTTCCTACATAGTGCAAGACTCAGAAGAAGAATTTTGATTAAGTACAAACTGCTTGTCACGTAAGACCTTTCATTTTTTTCTCTAGAAATTTCTTTAATCTCTGGTTCCTTAGTAATTGAATTACATCTGTTGTGGGGAGTGGAATTAATTACCCTACACAGTAAAAATTATATTTATTATAGCTTTAAAATTTTATGCATTATTATTTCTACAAGTTTCTTTCACGACCAGCTCCCTTTTTGCTTACACGTATTTTTATGCACTTTTCATCAAAAAAGACTCCTGGAACATTAATTTTTTAGGTGGGTGACAACAGTCAGAAGAAAATTCTGCTTCAAGGCCAACTTCTGCTTTGGGTCCTGTTCAGCACATGGAATGGCTGCCGCCAGCAGTAATGCCACTATTTAGCTGTGTAGTTTGAATGTAGACATGTGCCATGGTTTCCTAAAGCCAGCAATCTAAAAATTAATTTCTCATGTGGTGATTTCCAGTCATTTAAAGTACAGGGGGTGTAAGTTATTTATGTGCATTTAGTCTTACGTGATTAAGACCTGAAATTATAAACACTTTGAAACAGCCATTTAATTTTGTATTGTTGCTGAAAACTGTTTCTGTTCTTTAAAGTGTCCAAAAGGATATAATCAAATCCTACAAGTGGCCTGAGAAAGAGACAGCACTATGCTGGAAAAAAATGAGGGGGGAAAAAAAATCATTGGCCAAGCACAAAACAGTGCCTTAAGGGTTTGTGTCGGACTCGCTGTCATTTGCAATGATGCTTCCATACTTTTCTCTATGTGAAAGGGAGCACTGAGACTATTTTAATCCTTTCTTTTTGATCCCTGGGCACAGAGAAAGAGATTACTACAATCTCTTAAAAAACAGTGTTTTTCCTTACACTTAGATGCTTTCCCTATTCGCTCCCATGTAAAAAGCTATTATATTTTAGCATGGATCAGAACAGTGATGAAACACTACATATAATTTGTTTCATTGAGCTAAGTAAACTGTGTTAAACAGCTGATGTTATGATCTGACTTGCAGATGAGAGACACAAGCATTTCCTTGCGTTTTGACTATATTCTTGCAAGAATATAGTCAAAGTAAACAGTGGGTCTCCTGGTTAGTGTTTACTTGCAAGTAAACAGTGGGTCTACTGGTTAGTGTAATATATTTGCATAAATAACATACAAACAATAACCGTTATCTGTTTTTCCCCTCCTCTGCTTAAGTCACAAAAGCACACCGAATGGCAACGCATCCCTGAATTTTTTTAAAAAAGAAATTAGTATGGAGAAGTTAAAGTAATTAGATCTATTGTTTTGAGTAGATTGAGAAACACTTGTGAATATTGCACAGGTATTCGTAAATAACAATTTTAAATTACAAATAGTCTGGTTTTTTATATAATGTTCTGTTTGTTGTTCTGTATCTGCTGTTATAAATGATGCAGGATGTTCCTCCAGCTATTAAGATACTCAGAAGTAGCTTTTGCTAGGTCATGAGTTTAGGAATACGTTTTTGCCAAAAACATCTGGTTTACATGCTCACCTTCACCCCAAGTGAGAAATGGCATGAGGAAAACATCATTATCATTGGAACTGGTTATTTGTACAGAAACCATGCCCTTATTGAAAAACATGAATATTGCCAACTGCAGAAATAGTGCAGTGAGTTGGAAGTGATGGAATGACGTGCTCAGCAAAAAAGGAGCTTGTGGAAATAAAAATTTAAAGATTGAATTCCAAATACTTTCTCCTGTACAGCAGTCAGAAGGAAGACAAAGGATGAAGTGAGAAGTGTGAGACTATTGCAGTGGTATAATCTGAGAACTTTATTTAAATGTAAGGCTATAAAAGAAAAGTTTGAATAGGTTCACAGAAATAAGGATTTCTACTGCAGAAGAGTTCCAAAAATGTGGTATTTCAGCAGGGGTGCTTCTAGCAAAGGGAAGTGCAGGACCCTGTTTCCAGAGGGAGAGGGCTGATGCAGTATTCTTAGCTGACTAGAAAGTGTTGGCATTTCTGGCAGGAGAAACAAGGTTGCTGCACCCAAGGTGTGCATGTTCCCATGGGCAAGGCAAGGGAAATGGTCTTGTAGGCAAGTGATTACAATGTGAGTAAGGGCCAAAGTTTTGAGCTCTGAGAAACTTGAATTAAAATACATAAAGCTGTTTTTTCAGGACAGTTATTGCAAATATTTTTCTCTCCTTGGTCCACATGGTGAGCTGTTTTTCAGAAAAGGGCAAGAAATTATTACATTGCAACAGAAGAGAAGAGCTGCCACTTATCATAAAGGGTGCCTTGGTTTCTTTCATGTGTATAACAGCAATTTTCTCTTTCTGGGTTGACATAGCTGTGCAAGCTGACACAAGGGTGGGGAAGTCACTCTGCACCCTAAATAAGCTTACTATTCCCTTCATGGATTGTGTCAGCCATGACTGCGACCCTCCCCATAATGATATTTCTTTGTTCTGGTCAGCCTTGGCCCTGCAAGGCGTCTGTCACGTGCAAGGATTGACCTGGCTCTGATGAGTACCCAGACTTCTATCAAAACCTCTTTCATCTTGTCTTCGGAAGAAAAGAATGGAGGAGAGGATTGGGGTGGGAAGAAGCTTCAGTTGAAAGCAAAGGTAAGAGTCTAATCTCTAGTTGTTGAAATAATTCACTGCGTTTCCCTTGTGCAATCAGATGTCCAAATTTCATTTTGAATCAAGCAAAGTAACATAATCAATAGATTTTATCTTTTAGATTGTCTTTCTTTATATCGTTGTATTTTTTTATGCAGTTCATGTGATTTCAGGAGACAATGTAGTTGTGGAAAAAGTGCTCTTAGCTGCAGCTTTTAATTGAACTTAATGCCTTTGTACTAAATTCAATTTTAGATTCAGTATATTTTCAGTTTTTTTTAAATAGAGTTTCCAATTGTAGAAAAATTGTACTTTTGATAATACGGGTAATTTTTTTGTTAGCTCTAGCTTATGATTTTTATTTGTGATGTAATTAGTCTAAAGACCAAAAATGCTGCTTTCAGTTTCTCTGTCAGTTGCTGCTTAAGAAATAAATTTACTATTGCACAAAGTGTAAAACAAAAAACATAATAGAAAAAGTTCTAATTTTCAGTAGCTTGAAGAAATGTGACATTGCAGCCTTGTGCCTAATTTTCAGATATCTCAGATGAAGGTCACAGACTGATTTGTAGCAAACTCTGAGCAAGGATAAGTCAAGACATGAGCACTGAAGTCCAAAATGCACAGGCCATAAAATTCAAACTACTTTTTAATGTAATATTTCTTGTCCTGGTCTCTGACTTGATACAGACAAGGAATGGGAGGAAAGGTGCCGGTCTGCCTCGGACACAATGGCCCACAATAATGACAAAATCTATTTTTCTCAATAGGAATACGTCCTGAAGCTGCAGAAGAAACCAAATTTGAACCTCATTTTGCAGTGCTCGGGAGGAGCAGCGGGTTCTGCACTCCCCTCATCCTGCTGCATACCCACACCAAGAGATTTGAACCAGATGGTTCAAACAGAAGGCTGTACTGAAGTTCTCATTTACTAAATAGACACAAACATATATGAAAGATGTCTTGAAATCTGTAATATGTCCCTTGTGTTATAGAATATTTTCTTTTGGTTTGGCAGCTGTGCTTTCAATTCCAACTGCACCTTCCAAGAGATGACTTTAGGACAACAATTCATCCCTATTATTTAGGAAAAGAAATAAAAGGGTACAAAGCATGAGAAGTTAGTAACTCAGCAAAGATTAAAACATCAGGTTTAGTAAAAATAATAATTCAAACTCTCTTCCTCTGTCCCTTCCCCTTCTCCCCTCCTCCCCCCTAATATCCCTTACTCGTCCATAACCAAAACTAGATTAGGAAAGACTGTCTTTCCTGTGTCTGATTTCAATATCAAGCAGATTGTAGCTACCTTGCAATTAATTATTATTCCATGGCTAGAAAAATCTTATGGACTAATTGTCATGTGAATTTTCTCACAGTTCCAGCTTTTCACTGAATTTCACTGAATTTCACTGAATTTTTGGAGTTGGAAGGGACCATAGAGATCATCTAGTCCAACTCC
>JAOTQQ010000052.1:7279604-7299045 GCA_026546715.1 Gallinago undulata | reverse complement strand
GGGACAGAGGTGAGACTAACTGGCCTGTAGTTCCCAGGGTCCTCCTTCTTGCCCTTCTTGAAGACTGGAGTGATGTTTTACTTCAGTAGGATGTTTTTTTAGGATTTCTTTTTGCTTTTTAGCAATCAGTTTGGTTGCAATGAGTCAAAGTGTTTGCAGCTGTAAGGGTGTGGGCAGGAAGACCTGCAGGCAATGGGATATGATATAGACAGACTAGATATAAACATATACACATTAAGAAACAGGGCTGGGAAATGACTACAGAACTTAACAGTTGATCCTCTTAGACCAAAACACAGATTTTACACCAAACGTCACAAATATTACAGCCAGGACAGAGCTGCAGAAACAAAGGGTCTACATGGTATTTAAAGGCACTGGGAAGATGTTAGTCATTGATAAAAATCTCTGTCTGGATGTTCTGGTGGTGAGAATATAAAACAGGGACTGAAACTCAAACACTTTAATGAAGTGCTTTTCAAAAAGAGCTTTTGAAAAAGTTCACCCTCAGTCTGGGTACAGTGAGGGTTTCTGAGGTGGGAGCAGAAACAGGGTGGAAGCAGCTAGGGAGCTATTTTGAACAGTTGGTTCTCATGTGGGTGATGAGCAGTTCTGGAAATAACTTCTTTCTAAAACAAAACACTGCAGTATGTGAATTCAGAATACAGCAAAGCTCGGTAGCTTTTTTTCCAGAAATTTCTACTCATACATTTGAGGACAAAAATATACCTCTGGGAACTTCAGGTACAATGCACAGGAACAATTAATTTTTTTATGGGAAATAATATGAGTAATGCATCATTACTGACTACCACAGTGAAAGTTTATAGCAGTTTCACTTTAAGCCATTAATAAACAGGCTAATCATTAACATTCATTACCGAGGAATGTATTGGATATTATATTATTGAGTTATTATTGCATTATATTATTGAGTTGTTATTCTGCATACAGACCATGCTAAATGTGGTATTTAATTGTAAATTAATGCTTCATTGCTCCATATTCTAAAGACACAGTACAATATTTCACAGCTTTAGTGCTTTATATCTTACGTTCTAGTTTTCCCCCGCATATTTTTGAAAACTCTCTCTTTCTGTAGGATCTCTGTTGCTGTTTATTGTTTCACTCCAAATCACTATTTTGATGAAAAAAGTAAGAATTGAAAAAGGAGAGTAATAGTTTCTTGAAATGATGTGTAATACTTGGAAGAATCACAAGACTTCTGCTAGAACCTTCATGCACATTTCCAGAATATTGTTTTGTATAGGAAAGTTGAGAACTTTAAGAGCTGTTTTGCTTCTAGGGCCATGAGCACAATTATAACATGTTGGGTTTTTGTGGAATGGCAAACTGATTACCTCTTTACTGTTAAGAGCATGATTTTTAACTTGCTAAAAAAAAATTACTGCTAATATTTACTATTTCTTAAATGTATATTACCTTATAAATAAGGTCTTTCCATTCAGGATTATGTCGAAAAGTTCAGCTTTGCAGTCAAAAGGACACTAAAAGTCATTGGGTTTCAGACTTTGGTTCAATTTGGGTATATGGAAAACTCAATAAAGTGGGCCACAGAATGACAGCTGAGTGCCTGGAATTCAAGCTGCAGAATTGATACTTGAAGTCTTCACAATACAGAAAATTTACTCCAGTGTTGGGAGATATTAAATTTCTGAGCTTAAAAATGGATTATGTATCTGCATAAGGGAATATTAAATTCGTTATACCATCTGAAGGCCAGGGCTCTTAGCAGCTGTGAAAATCACTCTGATATGACTGCTGTTCAGTTGATTACATGAAATGAGTTTGTGGCCTTGATTCAGTTCTTTGCTCTTGACAGGGTCCTGGGTCACCAAACCATGCCTCAGCTCTGTGCCTTTTACCTTGTCTTTCATTTCAGCAGGGAAGAATGCATATGGAAAGTGAATTAAGGTACGTATACGGTAAGCTGGCATGACTGGTGACAAATCTAATACACATCTGTTGTGATGTGAGGTTTAAATTGCCTTCCCTGGGGAGTCAAGGGAGAGACATTAATCTCAACCCAACACATACTGCGTTTTCAAGGTCTAGGAAGCTGACACAGTTGACACTTAGATTTCATCCAAAGAATATTCTTAAGAGTAGAGAACCCAGTAACAAGAATATTGGGGGCAGCAGGGAGGAGGAGGGAGGAGGAGGAGAAGTTTATGGAGCTCAGATCTGTACAATCTTCACGTGTTTGATGCTGTCTTGAGCGACTACGGAGTTGAGGTCGCTGGTAGAACAGAAAGGAATAAAAAGAAGGTGAAAAGGAGGTGGTTCTAGTCATAAAAGTTGCAGGAGAGGTATGACTTCTTTTGCTGATGTAAAATTCCCTGGGTGCCTGAGTGACTTCGTTTCTTAGGGGAAATCTTGGAGATCTTTCTGAAAGGGATACTCTTTTCTAAATTAAATCATCTAACTGTGAAGTGCTAAAAGTAGATTTCCTCTCCAATTACTTTTTTAACCTTCAGGTTTCTGGCTTTGGCTTCGGTACATCATGTTTGAAGCTCCTGTCTTCTGCACCACCTCTATGGGACGTCTGTTCTTAAAAACCTGTGATTATGAGAACAAGAAGTATTTGTTAGTTTTCCCTTTTGGGTGAGAGTTTCTTCCTACTGTCTTGTGACTTCAGGGTCTGCTTCCCTTGCATACCAGGGACACGTATGTGGAAAATATATGCTCTTATAGCTCTGCTTGGGGACCAGAC
Organism: Gallinago undulata; assembly: GCA_026546715.1. Taxonomy (NCBI): domain Eukaryota; kingdom Metazoa; phylum Chordata; class Aves; order Charadriiformes; family Scolopacidae; genus Gallinago; species Gallinago undulata. The sequence continues at coordinate 7,296,311 of JAOTQQ010000052.1, read as the reverse complement.
TATTGTTGCAAAGGTTTCAGTGCTGTGAGACTGTTCATTGTATGGCCACAAGCTGGAAATCTGGGAAAATTTGCATCATCCCTTACAAATGCCTGTCCATAGGTGGTACCAGCAAGCCCTAAGACAGAGGAGAAAAATAGAATACCCAAAAGATGTTCAGGAACATCTCAGTGATTTTCTGCCTTTCTCCAAACACTGTAACGTTTTAGCCTGCACTTTAATACATAAGCCAACAGTGCTTTTCCCCTCCAGACAAATGAAGCTCCTTTTTTCTAAGGTAAGCTCTTAGAAGTTGCCTTGTTTTGATATTCTGTACGCAATAAATATCCCTATATGCTAATGACAAAATCCTTCAACAGAAATGAACTACCGTGCCACTTACAGAAGCTCCTTCTCTTTTAAGAAGGCTCAATTACCTTTTGGAAACCACTGGGACATCACAAGGATAATGCTCCCTTTCAAGAAATCTCTCTCTTTAAGCTTCCTACTGATGGAAACCCTGTGTTGCTGAAAGGTGGCAATTAATCCTTAAACAAAGATATATTGCTTGTCATAGGTTCCTGCTGGTCTTCAGTTACACAAGAGCCATTTCTATCTGCTCAAATCTGACTTTCTTATGTTATTGTCTACTCTTATCTTATAAACATCTGACATATGTTTTCTTCCAAATAAGAATTTCTTTTTCATTTTACCATTATGGCAGCTCTAGGAGGTGTTTTTCATTTTATAAGAACAACCCTGGGGACAAAGAGCTAATAGTGAGACTGAATTCCCTGAAGCAATTTTCTTTGATATCCACACCCTCTCCTTGTTCTATTGGTACAATCAGAACTTAGAGATGGATAAAAGCTACTCAATTACAAGTTCATCTGTCAGTGCAAAAAGTTGTTCTTTATAGCTTATTTCCAGTGTTTTGACCCATCTGCTATTTCAAAGTTTATTGTACCTGCCTGTTAAGAGGTAGAAGTTTCACCTGTTATTCTGCCTAAATTTTCATTCTCCTTATTTCATCCTCCCCCTTGTTTCTACTTTCATGGGGCTTGAACATAAAAAATCAGACACCATTAATACTCACAGGAAAGAATTCTTTCTGGAAAGAAGATAATTAATTGTGGAAGTTTCATGTAAAGTTTATAAAGCTTTATTTCTTAATCTTAAAACACAACAGATTTCCTCCTAGGTAAGAAACATAAAGGCTTCTGGAAGAAAGTGCAGGTTTAACAATCCTGTCATCCCTCAAATTGCTCTTAGGCACAGTGCCTCACTAAAAAATGGGAGACAAATTAATCTGAGAACTGCTAGCTTCTCAATGGGTTTTGTAGGGTTCTTCTATTTGTGTATGATAAATGTTTGTTGTCCACTAGTTTTAGCAAATCTAGTGATACATTAGAAAAGTGGAGGAGAAATTTAGACAATTCTCCTTGCTCCTTTCACTATCATTGATAGGGTTAATAGATGTCAAGCCCACATACAACGCAGTACGGGTACTTATCATGTTGAAAGAGAATAAACATTGATGCTTCTGAAAAACAGAGTTGTAAGACATGCTGTCAGCCATGAGACTTTGATGAGTTACTTTCTGATGGAGCAGAGCTGCCTTCCAAGAAGGTGGTCCTCCAGCCAAGGGGGGAATGGCAAATGACAGACCACTTATTACAGACTGAAAAGCCAAGCCTTGTGCATGGACAGCAGTATTGGGAGAAAAATGGGTGAAATGGGAAGTAGGAAGAGGTCAATAAGGAGTGAGAGACAAAGGAAGAAGAAATCAAAGCACACACAAAGAGTCTCAGTCTGTCTCTTTCAGTTCTTTGGTTTAGAGTTGCCAGCTCTGGTTAGCCTCCCACTTTTTTTTTTTTTTCCCCCCAATTCTATTCATAGTGATTTATTTAACACTTCTGTTTGCTTTAAAAACTGAAAGTACATCAAGGCTAAATATAAGCATACCTCCAACTCTTTGTTCTTTTTTACAAAGGCTGTAGCTAAGATTCTTCGCTACCCTGCACCTTGAGATACTAATTACACATGTCAAATTAGGTGTGGACTGCTACTACCAACATCAGAGGAGAGTTTTGTTTGATGTCTTACACGTTTCCTCCACAGACTGAAATCACTGCCAGAGGTGCAAGACATACTAATACCCACTTATCTACCTACCTGTTTATCTTGACGGGAAGCTTTCTTATTAAAATATGGGAGCAAAACAGTGCACTTGTGATACATTCCTTGCCTTTGACATGCTGCTTTTATAAAGTTTATACAGGCAAGTCGATTAACCATTCCTGTTCCAAGTCATCTCTGAAATGTGGTCAGAGGCACACACAGAATTTACCTAAGGGTGGTTTGCCAGCGCTCAGTTCAATAAGAGTTGTGATATGCCTTTTTATCCTTGTGGAAGATGTGAGAGAAAGAGAAAACATTTATGGTTAAGGTAATCTTGATAATTATTTTCACTGATTAAAAAAATATTATTTTTTTTTTTGCTATAAAACCTCCCTGATGATCCGTTTCCTTCAATAAGTAAACAGCCACAGTCATCTTGTTGCACCTCCATGACACGATGTGTTAGCCAGTGTTTAGTGCTCTAAAGCAGATTTAAATTCCCTCTCTCTCTGTCGTTGTCTTTCCCTCCTTCTTTCCCCTGCTTACTCTTTAATGCGCATTCAGGACCCTATTTCTATGGAGACGTGCTCATCGACCTGTTTTTGGTGGTTAAGGGTAAACACATTCAGGAACCTGGGAACTCCAACTCATAAGTTCCTTTGAGAGGGACCTTTCGCTAAACCACTCTTTATGCCTGTCTGCTCTTCTGTGTAAATAATAAATAGCAACAAAGATAATCCTATATAGACATTTCCCCTTTGAACATAACCTGCAGCACTACAGAAGCAAGGACAGCAAAATATACTGTTGTGTTTGGGGAAGAGAGACAAAATTATGTACCCTGATAAAACGGCAGGGCCACCCGTGTGTGACACAGGGACTGGGTATAAACCTTCAGGAAATTAATCTTATAGGAAGCAGGTTTCAAAGTGACAGTTGTTACAGGGCTGCCACAATTTCAACTTTGAGCAATGAATACTGTAAATGCAAATTGCCGTTATAAAATGCAGTAATTGTGATTTCCAGGAGTTTTACTTTCCTATTTTATCCTGCTGTTTATGCCCAACCAAGAGCTGTGGCAATATAAAAATACATAGATTTGTTCAAATGCTCAATAATACACTGTTTAATTCAAATTGTTTTTAAATAGCTTCCTAAATTCTATTTCATTTTGTTATTTTTGGATTTATTACTGCTTTAGTTCATAAAACTGCTGGGTTCCAAAATCTGAATTGCAGTCCCTCTATTTTTCTTTACTACAATAAGTTGTATACAAGTATTCTTGATTACTTTCCTTTAGATCCTCGTGAAATAATAAAGTAACGGCTTTTTATGCTCTATTTAAATTTTGAGTGCCAGCCAAAATCCTTCTCTCCCTGTTTTAGCATCCATTTAAAGTGAGTTTTCTAATCAGCTATGCCCTCCACATCATAAAGTCTCCCCTCACTATCTTTGCTGATAACTCCAGAGATTTTCAGACTGGGAAATTATTGGTCATGCTTCCCTAGTTATGCTTCCCCCGAGAATCTAGCCCTTAGGAACTTCATGCTCTGAACTCTTATTCCCCGATCTCAAGAAATATATAGATTTCATGAGCAGATGGTTACATGTAATTTTGAAGGTCAGCATTCAAGGAGGTTAGAAAACTAACTCAATACTTACATGCTGTACAACTTTGTTTGCCTTTGTTTTTGTAAATATATTTATTTGCTCTTAAGTTCATTTTCTATCTGAATGGTCTCTCTTATTTTTCAAAAAAAGCCCTAAAATAACAACATTCAATTTTAAGTGCTAATAGTAGTTTGAATCAAGATTCCTATTGATTTAAAAGGGTTTTTGATAACTAACCAACCTGAGTGTTAAAAATATATATATATATGGAAAGATTTGCATGTTTAAGAAGAGACTATAGGAAACAGACAAAGAGATGCTTGCACGGGTACATATATTTCTAGTCACGTGTGTGCAGCTGGCGAGCTCTTCCAGATAAATTTGTACTTTTAACCATGGGTGCTTCTGCCCACAGCTCTGTTACGCTGAGTGAAGCGAAGCCCTTTTCACCCTTCTCGGGGCTCCTCGTGATGCCAGTGTTTGCTCCTCTGGCAATGTTTAACAGAGGCTGCGCTTTGCGGTATCTCCAATTCAACTTATATGAAGTAAAAATAAAACAGAGTGACTCTGGAAATCAGAAAATGGCTGCGATGGTTCAAAGGATGGGGGAAAAATTGCAGAACTCCAAGTAACCCCATTCAAAACTGCAATACATCTGGAAAAACATGTTCTCCCTCAACAGTATTTTCTCATGACAAATTTCTGAGAAATTAAAAGCAAACAAATAAATTGAAAAATAAAATGCACCTCCACATGTCCTATATATATTTTTATATTCCCTAATCAGCAATGGACTGATGTTACAAATGAAAAACTTGGAATATAACTGTGAAAATAAACTCTGCAGAGAAAACATCAAACTGCATTCAGATCCAAGAAATGGTGCTTAACTCAAGCTGTAAAATGAAAAGACAGTCAACAGCAGGGAGAACTCATCATTGTGAGCTGGGTTATTATGCTCATATTTGAATGTTACCAAGTGTTCAGATGCGAGATGTGATTTCTAAACATGCCCACAAACCTGTGCTCTTAGATTCGTTTTTGGAAGAGGCTGTATATATCTGTTATATCTGTATAACCCCACAAATATTTCATAGATCCTCTTGATCCTTTCTGTCCTACCCTCTTATTATAGTTAAATACTATAAAGACCTTTATTCATGAGATCTTTTTTCTATGTCTTCTGATACATACCAGAGATGCTTTTATGTTAAATATAGTATCAATTTTAATATTGTAGTTGGTATTTGTATTTTGTCTTTTCCAAAAAGCTCTGTTTTTCAAAGAATGGTTAAAAAAATTGTCATCTGGCTCATACAATAAAGCTGAATAGATATAAAAATACCTCTACTGATATTTCTTTCTCGCAGTATTTTTAGCAATCATCCTTGATTCAACTACTTTCAAGGTCAGTTTGCTCCTTATTTAGCATACCAAACTTTCTAAAGCCCCTCTTAAGATACCAGCGACTTGGGATTTTGATTGTTCTCTTTGTTCTAGTATAATTTTGCTTGGGCTTTATAATACATCCACTTGAGGATAAGAAATCTATTATAAGACACGACAAGGACAAAAGCTCTTCTGGCTTGCATTGCAGAGATAGGGTTAAAATGCTTTTTGTGCGCTGCATTTTGCTGTACCTTGCAGTTCCCACCGACACTCCATCGTCGCGGTCTTTCACTCCCTCCTCTGCCGCCTAGTACAACTCTTTCTCGTGCTTCAGTTGGTTTCATCCTTTCCCTTTTGTCTTTTGTGTTTGAAGGTAAGGTCAGAGAACTGTTCAGCTGTGCAGGCTCCCAGCAGAGCAGGAGATAGCTGACGTGAAAACCCACTCCAAGCCGTGTGAGGGTACGAAGGACGCCTGAAAGGGAAGTTCTAACAGGACAAAAGAAAACTGGAAGGACCCAGAGGTTTAAGGCATAACCCTTTGGAAACAGAAGGTCAGGTAAAGGTTTAAAATTGTATATATTTTTCTTCTGGCTTTGATGGAAAGTTCCTTTAGAGCCCAGCTGGAAGAAAGGACTCAAAGTGATGGGAGGGTTTGCAAGAGCATTGAATTTTCTGCCTTATCATCAGTATTGCACACTTTGCAATATCCGAAGTCTCTCACTTTGCTGTTCAAAACTCTGTGGAGAGAAGAGTAAATTATACCCTTCAATGACAAATTGACTGTATGAGTAAAGTGCACACACAGAAAATTAATTATAGCAACTTTAACTCTGAAGATTTCCCTTTTCCTTCCTCCACCCAAAGAAAGGCTGAGGTTCTGTTGCCTGTAACAGCTTGCAGCACTATTAGCTCTCACTCCATGTAGCTACATATTGTGCTTTGAACATAGGTCATATAATGCAGAGAGGTGAAAATTTTTTTGAGCTGGGTACCTGAGATGGCTTCACAATAGACAGGGCTGAGGGGACCATCAGGCACTTTGTTGAGTCTTTATAAGTGCTACAATATACTCAGGTGAAACACATCAAATAGTCACGCCTCCTTTCATTTAAAAAAATTCAAATCTACAGACTCTTTGCACAAAGAAGTCTACTTTGATAATTTCTTTAGTTTTCCTCTTTTTTTTTTTTTTTTGGCAGCCCTGTTGCAAAAGAGCAATACTCTGACATTCTGCAGAGAACTGTAATCAGATTTTCAAGTTCAAAATTAATTTTTAGTTTCAAATATAACCCAAAAGACATACAAATCTTACTTAAACTTGTCAAATCCTAGATAAAATGTTTCAGTATGTACAGACTGATATTTTTAACCATGATGTTTGGTTTATAAAAATGTTCTCAATTCCAGTTATTTCTCATGAACTGGGAAGGGAATAGTTTTAGATATTCCATTGCATATCTAAGTGACCACTGATTCACTTGATCACTTTACACATGCAATATATAGCATAACTTGATCAGGTGGTTTTAATTTCTTTTATTTTGTAAATGCAAAGATGAGATTTTAATTATTAAATTCAAATTATTAAAGCAAAGCTGAGCATCTGCATTACAAAATTCAGAAATCTGACAAGTTTTCTGGATGAGCTGAACAAAATTCATCTGTTGAGATAGAAAACCCAAACATGTGAAATTCATGGTTTTACTCTATTCCTGACTATTTCTTAAGAAAGAAATTGTTCCTTCATAGGAGGTATCCCTAAATACACAGGTGGCTCAATCGAATTCAACGGGCTTCAGTAAAGGTTTGCACATTCAAGACCTAAACTGTAGTATTTTAAACCTGAATTATTTAGTCTTTTTTATCAACTGTGAAATATATCTTCTTTGACATTGGTAGGACTCATTTAGAAAGCTGAGTAGATTGCATACCGCTACATTTCTAGAAAAGTTATTTTATGGTGACTTTGGTGATTTCACTCTTTTACCCATGGTGAGAAAATTTGCTATCAGACTATCCACAATCTGAAATATTTTGCTGATAAAACTTACATAGGCAGTGTTAGGTTTTGCACAGCTTTTGTGAGAACTGCCAAATAATTTATGTACAAAAGTCTCTTGGTTTTTCTTCTGAGGTGTAACTATTAAAAAACAAAACAAAAATTATGGAAAAAGTGTTGAGAAAGATGCAGTTTTATTTTTTGGCCTCTTTACAGAAATGTCTTACACGATTTAAATCAATTGCATGGAGGAAAAATCCAATGCATCGAAGCAGACAGCTAGGTATGTTCTACAACAAATTATTCCAACCCACTGCAAATGTTTATAATGAAAATTATAACTGAACCTTAGCTACACGGGAGCAATACTGGAGGTGGTAGTATGATTATCTGATAGATTATATCTTAAGTCAAGAAAACCATACGCATACTGAGTAAGGGGTATGAAAAGTATACCAGTTTGCTTCCACTAGCTGAACATTATTGGCTTCTGACAATTTTTGAATGGAAATATGAGGCTGGGAACCCTTTGCTTTCCCTGAGGCTGGTGAAGGTGGGCACAGGGCAGCCTGGCTCAGCAGCAGGGGTAGGGTAGGGCTGTGTGTGCACACAAATGCTTATGCACAACGTCAAAAAGTTCAATTGGTTATTAATACAGAAATAATTTGATGCTTTCAGATAGCAATACTTATTCTTGCTAAATAAATCATTAGATGAACTGAGCCCTAAATTTACATATCATGGCTGATCCTAAGTTATGCATTCATTATTCACAAGTGTTTCATGAACAGTTTATAAAAAAAACAAACATTCCAAAAAACCCCAACGTTAACTATGCATTTTGTAAGGTGGTTGACTCACCACCAGTGAAAAATTGGTTTGCTATGATTGAAGTGCTGAACCCTGTTATGCACAAGTGCATTTGTTCAGATAACTAAAAATATTTATCCTAGGAAAAAATAATTACCAATCACTAATGGAAATAAAGAGCTGTAGTAATTGTTGTTATAGAGTTCACGACCTATTTTAACATGCTCACAGTGAAATATGGGTCTGGAGCCAATCAACACATGCAACTGAGCAGCATAGAGAAATTGCAAATAATCACAGAAAACTGGCTATTGACAACATGTAGACCAGGAACTGGCTGCCTTTGAAACATTGCAAGGCAAACAGGACTATCCTAAACCTTATGAAAAAATACCAATCCTGCATCCATTTCAGTTCTGCCGACTTGTCTTTCACTTTATTCAAAGTCCAAAGACTCAAAGGTCTAAAGTTACAGAGGAGCCATTGGTGCATTTTGTGATGGCTGTGTGGTCTGCATTGAATTTGTAAATTTTAATTAGTAAGGTAGAAAAATCTTTATAGCAGCACAGATCTATAATATTGCTGAGACTGGCCAACGTGAGAATGTGTTGAAAGGTGCATGTTCGCTCCTCCATTAGCTAGGGAAAAAGAAAACGTAAATCCATAAAACAGACCAGAAATCTTTAGGAAAACTTTGTGTTACTAACAACTAAAATGCTCCTAACCATCTGAATAAGCAACAATGACCTGGTTATATGGAAAAACCTACAGAAAAACCTACTCAAGCTATTTAGTTGATTGTTCAGTCACCTGCAAATGATGCCCCTGGCTACAAAATGCAAATTTGCTTCAAAATATTCTTGTTCATATGAGAAAAAGATCTGCTGTACTTTGAATCTCAGTAAGCTTGGCTTGAGAACCCTCTATGCAAACTTCAAGTTATATATACATAGAATGTACATATACAAAATATATATTTTACATGTAGATATAGCACTTATTTATATATATCTGAGAAGTGGACTTTTAGACAATTCTAAAAGGTAAAAAAGATGTATCACATCAGTTTGTGCAGTTGGGCAAAACATGGACATTAGTCCAGGGCAAGTACTAACTCTCACTTCAGTTATGAATCTGCACTTTGTAAACAAAGGCCATCGACCTAAGGAGACAAAAACATCATATGAGCCTCTGATTATGAGCCATTTTTTGCACAGAAAGAACAATGGCCTTTGACAATACTTGCTGTTTGCTACTTTTTAAGAGGTATGTAAAAAGCCTATTTTGAACTCAGTAAACATTTTCTGGTTAAAGAAATGTATTCACAGACTGGGACCATTATTACTGAAGCAGTGGACTTTCTTTGCTGGTCAGATCAGCTTAATTAAACCTGAACCTGAATGGCATCTTCTACTGTCAGGGAAAAAAAAAAGGCACACAATGATGAGAAGGAGCAGAAAACTTTGCATAGCTTGTTCAAGCAGGTCGTCCTTTTATATATATATCAGTGATGTGGAAGGAGAGCTGTAGCACATGTATTCTCTTACTGAATTGCAGAGACATACCAATGGTGGCTGGAGGGGTCCTCTGCAGACCTGTGGTCCAGCCTCAAAGTGTGACCTCACTGGTGGTCCCTAAGTGTTCTCACTTGTTGTGTCTCTATGTTCTTACCCCAGGCAGTCTCTGCACCTTTAGCAAAGCTTGATGTATCAATGACAACTGGTGGCAGGGTCTTCTGCACTTCCTGGCTGTCTCTTTTGGTCTCCTTCATGGTAGAAAAACTTTTATCTCACTCTCATTTGGCAAGAGCTTAAAGAATGTGAGCTGATAGTAGAGATATGACTCTTGCCACCAGTTGTTTTCTAGATCCTCAAATCCTGGAATATTGCTAAATGTCATAGTTTTCTTCTGTTTTCTCCAATCATATCTTAAATTATCTAAATTATAGGGTTGACACTTCTTCCCAAGAGCCTATTCCACAATCTAATATGTCTTGCTGTCAAGCAGATTTCCTCACATAGCTTTAAGCGATACCCCTAGGTTACCCTACATAATTTTTTCCTGCTTCAGCTCATTCATCAAATATTTCCATGTAGTTCATGTTTCTATTTACTCATTACTTAGCCAAATTTTACATACTTAGCTCATCCTTCAGTCTTTAGGTATTTTGCCTAAAGGTTTATTTTAACTCAGAATGTAATTTGATTGCTACTGCAGAAGAAAGATTATTTTTTTCAGATTTATATTACCCTAAATATATTAGGGCAATATCTGTACTTATTTATACCTCCTGCAGTGTCAGTGAATTCACAAGTATTAAATAAGTACAGAAATTGGTCTGCTGGGTTCATGTTGCACTTTGGATAGCATTTGGTAATCTGAAGTGACATCCAGCTGAAAAATAGCAAAGAGCAGTGAGCCAGAACACAGGGCCTTTGCAAAGGCATATTTCCTTCTTCATCACTTGGTTATTGAAGAGGCAGAGAAGTAATGTTGGTCTGTGGTGCAGAAATAAATAAGCACATGCTTGTTTCTGCATGCCTCTCTCTGTCTACGTGCATGTATGGGCATACGGGTGGTAGAGAGCTTCTTGCTGAGAGAATGGATCAAGCACAAAAGAGACATTAGTAATAATTTGTGGGTTTTGCACCACTGTATTCATATATTTGTGTTCTTGTTGCTGCAGTTAGGGAAACGCATGCATTCTGCCTTGTTTTCTTATTTTATAGGTGTTAAAAATGTTCTGCTGATGCATATTGCTTATTATGAGCGTGGCAGCCCGGAGCTGTGCTCTAGCCCTATTCAAAACCTATTAGAGGAAATCTTTCTTATTGACTTCAGCAGCATGTGAGCTGCACATAGGGTTGTGCTGAGCAGTCCAACTTATTGAACTTCTTTGTGTCCTTGAACTGGTGGGACCCTTGTGTAGCTGCCTGGTGAAGGGGACGTGTACAATTCTCAGGTCTAGTGCTCTTGTGTTTGATTAGGTAAGTAAAAGTGTTATTTCTTTGGCACTCTGCAAATCTGAATTCTTGGCTATGAAAAACTGTTTGGGGAATTGGCATGTAGGCCGCCTGCCAGTGTTGCCCAGAGAGAGATGTGTTGCTGAAACCCCAGTCTGAGCCTCTCAGGATAAAGGGAAGAAAATTCAGTTATTTCTGATTTTAAATCAATGGTTTTTCAGGCATGTAGCAGTTTTAATATTTCTCCAAGTATACCTTGTAGGAAGAGCTGGAAAGCGTATTACGGGGCATACAACATCTTGATTTACCAAGCAAAGGGCACTATCACAAATGTTGCCTCTTTCTTAGAGTTTTGCAACGCTGAGTTGTCCTTCTCACATAGGATATATCCCATTTATTAGCTCTGGACAGAGCCCAGCAGAGCCTGGTAGCCTTTCACAGCCTCCAGACTGTGCCAGCAGAGTCTAAATGTTGCAGCAGCCTGAGATTTTTTTAGTTTGTCACAATTAACAATATGCCAAAACCATGGACAACTCGGTGCCCACATCCCTGAGCAAAGGCACCAACCTTACACTCAAATATAATTATTTCTTTAATCAAACAACCAAGTGAAGCAATGTTTGGAAATCATAAGCAGAAAAGCACACAGATTTAAATAAACTTTATAGGGCAGTTCATATAAGAACTGTAAAAATTTAGCAACTTTTCCAACAAGTTTTTCCTCCTCCAGAAATAGCTCAAAAGTGTTGATAATTTCCAGGAGGTTAATTTACAGTACCTACGACAACGTGAATTTTCTAAGACTATATGCCCAGTCTGTGGGCATATATATTTGAAGTATATTTGTTCTTTAAACAGACACTTAGAGCAATGGGAGAAGAAGGCGTTTGCCCACCCGTGTGCAGAACAAGGCACCGAGGTGGTGCCAACCTCTGCTTTGCAGCCAGGGCAGGGACTAGTACAAATTAGAGAATAAAGAAATCCAGGGTCCCTGCTGATAATCAGTGTCATAAGAGTATAAAGTGCTCATACGCTCCACAAAATCTTCACCCCTTTCCTTTACAAGGGTATTTGATATATAACATGCTCCTGGTTTTATTTTTATTTGACATGATGGTACATTTTTATGGACCCAGCTCTAACTTATCTTTCCCTATCACAGCTAAATCTGTATTAGTGGCTGCTCAAGGACTATTTGTCTGGCAACAGATTTATTTAAATGCCATCACCTGAACCCTCATCCCTACATGCAACTGGGGAAGACCTGGGGGGACTTGTCTGGTTGTTCTTATGCTGCCAGGGTGGTGATGGTGATCATTCAGCTGTGCTCCCTGTAGGAACTGGGGTAATGTACTGAAAGAGGTGGGACCCACGGGCATTTATGCAAGCTGTAATTCCTAAAGTGATTTTTTTTTTTCCTCTTTAGATATCTATTTATCTCCCTTCCAACATGTCCTGAGGAAAAACGACTACCCAAGGCTGTCTAACCACTTAATTGGCCTGGAGAGAAGCTTCCAACAGGGGTAGATGTAGCATGGGTCGGGGGGGATACGTGTGTTAGCACTGTTTTCCTCATGTTCAAGTGGTGTGAAGGAGGCTTGGATGGCCCATGCCTGCATTATATACACCCCCAAAGAGGGTGCTAACCACACAGCAGGCATGCTGCTGCCCGTGCCAGGAGAAAGGTGCTGGATGATGTTTGGCAAAATAAAAGAAGGAGCAGCCAGTGCTGATGGAGGGAGTAGACAGATTTTGCTGCCCCTGCTTTGATGCTGGGAGCAGGGCTGTTGTCCTCCCTGCCTGGCCGGGGAGCTTCTCCCTGCCCCAGGCTCCATCCTGCATGAGGGCCGCTCTCTTGCCTTGTCTTGTTTTCAACCCCGATGTCACTTTATATTAATTTCCACGGGGCTGGCAGAATTCAAACAGATATCTACATGTTGCCTATATTTATTTATTCCTTCCCGCAGCTGTTACAAGTCTTGTAAGCTTCAGTAGTTTTCTCGGCTGTCTCTGTCTTATTTTAGTTTTGTGCCGCACTGTTGTTCCCTGTAGTTTTAGGGTTTTTTTTTGTTCTTTTCTGTGCAGTTCCTTGCGCTGAAGGAAGCATCTCCTGCCGCTCCGTCACCGCTGCGCCACCCACCTGGGCAGAAATAAGGTGAGGAGAGAGAAGGGTGCAAAGCTTCACACTCGTGGTACAGGGACACCACCCCTGAAAGCTTGATTTCAAATGTTGACAGTGCTTTAATGTATTTATTTCTTTTCAAAATTGCAACTGCACTGCCCAAGCTCACAGCTGACTCGGCAAGTATTACTTTTGCTTCACAGAACCAGTAAATATAAATGAGAAAACATTGTCAGTCTCGACCCATGTAAATTTTATCACCATATCTAAAGAAGAAAACCACGAGAGATGCTGACTTTTAAGCTAGAAATGACGTGACTAATTTCACTGAAGTTTGTTCTTCCCCACAGAAAAAATGATTAAGAAGAAAGAACATTGTGTAGTTGGACTGTAGAACATTCTCCAGCGGTGGAAAAGTAGACTTCAGATTAAATTATTTACTCAATTCATTTAGGAGAGGTCAAACGAAACCTATTCTAGGACATTGGCTACAAACTGTTTTCTTGGATAACTTCAGGAATAAATGGTGCAAAGGTATTAAAAAAGTGAGAACAAATTATAATTATTCTTTTAAAATACAAGTTTTTTTTGTGGAGACTGCACAGAAATAGATATAAATATGTTTAAAAAGTTCTAAGGTAGTCACGGTCAATGTTCAGACTCATAAATGGTTGAGTTATAGATACATACTTTTAATTCAGCTTTTCCGTATGTTTGAGTTAAAATCGTTTTAAAGTAGTTGCTCTAGTACAAAGGCTTTTATCTACAGATCAGTTCTCCACTTTTTGAGGTTTTGATCACCCATAAAACACTAGCTATAAATGAAAAAAATATAGTCCTTTCAATTTGGAACTGGTAAGGTAACATTTAAAATGCTACATTAAGCTTTTGAGGATGGTATTTCTAATAAGAAAGATAAATAAGAGAGTTGGGAAGAGTGCAAATGAAAGAGTGAAAGGTTTATAATGCCAGATTGCAGGAAAGCTGAGCATACTCAATTTGGAGAAAAGGAATGACAATAAAGCAACAGGCTGCAAATCCATAAGTTGATTTCATGGGAAGGAGAGGGACTAATTGCTCTTGTCAGACTTCAAGGTTAAATGGGGGAGTTATGGGACTAAATAAGAAAATATAAAATAAGAGGCCTTGATGCTTCCTGGTCTAGGACTGTGTCTTCAGTTATTAACTTTTTTCTTGAATAGTGATGACATGGGTTAAATTGTTTATTGATGGACTTGTATGGTTCAGGCTATCTAAAAACCCTAGTTTTAGTAGAGGTTGCCCACTTTCAATAATAACAAGATCAGGTAAAGTTGTAAGGAGTCCAAACTATTTTTTAGAAGGGAAGGTTGCACAAGTTAAAATATTTTTGGTTTGTGCCTTAAAATGATTTTTTATTATTATTTCTCTTTAATTAAGAAGGGCAGAAAAATAGGAATTCTTCAGGGAAAGGCAAAAAACATATTTTTCCATATTTTGAAGTGCTCAGAAAGTTAGGAAGCACTAATAAAGTAATAAAGGAAAAAAAAATGTGTTCCCTCTGCTCCCCTTCTCTTCTTTATCTTTCTCAATTTTGGGATCCTTCAAAGCTTCCCGGGAAAGTATATTGACAGTAAACATGCTTTTCTTAGTTACCTTTAGTGCCTTGGTAGTAATCCATGGCCTCTGGGGATCTGCAAATCATGGACTGAAAGCAGCTATCTAGATAATAAAGGCTGCAGGATAACTCATTTAAAAGTTACTTTGCAGAAAATATGATTACTGAGTCTTGCAACAATATACATATGAATTGTCTCTTGACTTCAATGGAGTCAATTAAAGCCACTTAATTACTGCAGCTAGTAATCATCTGCTAAAATTGCAGACTCTCATTTCTGTTATGATTTGTCTATTGTAATATCATTTTTAAAATGACCCTGGGTAGACAAATTTAAAGAATTTTCTTTAGTTTGCAGCTTACTTTTACACTGAATGACTATTTTTAAGCACATGGCAGGCTTCGTAATATTTTAGACTTCTTATGGCAACAATTTCTTGTGCAGGTCTCAATTTTTCTTCTTGCTTCTGGTTCCTGCTTTTATTCCTTGTTATCACTCACATTTAAACCTTGTTCTGAACTCCGAGACATGTCCATCCATTTTTCACGGTGCTTTTCAAAAAAAATGAATTTATTAATCATGAAAGGGTGGCAATCTTCCCTTATGGGAGATTGTTGTTTAATGCACTAGACCAGACTCTTAGATTGCACTTTGATTTTGAAATAAATCTCTTCTCTCTTCAAGCAGTTCCTGCTCAGGGAAACCTGATAATTCTGCATTTAACGTATATACTGGAGAAAAAAAAAAGGCAGTGAGAAAATCAGACCCTGTAAATCTCACAGCCAGCACCGTGCCAGAGGGACAACGGGCTCATGACTGCTTGGGAAAATTGGCCTCACAAAGTAGGGTAGGAGGAAAGGGAGTTATAGTAATAAAGCTTTTCAATATTGATTCCTCTTAACATCTACAAGCAACAAAAATGTTTTCATGCTTAGCAGGGATTCTGTTATTGTCCCCAATCTGAGTGCTTATGTTTAATGTGTCACCTGTAGCATCCCCAAATGGGCAATTTTCCTCTGACTAGGACATGGTTCTCCAGCACACAAAGCACTCTTTCGGATGTGGCTCGTGTTTAGTTTCTGGAGTTGATTCTGTGATGACAAATCCCTTTAATTTTGACTTGCTCATATTTGTCAAACAAGTGGGAATCCAAAATATTGCAAGAATTATTTTCAAGCAAAGCATTTGTTTTGACAGTATTGAAAAATAAAACAGAAAGGAGAGATATTATCCAGTGACATTATATCTTTTTATGCCTGAGAGGCATTGATTCGCAGCAGAGGCATTTACAGCTCTTCACATGCAATATGTGCCTCAAAAATTGTTTACAAGAACAAGAAACATCTGTCAAGCTGACCTGAGAAATTCTGAGGGCTTTTTCTATAACCATTATTCCATATTCATGCACCCATGAAAGGATGGTGTAGTTGGAAGGTGGCTTTGAACCACCTCTGCTTTCCTACTTTCTCAGTCCTTGTTGATATCACACTGGTTTTGTGAACTGGCTGTACCACCCAGGAAATCATTGTAGTGCTCATGAGTGAATAAGTCCACAATGAAGGATGCAGCCCATGAGAAGAAGTGCTCACAGGAGAGGAAGCAGAAGGTGCTCCAAAGGCATCTGTATAGCGAAAGCATCTCCTTGTCTCCCCTTGCCTTGGAGTGAGCCAAAGTACCTCCTGGGCACCTGGCTGAGCATTGCACAGCTGCTGAGACACAGAATGGATAAGTCCAACATGTATGTCCTTAAGAAGATGCATAGTGACTTCATAGTGCAAACTATAAAGTCACTCCTCTGACAACTAAACCGTGCTGGCAGGTTTTATCTCTCTTTGGGAGTCTGGGAAACATTCTGGCTGCATGACATACCTTACTACTTTGCTGATATTTCAGAAACTCTTTTCTGTCTTGCTGAGCAGCCTGGATGAGTGTCTTACCTTTCCGAATTGAAGTGAATCTGCTGCATTATTTTTTCCCCTAGCTTTGTCTGTGCTTTTTTCTTTTTTCTTTTTTCTTTTTTTCTTTTTTCTTTTTTTCTTTTTTTCTTTTTTCTTTTTTCTTTTTTCTTTTTTCTTTTTTCTTTTTTCTTTTTTCTTTTTTCTTTTTTCTTTTTTC
>JAOTQQ010000052.1:7260274-7279504 GCA_026546715.1 Gallinago undulata | reverse complement strand
TTTTTTTCTTTTTTTCTTTTTTTCTTTTTTTCTTTTTTTCTTTTTTTCTTTTTTTCTTTTTTTCTTTTTTCTTTTTTCTTTTTTCTTCTTTTTTTTCCTTTTCCTTTATTTTCTTTTTTTTTTCTTTTTTTTTCTTTTTTTTTTTTATTTTTTCCTTTTCTTTTTTCATTACATAGGTAATAGAAGTGTCTGTCCTCCACTGCAGAGTTTTGGTTCCCAGAGCTCTCATCATATTTAGTCTCAATTTGTTCAAAGTGGAGACTTCTAAATCTTTCACATAAAAACTGTGCATGGATTTGTCTTCACTTGGGCAAATCCCCTTCTCAGTTGAAAGGGTGTATCCAGAGGAGTCAGACTGAAGGCAGTAATTTATTTTAGATTTATTTTTTCTTTCAAATTCTAAATTCGAATTTAAGTTCAGATTCATAGTATAATTGCAACCCAAAGGAAATATGATTTAAGTAAGTATATTTGCTCAATAAATGTATTCTTTTGGTTTTTATGTATTTCTCACATTTGAGTAATATAGAAGCATATAAAATGTTTCCCTTACGTTTCATTTGCTTTATCCATGCATGTGCATGCTCTTGCCCTTGTGGGAAATGTGTCCAGCCTTGAGGTCCACAAACCATCGCAGCAAAGTTGGTAAATGTATATTATAGCCACATGACAGACTGAATTGAAAGAATAGTTACAATACAGAGATCAATAACAAATGTTGGAATGCTGTTATTAAATATAGCATTGTCTTAGTAAATGATAAACCACATCAAATTTCTATGAACCAATGTTTTATAGAGGTAAAGTAAGCCATAGATCAAGCTTTGACAAATTCTGCTCTTGTTGAATAGGTGATTTTATTGTTTTTTTGCTAGCAGCCTGCATTCTACCTATTGTAGAGAAAGAAAAGTAATTCATGCTACAGAGAAAAAGTGATTTCAATTGAAGTAAAGGAATGCAAAATTCCAAACAGCAAATTTTTAATTCAGAGGCAACTCTGTTCAAATATTGGTACATCAAAAATTTTAAAATGTGTTCATTTTCAATTGTCGATAATCCCTGTTTTAGGGGAAGATTCTCTTGTTATATTTTTGACAATCTGCAAAAAATAAAAATTAAGCCCAGCTGTCTTTTTTTGCACACAAAATGTTCATGAATTTGTAGACTTCATGAGAGGTCAGATTTTTCTATTAACACATATTAAAAGCTTGTCATTATTTGTAGGCATCTTCTCACTTATGGTAACTGCAGGAGGAGCTGAAAACCGTTTTTCCAAAAAGGTTTAAAATATAATATCCAGGTAAAAATAAAATGATTTAATGATAGGAGAAAGGACGTGGCTTTTTAGGCAAGGTCTATATTAAGAAACAACCCAAAAGACAAAAAAAACAGAGAGGAGATAATTTATAAAAGATAAGTGAATACTTAAGGGGATATTAGCAGTATTTAGGGATCTTATTAAAATACAAAAAAATATTTCTGAAATATTGGTATATACATATACAACAATTCATTCCTTGTGTATATATTCATTGCATGTCCCTATAAATCCCTGTTATCTCTATTTACTAGTGCTCCATTTTTTCCTGTACTTGTGACTGACAAGTATAAGTAATATAATCTCAGAAGCTATAAAACATTACTTGATGGTTCGACAAGTTGCTCCCAATACATACCATGGAATACAGCGTAGCCAGATTTCGGCCTTTTACTCCCTTTTCTTCCTTGTCACAAAATGATGTGAAATCATTTTAATAATACCCAGTGTGAAATAGATTGGCTTTCAGTAAATGTGCAGTGTAGCCTAAGACTCTGGTGGAGATTTTTTTTATCAAAGGATATTCATTCTTCTATTAATTTGATATTAAAATGAAAACCAATGTTTTCTTTTTATAAATAAGATCAAGAAATTTATTCCCTATCTCTATTGATAGGTCTTCATGGACACAGGATGCTTACTTGTTTATGATGTAATTATGACTGACCTTATCTGTTTTCCTCAGTAAGCTGAATATAGCAGTATATTTGTAGAGTCATTTATGCAAAAGAGTAAGGACCACAGTCTGAAATGGAGGCAGGAGTATGGAAATGAAAATGCTGCCAACCTTCTTCAGCGATGAACGCTCCTCGGTGGGTGAGAATAGCTCAGGTCACTTAGTGCAGCTCCAAACCACAGCACTTACCTCTATACTTTTCCTTGCTTTTACGGATTTGGTCCTTGCGTGTGAACCCACTCTTCTCTGGCTGAGCATGATGTACCTTCGTACCCACTTACCAGAAGAAAAAGAAAAGAAGTGTTTTTAAGATTTAAACCTATCAAATGCAATTGCTGTGTAGCCCCATACCTGCTGGAAATGATCTCGCACCATAGGACAGTGCATCCAAAACGATACCTAATCTTAAATTACTCATTCATGCCTGTGAAATTCAATGCCTGTATGTTGAGAGATCCCATTATAAGTGATTTAAGCATGACTTTGGCTGGCCTGCTTATTTCTGTTACTTCCCTGCTATGTCACTGTGACACTTTCCAAGCGTCTCTAGGCTGCAGGACAGCACCAACTGTTTTCTGTATGAGGGAATTTCACTCTTCAGTTAAAATAGTAAGCCTTTTTCTAGTCTTTGCATCTTCACAAACTGAGGTGCCCATGCATTTTCAAGTACCAGAGAGTTTGGTTAAGGGTTCTCATATCCCACCGTCCATCAGCTAGGGCTATGGAAAGTGTAATTATTTCTGTATATCTCATTTGAAAGGTTGGTCATCAGTCATAGCTGTTTACACGTCAAATACAACATCTAAAGTCCCCAAACTCCACCAAATAAGCACATGTAGTCAAAAATATCCTTCAAAATGTGAAATATGCTACTAAGATACCGCTAGAATATGTCAAAAAATATAGTACAGCGGATAACTCTTCCTGTATAGTAAGTGTATTATATAAGCAACCATGAACAACTTTGAAACACAAGATATTTGAAATCTCATTTGATAGAGACGCTTCTCGCTAAAGCAATTTCTCTCAAAGAAATGTGGATCTAATTTGCCAAGTGTAATTTGAAAGAAGAAATATATATCTATTGATTTTATTTTTTTTTCCACAGAGGGTAGATTTTACTCCGGGGGGGAACAGACACAAACATGTTTAGTTCTTCTCTCATATTAATACTTCATCGAGGACTCACTGTAAGCAGATATGTTCTCCTACAGAGATGTGACAAGTCCACACGCTGCCAAATGGTTTATTTTTGAAACCCTGGATAATATTGTATGTCATGAACTATCTCCTAATAAACCCTGACTGTAGCTAAAGGCTTCTGTAGTATCCAGTCATTTGGCTTCACTACAGATTAACTTTAGGTTTTCTTCTTAAAGGTAAAGTTTTTTCAAATGAGCCGGTAAGAAAAGAACAACTTGCCAAAAGTTTCACCATTTTTCTCCACATGTCAAAATGTTGTGAGACACAGCAGCTGTGTTATTCATCTATATAACATGTTAACGTTAAGAAGAAGATGGTGAATTTTGGTAGGGGGTCATGGAATGAGTCCTCCTCCCCTCAGGGTCATTGATACTGACTTTGAATTATCAAAGGTGTTAATTTGAAGCACAATGGAAATATTTGAAAGAAACAATTGATTAGCCTTTTTTCTTAATAATTTTTTCCTGTATTTTTCAGTTGTGTTGATAACTGGAGACGGAAAGACTCTGAGTGGTGATTCCCAAATTTTACCGTGTGAAGCCACTAAACCTAAAAAGTGCAAGCATTGGCCACAGGTTTTGTGAATCTCTCTGAAGTCAAAAGAAGTTGCATAGCTAAAAGTAAGATTTTTCTTTCATGATATTTTGGAGTACAGTTCTGAAGTTTGAATTTTCAAGAAACTCTTCTGATCAGATATCATTTGGGACAAGGTGATGCTGAGCTTTGTCCTTGTAATCTGTTATATTAACGATGCTACTTTGGAAGCTCGCAAGCTTTCAGTTGTCACCAAGTCCAAGGAAGATATGAAAAAGCTGGATAGGAATGACAGGGAGATTAATGGACCGAGAAACCCAGGGGAAATCGCTAGCTGTTTTACTTTAAAGGCTTAACCCTCATTGTGTACCTACCCTCACAAAAGGAGCTGCTTTTGCCTACCTTCAATCACAGTGGTTTTTTTAGTAACAATGTACTAATAAGAAAAAAAAAGTAGAAGAGTTTGTTAACCTTAATCATGTGTACAACAAAGTACTTAGTATTTATTATATTTCTTGACTGTAAGTTTTATTTGTGATACTGTTGTTTCTTCCCTTTGCAAAGTTTCAGTCTCTGTGTAGTTTAGTGCTAAAAAAAGAAATGAAATCATCAGCTCTTCCTAAGAAATTCTCATTCAAGTTTGAGTATTCTCCCTCGGACTGTCTCTGTTATTCCAGCAACGCAAGCGCTTCATTTTGCTATTGTTCACCTTGGATATTTAAGTCTCAACTTTGACTCATACACAAACAGTGGCTTTGTTTGAAAGCAACAATATGAGAGTAGAATACTTACATTTTGATTTAGATTCCAAGTCTATTTTTTTTCTATTCCAACTCCATGCCGCATTCTGTAGCTAAAGGCAGATCCCCTTTACAACGTTTTGCAGATGCCAGAGAAGACAGAATAACTCTCTGACTTTACTGTTGCAAGTTCTGTACATCTTTCTCTGCATTACAGGACAGATAAACACACACTGATGGGCCTTTTCCATGCCTCTTTAGTCATGGGTGGGTTTTTTTCTTTTTTTTTTTTATTTTATTCCATAATATGATATATGAAGCAAAGTCAATAAAGCTTGCTTTTAAGGTTAAGAGCACAGTTGAATAAATTATTCATAAGTCATTTGATTAATGTGACTTCAGAGAATATCCACCAGCAGAGAACGGTTTTCTCAGATCCACCCATTACTTGAAATTGTCTGACTATTGTCTTGGGTAAATTTTTAAGCCCTTATATTGACCAGAACTAATTTTAAATAAGCACCACTTTCTATTTTGTGCTCTGCTACTTATTTGTGAGCTGCCAGCCTGAGTCACCTTGTGCTGCCTGGCTGATTGGATTAGCAGCACAGCTCTTCCTCTGCAAATACTTGATGAACAAGCATGAATAAGCCTTAAAAAAAAAAAAAGGTCTTGGTTGTAGGCACAGGAGACAGGAGGAAAGCAAAGCAGGCTAAAACTTGGTGGAGGTGAACTGATTTCAGCAAGAGATTGGTCACTATTCATCCAGCTCTGGATGACCAGTCCAGTGGCTGCCACACACGAGTGCTCCTGTGGTGCTCACATCATCCCTAGAGCACAGGAGCCTCTCCTGGCCTCTCAGTTCCTGGGACCAGGTTAGAGCTAGATGAAAATAAAGCCTCCAAAATAGCCCAGTCTGGATCAGTTCATGGATCTGCTTCTGTCACATTGCAATGATTCTGACATTTACATTTCCAATTTTTTCTTGCTGGGCCTGCTGAGGACAGGTTTGTGCCACCTGCTTTAGGGATGTTTGGATGGTAGGGCAGCATAAATTATGAACAGCATGTATGTCTAATTGTATCTCTCTATTAATCTTGCTCTTGATGGTTTGCTGCTCCAAGCTGGAGTTTCCTAAGATGTTAATGATTTTTGTGCAAAACCAAAAAAACATGGATTCCCATTGATCAGCATCAGCTAAAGCAGCAGGGCAAGGGAAAGGAGGGGGAGGGGCTCTTTATCAGGGAGTGGAGAGATAGTTCAATGGGGAACAGTTTTAAACTGAAATAGAGTAGATTGAGATTAGCTATTAGGAAGAAATCCTTTCCTGTGAGGGTGGTGAGACACTGGAAGAGGTTGCCCAGAGAAGCTGTGGCTGCCCCATCCCTGGAGGCCAGGCTGGATGGGGCTTTGAGCAACCTGCTCTGGTGGGAGGTGTCTCTGCCCGTGGCAGGGGGGTTGGAACTAGATGATCTTTAAGGTCCCTTTCAACCCAAACCATTCTGTGATTCTATGACTCTAAGAGCATGTGAGCTTTCAGGCCAGGCTCTAAGGTAAGTTTGAGAGACTACAACAGGACTCGTTTCTTTCCAGTTCCTTCCTCTGATTGCACCTATAGTAGTGCAGCTGGGGCTAATTCCTGCCACAGCTGTGGACAAACAGGACCTGTGTGGACAATAAGGGAGCTTCCTACACCTTCTGGCAAGGCAATTAAGCTTACATGAGGACCTGATGTTTAATTGAGATAGGGTGCTCAAAAGCATGCAAAACAGGTGCTGCAGTGCTACTCATAGGATGATTCAAGGTAAGAACTAAGGAGTAGTTTTACATTTCAGACAGATTGTAAACTGAAGATTCATTATGTGTGTGTGTGCATCAAGTCTGAATGCAATTATTTGAGGAATTTTCATTCAGTGAATTGTTGTAACCCAATACAAATGCTCTATGTCAGAACAGCAACACGCTGTTTCTTTGAAAACTGAAGTAAAATGAAAAAAAAACAAAAACATTTTTCATAAAAACATCCTTTCAAAAAAGGAAAAAAACCTACCCCTCTCACAACATTGCTGCAATCACCTTGTTGTCTCTGTGAAGAATGGGTCCATCCATGCTCTCGCTAAATCCCTGCCTGACTGCACGGTAGTGGTGGCATTTTACCCTGGGTAGGATCTTCTACTTCTGCCTCCACCAGGAAGGCAATGGGTGGGTAAAGGGCAAAGAAATATTCAATTTCTCCACTAATTTTAAAGGCATAATGGCAAAGGAGAATGAGGGCCTGTAATCAAAGTGCTAATAGTGGTGCTAATACTTAAATATGCTCCATGTCAAGCACTGTGTTTTCTTAAATTCATGTTAAAAATAGCTGCTTAGGGCATCAGCAACTGTCTCTGTCTGAGACATTCTCTCAGAGAGATGTATGCCCTTTCTTTCAATGTGACACATGAATGGGAAAAATAACCACGTAATTAAGAACAATGCATCCCTTTTCAAGTGATATATTTTAAGGTTATATTATCTTGAGTAGTAATCTGTTATCCTACTTATTCTTTGTTGGCACTGTGGAAACAATAGTCACAAATGCATTAATCTTCCTGCACTCTCTTTTTAACCATTCATTCTGGAGTATGTAATACATTTGTCTTTCGGTCCCATGAGTCTGATCTAAAGACTATTGAAATCAGTGGAACAATTCTCAGTGCTTTCAGGGAATAGTGGAAATGCATTAAGAGGATGTCGGAACACATTCAGGTTGAAGATATTTCTTGCAATGTAAAGTTCAGCAGAATTTGTGTCCTGGTGAAGAGCAGAATCCACTATCAGAAAATTTTAATTCAAAGATTAAATGCAAAGATGGAAGCACAGTAAAAAGAGACACTAATCAAAAGTTATTTAATATTCAGGCTTCACTTGCATAGTTTCCATACTAGGTTTCTAATACACATCTCCACACTTAAGTCTTGTCCACATCACATCTTTTGTCCCAGTCTCTTGTTTTTCTCCAACATTGACAAGTGCTGGCTTACCCACAAAAACCCCCTGCTGATAGTGAGTTTCCTAGTCCATTTCTTGGGCCATGCAATTTATTTCTATGATTTTTTTAGCTGGGTTTTCTATTTTAAATTGTTTCAGAAATAGGTTTCTTTGTTTCGACTGCTATTAACTGCTTAAAGACCTTATGCCTCCTCTTAATTCTCATTCAGCTTTCCAAGTCTGACTCCTGCCATGATCACACTGGGACAACAGATCCAAAGAACAGGCAAGTAGATATTCCACTCTGAAATCAGTTGTGCAGTTCTTTGCTTGTGTGTAAATTTCCTTCTTTATCTTCTCCCAAAACTCTTTAAAACTTGTTTTTACTATAATATTTATAAGTAAAAGAGGCACCACAGTGTTGATGCGCTTTGACCACTTGTTTATCCTTCTGACCTTTATTTCTTTGTGTTGGTGTATTCCTGTCTTTTCTTTTGTCTTCTGTTTCAGCAGAAAATTTCTGGGCTGGGGAACGTCCTTTGTAAGAGATCTAATTTCTCATGTCCCTACTCCATGAACAGAGCTCCAGGCATCGTATTTACAGATTATAGATGATCTGTCATATGTCCTTATATAATGCATTCTAATAGACTTAAACCGGGAGACCATTTTGTAAGTTATGTGTAGGAGCCTCATCATCAAATCCTATTTGTTTTTTGGATTTCTGTTCTAATTCTCATGAATCCCTTTGTAAATGTCCTTTTCTTCACAGAATAATGTAAAAAAAAAAAAAATATTCCTGGAACATGATGGATTCCTCTGAGTTAGGATTTGTCGAGCTTTTACATCTACTTCTCTTACAATGAATGAGAGTATTAGAAATATTTGGATTTTTGCATTCTTTCCTTGTCCTGAGGAATAAACTGATGCAGGTTTGTTTTTCTTTTAGGTGGACTGGGATGTAAGATACTTCATTTTGGACTCTGATCTTGGGTTCACTGCAATCTTCTATGTCTCAGGCTTGTTCTAACCATTAGATGTTTTGCCAGGGATCTCAAGAGACACAGTGGTTTTAGGACATACCCATGATGGTCAAATACTTACTAAAGCACCCCAGTGCAACAGCAAAAAAATTCTTTAGACAACATAGGTGACTTCCCTGAGCAAAATAATTAGTGATTACTTGGATAACTATTGATATAATCAGCTTGTAACTACACTAGGAAGGCTGTGCTGGTACAGCTGCACAGAGAGAGGTCTGTACTGTGAATAAAACTTTAGCATTTCGATATCCCCATTTCCAGTCTATAAAACGGAGACTTCCTGTGGAGGAATTGCACAGTTATCGGGTACTCTGGTGACGCAATAAGAACTAACATAAAACACTAACTAGCCAATGGCCTGATAAAGTGCCTAAGTGATACTGATGAACAGGAGTAAATTCTATACCATATGCATTCCAAAAAGCACCTCTGTTGATCTGGTCAGCAGTGAGACAGTATGAAATGCTATTATGCACAGATGATCCAGATGTCCTGTGATTGAAAATGTTCCTGCTGCTTTGCTCTAAAGGCTAAATTTTTCTCTTACCTTGCTGCAAAGCTACTAAAGCGTGTGAAGTTCCACATTGCTGATGTGTGGGATGTAGGAATAGACCCATGATAGAGCAGTATTCGTAACTAGCTAGTTGAACCAAACTATTGGATAGCCAGGGTTGCTTTGAATTCAACAAATGAACTATTCTTTCAGTCTGCAGTTTATTATTAGTTCAGGGCTATGTATCAAAGCCAGCATGATCCAAATACTGTGTGCTATATGTACAGTGGGTTTGCTGACTCGGGTCTCTGCTGGTGTAGACATCTCCATTGCCTGATAGGGGCATGTCCAGTGATTATGGGACTCATCCAGATGACTATATCCCCCTTTCTTCTCCAGAGTATGCTGTGCCATAAGACTTTAATTTATTTGATAATTTATGTATTTTTAACTTTTTCTTCAAATGCTCCAATATTTGTTAAATCATTATATCTTCTTACTCCACAACTGTGATGACATTTTGGAGAATAGAACAAATAACCTAAATTTTAGAATTTATGCTTTTTCTCTCAGAAAACATGATTAAAACTGTGTTCTCACTGTTCTGAAGACTTAATTTATTTGTCTTTCTCATATAGATTATTTGAAGCCCCTGATATTCAAATGTAAATATTCAAATATAAGTCCTATTTGCTGTAGATATTGACATTAAATCTTTGTTTCTTAAATCTTTTTTTACAATAGAGTAAAGTATCATACCAAAAAAAAAAAAAAGGAAAGAAAAAAGGAATTTGCAGTTCATCTTTTGGATAAGGCTATTACAAAGCTATTTGAAGCAAAAATCCAATGTACAAAAAAGCATATTGTATTGTCTGAAGTATATAAGAATGAATTACAGGATTTGAGTCTTATTTATTTTTCATAACAGCTTAAGAATATTTAAGGAACAAGTTTAAAAGTAGTCACTTGTCTCTTTGGTGGTGGTTTTGTTGTTGAGGCGCTTGGGGGTTTTGTGTAGATTTTTTTTTTTTTTTCTTAAACTCTATCAAACCAGAATATGAAAGTAGGTCACTGCAGCAGAGGAAGGGCCTTGTACAGCAGAAAACAACCCCACAGCCACTGGGGATGGAGCCACATCAGGCATGCAGTGTCACACTGTGGTTTCGGGGCTGGCTCTGCATGAGCAATGCAGATCAACAGATCTGGAGCCAGAAACGTGATCCACCCCGTGATGACCACGTCTGCAGCCACTGTGGACATCAGCCTCACCCAGTGCCAGAGGGGCAGCACCAACCCACCATCTGCTCTGCTGGGCTAGGGCACCAGGGAAGGACAAAAGCTGGTCTTAGGCAGGATCAGATCACTGGTATTGCTTAATATTTGTAGATTGTTGAAACCTCATCCTTCTACCATATGAAATGTTCTCCTTCACCTTAGACAGTTTTGACCTCAGACTTTAGGGGCTGAGTTTGTGAACTTCCATATGGGTTTAGAAATGGCACGTCTACATATTGGCCACCATAATATTTTGGAGAAGGTAATGAAATACACTAGTGAATGTTTGTTCTTCTTCCTGTTATTTCTTCTTTTTAAAATGTCTGTTATCTACAGAGTAGACAAAAACTTTGGAGAAGATTCACACACAGGCAAGTTAGTTAACACCATTTAACTCTAGGACAAGACCTCACTTCTGTGAAAAGCTGCCTTGCCTTTGATGTCTGCAGGAGCCTGGAGTCTGGTGAAAAGAGGACCAGGTGGGACACTGGAGAAGAACTTCTCCCTTTAGAAGTATGAATCTATCAAACAAAACCTTAGGACGTTGTTTTAAATGCTGAAAACAAAGCAAAGCCATGATATGGCACAATGCTGCTTTGTAGAGTTAATTTGTGGAGTTCATAGATTCCCTAGAGGGTGAGTGGTCTGAGGAAGAGAAATGCTTTCTTAAAATATTACTGTGGGGCCAGACAGTTCACTTTATATACCCTCCACAGCAGTGAATTCTTGTCACAAGATTCCACATCCAGGATCTCTGATGTGCAGGCACTTGTGAGTATCCACAAACCAATCATTTTGTGCATGTGAATACAGAGTCTGTCATTGCAAGAAAAGGAAGACAGACTTTTTCAAATGCAGTTTCAAATGTCAGTCATTAAATTATAGTCCAATCACAGTTTTGGCAAATTATATCTACTTTTCCATGGATGATCTGTGCTCAGACTCACGTTAGATGCCACACACAGGAGCCATCCTGTATCAGATGTTATTTTTCATTCACACTGAAGAGTAGACATTTCATTTTACCTTCTAATTTTAGGCTTAATATTTAGCTTAATCTTAAATTCAGCTTCGATATTTAAATTTAAAGCATAACAGTTTTGTTGTAGTTACAAGTATGGTAAAGCAGCAAAGAAAACCTCAGTGTTATTGTTTTCATTACATCTCAAGCTACCTTTTCAATATTTCAACTTCACGTCAGTGACACAGCAGAGGTGACTCTGAAACAGGGCGGTGAAAAACAGCACAGAAGCTTTAACTTTGCACGGTAATCCTTCTTTCTTGTATTCTTATGAGTCTGTTTCCAATTTAATTTCACAATTTCAGACACATTTGCAAGCAATTATTTTCAGTGTCTTGCTGTTGCATTCAAATTTGTCAGCGCAAACGATTCTCAGTTTCTTTACAATCAGATCATTTCTGCTTAGAGGTGAAGCCTCATTACCCTTCACAAAACAATATAAAAGGGAAACGTCTGAAATGATATGATTAGAGATGTGTAAAACTATTTGTGGAAACACAGATACCTGGCAAGCCGTTAATCTTCAAAAATTCAATCTCATCTACAAATAAGAGACTTGTAAAATGCTTAAAAATATATTAAAAACTTGTAACGGTTTGAAAATATACAGTGAATTTTACTTCCTAACATGGGCCGTTGACCGACACACTGGTGAAAGAAAAATATCAATACTTAAATTGAATGGCAGGCTGGCTGTAACTTCTCCCATCCATGGAAATATTTCATGTGTAAATTGTATAAGTATTTGCAATGGAAGTACACAGAAATCCCCTTAGGGATACTGCAAGTCTCGTATCCAAAGGTACAGCAATTGTAAAAATGCTGTCTCATAAAAATGTATTCCTCAAATAATTTTGCCACAAAATTTTATTCTTAGCAATTGATAGGAAATTCATCAGGTTTAAACCAGCTGGTGATTGGAGTCTGGCAGAGACATCTATACTTGAGAGGAAAAATGTTAATACTTGTGGATTTAGACTTACGAATTTCTCTTGTGCCCAGTTTGCACAGTCCTTTTTTATCCATGAGGACACCACCTGTGGACTATCAAAAGAGTCTGGATAAAAATCAGACATTTACTAGGTGCTGGCTCTGCATTGAGTGTCCCACAAGCGTGGTGGGATGAGCTGCTTGGTGTCACTGCATCCAAGCCATTACATCAGCTGTAGAGAACGTAGATGCAGCTCTGGCAGAAACAGGAGCTCCAGCGATGAAATCCTGGCTGATGAAACTCCCGGAGGGAAGCTGTTGACCTGATCAAATGCTGCCTGAATACCCCATGGTGCGAGCCATGACTGGGCATAGCAGTCGTTAATCGTTGAGGTGGCCATGTCAGATGATGCTCCACGTGCTGCAGAGTGCCAGCGATCGATGGTCCTCACTGCACTGCTCCAGAGGAGTAAAAGGCAGGGAATCGGCTCCTGTGCACCTGGTCCCCATCCCAAAGGGCAGCATTTGGTCCCTGAATACATTGGCTATTTATTTGATGGATATCTTCTCCATAATCTCTTGTCAGGCTGTTGCAGCTAATCTCTCTATTGATTTTTGCTTAGAAACACCTAGAGCTATTCAATCACTAATAAAATCTGAAGAGGTTAGTTTTCAAGACATTTAACTCATTTGGAAGCAAGGCTTATTTATTGTCTGATGAGCAATTGAATAGCTTTGCTTGTCTCTAAGTAAAGGCATCATACAGACAACTGACAACCGAGCCAAAATCCATCCAACTACACTGACCCAGCAACTGGACTCAATTTGAGCTGCTAGTATCCATGCACCCACCTGTTATCTTTCTTTCTTTTCCTTCTATTTTCCCCGTTTAACTGTGGAAAACACATCCATATATCTTCCTGAACCTGTGTTGCCTGAACAGCAGATGTTGCTATCATCAATACTGCATGGCAAATCTCAGGGAACCTGGTTTGGCAGGAAAGGCAAACTTTCTGATAGCTTTTGATTTGTTTTCTTTGTCTTCCCTTCTGTTATTTTCTCTGGCCTACTCCTAATCCAAACGTTGTGTGGGTCCATGACTCCCTTGCTGAGAAGAAGCCAAGGTGAGACCAAGCTGTAGGTGGAAAGTTTGGGAGGGGGAACAGGGGTGCATGTGGGGCTGCGGGCGGGGGTGACCTTCCCACATCCCATGCCAGGTACCCTGGAATCATGGCTTCAGATCTTTTTTTACCTTTAAATAAGGCCAAGTTTTTAGTAAAAAAAATAATGTCTTATTTAATTGTAAGTCCCTCAGGGCACTTGCAAAAAGGTGTAATATTTCATTGCATAAATGATATACTTAAATCTGTATCAGTGCCTCACTTTTTGATTTATTTAAATGATGACAGATGGTTTATTATGACCAAGATAATTTTCTGACACTTTTTCTTCTATGTTTTCTTAACAGGGGTGACATTTAGACTAGGAAAAAAAAAAAGTAAGACCAGCCATCAATAACTGGGTTTATTGGTTAAATTTTAATGTTAATTTTAAGCAAATAATTAATTACTTTGACTAATAACTGTAGGGCCAGACATGGTTCATTCTCATAATTAGGTTGACAGTCACCATCAATCCTGTAGTTTTAGTTCATATGATTATAAAATCTTGCCTCTTTTCCCAATATAACACCTTCCTAAATTGCACCCCATGAAATGCAACGTGTTTGCTGGGGCTTTGTGCTACAGTTCTGCTTTGCTCGGAGAGTCCTCAGGATAACTTTCACAGTTACAGAGCTACAGCCGTGGTGGGTCAGCACCAGCCCTGGGACTCGGGCTGGAGCTGAAGCTTGGGGAATGTTGACAATCTGGAATAGCTTTTGGCCTTTGCAGATCATGGCTATTTTTGTAAAAGAGTTAAACCCAGGAAGCTTCAGATGCAAATCAAGGCCTCTAGGAGGAACTCGGTGCAGCCAAATCACTTGCACTTGTTGAGTGAATGCCAGCAGCCCTCAGGGGGACTGAAGCAATGCCACACTCCATTTAATTACTGCACGTACATTTGAAGAAAAGAAATTACCCAGTATGTAGCAAGAAGTTTTCATGTGTTCTAGATAAGGCAAGAAGGGTGATTTCATAAATGCTGGCCTGTATGACACTAAATCAAAATAAACATTATAAAGAAGCTTTCTCACTTCCTTTTGTGAATACCATCTACTCAGCAATAATGTTGAATATTTGAGGAAGACAGTGGTATTGGTTTACTAGGGAAATTGATTGCAACTCTTTTATTTCAGAAATTTATTTAATTTTATTTCTTTTTCATATAATTGTAGAATGGTTAGAGTTGGAAGGGACCTTAAAGATCATCTAGTTCCAATCCTCCTGCCATGGGCAGGGATACCTCCCACTGGAACAGATTATTTAAAGCCCAACTGGGCCTCGAAAAATATATCTATGTACATTCAGATGTTGTTACTTCAGCAGATAAAAATGTATTTGCTACCTTAGGTTATGCTTCCAGCAGTAAGACACACAAGTTATTTGAACGTTCCTAGGGCTTCCCTCAAAAGTTTGCAAAGTGTTTCTCATATTGATGTGCAGGAGAGTAAGCACTTATTTACCATCATAACACATATCTTTAAAAAATAATAAGAGTAAAAACTTTTTGGCATGTGCTAATGGTATATAAGCCTATCACTTGATCAGGAGCTGGTGCTGAGGGCTGGCTCACCTTTAGGCAGCCAACTTTCACTGCTCCCCCTGCAAGAAAGAACACTTCTCTTATAACAACCGGGTCACCTTCTTAACTGTGTTTTTATACTGTAGTTCACACTTTTGCTTGTTGACAGATTTAGAGCGCTTTGTGAAAGCAATAATTGGCCTGGGAATATAGCTGGCATGCTTCCCCAGAAAAAAAAAAAAAAAAAAAAGCCTGAATTAGATTGCCTTAGGTCTTTCATTAACTGGTAAAACTATTGCAATGTGCTACCGCAACTGCCGTGCTGTTTTGGGAGCTCGATGAAATCCTGCTGCAGGAACTGGGAGGACACCCTGAGCCGTTCCCCCTCCCTGGCTGTGGTGGAGCTTTGTGGCAGCTGTTGCAAACATTAATCATTTTTAGCATTTCTATAGCAGTTTCCCTAATTGGTGCTCCCAAGCACCCCCAGCCGACACCTCCCTGCTGCTCCATGGGAAGGATCCAGGACTCCTGGTTTGCTTGGCGGGGGGGTGGGGGTGAGGCAGACCTGGAGCGTGCGGTTCATCACCTATGGTGTGTAAAAGCAAAAGTCCAGAGACTTATCATGATCTCAACCCTTGGACTCTTGCGAAGGATTTGAGAAGCCTGAGACACCCTCCGGTGCAGAGGGCAGCGCAGGAGGGACCCACAGCTGGGTGCTGGATGTGTCAGGAGTGCTCTCACGGCGAACCCGGAGAAGCCGAGCCGATCCACCTCAATGAAGGGATGCTGAAGATGGGCTCCTGTTCTGCAGTACTCCCCATCCTGTGTCAGGAAAAAAGAGAGTGTTGGACAGTGTTGAAGACATCCAGCTGGGTTTTGGGGGTTGGTTTATTTTTGGTTTTGAGGGTTTGGGCTAGTGATTACTTTTTTTTTCAGATCGGCTCTTATCTCCAAAACAGTAAAATCTCTTCATGAATTTGTAGAAAGATGCTGCAGGACTTCAATGTAATAGGGTCATATTCTGGCTATTAATATTAATGCCTTAATCCTGGATTTGGAGGTGCCTTCTAGAGTAAAATGAGAAACTTGCACTTTTTGAAAAGTTGCTAATAATACAGGAGGAGGAAAATGTACCCCATTTTAGTTATATGCATCAAAAGTTCTTCTCTGAAGAAGTATTTCTGAGATGATTCAAAGATCCTGGAAGAAATCCTGTATAGGCAATCTTTATATTTATTGTTACCTATTATGGAATCAGTACCTAAGGAGCTAAAATTTTCATCTGTGCAATCATTGTATCTTTTCAAAATGAAAAGAGATTGGTTGGAAGGCAGTCGGAGGGTAAAAATAGAATTATTATGTAAAATTATTTTGGAAAGAAAATAAAGTGCTTTTCCATCTAAGACATCCCGGTTTGTTCCGTTCACTGTGATTCTCTTTCCTCTGAAAAAAAAAAAAATAATCCAACTGATTATATACCTTATGACTGGTTTCATTCACGGAAGGTAATTGTAGGAAATTAATTTTCCTCATTAGGTTGTATTACTCAATACTAATTTACTGAAATGATCTAGGGAAGGAAAGGCAGGCTCATCTTTAGATGTTAAGGTATTTCAGTAAAAAATCCTGGAAGTTTATTGTTTCTGACAGTTTGGAGAATTTTGTTAAGGTGTCTTATTTGAAGGATAGTCTGGGGAGTCCCTAATGAACTCCTCTAACCTGGAATACTTAAGTATTTGAAGGCAACTATAGTATAACTGTCGCAGATGCGCGACTGAATGAATCAAATCTGGGCACGTGCCCTTAGGTTAGGCCATGTCTCTTACAGAAAAAAAGTCCTTACTCAGGAAAATAGTGTATACGGAATATATAAGTGCTTCTGAGACCTATATCCCTGACACAGTAACAACAACTAAATAAGAAAAAAACAGAATTAATCCAGAACATCTTTCTTGTTATTTGGTATTTTTCAGAAGGAAATAAAACAAGACAGGTACCACTTTGGCTCTTCACATTTTGAGTGGATCAATACTGATTGGAGTTTGCTTAGCAAAGTAATAGATATTAAGTTATAAAGTAAGGCTGTTAATCACTCCGCTATGGGTGAATCAGACAGTAAAACTAAAGCAATAAATTAAAACAAAAGTAATAATTTCTGTTCTATTAAAACCAGTAATACCACATGTATACAAGTTTTGCTTCCAACCCACTCTACATAACATAAGTACCTGACATGTATTAAATACTTCAACCCACCACCACAGAAGCAGAGAGAGTAGATGAAATAAAAACAAACAATTCAAAATATTATCTGATATAACAGTTGAGATAGATTCTGCAATTAGGTCCCCAGAAATGCTATCACAAATTAGTGTTAAAAGATATCACAAGTTAGTGTTATCTCCAGGTGCTTTTACTAATGTGGAATCTGATCCCGAGAGTTACCCACGTGCAATGATGTTGATTTTTGTAAGAGATTTGAACATGGATTATTGAAGTCTTCCTTGAGCCCCTCCTAAAGATTCTCCTGGTGAGGATTTTCTACTCCAACAGCTCTCATTGGGAGTATTGACAAAGAGATCAATAATAATTTTGTTGGGCTTCAGAGAAAGCTGTTGTTAGAAGTCCTTAAGAGGATGATATTATGGAACACACTGAGATGCAAGGTAAAGTTGCACTGTGGATTAAAAACTGGCTAAGATACATCATGGGAAAGAGGAAAAAAATGATCCTCATGGCAAGAGGCAACGATGAGTTCCAGAATGAATAGTGGGACTACAGCATTTGTAGGATACTAATCATCTCCGAATATTTTACAAAGCTAGACAATATTAGAGGAACTTGAAAATACAAGGCAAAATGGTAGTGCAGGGGATGATACATCCATTGCTGACAAATACACCCGCTTAAAATTTTGGGCATAAGTACAAGATGTTCATTTAATATGCCATCAGTTTTTGAACTAGTAATCAAAGTCCTAGTGTGCACATAGTATAAGCACTGCAATATAAATCAGAGAATAGATTTAGAGCTCAATCATAATATTCTGTTAATTCCTAGTCAGTTTGTCAGAAAGAAAAAATATGGAAAAAATATGAAAGTATCTCAGAAATACTGAGGCAGATGATGTTAAGCGCTGTTTTTCTTGGAAGACTGCTGTAAGAGCTGAGAGTCAAAGGTCGAGGTAAGATGCTCAAGATAAAAGAAATCAAAGGAAATATGCTTAAATTACATTTTCCAGTAAATATTTCATGATGTACCAAGAGTAAACTGGCTCATGCTATTTGCTGTTTTAGTAATACAATTAGAACAATAAGTTGTTAAGCACACAATTTACTACAGAAGAAACATCTATGTATTAAAAATAAAATAATAGTGGAAGCCATTGTTGTAAGTTTACATGTATCAAGGCCCAAGGCTTAACTGGGGCAGGAAGTGGGACCTGGGTGCCTGGATCCGGATCCATCCTTGACTATACTCAAGAAGTATGCATCAGCATTCTTCAAGGCATATTTCACCCTCTAGCATTTGGTTAGAGGCTAATTTCCTCCGAGAGAGAAAAAAAAAATCCCCAAATCATTCTTTTGATTGCATTTGCCAATGACAGGTTTTCTTATAATTTTCTATGATGGATTTGTTGCTGCCCACTGGCAGGAATAGTGTGAGGTGGCTGTGAGCCTGCGGTTGTAAGGAAATTCTTTTATCCTGTGATATATTTCTTGGAAAGAAACTGTAGACTTGGTTTATACATAGGCTGATGCATCATATTCAATCAGCTAATAACCAATATAGACTGTACCAGAAAGAACACTGATATTGTGGATATATGCATGTATTCAAATATCTTTTATTTCCTCTTTCCATTCACATTGAGAGATAACTGTAAGTGGTAAGCTATCCAAGTATAAAATTGCCTGGAAAATTTGAACCTGGTGTTTTAAACTTGTTTCCATTAATGTGTTACCAGAACTTTGCTGAAGGGCCAGCTGTTGAAACCCTAGCTCAGCGAGGAGATGGGAGCAATTTAGATTTCCGTGCTCCTGAATATGAATAAATCCCTCTGATAACTCCTTTCTGCTAGAGTGACTTCTCACTTGGGCTCATAAGCATACTTCACAAGAGCAAAGTTGTGGTTATTTTTTTCTCTTTGGAGAGAACAGGCTGCTCTCCACAGGGCATTCACCCTTCATCCCTGCTCCAAGTAACATGGGGACCTCAATGAGTCATGCACAATATGCACAGGCCAGAATTTTGGATGCTGAAAGGTAGCTACTGAGTTTCTAAAGATCCCCACAAACCCCAAAACCAAACCTCAACCCTTCCCCCCCCCCCCCCTCCCCCAAGT
>JAOTQQ010000052.1:7205768-7260174 GCA_026546715.1 Gallinago undulata | reverse complement strand
CCCCCCCCCCCCCCCCCCCCAAGTATTTTAGTATAAAACCTCACTGGTAAAATTTAGATCCTTGATGTGTTTTGCACCAGATTGACACAGATTTGAAGCTGCACCCAGTTTTGCAGTGGGTTTCCAAACACTCATCTTGGAGGGAGAAAACATTTCCTTGTTAAGCTGATGCCTAAAATCTCAGTAAAGCAAAAGGTTTTACATGACAGGAGCATAATAAAAAAAAATCCCCAAAAACAAGTACTATCACCAATATAAAGTAGGGGAATGACAGATTTGGACTTGAGGTCTAGAAGTCAATGCAGAAGGAGAAAAGTTGATTAACGATCCTAAATTACGGTAAATAGTGACAGAACTTCAAGAGAAACAGATTTTGCTGAATATGCTTTTCAGTGTAAGAAATGAAGCCACAAGTTAAGAGTTGAACATTAAATATATATAAAAGATGAGAACTGGGAATAGAAAAAAAGTGAACGACAAGTAAGTATGTTACATAAAACATGATAAACAGTTATCAACATTTTATAGTTAAAAAGAAGAATTTTGTTTTTTCCTGTACAGGACATCAATGTCTACCCCTCTTAATTTTTACAATCTACAGCACATATGGTTACCAAATTTATGCATTTGTCCCACATATCTGTACACATGCATATGTACACACACACACACACACACCCCAAATTCAATATGGCAGAGAGGTATGAACAGAACATATTAAACTGGGAAAAAAACATAAACACTGACATTTTGGGCTTTTTAAAATCCCTGGCTGACTTTTGTTGGACCATGCTCTTAACTCAAGGTTTTATTAGTGATGCAGCCTGGAAGAGTCTGCATATCTTGGTCATATAACATACAGATATCAGAAGCTGAAGGCAAGAAAACCTTTATGTTCATGCTTGAATGGGACTCTCTCACACCCAAACTAAGAATGGCTTTATGAACCATATGTTCTACATCACTGTGACACTGTGCAAGGTTGAACATGTGCAGTGACAAACATGCATACGGATAAATGTGTAGTAGTTGCTACAATTTTAATCTCAGCTGAAATTATGCTATATTTTATTCTCCTTTGGCTTAAATTTTATTTTTTTTACTTAGATTTTTTAACTTGTTACCTTATTTTCAGTCTTCAATTTGGGCTGAAAAACTCAAGTAAAAATATTGTCTTGCGTATTTGCTATTTTAAGTCAAGCATACATGTTTCTTCTAATCTAATGCCTTGGTTTTGACTGCTTCATAAATAAATAAAAGATTGCCTTTAACATTTTAACAGTTGTAAAATCAGCAAAAGAAGTAAAAGAAAGTTAAAGGACATGCAAAGTTTGAATTAAAGCGTTTCCCATCATTTTGATGACAAAGGTTGACCATTACAAGGAATAAATCAATTTGCAGTCATTGTGGACAGCTGGCCGAGACTGAAGCTGAAACTGTTGCATTGGGAAATGTGGTAAAAGGTAGTAAGACTTGTATCCCTTATTTTATGTGAAGAAATGCAGAAGGGATTTTTAGAAACTGGGAAATATGCAAACCTTTTCTTGGAAAATGAGAAGGGAAATCACATATACTCTAGTTCTAACATTTCCCATTTAATATTCTGAAGATACTTCATGGTTTTTTAGAATTTAAAGTGAAATGTGTATACCGACTACGGAAATTCAATTATTTAGAAATTGAACAAGATTTCTTATACATTGCTCTTCTGTATTTTGCTCTTAAAGGGATTGTGAGTCCTAATTAGGAGTCCCAAATGCATGAATATCTGACTGTACAAGTATTTCTCATTCATAGCTGTCCTCCTGCTGCCTCTGGTAAGCTCATTTGAAAGCGTGATTCAGAACAGACTCAGTGTTCATAAGATAAAATCAATCTGAGATAAAATAGACTTATAATTGTTTTTTACTGTAATGACTCAAGAATCAAAGTCCCTTTGTGGAAAGCTACCTTTGAATACCCCAAGTACCTTAAGTCCTTAGAAACCCCCTGGGGCTTGCTCCTTCAGGCCATGTTTCCCAGTGCCTTTAGGCGTTCAGGGAAATAAAGCCGAGCTTATGTGGGCTTGCCAAGGTACCTGGGCAATTTAGGGCAACCTCTATTGTTTTCCAAGCTCTACCTTCTGGACCAAGAATCTCATCAGGGATATATGTTGTCTGTGACTTTACATGTCTCTTTTTCTACCATATAGGATTAGGATTATAAGCATCCTGCACTACAGCCATCTTCTGTTTTGGTCCCCATCTTGCATCCCTTTTGAAAATCTTCAAATCAAATATCATCCTATTTAGGTACCAAAATGCCTTTTAAGCTTCTGATCTTAATACCACTTTGAAAATGGGATTTTCATTCCTCAGATAAAATGCAACAATATTACCTTTGATAGAGTACTTTTTTTTCTCACTTGTGATATAAAATTTGAGGTGCAACTCATCACCAGGACCCCTGTTGTGCTTTGGAAATTGCTTACACGCCTGAGGCTGCTGTCTGTCCCTTCTATTTACAGGCCCCCAACTTTCTCATGGCCAGATCCAGTCCTACAGACCAAAGCTGCAAATTATAAGGACCAGTTCTTTAAAAAATTTAATTTGTTCTGTTCCCAACTGATTTGTTGGGGACAAAGGCATCTCAAAGAACAGGAAGTTACCACGGGAGTCCTTGGGAATATAGTTATGAATATGTCTGTTGGTTCTGATGCTCTGAAAGTGTCAATGTTTCCGCATCCATCAGAGAACAAATAGGAAGAAAAATAAAATGCTCTTAATCCGTAAAGTTGGCACAGGAATCTAAAGTCCCCTCTTGTGATACTGGGGGAAATGACAGCCTAACATAACCTCCAAGGATGGAGTTATGTGCTCTTGGCCACCCTCCTCACTATGGCAATGTGGGATTTGTGTTTGGAACATGGTGCTCAGCAAATTAACAAATAAGTAACTTATTTATGTATTACTTATTAATAAATAAATAAGCAGCACCGTGAGACGCTGAAGAAAGTCTCACAGTGCTACTGGAACCAAGAGGAAAATGAACATAATTCATTGCTGTGGAAATTATTCACATGCTCCTGCTTGTTATCTGCATTTTCTCTTAGGCCAATGTAAGCCTCC
This sequence comes from Gallinago undulata, assembly GCA_026546715.1. Taxonomy (NCBI): domain Eukaryota; kingdom Metazoa; phylum Chordata; class Aves; order Charadriiformes; family Scolopacidae; genus Gallinago; species Gallinago undulata. The sequence continues at coordinate 7,257,067 of JAOTQQ010000052.1, read as the reverse complement.
TGGTACTAAATATTTCCTTTCCAGCACGAGCTCCGGTCTGCAGAAAGCTGCTCGGCGTTTCACCTGAGCCATCCTTCACAGAATGTGGTGGGGCAGTTTGTCCTTCAAGACTTTGCTTCGATTCTTGGCCCTTCATCGCCAGCTCCTGATTATAGTTTGTGGCAAGTTCCTAAAGTGTCACTTGAAGGAGCGTCATGAAAAAGGTTTATAAATCCGTTGAGTGGTTTATAACATGATTGGAAGTTTTCCTTTTTTTTCTCTCTCATGTTTTCTCATTTCCTTTTTATTCACCAAGAATCCTTAAACAATTTCATATTGTTCTCAGAGTCATTTACTGTCCTTATTAAAATTTTGTCACATGAATGAGGAGTTTAATCCCCCATAATCATATATCAAATGACAAGCTACTCCATCTCCTCAACCTTCAGAGCGTTCTATAATTGGATTAACTGGCAATTGTTGTTCTCCCCTTATGCAGCCTCAGCAGCCTGCGAGGAAGGGGAATGACCAGTCGATGAAAATACAGTATTTTAAAAGGTTAGCACAGTTAGGCTGGGGTTTTTGTTCTGCCCACTTGCTAAAACAGGCAAAAAGATATTTTTTTTTCCAGTTGTTTTAGCATCATGAATCAAACTTGAAAAAGACCAAGCTCAGGAACAGCACAAATCAATTTGTGTGGTTCTGACCGTCACAAGAGAGAAATAGCAAGGGGTGCCTTCTTTTCTCTCCTTTTTATTTCAGGTGTGTGTGTGCTGCTAATTGAAGCCCATCTCCTGGGCTCCAGCTGGTGCTGTTACAAATGGGCAGAGGGCTCCTGCAGCATGCTAGCTAAGCTAATGTCTGTTTGAATTTGAAAAGCTTTAACCTACCTCAGACACCAGATGAATTCATTTATAGCAAATGATCCATGGGAACACTTAAAAATGGATTTCCACATGCCAGAACTCTCTTTCAGTGTATTGAAAGAGACTGACTAAGGCAGTGATTAAAGTGGTCTGGAAAGCCCTGGGCAGTCCCACCACTCCAGTCTTGGAGCCGCATGGAGGAGAGCTGCTTGGCTGCTGAAGTAAGTGGGTATGAGACTCTTGCATTTTATCAAATGAGAAAACATACAAAGCATCCTTTAATGTAGTTAATGAACCTTGGTGATCTAAGCTTGATTGTATCTCTCTGCCCTCATCATCTGAAGAAAGGAAAGGCAGTCGCTTTCTGGAGCGGGCAGGGCTGAGGAGATGCTCTGGGTGAAATGAGGTGACTCTGCCCCCAGCTGATTGAACACCCCAGCTTTGCAAGCCTTCTGGGGCTGTGTCCCACTGTGCCTTTGAGAATAATGTTTGGTGGTTCCTACATATTTACAAGCATACTTGCATACTTAGAAGCTAATGATTAAAGGTTCCTTTAAATAATGATGCATGGAAACAATTAATTAGCTTTCTCTAAGTGTATATATGTATTTTTCAGCTATGATATATAGGCTGTTTGTTTCTCTCAGATATATAGCATAAGAACTGTTTCAACCCTGCAGCAGAGAGAGTTCTCATGGCAAATCATGTTACTCAGGATTAGGAATACATACTGCTAAAATGATGTCCTTTGGATCTCTGCCTAAACACTAGCAGCACAAAACACCACAGTTATACCCTAAACAAATGTCTCTCTGTGATATCTACAAACACATTGAAACATTCTGAGTTCAGTTCCACAAATATTTCCCTTCTGATCTGTGTATGGCATGTGTTAGGGACTGTCTGGGAGTGAAACTTCATATATTTATACGTAGCCTAAACCCAGTAGTTGGCTCGGTGAAATCATCCACTGAACTGTGTGCTGGTTGTGATTGCCTACCTAATTGAGAGGGAGATGGTAAAATACTTAAGTGCTTCTACTGATCTTTGTGTCAAAGTTATTTTATAATAAATCTGAACCAATAGCCCTGATGTATCCCCCTCCAAGGGGAGGTTGGATTTTTTTTCTGGGCTAATTGGACAAACAATGACATTTTGAAAAATTAAAGAGTTTTGAATGTTCTAAAAATATTCTTAGCATCTTTTTGGTTCCTCCTAACTCAACTGCAGTTTGACCTAAAAAGTGCTTTATTTGCTGCGTTGTGGTGTCATTTCTTTGGGGATATTTAGTGCAGGTGAGTTTGGAGTGCGAGATGTTATTTTTCTCTTCCCATTTCAGTTTAATTAAAAAAAAAAAAAAAGAATTCCAGCATGGAAGCAATCAATACTCAAAATAGGTGAAATCTATTCTTCTATTCATGCTCCATGTAAGATTTTGAGTCCTACTGGGGTCTGCACTGATGAAAAATAATAATGTTCCCATTTATTCTCAGGTAATTTAAGAAATAACACAGTCAGCATATTTTTCCAAAAATCCTTTAAACGAATATGATTTCATAAATACAACTATCTCTTAGCAAAATATTGTTCATTGCAAAATTATTCCACTTGGACAGAGTCTTATGGGTGTTTTAGAAGTGTTACCACTCCAAGGAGGAGCTGTTTACAATTTTTTATCAGGCAGTTTTAATGTCTGGAAGAGGCGTGTGACTCTTATTTTTAGGTTCTGTCCTTTTCTTCCATTCACTCCAGCTCCCCCAATATTGGTGTTTCCTTAGAAACACTGGCTGTCAGATGGCATCATAAAAATATGAAATGACACCAAGCTGTCACTTGAGGGAGGTGATTATGTGCAAATAATGTGTTTTCTACTGCTGGCAAAAATCTTGGGTTCAATCCTCTTCCTGAAAACAATAATTTCAGTCAAGATTTAGGAGAAGGAGGTGCCTGTCTCTGCTTCCCTTTGCATACTTTGTTGAGAATGAATATTGCTCTGAGGAAGAGATCATTGCTATGCAGAGGTATAACCTTTTTAAGTCCTGGGTTGTGCTCCTGATGCTGGATAGATTTGTTGTCATGAAAGCTGTGTACTAGGGTTGCATAACTCTTTTGAGGTGTTTATGTACAACCTCTCCCAAGGGTGGTGTTTTCTCAAATCTTATTACAAAAACTCTCCTCTCTGCAAGCTATCAAATTCTTAGTGAGTGATTAAAATTCAGTATTGTGCCTGGTCAAGGATAAGCTGAGGCTGTCTTTCATATTCATGTAAGCAAGCTATAGTACCTAGAAATTTCCAGAAGGTTTTATATGAGCCTTAAGTATTCTTTACTGTGGTCACCTGTAGGGTCCTGCATTAGGATGGGTTGGAAGGTTGGTCTTTTTATTGTGTTCATATTTATTTACTTCTTCCTTGCACCGCTTATTTAGAAGTGCTTCAATTTACCCCTTTTCCTGCCTTCTCTGCCCTTTGCGTACCTCCAACCCCCCTCTTCTGCATTGTGCCTGGACTCCTTAACTCCATCTGACAGCAGAACTTCTCCACCCGGGCTGGGAAAATGAATTAGGTTTTGTTACTGAAATGTGCCACTACTACTGATTGCATTGAAGACCATGAAAGACAGCAGGGTTTTTGTGGTTATGAAAATCCTGTGCTCTTCTCTTTATTGTGTTGGTGGTGAGGGAAGGAAGTGAGAAGAGGAGGTTCCTGGCAGAGTGTTTTTCCCCCAGAGACAGACAGCCTCTCTGCTGTCTTCCACCACCTCTTCCAGAGCAGATGAAGTCTGGTGTAGCAGCTGCAGCCTAATAATCTGGCACCTACCAGCAGATGGGAGAGTGCTGGGGCAGTCAGAGAAGGAGCAAGTCCTGGACAAAGTCCTCGTGAAGTCAACCATCTCACAGGCTCGTGGCAGTCCCCTGAGTTCACGTTGCTCCCCTGTGCTCCCAGCTGGGCTCCATGTGGATTTTGCCCCAGGCTGTGGGGTGTGAAGGTGGATTCTGCTTTGTTTGTCTGCTGCTGCCTGGCTGCCCTGAGCCTAAGGGCTTGCCAAGCATCAATCCAGGTGACGGGGGAGAACTGAGCTGCCACTGCTGCCTGCCAAGGTTTATAGATGCGGCAAAGGTGGGTGGGCTTGCCTTAAAACAGGCCAAGCATGCATGTGAGGACACACCAGGTGATCTGTGACTGAAGGAGGGAGCACCTATCTATTTACATTTTCTGGAAGTCTTGGAGCATTGGTCTGTAAACTCTCTATCAAGTGTTGCCTGACAGCACCTAGGAAGGATGTTCTGCAACAACGAGAAGTATTCCCAGGCATCCTTTGCATTTACAGGAAGAGATATGGTTTCTAGGATTCTTGCATTGGTTTGCTATAGACTTGTTTGCTTAGATAACACTTCATATAGCCAGTCTAGACTTGCTTATTTCTCAGGTTTTATTCCTTTTCATTTTGGTCACTTTGCCTTTTGGACTCTATGCATTCAATTTTATCCACAGTGACACTAGGCTATTTTCACAGCATTTAGTAGATACACCTTGACTTGTCCTTATTACCATAGAACTTGTGTATAGCCTCAGTTACAGTATCTTGGATGCTGTAAAAATGCCTCATAGCCAGACTGATATAACTACAGGCTTCTCCTGATATTTTTTTAAATTTTTTTTTTCCCTCGAGTGCTCACCAAAATGAGCTGTTGCATTCAAATCGAAATCCGTAACTCCTGCTCTGTCAGCTGAGTTGTACTTATGGAAATGGTTATCAAATGGGAGTGATTACTCTGTTTTGGTACAGGTCTTTTCTAATCTTTTGCTGTTGATCTGTGAATGTCACAGAATTTTAAAATACAGTAGGAACTTCCTTCCTCTATTTTTCTGCTGCTGCTTATACTTAATTTTTTAATAGGTTTATATCTGTAAGGTACTTTTTCTAGAGATATATGTACCACTGACAGTGTGTTCATTATAGGTTTTATTCATTTGTGTATTATAGATAGTCCATAAAGAATGGATTAATAAGATGTTTAAGTTTCAAATCTAAAGTAACCCTCTGTGCCATCAAGCTGACACTTGAGATCTCACTGGAAATCATAGTACTGAATAAACCTGGGAATTCAAATACTTTACAGGTTGGAGATGCAGCTGGATCTGTAGAGGAACCATCAGGGAAAAAGCTCTTCCTCACAGCCTGTAGTAGCTGCAAATGTGAACCAGTGAGAAGGTGTGAGAAGCTGTGAAATGAAAATCAGGGAAACTGAGTCAGGAGACATTGAATTCAAAGGGGATGAATTACATGCATGCCACATCTCTCTATTGCCTGAGCAGGGACCTGGTAGCAGAGAGATCTTATTCATGTAGATGTAAGCCAGCAACATTACTTGCATGTGAGTATGAGGTAGGATTTAACAATGTACCCTTATGTGACATAATCATGTAGCCCTATCCATGAGGATTTAAAATAAATTCACTAGCAGAAGTACTTTCTTATTTAATACCTACATATACATAGGAAAATACCAGCAAGCTCCATATATTCAAATCTATATAACAATTGCACATGTGCTGAAAGAAGAAAAAAAAAAAAAAAACAACCATGCCTTCAAAACAGAGGAATTACCATACTGGAGCAGACCCTTATTTTAACCTCTGTTTCTGACAGTTGTTCCTTAAGAAGATACGAGAAACACATCATGGACAACTGGGGAATGCTATTCTCACAGGGAAATATATTTTTTTCCTTATTCCATCAGTTAGCAGCTAACCTCTGGCCTGAAGCACAAGGCTTCCTATCTTTGATACAATTATTTTTATCCTAGGTAATGCAAAAATCTTGGACCTTCCAAAAACCTAAGAAAACAGATACACCTTGCAATGTTCCTGCAGTACAAAAAAAGAGAGGAAAGCATATTTCTTTCTCCTTTAGTTCTTCCTCTACAGAAACTTCAGATTAGAAAGAATCAGAGAAAAATACTTGAGGAAAGGTCACTCTACTGAGCTGCTTTGAAACTCAGATAAAAGAACAATGATAATCTCATTGTAGAGTAGCGTTAGGTTAGATGCTTTCATTCAATCCCATAAAACAGAATATCTCCAGGGGGCTTCTCAGCCACAGACCACACAGAGACTTCCCTGCCCACACAACATTTTTGTGCTGGAAGAGAAGATGCTGGTGGCACCTCGAGCTGCCCACGCTGGCCAGCTGATGCCAACCTCTCAGCACATGCAAAAAGGGACAGGATGGTTTTCTTGGGTGATGATGGCGAAAATTGCATGAACATGATGATGCTGAGGAAGAACTGCTCCGTTCCAGAAATGTGATACAAAATTTTGCCTGAAGTAAATCACAGCCTTTGTAGAGTTAAGATTTTTTTTCTTTTTTTTTTTTTTTTTTAAAGAAGCAAAATGGCACAAATAATTCAAACACTTGTTCACAATCCAGACTGGATAATGAAAGGGCTCATCATAAACCCTTGGCTGTGCAGCCCATCCTGTTGGGGTGCTAATTTGGACAGTGATGCTCTGCCAGCCCCTTTGCAGGTGGGAAGTGCCACTCAGCGACTTCTCCTGCTGGTTGAACACTGGTGGGGCCAAGTAAGAGATTTGTTTTCCATTTGGATAGTTAAATTCTGCACTCTCTCTTCAATTACAAACCTCAATTATTTTGGGAACCACAGCTTCAGTGCCTGCAGCACAATATCTATGCCAGTGTTAGTAGGTCAAATCTGATGTCCTCTATTTATGTTTATTTTATAACTGAGCAATAAGGGCCAATTTTCCTCTGGGACAAAGTTCAATTTTCTGTGAGTAGACATTGATGGAATAAAATACAAAGGGCTATAAAGTTATCACTTGAAAATGCCTCTTATTATAGTGCAAATATTATGAATTCTTTCTTTTTTTTTTTTTTTTTAACATGAATTAGAAAACACTGAGTGCAGCTCCTTTGGTTCTCTTGTCTGACATGGCTTTGCCAGTCTGTAAATTTTCTTTCAAATTAGTAGACTGAGTTTTCTTATCAACCCTTAGCCAGTTGCAATTACTGTCACTCTTTTCAGCTGAGTTAATAGGTTTGTGCCAACTAAACAGAAATTTCTGTCATAAATTGGGATTTTACTGAGTGCCCTGAACTTGCTGCTATTGTTTTAAACATAAGAGCTGTTTTAGAAGTAGAGGTGGCAGGCACAGCTAAACTTTGTTCTTTGACTTCACAAATTGCACTGGGCGATTCAACAAAAGCTGAGTGCAGAAAGGATTATTTTTCCCCCTCATTTTTGTGAGGGATTACCTTTTTTTAAGACTAACAATTTAAAGTAGAAAAAACACAAGGCGACTTGCATAAGATAGAGCTTTTGGAAAATGTGCAGTTCAAATGTATAGTCTATTGGGAATCAATGTGATGTTATGAAAAAAAAAACATTGAAAGTGACTAGTCACATATATACAGTGCAAAATATAAAGTTTTGATAATTCAGAAATATATAGAACTAAGAATACAATACCGCAGGACAGCAAGGCTTCCCTTGCCATGTTTTCTCACTAGTGTTTGTGGGAAAGGATCATATATGGGAAAGAATTCTATATAGAGATAGATAAGTTTCTCTGAAAAGAAAGATGGTTTCAGCTCTTCTCTGATGGCAGTATCTGATTCCACTAAGGATACTTCACATCTCCTGTTAGTGCTTCCTGCATTTACCCCTCCTGGAGCTTTTGTGGTCATAGGAAAGTGATACATAACACACCAGCCATATGTAGCCCATTACAATTTTGGATGGTGTCTCTTGTCAAGATCACACAGCCAGCTCTTGCCCAGTGCATGGGAATTAAAACCCTTCCTATAAAAGTTAAGGGTTTTCCGAAGTGTTGTGCTAGAAAAAGTTTACCTTGTTTAAGAAGAGCCCCCTTGTTATGAGAAAATGGTGCAGGTGTGGTGGTGGCTCCTCTTCCTCCTTGATGGTCTTCTGTACTCAGTTGAGTGAAGGAGAGTTAGCAGAGGACATTTTCAGCTGAACGTATATTTATATATAACTTGGGGTTGGGGGTACATGTTTTTCACAGAGTTTTCTAAGCTTGTTGCTCAAAATGAGCTAAAGCAGTAACAAGGCCTCTTGTGCCCAGTTGCAGCAGCCTGTGGTGAGGATATCACAGAAGAGTGGGGGAACAGCCCTAAGACCATCTGCCCATCATGTCCTGCCTCTGGCAGCAGCCAGGAGCAGATGATCAGGGCCAGACTATAAGAACTAGGCAAATACTGAGAGAGAATTCCTCTGGATATCCTCTCCTGGCCTCCAGTAATCTGCTGTTTAAGGGCTTTACTGACCTGGAAGTGGCAGTCACATTGTTGCATCTAATAGCCCTCGGAGGACCTTCCTACTGCAAAGCTTGCCCTGTGGTGCCCTTGCACAAAGGGATGCAATGACTTGAACAAACAGTCCTGAAGATGAATTTTCCTTAATTTTAATGCTGGGCTGTGCCACCACAAAAGCATTCTTCTAATATGATTTAAAATCTTATAGATGTATATGAACTTGTGCAGGTTGTCATGCATGAAAACCCAGCCTCATAGCCTCCCTGGAGTTAAAGTCATGCTAGTGTTATCAGTGTGGATCAATAAATCAAAATACTAAAAAAAGAATCCTTTGGTCCTGGAGCTGTATCTGAAAAGTGTTCGTGACCATAACACGAAGCCCTGGATGAGTTCCCTTAGACAGCGTTTCTGTTGTGTGGCAGTATTGGCTTTTGCACCAAGGAGAGGAAAAGGTTAACATTTTAAAGGCCAGTGGAGATTTATTTTTTTTCAATAAATCTGTATGCTTTCTCTCTCTTTCCGTATATGAATCGTAAGTAGATATAAAACATCTATTCTCTTTTATTTTCAAAAGAAACAGTTACTGTGAGGGAGGAGCACGAAAACGTGAAGGGACTCCTTTGGCAGGAGTGAGGTACAGGAGAGTATATTTTGACATTGCTGTGTTCTCCACAGGTGTTTTTTTAGGCATAGGTGCATATAGAATCTCATATAGATTTTGTTGCCATAGTCACAGATATAAAAGAAAATACTGCTTTGCTCCCACACGTTAAGCTCTGGTTTTGTTCTCTGGTTTGTACTGAAGAGGGATGGGTTGAGCCCAGCAGCGCTGGACTTCGGTGCATTGGAAACCTGAACCCAGAAGTGACTCCAAGGTGTGTAAATTGGCTTGCATATATTAAGTGACATATAGCTGTGACGTGGCTTGTCAGCAGGAAGCAGCCAGCTTTTATGCATGTGTATTGTGGCACGGCCTCATGATCTGTTTGAGGAACATTAATCAAGATACTGATTTGACAAAACAGAAGCAATGGGGCAGTCAGACCTACTAACTCCTTGATACTGGTGTCTTTCTAGATAGGTGTTGTGCTACCAGGGCTCTTAGCTTCCAAAGTTACTTAGGAAGTAACTTTTGGCGAGAGTTACTATAAAGAAAGATGGTTCAAACGTAAAATTTTGTTGTTCTGGAGTTTTAAGTCACATTCATACTTCCAACAGAGATATTAATTTGGTTATCACTGACCTGTCATCCACTCCCTGTGGATGTATCTACAGAACTCTTTCTTCAGGGGACAAGTAAAACATACAGTGCTGAGAATAAGGGAGAAGAGTATGGACATAGTATAATAACAAATAACAGATAACATTTTGTGCCCAAAATGTTCCTTTCATTTACTTGCTTCTCTTCAGATCTCCTTCCTGGTTTGTCTCTTTATTTGTGTTTATTTTGCATCAGCAGGATGCAATCTCTTCATGAATACATTTCCCCAAGTAACCTCATTAGAAATAACCCACATTTGATCATACGGAACATGTTTTCATGGGAACCAAAATCCAACTGAGTGAAGAACCTTAGATCCAAAGTGTGTGTGTGTGTGTGTGTATATATATATATTTTAAAACAAATTGAAAAACAACCTTCCCCTGATAAACCAAACCCTCAGGAATGAAAGTTTCTGCTGATACTCTGTATCTACCCCTTCTCTCTTTTGCTTCTAAGTGCAAAGTAAACAGCAACACTGCTTCAATAAATTCTGGATCAGGCTCCTGCTGTTCCTGCAGAACCACTGAGAGCATCAGTTTCAAAAATTTCACAGTGTTCTAGCTTTCTAGCAAGGAAATATCATTAAATCCTACCAATAGAGAGAATTTTAATCAGAGAGGGAATGAAAGTTCTGACCCCGCTGTGTCTGCAGACAAGCCCTTGCCTCCCAGAACCGAAGTATATCAGGGTAACAATATGTTTTGGGACCCATGAAAAACTACTGTATCATCCATATTCTGCTGGCATGGTTAGGCACAGGATGGGGCTCTGAGTAACCTGATCTAGTTGAAGACGTCCCTGCTGGGCAGGCTGGACTAGGTGGCCTTCAAAGGTCTCTTCCAACCCAAACCATTTTACGATTCTACAGCAAGGAGCTGTCAGGCCTTGGAGAAGAGATTCGATCTCCTTCTTTGCCACTAAAACCCTTCAAAAGCCCCATTCTGTTGTGGTTTTAAGTCCTGATTTTAAGCCAGTCACTGTAGAAAGTCCTCAGGTGAACAATTATTAGGGGAAAAAAGAAATGTTTGGAACTTGAGACACAAGATTTGCACCCTTGTATGTTCCTCTATACTTGTCTCAGTTAAAATCTCAGTGATTTCCCTTCCTGAGGTTTCCATGATCTCAAAAACCTCTTTCTGTGCAAGTCTCCGTTACTATCTCAGCCAAATTAATTGCCGGGCTTTATCACACACAAACATCAACCACTTGGTTGCTCTTCAGAACTTAGTGCCAGTAGTTTTTCAGCACTGGATAGTTGTCCCTAAAATGGTGTGGTGGCTGTATGGGTGGTTAATTTATTATTTTTCTGTTGTTTACATTTATAGGTACAAATGCGTGGTTGTGTATTGGGTTTTCTTCAGGGTTTTTATTGCCAAAATACAATGTCAGTGGCTACATAAAATAAAGCTGATTGAGGCTAGTGAAGTATTCTTGGCTTGCTAGAGAATGCCTTTTAATGGGAATATTCAACATGCAGATGGGTTTAGAGAGAGGTTACCTAAGTTCAAGTGAGAATTTGAATGTAGATTCATAGATTTTTAAGACCAGATGGCACCACTATGATCATCTTGTCTGATCTTCTGCGTAACACAGGCTGTAGAATTCCACCCATTAATTCCCATGTCAAGCAAAATGTAACAGAAATGTGTTTCTTGCAGATGTTTTACTACTTCTTCATCAGGCCAAAATTTGAACTGACCTCACACTGGCATCAAAATTAGTGCTGTTAATAACCCAGATTACTGTAATATTAAAGAGGAAGGCTTTCAAGGTCTCCACTGGAAACTTGTTGGCTTGGTTGCATTGTTTTTTTTTCTTGTAAGATAGATGGAGCTGTACAGTTGTTTTTAGTATTATTTAGTAAAAACTCTAGAGGGAGGATCTGACAACCTTGCTCCTTGATATATTGGCATGTCAGAACAGCATATGGTGAAAGGAGGAAAAAGACAAGAGAGAAACCTAAACCAGAGCTTTTTAGAAATGTCCTGAAAATTGCGTTGGTGACTAAACTAAGGTTTCTCGCCACCGAAAGTACAGCAGCAACAACAACAAAATTTGGCCTGAAAATTATTTCCCTTTCTTGTGGAAAATCATAATCTCTTCCCTGTTCACTTTAGGAGTTTTTAACAGATATTGTTAAATTTTCCAGGAGGGGTTTCTCACTTTCCTGGAGAAAGAGTGTATCTGTAAAAATTTTCCAAAAAGCAAACCCATTTTTGATGAGCCCTAGCCAAATCCTAACGTTACTGTGTCAGGCAGCCAGTACAAATGTCTCAAGAATTACGGTGAGCCCAGCTCCCTGGTTTTTGTTCACCCAAAATGGCATTTGTTCTTTTGAATAGCCTTATTTAGCCTGACAGGAGTTCGGCACGTGAATAAAACCTTATGCAACATGAATAATGATTGCAGAGTTAGATGTGCGTGTAGCTGTGTTTAAGTAGGAATGAAAAAAAAAAAAAGTGCGAGTATTGTTAATGTTACTTTTTTAGCATTAGCTAAGGTGACTTATATCAGATCTGGCTCAGACCTGGGAATTGCAGCCTTCCGAGTATTCCTGCTTGAGACAAGGGTGTCTCAGCAGTGCTCCAGAGGATATTGGAATGAGCAACTGTGGGATGGCAAATAGTAAGGGACAGCGATTGGGCAGGGAGTAGAGGATGTGTATTAGCAGAAGGATGGAGGATACAGATGTTAAAATGCCTTTTAACATTGAGGCTCATCCTTCAACAACTTTCCTCATTTCTCCTCTCTGCAGTGACAGTTTATGGGTGTGTGGTAGAAGATAGCATGGAAGGTGGTAGCATAACCCAGCCTGATGTGCCACAGCCTCTTCCAGCTTCGGCTTAAAAGGGTATAAAACAAATCCTCTTCTACTCATGCTTTCTGTCTGAGTGTCCTTCATATTTACACAACTGCTAATTGTGGGCTGTCTTTGTTTTCTGTGTGGCCTTTAGAAAACAAGTATTTAAAGTAATAGATAAGTAGATAAAACCCCACAAAACAAAACCAATTCCCAAACATAAAATATGGAAGAATTAGTTTGGGATGGTCTGGGAAGGGATGGTCTGTCAGTGGAGATCTTCAGAGACAAATGACATGCCTTACCTGACTGAGGCCAGAAATACCTTGGTATTCCTCGCTTGCTGCTGGGTCAAAATGAATTTTATTTGCAATCCACTGCGTGGTCTGCACAGCCTATAAGCGGTCTCTGAGCAGAAAGGAAGTAGGATGAAAATATTTTGGTGTTCGTCCACAGTATTTACAACTCCTGACAGGATGCCTTTTAGAAATGAAGGTTTCAACATGGCTTAGCACACGCACACTGTAATTTCTCTGTCATTTCTCTGAAAGTTCATTGGCATTGTCAAGTCATGTTTAACTCAGTAGGGAAATACAGATTTCATCCTCGGTGATTTCGTGAAACATTTTGATAGCCTTAAGGTTTCCTGCTAAAACTGCAACCTTCAATCTCCTCCCCACCTCCTCTTGAATTAACTGTACTTCATTATGCAAATGATCCAAAATGAATCATGAATGACTCTTTCAAACCTTGATTGTTGTTTAAAAGGATTAAATGTCTGGTTGTGCTGGAATGCCTGCATACTTGGAACCTTTCTGAATTCACACGTGAGTAGGTGTCCCTGATGCTACAGCCAAATAACGGGCACTGACAAAAACCAGCTGCTGCACCGGTACAAGATGGCACATGCCAAGTGTAACAGAGAGCCCTACCTGCTGCGTCGGGACATGTCAAGGTCAGCATGACAGCAGTATTTTGGCACTCTTCTCCCCCTTTTTCACTTTTATGGAAGAATAAGACATTCTCTTTGCAGCACCGTACCTTTTAGGCTCAGTCCAAACCCCATTGACAGAAAATCTCAATCTCAGGTCAACGAGCCAGGGCCAGCGGCAGGTCCACCTTTGCGCAGCTGGTGTTGCAGGCTTCGGATTGAGTCCAATAAACCTGGTGTATTTGGAGAACGTTTAGTTTCCCCTGCTCAACCGTTTAGTTAAACGTGTTTACAGACTTCATTAACAAAAATAGAAGCTGGCGGATTAAAAGGAATTTTATTAATTTAGGAGGTGTGCTTCAAGCTAGGAAAATGCTGATCCCCCAAAGTCCAAACCTCAATTATGCAAAGCACCGTCTGTGTAGTCTTTGGATAAGTAAATATTCTATCACCATGTCAAAAAAAAAATGTTGATAACAAAATGCTTTTATTATTTATTTTTCACTCTTTTATTATTTTTGTTTTGTATTTAAAATCTGTGCACATGTGCCATTTTTATGAATAAGTTCAGAATAGTATAATTTTACCTGATAAAATAAAAAGGCAATTTTTATAAACAAAAACCTGTGCTATTAAGAAAACATGCATTTCTTCATGGTACAAGTGAGCATAACTGCAATAAAATATTGCTTTTAAGAATCCTCTTTTCAGCTGCAGTCAGTGTGTCTGACACGGGACCATGAAGCAGTGCAGAATTGGTTCCTCATTCTGTTCCCATAAAAAGACAGGAGATTTATGGTCTGTTGGTTACAACTTGAAGACAACTTTTAATCATCAGAATCCAACAGCATACCAAGCCAACATTGTCTTTCAAATTGAGGCTGGTTATCTAGGTGGAAGAGGGAAAGAATGGAGATCTTCTTTTCTGCTGACTGTGCAAAATTGACTGTGTGCTAAACTCTCTGAGTAGATTATTATCACATGGTTTTTGTCTTACTACCTAGACCAGACAGGACTGGCTGTGGGATCTGGGATATGACAGAGTGTATTACTGTTTATGTTCAGTCTTAAATGTTGGTTTCAGCTGGAACATGGAGTGCTCTTTAATAGTGGTCCCTCATACTCCCAAATGTACCCACTCCCGCTTTGATGCAGATTTGAGAGGATCCCACACTGACATGCTGTCAAAGCATCACTGAAGTGGATGAAGAAAGGCTTGTGTTAATGTGACAGCTATGAGGAGAAGCAGGCTTCTACGTGAAACCATTGTAGGGCAGACCTGGATGCCATAAGTAGAACTCTGTAATTGAACTCCTAGACTTCTCTAACGCCTCAAAGCTTACTTTGGGGGGATGTTTGTTTTGAGAAGTGCTGCGGTTAAACCTGTATTATGTATTAATAAGATCTGGATATAATATAATGAAAATATCAACAGACCAAAATTTCTCATTTAACATATGTGTATCAGCGTATTGTAGTTCAATCCCTGCTGAAGAACAAAGGTTCCCTGATCACTAGTAAATCTTTGTGGAGAACTTGCAAACGGATAGAGAAGAGCCTTTATATTTCCACTCCATCTTTCTTCTTTTACTACCAGCCCCCTTCCAGAACTCAAGAGTGGAAAGACAGTATCTATCCAAGTAACTTGTAATAATAATTCCGTAGCTGTGTCACTAATACCTCGTAAAATTATCACTTGTTCTTACAAATGGAATAACTCTCTTTAATCCATACACAAGTATTTAGTTTTAGATAGGCACCTGGATTCCAGTGATGGGTAGTATAAATTTTAATCCTATTTCAGAAACGTATTTCCCTCTTAATTTATATTTTTTTCTTAGACACAAAATAGCATTTCTGCTCATTTTGGATAGTTTTTTTTTTGCTTTTGTCTGCTTAAATACAAAAAAATATGAACAAGTAGAGGAAAGGCTGTTGACTGAGACAAATTAAATATGTACACAGTAAGTCATGCACAAGATTCAATTTTTTCCCTGCTTCTCTGTAAAGATACGTTAATTTTCTGAATAAAAATCTTAAGCTTCATGTTACTGTGATCTATTCATGAAAACAATGCTAGCTTAATTTCACAATTATTATTTAACATATTGCATATTACAAAGCCTAATCTCTTGGTTCTTATTCCAAGCTCATGTTGTTGAGCTTCAGATATTCAAGGAAATATGCATATAATTTAATTTAATGTAGGTTCCTGTCAAGGGAATATGTAGGCTTAGCTTTCCAACCAGGATTAACCTATTGATCTCACTTTCCCACGTATGAAACCTAAGCTTACAGGTGAGTATATGCAGAATTGGAGCCTGTTGGCCTTATTCTGAAGGTGAATCACTGTGAGTAGAAACATCTTGTTAAACTATGGCTCTTTGAGATAGTCAAGATACTCACCCAAAAATTTAGCCATTCAGGTTGAAGGCTGTAATCTAAAAGGACAAATCAAGATTTCAGATTTAAAGCAGGAATAGCAAGGCATTTCTGAAAATAAACTCAATAGCTTTAACAAGTTGCAATTTTTGGGTGTTTCCAATTCACAAGTCATTTTTTTACTCTGTCTATTTATTGAATATTATTTTTCTACTCTGCTTGTCACAATAATACCTGAAGTTTTGTAATACCCAGGCTTTGCAGCATCATTGACTTTAAAAGTTTCTCTCTCCTTCATATTACATTGTATTAAAGTCCCAAGATAAGTTCATGCTTATAATATATAGGTCTGATCCAATTTATTTCCAGAATAAGATATCAGTTGGAAGAAAGCATTTCCTGTTATGTCTCTTTAGGAATTATCTAAATGTGTTAGATCTCCAAATTTAACTATTTGTAAGAGTTAGGCTGATGAAATGTGATATTTCTATGAAGGCATCGTATGAGAAATATGACCAGAATAACAAGTGACCGGACTTGTTAGACCAGAAGGTCCAATTTTCCTGATAATTTTTCTTAATTATGTTTTGCAGGGCTTTTAACTGTGGGCTACTTGGTTATATTGGTAGTAAAAATAATCCCCTTGTCATTGCTTTGATATACCCAACAGCCAAGTAAGTCTCTTCCATCAATTTCTACTCATCTCCAAGGACCTCACAGTCAAGCTGCCTGCCAAGATATAATTAATTTATACTTTGTACCCCAAGGAGAAACAGCTGAATGTTCATCAGTTGGTATGTTCTAACATTTCGATGCTTTACTATCTGGGATCTTATTAGTGTTTATTTGAATACCCATAATAAACAAAGCTGTCTCCTTTGCCCTTCATTTCCTTCTTGAATGTAATAAATCATATTCAGGCACTAATCATATTACATCCACTTATTATTATGGTAATTCATACTAATAGAGGGCCTGACCTTGCTGCTCCCACTGTAGGTAGTTGGGAGGGGAGATGGGTATCAATTGCAACAGTAAAACACAAAACAATGCCCAAGAATTAGCTGTGATTTAAAATGCAAATTTCAAATTGGAATTCCAGCTCCTGTACTTCAAGTTGCTTAGTGATGTAGAATTTCTGCACAGGGCCGCAGAAGCTGCATGATTCTTAGCCCAACTCATGAATACGCCTCCATGTTGTCTTGAGAGCTTGAACTTCAGCTCCTCACCCAAGAGCTTCAGTCTTTGCAGTCACTGGCAGAGCAAAATGTCCACTGCCAGGAGCTCCTGTTCTAATTGTCAGCAATGAATCTGCTTTATGTTTTAGGTATTTAATGGGAAAAACCTCAAGTTTTTAAGTAGTTTTAATTTTGCTGGAATGGAGAGGTTGTCTTTACCCAAAGTAATGAATATTGGTGGAATTTTCATCTGGAGACTTTTATTCATTTTAAAATTCATTTCTAAATTGTTACTTCATTTTCTCTTCCAGTTCTAAACTGAGCTGTCAAAAAGCTAGGTTGTAGTTCTTAAAAAGTGTTCAGAAAAAAAGAAGGGAAAAATGTCACGGTACTATGTTTTTCTCACCTCCTTAACTTGCCAGGAGAACTCAGTCTGACCCAGGTCTTCAATGGGGAGAAAATGCAACTATAGAATGGCAAATGAAAAGAACGACAATAGGAAATAGCTATTTAATACGATTGGAGAAGCATATGCATAAAGCAGTAATGATTCTTGAATTATATATATCATTCTTTACATTCCATCAGAAACATTAAGTAGCTGAATCCTGGGGTGATTCAGTGAAGTGAAGGGGTTTCAGAAATCCCTGGTCCAAACCAGGGTGCTACAAACATGGGTGTGAATGTCTAGGAAATGAACGTTTGTCAGGCACCTATCCTCATGGAAGCCAAAATCACATGGACCCCACTTCTGGTAATAAGTGATTCAGTGTCTTGGCATGTATGTGAAATATTCTGTGAGCTCGTTCGGGGAAATGTTCTATATAGCACATTTGCAACACCATTGTAATGAATGGCAGATTATACAATCCCACTTCATCCATGAATTTTAGGATTAGTAGTGATTTGTAACGTGGAAGGCTGGATGCATGGATGGTAGTATAGACCTGCAATATGGGATATTTCTGCAAACCATTGTTGTCGGGTCATTGCAGCTTGGCAGACGCTCTATGTAGGGAATCCAGGATTCCCTCTGAATGTCCAGTTCCTTCTGTGGCTTCCTCACTCCTCCTTTAGTTTCTCCCTCTGGAAATCTGTACATCTTGCAAAAGTGAGTGTGGTGATGTATCTTCCTGTAGTCCAATGTGCTTAGGCAAATGTAAGGGCAAATTTTTTAAATCCAGAGAAAATATTCCCCTTCTTCTAAGGCAGATAATGATCAGTGCAGTGAGGCAAGGCAGCTCCACACTCTTCTTTAAGGACTGTCCAGAAGTGCTCTTTTCTTCTGACTTCTGACCTTCTTGCCCTTTCCCAGTCATAATTATAAACTACAGAACCTTCCTGTCCCTAAATCTTTTTAAAATTTCCCTTAAAGAGGTCATCTACTGAAGTCATTAGCATAAACTTGATATTCACTTTTCATAATGAAATATATTATTTACTTACTTTCTCTTCTGAATACCAAGGAAACATTTTTTTATTGTTGTTCGTTATATATAGTGCTTGGCATGTTTTACTGGACATTTTATTGCATGTATTTTTAGAACTTAATTTAATCCAACATCACATTAGGAATACATATATATTAAATCCCCAAGTCATGGTTGTTGCGTTTTGGTTTTTTTTTCCTCCTCACATACATTTAGTAAAAGAAACATTTCCAAAATTCCCATCTGTTCTGCATGTAAATTCAGCTAATTATACGCTGATTGACAAGGCTATAAAAGGACATTTTTGTGAGATGATAGGTTTAGCGGCCTGCTGCACTAAAAATTAACATGCGTAGGCATTCTGCAATTTTCCCATGGAAACTATATGTAGGAGTCAGGGAGATACAAATACATACAACAGAATGTGCTCTGACTGTCACCCGTACAGAATCATAAAGGGTTTGGGGTCGTTTGTGTATATTCACCCATACTGGAGCGAATGTGCACACTGGGAGGGATCAATAACCTGACAATAATGACGCAGCTTCAGCAGGAGCAGAAGTCAGCCTTGCCCACCCCTTACCTGCATCAGCAAGTTACAATTCTTCAGGGCTCTGTTGTTGGCTTGAATGAAAGCTGGAGACCATCCAGAAGGTACACAGGCACATACGAGATGGTCAAAACAGATGAGCTGAATGTCTAGCCTCATTGAAGTCCTGAAGACCAACCGAAAGTATTAAAACAGCAGGAAGGCTTTTGTCTTTTGAGAGAACATTGAAAGCCTGGAGTTTTCAACCAGAAAGATTTCAGGTGCTTTGTTTTCTTTAAAATGCGTATAGAGTGGTGATGGTGGTGAGATAAAGAGAGCAAAGCAGGAAAAAGCTGTACTACCTAGAGAAATGTTAGCCTTTATTCCTATATATATTTCCCGTGTTAGAGATGATACCTTTTCCAAAAGGATGATAGATTTAGCAGTTGAGCACCTTGGATGCACTGCAGCACAGTACTGTGACAACTGCAATAATAAATTTTGGGCATTAGCAAACACTCTGGAATTGAACTTTAAATGCTAGACTTTCATCTAAATATAGCGATGATGCAAGCTGTGCCACTCACTCAGTTACCTTGTAATAAACCACATACATTTGTCCTTTCTGTTCTTTGGTTTTCTTGTTTTGGGTTTGTTATCTATATAGACTGCTTTCACTCTAGGAAAAGAAGAGGAAGGATTGTATTAGAATACAACCATCATGGATATTAAACCTAAAAAACCACCTTGTTCTAGAACAGTAGGGGTGTTTATGAAAGACCCCTTTTCATTTCTGAAACATTTTCAGAACATTTTGACAGAAATGGAAGGAAACTGAACGCAGGAAAGGCCAAACAAAAATCAGACAATTTCTTAATTGTCTTCTTAACGAGGGTAATTAAGCATTGGAACCGATTAATAATGGATGTGGTTCATGCACCATCAATGAGGATCTTTAAAATAAGATTGAATCTCTTCCTAAAATGTGTGATCTAATTTCCGCATGAGTTATTGGGTTAGATGAAAGGGCCAGGAAATAAAACCCCAATCTGAAATGCTCACAGTATTTCCGATGGCCCTGAAATTTCTGATTCTGGAAAAATCCACTAGGAGAAAATTCAATTGTTCTATTATGTGAAAGGATAGTATAATAAGGTTAGAAAATTAACACATCATCTATGTAAGCTGTAATCATATCCGTGCTAAAATAATACCATGCAATATTCATTTTTGGCTGTTCGGTTTGAGTTGCTGGGAGGGGAGGAAGAGTGAATCCTCCCCGGCAGCACGTTTAGGAGTAGCAGGGGCATTAGCAAGTTAGCTTCTTGCAGAAAGTGCACTGATCTCACTGTGAAGGGGACCCAGGTAAGATGTTTCACATACACAGCGTGACTCGGTGTTCACAGAGCTACGTTCCCGAGCCACTGCCCTCATTAAAGTTTGAAAGTACACCTGGTTTATGAGTCTCCCAGTGCCTGTACTCCCATAAATCTTTTTTTGCAAATGCTTTAGCTGAGCCCATAGAATAATACTGGGTTTGTGGCTTTCTCTTTTTTTTTTTTTTTTTTAAGATTGTACATAAGATGATTCGATACATTTTTATGTTTTCTGCTTTGGACATACTGTTAATATAATAATCATTGATCACATTAACAAGGGATTCCTGGCCATAGTTCCCCACCACTTCTGTGGACTTTTGAATCTTTTTAAGATGGGTTTCTTTTCCCAGATTTTGTATTTAACAAGGTGGTGGAAGGAAAGGGGAAGGAAATAAAAGAAAACATCCAAGCTTCTTGGATGCTTAGCCACAGAATCACGCCACTGTTACCCTTACTGTCACCCCCTTTTACTTCAGTGAGGTCTGTGGGTTGCACAGGAGCATCATTTTGCCTTTATAGTAGCAACTGTAATGGGAAAAGCTGAATCTGGGAATGACATGTTTTAGTAAATGAAGCGCCTTTTTATGAATCGAATGGTTCATCCTCCAGCAGGCGACAACTGAAAACTCTGCTCCAGATGGAGAATGTCAAGCTCCTCATAATGTAATTAATCTAAAACAAACTTCTAGCTAATTTAATGAGTCGTAGTTCACAAAACAATGTCAATAAGGACCAAAACATTGACTAGGATCTGTGGGGAACCTTAAATCACAGACAGCTAATACTATTAGTACCTCGATAGTGCTTCTACATAGAAGATCAGCAGTGACAGCACCTGGAAGTCAATCCAAAGCAACTATTAGCTTCTCTGATCTTGTAATTAACATGACAGTACTCTGTGCTTGCTATCTAGAGACGTGGGTAACACTGTGTTTGCAACTGCATGTGATTTGGTGACATGCAAACAGTCCAAAGGACTGTGATGCAATGAGAAGGAAGGAAAAAAACAACATTAAATAGTGAAACCAATAAGAAGTTCATTATTCATTTTTAGAAATAGTCAATCAAATATTAAATTTTGATATGAACTGTTGAAAGGATTGTAAAAACAACTGCTGCCTAATGAAGCAGCAGTTCTTTATATAAACTTTATATAAACTAACTTCTTTATATAAACTAACTTCTTTTAGTTTGTACAGTTTAGCCCTTGTATTTCAGGTAGCACATAAAACAAACTTTGACCGAGAAGGAGGTTCAAAGCACCTCTCCATAACAGAAACAACCTTTTCAGTGCTATTTAATGCTGCAGCACAGAGAAACTATACATGAAGAAATGATTGGCACAAGAAATAGCTGTGTCTTTGGCAACTGTCACTTCAATTTGTTGGTAGCAATTCACATCAGTTTGGTGATAGTGATTTACAATAACTTCCCCCTTTGCAACTGAATACATCTGTAAAATGATTCCATGACAAATGAAGTGTAATGTTTATTTTTTATACAGTAAACTTGTTAGAATATTGAACCATCCTACCATCAAAGAAGCATCCAAAATATAGGGAACAGTCAAACAACACATTAGAGGGAAAGCAAAAAATATGTAACAGAACTGTCAAAGAGAGTGCTAGACACTGAGGACTGAAAAATGAAAGAGATAGAGGGTAAAGTATTATATTTTTTATAGGTTGTTTTCTTCATATTAATTATTTTATTTTTAAAAATCTATTTATTTTAAAATTATTTTTAATTTATTTATTTTAATTATTTAGTTACTTTATTTAATTAGCAGGGGTCTGACCCTGGTTTTATTGAGTTACTTGGCAAATTTTCATTCTGGAAGCACAGAATCTTTCCCAAGGAATTTTTGTGTGGGTGAGCCCAACACCTCGCCCAACACAGGGCAAACTCCAAAATGAGACCGCATTGCTTCTCACGTTAAGGAAGGAGATGATGAGGCTGAGGATTTTGTGTCCACTGTCTCTTGTCCTTTCAATACCAGTTGACAGTTGGATAGTGCACAGTTGGAGATAGTTTTCCAGCTGGGGTTTCACGGTTCCATGCAGAGGGGAATAGCTCCCCACCTTTACCTGCTGCTTCCATGTTAGTAAAGCGCATTAAGAGTGACCAAATGCCCATGAACTTGGTAACGGGTCTGTGCAGAAAGATGCAGGAGAGGAAGATTCGTGAGGGACCTTTCTGTCAGTGAACATTTCTGCTTTCCAGCAAATGGAAATGCAGGAGCTTTATTCTTGTTTCCAGGAAACTGCGCTTTGCTGTTTCACTGCTCTTTGTTTCTTTATTTCAGGAAACTATAGTTTTTTAAGTCTTGTGGTTTTGACACTATAAAGAACATAACTGGTAATTGCACTTCAACCTGGATGTTTACCGTCCCTGGCTCCATGTCAACAGCCAGTTATTTCCCACTGAATAATGTGAGGGTCTCAGTGCAATAACAGGGGCATGTTTCCAAATAATGTAACTTCTCTGTGAATGAGACTTTAATTTTATTTTGATTTGCTTATAAGCTGGGGTACAAAAATATTTGGGTTTGTTTCCTTGTTGCTTTTAATTTACATCAGAACCCTCAGTAAACATTGCTTAGTCACCAGGAGGCTAAATTTATTTAAATCAATATCTAATTAGGTTCCTTAATGTATTACCTTTCAATTCAGAAATTTAAGAAACCTAAGCAATTAAGTTTGTGCACTGGTGTCCTACTGTTTTCTTTTTGTTTCTGCTTGACTAACTTCTGCATGTAATTGATCATTTCTAGACCCCAGGATCACATTGATTTCTTTAGCTACTTTAGTCTACTTGTGCATTTTTAAGTAATGAAATAATTATATTTTGGGGTGGAAGAATCTTTCATGTTAACTTTCATTTTTTCCAGGAAGTGGAACATAAAATTAAAGGGTATGAAGCATGATATTATTAAGCCACAAGGCAATGCAAAGGAGTGTTTTCCTCTTGTACATTGAAACTGCTTTAATTAAAAGACAAAAGCTGCTTCCATGAAAAGGAATATTTGTAAAGTGTAGAAATCCTTATTCATAGGTAAAGCAGACCATTTTGGAAACTTTCTGCTTTGGTGGTGCCAGGTAGACCCTTTGTATGATACTCATGTAGTACTACATATGATATGAAATACTTGATGCAACCTCTCTTTTTAATTTTAAAACCATTTAATAGGTTGTCTTCTATCTTTTTTTACAAGAAGGTCTGGATAATGACCAGTAAATATGGTAAATATGAAAAAAAGAGTGCTCTTCCCTACACAGTTTCAGATAAATTAATTCATTTGTTAGTATACCTCAACAGCATCCCCTTCTCCACCCCAATATCATTGCAATTGAGGGAAATTCTAAATGTAACCTATATGAAAAATAAGAGTTAGCACAGTTTTCTGTGGTGCTTTATAAAGTACCTAAATTGATTCACAATCGTAGCTATAGTCTCATTTATCCATAAAAAAAGAGGATTCTCTGCATGATAATATGAAAGAATTATAATAACTCTACCGGGAAAAATGGAAGTGTTCTGTTGTTTGTAGTTTTTCTTTTTTTAAATGTATTAAAAAAATGAGCAACCATTTTGGGAGGAACAGAACAGTTGATAAATGCCTGCTATTCACGTATGCAAATCCTTGACATTGTAAATACCCTGTAAACAATGCAATTTACAGTAAATAAAAGAAGCCCTATAGCTACCAAAGAAACGTACTCTTCAGAAACATATTTCCACTGCATGAGGCTCACAGTTTACAGTTTCAGGGTTGTTTAAAGAGTTTTTGGCTTTTGACATTAAAAATTGAAAAAAAAGAAATAAGCTCTAATTTAATTAGACTTGCAGAACAAAATGGTTTGCTGAAACTTCCCAAACATTTTACCATAAAACTAACCATCATTGTAGCAAACATTTCATCTCTTCATATTGCCATTAGCAAACTTTCTGTAATTTGGGGAGGAATAAATTGTTCCTAGCTACTCTAATCCTACTAAAACAGCCTGGAGAACCAAACATTCAGCAGAACAGCTTCAAGATCTCTCAGTGAGTTAAATGGAGCCTGAGGTAGAGATGCCATCAGTCTAACGCTATCGCAGACCTAATTTACAGATTTAGGTGTCTTAAGCAATGCACAGAGCTTATGCCAGCTTCTTCCACTGGCCTGAATCTGTTTATTAGAAGTACAAGGTGTTTAGGGGCCAGCTCAAGAAAACATTCAGGCATGCACATAACTACTGGAAGTGATCCAAGTTAAAGTAAATACGTGCTAAAATATTTCCTGCTTTTCTCATATTCCTAGTGTTGCTAAAACCAGGGTAAACTCTAGGCTCATGAGTTTCACCCAAGACAAACTAGTGGCAACCTAAATACTTTAGTCCTGGCCTAGACCCTAAACACCAGAGTGAAAGTGAAATGATCATATGTAACTAATAATTATTTTCTGGTAAACCTGGCTTAGTAACATAGAGTTATGGTCTCCTGCATGCTGGATGTGTTCCTGTGGGAGACATATAATAATCAGTACAGGTATTGCTGCACAGATTCATCTCCTGCTAGTTTTCAGGAACTTTTCCTAAATAAATCCAGTATGGAAACAGTATGTTATGGACAATGAATATCATTAGATTTAATTTTCACCCTTGACGGGAAAAGTGGTTGCATGTGGTATTGCAGAACAGAGGCTCTTTTAGAGTAAGCAGCTCAGAAGGTATTTCTAGTTATTTCAGTGCTGTGAACCTGAAATTGTACTTTCTAGTACCTGGAAATCCCACTTGCACAGAGACATAACAATTGTAACAAATAGAGTGTTAACTCATTTTATTTGTGTTCACCTAATTTAGACCTACAAACCAAATCAACAAACGCCTGCTGAATGTTTCTAAATACGTATTTGTCATATATGTCAATATGAAAATTGCTAGATTTTCCTGGGGTTTTTCCCCTCAAAGACATGGGAACAGCTTTCTGAGCCGCCTAAAAAAAAAAAGTTGCATCAGAGACAGCATTAAAAAGATACTACCCAATAAGTAAGGCTATTATGCCTGTTTCCATGTATTTCTAAGCAGACTAAGCTTATTCTTAGAAACAACAGCCCAATAATTGTGGCTGCTTATGGCATTAATTAAGCAATGCTATATGAAGTTTTGGTTTCGTAATCTCTTCTGCAGATGAATAGTCCGCAGTTCAATGTAGTCTAATGATTAGGACCCACTCGAAGCGTTTGATTCTGCAAGATGCTGTTTTGCACTGCAGCTTTCAGCTCCCTTTGACTTACAAGTGGCTGGAACGTTGTGAATCACAAGTACAAGTGCAGCTAAAAATGGAAAGAGAAGTAAATAGATAAAAACATAAAGGAGTACTTGGACTCCTACTCCTGCTATTGCAACTCTGCGCACACAATAGCAAAGCTCAACGTGCAGAACTGGAGGGAAAATCGTGGGGGTTTCCGATGAGCTAGTGCTCTTTTAAATGCTGCACATTTGTACGATAGAAACGCAGACTTGCCAGACAGTGGTGCCACGGTTTTTGCATGCTCCAAGCTCAGCTCTTTTGAATATTTGATGCAGAGCAGGACCCTGGCACCTGCACCCACAGATGGTCTCTCTGCTCACGCCCCTCGTTGCGTGGCTCCTCCAAGTATGGCAAGGTTCAGCCGTGCAGGGCAAGGAGCTCTGGGATGGCCATGAAGAGCAGTGAGGGCACAGATGGGTGCTTTCTTGGTGTTGATAGAAAAAGAGAAAAAAGTCTGCTAGCAACCAATTCCACACACCACAATTTCTTTTTTTTTTTTTTTTTTTTTTCTTTTGTGTCTAGGCAAGGAAGTGTGGTTTGGTGGCAGGCTGGAACATAAGCTTAACTTACAAAACATTTTTAACAAGGGCATGCTACAGTAAGCCAAATCAAATGTAAGCAACTTTTTTTTTTGGTCTAATCTGCTTCAAGAGAAATGGCAGATTCATCTCCAACACTAATGAATGAATCTATTCCAGCCTCCCTGTATTCTCTAACAGTCTACTATAAGAAAAATATATTGTATATTTTTTTTGATTATACAAATATATAGGACTTGTACTTGATGATCCTCGTGGGCCCTTTCCAACTTGAGATATACCATGTTTCTATAAAATAAAGGCTGCAGGTAAATACCAAATTTTAAAAATAATACTGCCACTAGATAGGTCTGTTAAGAAACACCACCTATATTTTCTGTCTTGTATGGGACTACAAGAATAACACTGATCAAATTGGATCCATAGTCTCGCAGTTCCTGGTGTCTTTTCATGATTCATGTTTTTAGTTGTACCGATACATGCCACATGGACCTTCCTTGCCAAACTGAGAAAGAGACTTGATAAAGGAAAAAGCATAGAGATAAAGTGGCAATAATTATCAATGTCCTGTTGGTTCTAGGCTCGCAGTCAGGTCAATTTGTAGCAAGTTGCCTAGGCATGGCTAAAGAAACTCAGAGGAGTAAGAAGCACAAATATCTCCGGGTGATGAGGCTTCTGGAAGTTACTGGGACAGAGACAACTGTGAGTACACCAAGGTAAGAGTCTCAGGTTATCTGAATGTCCTCAGTTCTGAGTTAGGTTACTGTTGGTTTTTAATAAGGGAAATGTTTAAAGATCCTCTTTAGCTTGGAAAAATGCATTATTTATGGAATGGTCTTCCTGAATATGTTTTCTCCAAAATGCTCCTTTTTTCATATCAATTTTGAGATGAAAATAAATATTCAAGTTTTAGAATTGTCCCATAGGCTGAAAAATCTATTTTTGAATCAGCTTTATACACAACTTCTGCAAAATAAGAGTGTGCAGCATAGAGATCTCATTCCCTACCTGGAGGATAAAGCCCAGCTGTTGTTCCACGGTTCAGAGCCATGAAGAATATCATAATTAAAAGACACTGACAGGGGCATCTCAGGTGGCACAATAAACCCACCTGTAACTTACCTCTATATTTAGGAAACAGATTTATATAAAAAGAATGGTAAAAGTTAATGGTAATAGAGGTAGCTCAAAGTCCCGGAGGAAATATGTCCTATTTGCTGCATAAATTCTCCCCCCTTGGCTTTGTTTTCATTTACAGCTGTGCAAGCTGAGTACAAAATGCAGCTATTTTGACTTTGTAGTATTTTATGTCTAGTTTGAACAGTTGTAAAAGACTGATGCAAGGCAGCCAAGAATTGGACCTTTTCTGTCTTCTTGTTCCATGGTGCTTGTTTTTATGTGGTACCTTTTACACTAAACAAAAGTCACAGAGGAGGCTAAACAGTAAAATAAAAGCCTGACATGGTCTACTAAATCTTATTCCCTAAACCAGAATAATTTTAATGTCCTAAAAGTTTTATCCATTGGGTCCTGGTGGGAGGAAAATGTTGGATTCGTAGCAGATTTTTTTTTCCACTAAATTTCTGAATTTCAATCAGGTTTGTTCTAATAACTGTCATCTGACCTGATTAAAGCATACCTCTCTTCTAGTTGATTTAAATCAACTTGGCTGCTGCACAGGAAGGTAAAATACGTGCTAGTTTAGACTGCCATCTGGTACACTAAATTCATTTATTTTGGAGAACTTTACTTTAATTCAATTATCGGGACCAAAAAGAACAATTGGGAAGGGGATGATTTTTTACAAACATGCTTTGTAAGAACTGAAATAAATCACTGGCTTTACCTTGGTTTTCATGTTGGAATAGGGTGGTGGTTTTTCATTTTTTTTATTTGGGGGAAAGAAGTGTTTGCTTTAGAGTAGAAGCTGAGCGATGGCTTTAGACTTAAAGGGATCAAATCACATATGAATCATTTAAAAGCAGCAAAATGAAGGCTCTGGCATATTACTGACTTAGGAAATTGTCCCATATATCCCCAACTTCACAAGGAATGCCAGCAATAGAGGCCACACAGCATATGGGTATAGCAAATAAAAAAGGCCAAAACAGAGAAGAAAAAGGAGACAGATATCCCTGTAAGACTATTCAACTTTTGGTCATGACCACAAAAAAACTCGTCAATATATTCTTCAGGAAGTGAAAATTTTCAGAAACCAGAAAAAAATGTGAAAATGCTTCACAACCTTCAAAATAATGTTAACAAAGCAATTTAGAGAGAGAAAACCTAGTAGAAACAGATTTTCATTAATTTTTTTTCCTACTACTCATAACAGACAGAACTTCATAAAAATTATGTCAACCACTGATGAAAAATACTTGTTAACATACATCCACTATTGGCACATCTTTCATAATTTAACTCTTATTACAAATAAAGGAATTTCTTTCTACAGGAGCTGCATTAGATCAGGTAGCAGCAGTTCCTGTGGCTTGCTGTCCCCATCTCATCACTCTCCAGTGTGCCAAGTCCCAGATAGCCCTCTCTCTACCGGCACCTTGTTGTTGCACCTCCTTGACTGTCACACAAGTGAGCTCACCAATGCACATTTGTCAGGCCACCCATTTGATAAAATGAGTGAAAAAGTGTGAAAAGCTTGGTATTCAATATAGACACACTATTAAAAGGAAATACTGACTTGACACTTTGGTTGGCACAGGACAATTGCAAGTTGTATCGCCTTCCAGATTTGCAGTGCTGCAGGTGTGGGAGACAAATCTGTATTTCAGGTTCTTACGTGGGATATGGTGTAGGCAACTAAGGAGCAAGAGGAGGGCTTGAATAATATAAAGAGAGTAAGAAAGGATTTCCCTGAAAGCTTTAATTACAGTTTTAAAGAAGAAAACTTAAACAGGCTTTAGAATAGGGAATATTTTAAAGAATCATATTGTGACCTTGCAAATTACTGCTAGTGTTACACAGACTGCAAAATCATGATAGAAATTATATAAATACTGCAACTTGGTTAACATTTTAAGCATCTGACTCATAAATTATCATGAAAATGGTACATATTTTAGGATCCAATGAGGTCTTTACTCGTTCCTTGGCTAAGGGTTGTAGATCCGAAAGACAGAGAGTCAGAGACTGCTCATATCTGCCATTTTTTTGGTGTTCAGAGCCCTCTCATTGCATCTGTCAGCTGTTGGGCAGGAGCTGCACTTGATAGATGTGCTGGCACGATCAATGAAGTGTGTATGGATGCTCCCATCTAACGGAAAACACAGAGTAGTTGTTTATAAGTACAACAGTTCCTGGTCTGCTGTTGGGCTCATGCTAACAATTGTGGCTGTTTCTTACAAATAACATATAAGCCAAATTTGAACAATGTTCAGATTAAGAAAAAGAAGTAGTATTGGGAAATTAGTAAAATATATCTTAATGTTTCTTTGGATATGTGTTATATGAAAGCTTTAGTTTTCCTAATTTGAAGCAACCTTTTTTTTGTTTTGCAATTCAATAATTGTGTACTAATTAAGATGAAAAGCAAAAAGTTCAACACACAATCAATTTTTAAGATAATGGAAGAAAATATTACATTATGCTTGGTATAAACCTATTTATTGATTTTATTTTTTAAGAAATTGATAGTGTTTTATTTTAAATCCTAATTTGGGAGAAAAAATATCAGGTCCCAAATACCATCACAAGAAATCTATTTCGTGCCCAGCTCTACTCAAACTGCAGATTCATTGCACTATCAACAGGCTATCTTCTACTGAAAGGTAAAATAGAAGTGGTGGTCTATTACTGGCCTGATATTTTTAAAAATTTCAGGTTATTTTATTGAGTATAGGTAGAGAAGTGTTGGTGTGTGAGCGGCTGTGAGGGGGCAGGGCACCTCTGCCAGCTTCCCTGCCACTTAACCTGCATCCCATTGTTGTCCCTGCATCCTCGCACATCTTACACCAGGACTGAGCCTCTTTTGTTGAAACACTGTAGTAAGTAGTTTAGTGATAGGAAGGGGTGTAATGGTTTTAAATTGAAAGAGAGTAGATTTAGATTAGATATAAGGAGGAAATTCTTCACTATAAGGGCAGGTTGCTCAGAAAAGTTGTCGATGCTCCATCCCTGGAGGTGTTCAAGGTCAGGTTGGATGGGGCTTTGAGCAACCTGCTCTGGTGAAAGGTGGAACTAGATGTAGTTGGAACTGGAAAATCTTCAAGGTCCCTTCCAACCCAAACCATTCTATGATTCTAAGTACTTTGCTCACCTAGTCCCTGGCAACAGACCACATGTTCTTCTTTACCTTTCCTTTGTAAAAGGATTGTAGGGTTTTTTTATATCCTCTCTGTTATTCTGGACTTTCAGATTTAATCTCTATTGCTCCCACTTTCACATCACCACCCCTGCCATCAACATGAGCTTGGGAGTCACTTGAGGGGCACCCAGCCCTGAAAGCCAACAGAAGCAGGTAGTTACTGCAAACAGCATGAATGAGAGCAACTTGCACTGTCTCACTGTGATAGATTACGTTTTCAACCACCTTTGTTTTATTAAGGCAATACTATCAGAATTAAAGTAAGAGTTAGTGCTTGCTTTAAGGCCCTATAATCAGAATTAATGGTTTTGATCTCTTAAAACCATTAGATAGATAATCAGGACATATGTAGTTAAATAAATGTGGTTGACAAAGATTTACTGAGTTACCAAAATAGAAAAGAAGAAGAAGAGAAAAAAAAAAAAACAAGGAAAGAATCTTGGCGGGGTTTCATTTGTTTGTTATCACTTCAGGAAAAATAACCCGATAAATCCATCCCTGCCATACAGGCAGAGTAGGATTCATTTCTACTGCTTTCATATTTCTGATCAACCAGCTCATATTCTGGTGATCAGAGGTTGTGAAATGCATTCATTTTTCCATTCCTTATTTAGATTTACTCAAGATTTAAAAAGATTAACAGTGACTGGAGTTTGCCCCTGTTTCATACCCTGTTCTCTTCATAAACTCATGTGATCAGTTGAAGCTGATGGGACTGTTGTGAGGAAGCAGATGTAGAAGCTGTAGAAATGCAAAAATGCACTAATTGTATGTTTTACCAAAAACCCCATTACCTGAGCAAAACATTCAGACCTCCCAGTACTGCACAAGTGTATCCAATATACTTAATTCAAATTTATGTTGTACCTCTTGTGAACCTCTACATACAAAAAAAAAGTATATCCTTTTGGTAAGAACGATCACATTTTAAACAAAGAGAAAAAATATGCAGTAATAAAATAATCTTCAGGGTGCTAGGCGGTGGGAGATGTCCACATCTGAACAAAACTTGGCAGCCATACGGGGCTGAAATGATTGTAAGTCCTAGGTTTCCATTTGAACTGTTGTGTATGGAGAGAGAATCAGAATGGGTGCAATCCAAATGCACTCCAAATAAAGTCCCAAATCTACCTTTGAAAAAGTTCAGGAGATAGTAAACCGTATGTTTGTTTTAAAGTGGAATAGATGGCTTGGATCTGTCTGGGGACAACCGCAGGTGTCAGTTAGATGTCTACACATAGACTGAAGTGGTTGGATAAAATTTTCATTCCTTCAATTAGCTGCCAACCTACAGCATCTTCAAACATGACTTTGGCCAGTCCAACGCTATTTCATACAGTAACAGTGTCCATTTTACATGTGATACAACAACTGTTCATTGGTAGTTCAAGTAAATTATATTTTAAGGGAAATTTTCTAAAGGCTAAAAGCAATTTTGCTATTGCAAAATATTCACAAGCTTCCATTAAATATTTTCTCTTTTTAATTACAAATGTTCTCTTGTAATCGCTCTCTTTTTATTGCGGTTAGTAATATATTAGTTTTCTTCCCTCCAGTGGAAGAAACTTTTCCCCCTCCAATCAAATGTGATATAGATCACTTAAAGAATTTCTTTCACAAACACATTTTCCCATCCTGCCTATGAACAAAAACAGAGATTTATGCTTTGTGCTTGATTTGTAGGGTTTTTTTCTTCTACAATTGTGAGCTTATATTTTTAAAATATAAATGAAGTGATTTCTCAATGCAATTTTTAAATTCCAGTCTTCAGAGCGGTTTTCTGACTAATCTCTATACATTTATCTGGAAGGGGAGAATATAGAACTGACTGAGGACACTAGCAGTGATATGTATTCAACTTATTTTTGACTGATTGATATAATTGTAGCTCTCTGAGTCCCATTGTGATTGCAGGATTAGATATATACTTTTATTTCAGTTTAGTATTTTGGAGCAATGCCTTCTGAGGAAGAAAGAAACTAATAATTTCTTGTCACTAGCAAGCTGTAATTATACGTATTTATATTTAACCTTTCCAGATACTACTCATTAACATTTACTTGGCACAGGCACAGTTTACATTTTGATATACTGCTTTTCTGTAAAGGTTATAATGACTATGGTAATCTTTGACTTGCCACTGTTCCTTTTCCTGAAAGTGCTGGGGCTATGTCAACACGTAGACTTGGGAGAATAAGGGTTAGAGTATGGATTTTACTTCATTCTCATTAATAACTTACAATCTCATTATGATAGTCATAGTAATATTAATTTTTTAAAAAAAACAACCCAACCCCTCCAAAAAACACCCCAAAGCCAAACACAAGCCCCCAACAAAATAAAACCAACAAAAAACCATTAACAAATCAGTTCTAGCCTTAATACCGTGACACTATGAACTACTGCTAGATACACAGAATAACTTGATTTGTAAGGGACCTCTTGAGGACCTCTGGCCAAACCTTATGCTCAAGACAGGGCTGGCTTCAAAGTTGGATTTAACTTCAAAGTAGGACCAGGCAGCTCAGGGTCTTGGTCCCACAAGTTTTGACCATTTTCCAAGGAAAGAGTAAACCCACCAGTGCCCAGCAAGGGACAAACGAAGGCACAGCTCTGAATTACTTTTCTGTTCCATCCTGTGCTCTGGAGGGCCACCACTTTTCCTCTTTTTGTCCTCCAAGGATGGGAAGGTGCATCTGTCCTATGCTGAATTCTCCACCTTTCCCATCTACCCCATAGGCATCCACGGAAAATAAAAATGTCATGCACAATAACAAAAATTAATCTATTGTCACGACAATGACTGCTCTAATTATGGTCTAATTCGAATAAAAGCATGGGGGATACTCTGAAAGACACTGTTTCTCAGAAGGGAAAATTTTTATTTGCCTGATTTTTTTCTTCTTCCCTGCTTCCTCCCTCCTCTGTTGTTTGAAGCTACAAAGGAAAGAAAAACAGTTTAGGAAAAGAGAAGTGATTTAAGTACATGTTGGCATTTATTTCTGACCGCTGTAAGGCTATTTTAATCTTATCAAGGTGGTTTTCTTCAATAAGATCAGTTAGTGGAACTGGGTATAATTAATGGTTTGTGCATGCATTGTATATTTGGAACTGTATATTAGCAGCGTGCTCTTTCCCATGGCTTTCTTTTCCAGGTTTCCTTTATATTTTTTTTCCTTTTCTTTGAAAAGTAAGGAAGCTAGTGTCTTTAAAAACAGTTGGTAAAATTTCCTTTTGTAGAATTCAGTCTTGCAGACTGATCTTTGTTTCTAACAAAAAGGAGAAATTTTCTTCTCCATTTATGCTCCTGGTGGACTCATCCAAAGACTGAGCACCTGTGGGGCTACCTGGTGATACAATTTGATGGTTTCAAAGACTTTCTTCGTTGCAGCATACGAAGTACGGACCGGACATCATTCACTCAGCTTGCTCAAATAAAGACCTTCATTAAAGCACCAAACAAAGAAAAGGTATGTTGCCCAAGATTATGCTGGGCTCTCCTCGGGTAATTCTTTTCAAAAACCTCTTCTGTTATCAGCAGTCATCTTGTTGCAGGTGGCTGATATTTCTAATTGGCAAAGGCTTTATTACCAGCTAATTGTCTGCTTAAAGCCAGTTGTGTAAAGCAGGTGAAGTAATAGCGCATGAGACATTACGGCTGATTAGTAAAAATAAAGTTCCTTGAAAGGCTGAGGCATCACTGACTGAAAGTAATTTCTTCACTAAAATTTCAGCAGTTCAGGAGGACCACAAGGTATATCAAGAAAATGTGAAGTGGTTCAGCTACTCACCATGTAAAAAAAATGGCACTTAAAAAAACAACCAACCAAACAAACAAACAAAAAAAAAACCACCAGACCCAACAACCGAAAAGTGCCTCTAGATTATCCTAGATCAAATAAACAGAAAAATTGGCAGTTGAATAACTGATAGCGAATGAGAGTGAGAAACAGAGTGAATTTTTCAGCAGAACCAATTTCTAGAAAACTGGAGAAGGGAACGTATGTTTGGCAGTGTTATTGACCTGGGATTTTTCACACGTGATCTCAGCAGCTTAGAAATAGCTAATGCTTCGACTAAAATAGTAGGTATCAGGGAAAAGAAAAAGGAAAAAAGATCACATTAAATCAAAATTGACTTTCATTCTGGCCAGAGAACAGCTACATGATCATACATTAATGTTTCAGAGGGAAATTTGCTTAAAAGCATATAAGCTTGAAGAAGAGTAAGGATAGCGTGTGAATCAGAATAGGCTATAAAAATATTATAGTAAAAAACCCTCTTAGTGTAAATTATTAAAAGCATATAGAACAATGCAGCTTTTTAATAACTTCTTTGTGCCACCGTTATCCATTGAGCCTCAGATCTTTTAAGAAGTAGGATGGGCTCTGTTTCCAGTGAGAATTTCAAAGGGCCCCACAGCTTGCACGTACCTCGTGTGATCAGCAGTGCCCGTGACAGCCCATGCTGTGCAGGGATGTCTTCTCCCTCCACAGCAGGCAGCCCCGAGTGATACCAAGAGACCCCAGATACTTAATTCAGTAGTGAAATAGTACAGAACATAGATGATCTGTGCTTTTTTTTTTTTAAAGTCCTTGAAATATCCTACAATAAAATCTAATACTATGTTTTCATTAAAAATGACATACCCATATGATCCTATCAGATTTTGCCATGGGGAAACCTAAAATTTTAGCTTTTAAATAACTAAATAAAACTATAGATACGTCTTAGAAGCATTAATACACACATCAGCATGCCTATATCTGCTGATCTCCAACTTTTGGGGAAGTTTGGGTCAGGCATTGGATTGAGAAGTGGGATTTTCTAGCAAAAGTATTGTGTGATAATAACCAGCATGGCTCCAGCCTAGGTTTATAAATTCCAGACGGTTCATGTTTAAATAAATTCTTTGCTGTCAGCAAACAAATACTGAAATAATTGTTCTCTAGAGGGTGCAAAACACCAGTTAAAATGCAGACACACACACCCAGTTCCCTATTTTTAGAGCATACTAAAAGTTTGATACGGTAGGGATTGGTATATTGATTGGGGAATCTGTAGGTCGTACAACAAACATTTGCCCATTTCTCTGTCTGCGCCACTTGAAACCAAGTTTTTAGGTGATTATCATTCAACGTTAGAAAATGTTACGATTCACCCCTATTTTACAACACCACCTTGTGCTGAAAAGATTAAAACGGAGAAACAGAATGTGCCTTTGTGCTATTTCCAAATTCAGTTTAGTGCAAGTAACCTCATGGAGGCCTCTGAGGTTCACAGCTGGGAACAAGCTGAAGGTTTAATTTTGGCTGCTCCCAGTAGACCCTGCTGTGTAGTGCTGGGCAGAGCTGCTGCTCTCGGATGGTTCATGGAGGGTACCTGCGTGCAGTCACTGGAGGCCTGGCTCTTAATGCTTCAAAACGGTGCTTTAACTCTCAGGGTTGCCATTTGGTCCTTGATGGATGAGGCAGATGATGTCCTGGATATTGAGATGACCTGAATTTTAAATACCTCAAATCTGGGACCGACAGATTTGTCCGACAGACTGACAGACCTTCTTTGAGTAGAAACATGGACAGGAAATATTTACATTTGATTGCCTCTGCAGATCTTAGAGCAAAATTTCACAAAATGTCTTAGTCACCATGACCACTACAAATAATAAAATTGAGGTCTCATACTGATCATTTGATTTTGAAATTCACAGAGCATTCCCGGAGGAATAATCGAGAATACTTTACTATCTTTATTTCTGCTAGAATTTTCTTTTGTCTGATCTCCTACTTAAAACTGCTAAACAAATGCCACCTGGCAACCATGAACAACTTCAGATCATACCTATATAAATAAGCACAATGTTATCACAGGCATTATCACACAACGTTATCTGGAACAGGCAATGTGCTGTGATTAAAACACCAAGGGAAATCAGTTTTTGGTTTCATGTAAAATTAGGAGTTAGGTGTTTGAAATCATGTCTGCCTTGAAGAATGCCAAGACTTCAACCAGTTTGCAACCAGTAGGATACTTTATGCAATCCAGCTTGTACAGAAACATTAAATTCAATTTCATGTAAGACTAATACTATTGCTTATGTGCTTTTATCCCGTCAGGTATTTCCCAGTCCTCATCTGATGCCAAACTCACAGCTAAGCCTCAGGCTGGACTGGCTCTGCCTGGGTAGGTGAGACCCCACTGGGATCACTTTGGCTTGGCCAACTCACAGCCCTGGAAGTGCAGGCAAAAGCTGCTAATGCAAGATTCAGAAGAAAAGTATGTATAGGGTCTCCTTCCTTGCAGCTAACCCATGATTTTAGAAACCTAATGAATCTAACTGGAAACTCTGCTGGAAGAACAACCCAGTCTTCAAAATGCACCTTTTCTTGCAGTGAGACATCATTGGGCAAGGCAAAGTAGAGGAAATCATATGAATTTCTGTCCCTGGGGACTGGAAACCTCAGTCACTAAAGTTAGTTTTGAAATTGCCTTGTAAGGCAACAACAATTTCCTTGTTGTGGTTGCTGTAATGCTCATATTTGCAAGCTGGTCTCCCTTCAGCTGTTCTCCGCTGACAAGCTGAGAGACTATTTTGGTGAAGTCCCGCTGGGAATGACGAACTCGTTTATCTTCTGAAATGCTCTCAATCAGTCGCAGTCACCGTCACGGCCAGTGTCCCATACCTCCCTTTCCTTCACTACCACTTAACTCTGTCCTAAAGCTGTTCTGGTCTGTATCAGGGATGGAGGTAGCTCTCCCCTGGCCGGCTGGTTGGCCGTGGAGTGCTCCTTCACTCCATGCTGCCTCACCCTGTGTGTGCCTTCTAAAGAGAGTCAGGATGTCAGTGTGGGAGAAATCAGTGCTTCCCAAAAGCAGCAGTTTAACTGGTGGTATTTTACCAGTTACTAATGAAGGTGGGCGCAAATGCCAGGGAATGGGCTTGGAGAAAAGGGGATCCTGGGAAGCCTGTGTGGGCATGGTGTGAAGGGGTCAACAATGGTGTCAGGATTGGAGGTGCCCCAACTCTTGATGCAGTCACAGTAACAAGGTAAAACCAGTGCAGAAGAATCATCACATGCAAAATTATTGTGCAAAAATAGGCATAAATTGCATCAACAAAGATGCTGCCTTCATTTCCCCCACAGCCTGCCCATGACGTGGCCCTGCCATGGGCTGCTCCAGGCTGGTTTGGTGCATAAACAGCTCTTTTTTGACGCAGCTGAAGTTTCCAAAAGTGTAGTAACAATGATATCGGTGTGCAAGGCAAGAGAAGACACGCATTTCAGGACCACTGGGATTAACTAGTCCTGGTGTGGCTTGAGGGGGGAAGGGCTGGTTATTAGGGCCAGCTGGGAGTTTAGGGTGGGTTTAAGCTTAAGAGGGGGCAGGAGGAGGGACTTTGGTTTTGCTTTCACTTCTGGAGAAGGTAGCGAAGGAGGTGTATGTGGTCACCCTGCTCACACTGATTGAGGTAATGCTTTTTACAACATAATTTTTCTCTTTTGTATTTGTGTTAATAAGCGTTTGTCCCATCTCCTGACACTAAGGCCCTGGGTGAAAGCCCCAGCTTTGGCAATGCTTTAGATGTTTTTTAAGGTGTTAAAAATAAGCAGAATTTGTTTTCAGCAGTGTTTTGGCACATGTGTTTTCAGACAATTAAGAGCTGTTTGCTAGGTATTCTGGTTAATGAAGTGTTCTTTAATAATTAGTTTTTCTAACTCAATTTCTTATTTCATACAACCAGGGGAAAAAAAGGAAAAATTGATTTAAAGGTCTGCCTTAAATGTAGAATTTGGGGTGGGGGGTGGAATTCAGACAAAACTGTTAAGAATACTGAAAATTAGTCCCTGCGCATTGGTGTTGGGGTGTCAGCCTGAACCTGTTGGGATCAATGAATGTTTTTTTACAGGGTTCAGTGGTGCAGGAGGTGATCTTTTCTCTTTGGGGAAGTTTGTTTTGGGGAAGTTCCACCCCAGGGCTTGCCCTCACCATCTGCCCAGTCTCATGGATCAGTGGGCCTTTTTGTAAGGAGAAGAGATTACCTTCTTCCTTGGTCTCA
The DNA here is from genome assembly GCA_026546715.1 of Gallinago undulata. Classification (NCBI taxonomy): domain Eukaryota; kingdom Metazoa; phylum Chordata; class Aves; order Charadriiformes; family Scolopacidae; genus Gallinago; species Gallinago undulata. The sequence continues at coordinate 7,218,817 of JAOTQQ010000052.1, read as the reverse complement.
TCTGTCTTGGGGAATCAGATGCTTTGCAGGGAAACTCCTCTTACAGAAAGGGGAGCCTTAAGGGGAGAGGTTTGCTCTGCACTGGGCTGCTGTAGGCTCTTGGTCTTCTGTGGCCTGGAGCCAGCCCAGGGAAAAGAGAAAATTACCAGGACGGCCAGGCAGCAACCTGTGGTTTCTGGCATTCACATCTTGGTGATAAAATACTGGTAATCTGTGAATTCTCATATTTTTTAGGAAAACAAATCCTTACGTATTTAGCCAATGCGCTGGAGCCGTGAGAGCTTGGTGTGCAGAGGTTGAGTAACCAAAGCTTCTCCCCTGTTCTCCCTGCACATGTTGTTTCTAGGAGGGTTAATTAGATGTTAACTACTGTGGAAGCTTATGCTTTTCGATTTTTTGGTAATTCCCCTCTAAGGCGTCTCTCTGGTGATGTGGCTATTAATAAGCCTTTGCTTGATTCTTAGTTACTATGACACTATTAATAATGATAGTCTGTTTCTATGGTAGACAGGCTGAATTTCTTATGTAAAGATTGCTCAAAGGAAAAAAAAAAAAACACCAAAATACTTTCTGGTGACAACAATACACATGAAAGTTGTGATTAGAAGCTTCCTAATATATCCTTTTATGGATATATTCACCTTGCTGCTTGGGGCTGTAGTCATTTGTGTCCACATGGTTTAAGAATCGCTGCCCACCTGTGAAAATTGTCAGCTTGGTTTAGGGCTATTCCTCAGACTCATCCAGGAGGTTGTTCCTAGCTGTGTGCAGGAGCTAGTCCTTTTTGATACACAAGAGAACCCAGTAGTGTAGCCTGCTGACGAAAGCTATCCTGGACTGTCTGAACTGTTGGTGGGGTTCGTTGGATATGGGATGGGTTGTAATTGCCTGGTGCTCCTTTTCGAATGTGGCAATTTTCTGCAAAAATTGGAAAGTCCTGGCTACTGTATATGGCTTAAGGGAATTGTCAACTATATGAGCATTAAAATGCGTATGTGCATACATCTACATCATTTTAGTGTCCTCTCAGAGACTTGTTTTCCCTCTTACTTCATCTTCCAGCGCTCTTCAGGAGTGCTATCACTACTGAGGTTTTGCTGGCTCTGTCAAGTTGTGTGCGAAGTACAAAACCTGAGGGTGGCCTCCAGTGTTCTTTTATGTCTCGTGATTAAATTTCATTAGGGTGATAAACAAGAAAATAATTGTCATGAGTTTAGTCCTGGTATTTTTATTTCCTTGCATGCATTTATGTCTTTGCCATCTATTTTTAATAACCATAGTATTTGCCTAGAGGAGATGCTGCTGTCCTTGATGTGGTGCTTTTAATTATAGGGTCAATATCTGGAAAAAAAAACGACTAAATATTTTTTTGGACCCCTGAATGTTTCCTTTGGAATTTTTGTGAAGGGGAAAGCTGAAATAAATCCGGAAACATTTCGGAGGGATCTGAGATTGTGCTGTCACTTCTTCCATCACTAGATGGCAGGCTGTGTGTAGGAATGTTCTTCTGTCTTGGCTGGAGCTGGGAGATGCTGAGCCCTGCCAAACGGTGAGTTAATTTGCGGAGACGCAGAAGTATCTGAGCAATGACAGGCGGTTCACTTGGAGAAAACCTGGGTGAAAGGGACAAGAGCTGAGCAGACAATTAACTCTGAGGAGACGTCTGTGGCACACGCTGAATGGGCAGATAGCAGGGACCGGGGACAGATGACAGGCGTCAGACTTACAGCTCTCAGTTGGGTATACAGCACAGGCAGCAGTGAATACTGTTACAACATGAGTGTTGTGATTTTTTTTTTTTCTTAATATTATTTATTTCTAATGTAGATGCTAGAGGTACACAATAGCTATCAAAGAACAGCAAAATTCAATTTTCGTTCAATATTACAAATGGTTGTTATCAAGCGTGTTCCCTGAACCGCAACAAACAGTGGCATCAGTGGCAGTTTATGCACCTATTAAGGATGAAACTTATAAGCAGAACCAAAACCAGTGCTTGCAATTCCAACTGACAGCAGCCGAGCTCCCCTCTGTACCCCTAGTGGCAAGCACTGACCTGCTCTGTCTTATTTCAAAGGGGACTTGCTGCTTGTTCAACACCTACTTGAAAAGAAAAGCCTACCACTGTTCTGGGCCCTTAAGCTCTAGCAGATGCTCTCACTGACTCTTTTGGGTATGCTGCTAACTGGTCCCCACCTCCTTGCATGCCCGGGCTTTGCTGCTGCCATGCATGGGATCAGTGCTAGTGATGCCTCCCGTGGTGTGATGCTGTGGCTGCTGTTTCTGGAAGTAGTGTGAACTTGCCCTTAGTGCTTCTGCATCAGATAGTGTTTTCTCTTACTAGGAAGAAAGAAAGAAAAGATGGGAAAAAAAAAAAAAGAGGGGGGGGAAGAAATCCCCAACCCCAAGCAAATCAACCACTCCCCATGCCCAACCCAACCCACGCTCATCCACAGGAACTACAGTATCTTGCTTAATCTTCCATTTAGTACTAAAAATGGTATAATTGAGATCTGCAGGGAGCCAGGGTGAAACACTGATGAAATGAGAGTAATGGAAACTTTGAGTTAGGACCTCCTTGTTTAGGTCTGGTGTGTAAAGGCTATCAAATAATAATTTCCAACTGCTTTAATGTTATCCACAATGCTCTTCTCACCTGCATTTCATGAAATATTGCACCCTCACTGACAGCACTTCTTGTGACTTGTATTCAAACCCCTCCAAGAGCAAAAGACAATTGCATTTGGCGTCCCCTAATTGTGATGCTGTGGTAAGGCAGACGCGGAGATCTTGGCTAATTGCCTTCAAGATGAGCAGGTTGGGTAATGAAAGGAGTATCGATCTGTGTACCGGTGAATGTTGCTCTTTTGAATTGAGGAGATTGATTTGTGATACTCAAGTCTCTTCAGCTTAAAGGCGGTAAAGAAGTTGGTATGTTATTCCGAGGAATGTGACAAATCCCGGTTTTATCAAATACTGTAATTCCTCTAATATGGTTCAAAGGCAAAGATAAATCTTAGATGGAGGTCCTATTTCATTGATATTTTATATCTTCCCTCTACTGGATGCATTTTTGGCAACTTAATGACAATCCTAAATTTAAATATCATGGGAAGATCAACCAACTACAGAACGCTTTTGAGTTTTGACTGTTTTTGTGCATACTTGTCACGAAAACAGCATGATGCACTCTATTTCAGATGCCATTAAGAGCTCCAAAAAGGCATTGCATATTGTCTCCATTGTAGGCAGCTGGATCAACAAAATCTTTGAAAAATATGACTGCAGTATCAGTGGGACTTCTAACAGGCTTCGATAGTTTTATCACCCTTTGAAGAAAACCCTAGCACTGTAGTTAATAAAGGAACAAGCAAAGCCCCAGATTAACTGAAATGCAACAAAATCCAGTTTCCAATATAAAGAACTAAAATCAGACCTATTTGTATAAACATGATGCTCTTCTGAAGCATGACTTCTAAGATATCTAGTTAATCAAAATTCCCTAGAAAATTGGGGAAAATAGCTGTTGTAGAAGTGCAAAGTGACAAGAAAATACCAGCAAACTCTGAAGGGTGTTGAGTGAATACCTTCAAATTACATTGCACTTGCAGAGAAACAAGAAGCTTCTGCAGGCAGAATCTGAGACCCAACTCTCCTTTCTGCCTTGGCAGTCAGGTTCCTATTCAAGTCACAGGTTTTGGAGGTGCTTCTAAAGAAAAAATATTAAAATAATAATACAGATGTTCAAACAGCTTAACTGCCAATTTATCATCAGGGTTTTTGAATAGCAGCACATCCTCAGAGAAAACAGCAAGCTAATCCATTGTATTTATATGGACTATCCATCTGAGGGCTGTTTATCCAGAAAGAACTAGGGCTTTTGTTTTTTTTTTTTCCTGTTTCATCTCTAATTTTATCATGCTTGGATCATTTAGAAGGTATTTTAGAATAGTTATTGTGATGAAGTAGATTTATTTAAAAAAAATGCTGAAATATAGGTTGGTCTCTCTGCTTTAGTTTTGGTTCTTCTGTCATTGGACATCTACATGTGCACTGAAATACTGTCGCTCTTAGTGATCTCTTCCACTGGGTTGTACCCAAGGAGTATCCATCCTTAGACCATTAAAGTAACCTTGCCTTTTTAATTTAAGACTTAATTTTAAACAAGGGTAAAGTTCTATTCTTTTCCAGTAAGTTTGGCTTTATATATATAAAAAAGGGTATATGTGTTGGCACGGCAACTCCTTCTTGCTTTTGCTGCTGCTCCTCTACCACGACTGCTGACCTGCAACAGCCAGGAGAGTATTCTTTAATCGAAAGGAGAGACTTCATTATATTCCTGGCAATTCAAAAGGCCTGCTCAACTGGGTGTACTGGGAATGTTCAGCTGCAATCAATCACTTTATTACTTTAATCTTATGCAGTTGATTTTTAAATGTTAACATCTAATATGGTTATCAAGCTATTGCTTCCTCTGGTTATGAAACCTCTCAAGTGAGGTCAGGCACATTTGTTTAATCACCAATTTTATAACTGGTCACTGATGTGACAGGGCTGAGTCTGACCGCCCTGCCAACTGGTTATTTTTGTTTGGCATTCAGCTTGTAGCATGCATTAAAATCAGTACTTTGTTGTTTTACTTTCAAGTCCATAATCTTTGGGGGTGTTGGGGAGGGGGGGAGAGGAAGAAAATAATGAAAAAGAATATTAATTAAAATTTTAATTTGTTCAGCAGAGCTTTGGGAAACACAGGAACTTTCACTCCCAATATATTCAGCAGAAGCCGTGCGTGTCACTATAAATATGGCTGCTGCGGTGATGCATGCTGTTATTAGATAGTCATTACACATAAAATCTACAATAAAGACAGTTTAATTAAATGACTTTTCTATTCCATGCCTTTCTCTGCAAGATGTGTATTCCAACAGAAAGGAAGACTCTGTGTGCATCCCTCACAATGCACAGTACATACGCTGCCTTTCCATGTGTTGTTACCAGAAAAGAATTGGTGGTTTTTCCAGCCATATCTGTTCTATGCTTCGGTGAAGTGTGTGAGAAAAGCATTGCATGTTGTTTTTCAGCAAGGACTTGGGTACTTTATTCTCACCATAAGAGTAGAACTTATTTATTGGATATATATTGCAATGCATAGCTGCATAACTATACAACGGTGATACAATTATAGTGGCAGTAGACCTTACACAGAGGGTAAATGACAAATCTAGTAGTAAAAATCCAGGAGATACTAATTTTCGGGTACCAGATTCTTTCACAGGGATGCATGTTATGACACCAGGAGGCTCATACTTTGAGCAGTCATCATAGCTTGTTCTTAAAGCCCAGATAGTTATCCCCAGAACGTGGGATCACTGCAACTGTAAAATATTTCAATAAACCAAGTTTTGGTATAAATGAGTAAGAGTAAATGGAATGTAAGATGGTGGATGAGGCAAGGGTTTTGTTTGAGGTCTGTAATGCAGATGGAAACACTTTACATGGAAATTATGCATATATTTAAAAAGGAAGAGTAAAAGGAAAAATAACTGGTTATTTTTACTTAGATATTAACACGATAGAGGAAAACCAGTACAAAGATTTAACATGTATATGAAACCAAGAAATAGTTTAACTGAGCAGACATATTGTCCAGGATGCTTGAAATACAAAGCTAAACACCATAGGTGATGATGGCACTGGTATTTACAGTAGTTATGTCTCTAGGAGAAATTAGTGTTAATATTGTGTATTATTTCTTATCCCAAGAACTGACCTTCATCCCAAGATTGCTGCAGTGACTGGCATGGGGCGAGAGGTGGGTAGGGAAGGGGGAAGAAGTGAAGCAGGTTTTACTGGAATGAACAGTCAGTCGGGTCTGGAGTTGGAAAAGCAGGTGGAAGCTTGCTCAAATAGCTTTAACTCTTGTAAATCTCCATCTGCTTAAAATCAAGTCATGTAAAGGTGAAGTGGTAATAGAATGAGGCTGAAAGAGCCCTGCTGGAACAGGAGGAAAGTCCCTGTAATCTTACCAAAACCAGTTGCTGTGTGTATCTTTGAAAAATTAATTCTAGCATCTCCTTCTTCCTAAGCCTTTCTAATAGGAGGAGTAAGTTCTTACAGTAATCCCAGGCTGGACCTCTGTGAGACGGAGGGGTGTGGTATTTTTATAGCAAGGTAGTTTATAGGGGAGTTCATTTATTTGAGTGAATATGCTGTAGATTGCAATTAATGACGTTATTCCTCAGTAGCAAAAATCGATACTGTGCTTTGCTCTAAACTTAAATGCTCCCCAAAGAATCAAATGAAGTAAAATAATTTATGTCCTTATTTGAAGCTGTATCATCTAGTATATAATTTCTATGAACAGCTCTTTTATTGAGAAGTATTACTGCTATCAGTGCCACTTTTATATAACAATCTTTTTATACAAGCACGTAATGCAAAGTGAGAAAGAAAAATGTATTATTTCTTTCAGTCACTCATCCCTGTAAACCCCAAAGACGAACAGCTGAAATTCATGGGGGTGAGGCAGAAGCATTTATCACTCCAAATTCTGGTACATAATGCCCAGGAGATCAGACTGGTTTCTGAATGCTGAAAGACAACTGACATTATACTTTAGGAAAAGAGGGAAAGGGTGGAATTTACTTGAGAGCTTTCACAGTGGAAAAAACAGGGTGAAAAACATGTTACAGAAATAGAGAAGAGATGAGATTTATCTGGGATTACTTCTTTTAAAATCCTAGGTGAGCTGAAATCTTCCTTAAGAAATGGGTTAGGCCCTGTTAGGTTTTATTTAATAACTCTCAGTATAATACCCAGCTCTAATACAGCAGTTCATATACAGGGACCTCAAGGCAATGATTTTTATTTTTTTTTCTTACCCCTGTTTTATAGATAAGAGAATTAAGGTAAGAAAAGGTGAAGATAGGTGGCAGCAAGTGTCAAAAACAGAGCCCTGCAGGCGTTTGGGTGTAGTTTCAGATTTCACAGTTCCCTGATCCTATGTAATTAGGATAGGCCACTATATCTTGGACCTAATAATTTAGTTCATTCTGGAATAATTGTTTTTAGTGTAGAAGTGCAGAGTGGTGGATGCTGTTACTTGCATGGATGACTTCCCTGTCCCTCGATGCGTGATTTGGCTTGTGGGGTGAATAAATGGTTTGTCAGCTGGGGCAGGCAGAGGTTTAGCTTCTGTGGCTGTTGCTTCCCCAGATCTTCAGGGTATCCCTTGGGTCCGTGGTGCTGAGCAGAGCTGCTGAAGGACATGTTGGTGGGAGCTGTGCAGAGCATGCTCATGGGACACGCGGGATGGTTTAAATAGTCCTATGCCCACAGTCTGTCCAAATAATGCATCCTTAAACTTTAAACTGCAGGATTTTACCTCTTGATTGGGTATCTTTGGATGCCAGTGCTTATTTTCCCTACAGTTCCCATGCAGTCCAGATGCATCCCGTAAGCTCTGTAATGTGGGGCACAGTATGCTCTATTTTTGGCTTTAACTGGAGAAAGATAAAGGAGCTGCACAGTGTGTCTTTGTCCTGTTAAAAGTGAAATGATATTTTTTTTCATGTCCCTATCTCTTATTAAAAGTTATTTTTATTTTTTTAGTTGCCATTTAAGACAATCCTTTTCAGTTCATTTTCTTTTCTAAAGTTGCTCCGTATTTCTCTGGGTGCTGAGACAACACAGTACGTACCCCAGAGCAAATGCTGTGGCAATCAGCATCGTATCTGTACCTGGTAATTCCTTAATGCAATGCCAATATTGATTAAAGCAAAATATGCTGGTTTTGTCATCCATTAGGGATCTGTGTTGAACTTTACTAGCAGTGACCTGGAATATTCGTGCTGTTTAGTGGCAGGAATGGGACATTCATCTCTCCACCTACCAGTGGGTGGGTTTGTTTTTAAGTCTCCGACTTCGGATTCTCTCTCGTGCACATACTCTTTTCTGCTGTGTGGGGCAGGAGCTACCCCTTGCTATTGCCATGCTGGAGACAAGTTTCCTGGGAGTGGGGTGAATGGCTGTATTTCTCTTTAGTTACAGGATGATCCCATCTCTTTTATGTGGCTGGAAGGAAGATCAGGTATTACCATTGTGGTCAAGCATAATCATTTGGCTTGAGGATAAATGGGATATTTATACACTAGGACAAATGTTCATCTTAATTGTGAAAAAATCAGAAAATACCTGTTTCATCCTAAATTTTTTTTTTTAATGGTCACAAAAATCTCTAAGAAATTGCATGTGTATGTGTCCTTGCTGTAAGGAGTGGTAAACCATGAAGAAACATTTAGCAGAATAACTCAAGTCGTCACAGCTATCATAATTCATGTGAAAATACAGACAAGTTTCTATGACAAGACAGTTTGACTCTTCACATTTCTTGGCATATTCCATCACCACAGGGAATTTAACTGTTTAACTCCAATTAATCTTTGGAAGATGCACATACATCTTTGGGAAAGTAGAAGGAAATGGATCTTTATTAGATGGGGTTGGGCCACATTTTTCTTTCACAGTTTCAGTTCTTGAGTTGAGAAGGTCCTTACTGATTACTTTTTTCCCTCTCCACTAACCCAAGTCCTCCCACAGTGCATGTGTCTGGCTGCAGAGCCACCGTGGGCCTAGAACTGACTTGTATTAACCCAAAACACAGGGTTGAGATCTTCTGTATTGGGTTCCTCTTTAGGTTAATTGCAAGATCTCATAGCTGACCTTTTCTTTATTTTTAGAGCTGTTCTTTTAACTTCTCTAAGATGCAGGTATTGTACTTGGCGAGGACTTTTAGAAACTGCTTTTGTTTCATAATGCAAGCTGTGAATTATTAAGTGCTTTGGCCTTCCTGCACCAGTGGACCTTTCTTTGATATGGTTAAACAGCTGAGAGGTGAGCCTTGGGGCTTTCCTCACTGTGGGGTATAAAATATGGATTATTTCTTAAGGTAAAAAAACCCCCTAACTTTGAAATATGTTCAGTGAGAAAAGTGTACAAGGTTACTGCAGCCCCGGGGTGACAGTAATGTATGCTCCACAAGCTACGTGAGTTTGATGTTGTTGTTTTTTTTTTTTGTTTTTTTTTGTTGATGTTTTGTTTTTTTTAAATAAAAAGCTGCTGCAAAACAGAGCACTGTACAGCACTTATCATTGGGCAGCACTTACCAAGATCCCTAAGATATTGTGAGCTTCATGAATTAATGCATCAAAATTAATACATCAATAAGAGGTCAGAGAGCTTTATTTTCATCTGAGAAGGGGTTGGGAGAACATTAAGTGATGGGATTTGATCCTTCTGCTCAGATGTACCACAGTCATCCTGGAGATGCAGGGTGGGTTGTGCTCATTTTCAGTGGGATCCAGTGGAGTTTCCCTGGTCAGCAGTGTGGTCGTGGTTTGTCTTTCCTGCATGGGACCAATACAGTGCCTAACAACAAATACAAACAATACAAAACAACACTGTATTTTTCATTATTTATTTATTATTGATAAAATGGCAGGATTTGCTATTCTAATTTCAGCCTATTGAGTATGAAATCTTCAACTTGCTCTACTAAAAAACACTGGACATCTCTTAAAAAAAAAAGGAGAAAAAAACAAAGGAAAAAAAAAAAAACAACCCATGTTACATCTGTTTTTGTGCTGATCTATCCTAGGAGATTAGATGTTTATCCAGGGTAAAGTATAGCTATGTAATACAACCTCAAGGCAACCAAAATTTAGGAAACTGTGTAGAACTGCTTTGACAACCCCAGACAGATCCAGTGACAAGGGATGCTGCAGCTTCCCTTTTGCGTGCAGCACAGAAGGGCTGTCCCATGAAGCTGTACCTCTAAAAGGTAAATAAAACCAGCTTCCACAGAGCTTTTACTGACGCTAAAAATCTGTACGGTGTTTGAAATCCATCCTGTTGGGTTCTGGAGGGACCCCTACCCCCGTGGGAAGCATTTGTTATGTGGGATAGGGAAATGACTCCTTTCTGAAATGTTCTCTCCAAGGTACACAGTGAGTACCTTGTTAGGAGAAAATGATGCCAAGTAAATCTATTTCTTTGTTCTGCAAGCTCTGCCTGGTCTCACATTTGGGAAAAAAAAACCCAGAAAATTGTCCTAAAATAATTTTTGTTCTTCCATAGGAACCACATTGTTTAATATAGTTCATCTCCCTGCTTAGATCTGCTGAATTTCTCTAGGGAAACAGAGATCTATACATCCTTTGTTTTATTATTATTTTTTAAGCAAAGAATAAAGGTTAAGGTTTAAGTGTTGTTTTTTTTTTTTTCTCTCTTTGTTTCCTTTATTCTCTGTTACCTTGCTGTTTTCTGCTTTGCCAAATTCCTCCTGCTTAGTGGAACAGGCTGTGTGAGAGAAGGATGTGTTGTGATCATCAGCAGAGTCATTTCTAGTGTCTGTCTCTGCAATAATCCACACCGCTGTACAGCCCTTGAAAGAATGACTTCTCACATCTTTGGGGATACCTGGATTTTATTGGCTGAAAATGGCTTTTTTGGAACTACAGCTTAGTCACAAATTGACCTTCCCTGAACTCTAGTTTCCAACTAATTTGGTGTTATTTTTTGACTTTCATTGCCTTTATAATAAAAATAGAAAATTATTAATTATTAAACTCTCTGTATTAATAATAATTTTCAGGTTTTACTCCAAAGCTTTCAGTTTCTGTCTGTCCCAGTGTTAGAAGTTGTGCCCTCAAGACTGATTCCAAAGCAGCTGGTCAATGTACTTTACTGACTTGAAGAAAGAAAGCTTGTGTCCTTGACCTGTATTTCAGTGATGTCTGTGGCCTTTTCATATCCCAGGCTGAAGATATTTCAGATATTTCATATCCGAAGTATGGTACAAGATGCCTGCCCTTGCCTTCTTTCCCCTGCCTCACAATATGTGAAGCATTTTGCATCTGTGGTAGCTGTGGTTGTGACCCAAAATCTGTTCTTTGAGCTCTCTGGAGAAATCAGTACCTTGCCAGGACAGACTATCATACTATAAATTCCATGTTAGTGTATATACTATATGTACTCGGGTCCCTGGGCTGACTGGGATCACAAGAAAGCCTTTGGAGAACAACCCTGTGTGTGCAGGTAGTTGTGGAGCCAGTTACTGCTGATAAATTAAGTGCCAGATCTTTAATCATAATCTTTAATCACATGTCCAACTTCAGTTAATTATTCATAGCTGCTGGAAGCAATCTTGAAATGATGTACACTTTCAGGGAAACACTTAAACGCGGTCTAGTACTATACATGTGTGTTTATTAAGTGCCTGTTGTTCAGAAATATTCTGTACACATGGGGTCATGTGCTTAATTGAATGGAGAGGCCGTTAGGAGAGAAACAAGGGAAAAATTTAAGGCATTACTACAAGAGGAAATCTCTTTTTCTAGTCCAATGGCAGTTGGACTGAACAGAACTTTGCCAAAATTTTCAAAGAGAGATGTTAGTTATTCTAGGTATTCCTGGAAGCATTCCTTGGTGATGGGTGGTTTGGGTTTTGGGGCTACTTATTTATTTGTGTGGGGTAGAAGTGTATTTCTTGCCACTGGTTTTGGGGTTTGTTTGGGGAGTTTTTGTATGTTTGAATAACTGGTGTTTTATTTGGAATGAACTGGGTTTGAGTAATTTTAAACAGTCTTCTGCTAGTCCCTGGAGCATTTCTCCCACAGCCAATGGTAAATGGAAACTGCACTCCAGAGATGTGATTTAAAACTTTTGACACCGACTAATTTTTTTTATTATTTTTTTTCCCCCCCGAGAATGACCTGAAAAGCAAACAACTAAAACATCACTCTAGATGGATGGTGGAGAGGTTGAAGTACACTTCCCATAACCACGAAAACCTAAAACTCTGTTCTGTGTAATGTGTTGGAAAAATAAGTGCATTTAGGTCTGATTATTTTAAATGGTGTATTCTACAGGTACAGGGTTCTATAGCATATTATTTTCACCCCATGTATACCCAGAGCAGCGTACGTAGAGTTAAGATTCTATCCCAAGAAGACTGCACGCGTAGTTGCACATTTTAACAAAGCAGCAGCAATGTGGGGAAAGTAGGTCTCTTCTAAGTCTCTAGCAGAGCTATGACACTTTTGTTGATATTTGAATTTTATAACTTTTCTATAGATTTCTACCCTTTTATTTGCTGTTGCCTTTGTGGAAAATTCCCAAGGGAATTTATTAAACTGAATTCAGAGAGGAATGTCATCACTTGCAGAATGTGTTTTGCTGTATTGTCAGAAAACAGGGTTATTTTGACAGTGGAATAATGGAGATAGCTATGATTTAAAGAACGGAAAGAATTCATGACAGGAGTGGAGATCTGTCCTTGTTGGGAGCCTGCACAGTGTACTTGATCATGGGTATTGATTCAGCCCATCAAAATGTGTTGTAGTAAATGTAATTTATGCTCTGACCTTCAGCCAGCTCTCAGCTGGAATGGAAAAACACAGTACAGATACTTACAGATGGGTCTACTTATCACTTGCTCCAAGGAAATGCAGGATAGATGTATGAATTCAAGCAGCCGTGCAGTCTGGAGGGTGAGGTGAAGGCAGGGAAGAATTTCCAGTGGAAAAAACGTATGGAAATATCCGTTCTGGAGGTATTGCTGCAGATAAAATTCAGCCATAAAGCTCCTAAGATAAAAGAATTATAACTCCCAGAAAAGAAACAACTCTTCTCTGCTCCCCTTTTCAGTTCCCTTATTTTTTTCATTATTAGATGCTAGGTCTTTTAAATTTGATTTTTTTGTTTGAGCCATTTCACAGGTCTGAACTTGTGTAGTCTGTTACCAGACGGGCAAGGTAGGGAGTCAGAGAGTTTGTTTCTATCTATTGCAGGAGTTAAGGACATGCTGAAAGGAGCAGAGCCATGAAAAATGTGACGGGGGAGGAGGGATAAGCATCACTCTAAAGGCAGAGAAAGGAGCAGGCTGTGACAAGGGACTCCTTTTTTTTTTTTTTTTTCTTTAGTATTAGTTACAGAAAAGTAAGCTGTTACCCAAATTTAAGTAGGATGACCAAAAGGGGGGGGGGGGGGGA
>JAOTQQ010000052.1:7186328-7205668 GCA_026546715.1 Gallinago undulata | reverse complement strand
CCCCCCCCCCCCCCCCCCCCCCCCCCCAAGTCTGCAGTCTTCACCTTTAATTCAGTTATAATTACAGCATGAAAATGTATCATAATAAAGAAGCCAAGTATAAGTTGCGGTACCTAGTGGCACACATAGCTTGTGTGAGTGCTGACAAGATTGACCATATCTAGTTTTGTGCATAATTGTATTGCATGCTGATATATGTAAATTAATGTCAGGTGTCAATTCATTTGACATTGAATTCAGTATCAATGTATCAGTTCATTATATGATAGCCTCATATGTAGTATTTGGTATGAATTTAGGATGGCTGTGTTTGAGGATGGAAAGACTGTGTTTTACACTGGTCACAGTCTAGTCCCTTTGTATTTCATTAAAAACCCTCATATTCTTTGCTGGTGCGCTGGCTATGAAAACATATTTTTCAAAGGATGTTGTAGAAATTCTGTGGGTTTGTTTTTTTTTTTATTGGAGCTGGTTTTCTACCTTTAAGCTAGGCTCCCCATATCATTAAACCAGTTACAGACTGATGGAACTGTGTCTTGTAAGCATGATATTGGGGACAAAAATAAAAATGCGGTAGTAAAAAATGCCAGCATCTCCCTGTGATGGTGCACTCTGTACGCTATAAATTGTGTGTCTTCAATGTCATAGTGCAAGAGGCTGCTATAGGAAATCTTATGTTTTGATGTGGAAAAGAGACAGAAACTTATCAGGTTGAGTTCTTGACTCAAATGGCTGGTAGGTTCAGCAAGTTAGTGAAGTGCAGTGTCCTTGGGACACGAATCAAGTTATAGAGGGACCTTCATGGGGTATAAAGAGCATGTGAAGCATGATCTATGGTTTGCCCTGCATAAATGTGAAGGCATTTGGGAGTGGTTTGACATGTTGTATCTGTGGAGGAAAGCTTGCAAATCCTACAGCCCATCATAGGAATCCTATTTGTTGTTCTGTAGGAAAGAGTATGCAATAATGTAAAATCCGAGAGGGTGGGAATATGGGGAGAATGGTATTGCCTTGTAGCTGGCAAATCCTGTGTGTGGTTTGGGAGTTTTTCTTTAACCATCTCAAAAAAAGAAACCCCAAAAAACCAAAGCACCCAAAGCCCACACAAACCCAAAGACCCAAAGCAACCCTTCCTTTTCAAAACAGCCCCAAAAGCAAACAAACAAAAAAATCAAACAAACCCCCCAAAAATTAAAAACCCCAGCTCCTTTGGAAGCAAAAATGCAAATCCAGTCTCCTGGTAAGAACAGAAAATGGCACATCAATTATTTGCCCTGACAAACTAATGAGAATAGGGAAAGGTACAATCTCATTACCAACTTAATCTTCTGGCACTTCTTGGATGCCGTACAAGTGATTCTATCAATCTAGAAACAAAAGGATTATTTTTGGGCCAATTATTCAAGCTCAGATACTCTCGACATATGAAGTGGGTTGATCTTAAAAACTCACAACACCAAAGCCGTCGAAGGCGGATGGTGTTCTGTTGGCAATATGTAATTTGTTTCTTTAATGAGATTATTTGTTATGCAAGTATGCATAGCCTCTGCCAGACGTGTGTGCCTCTGCTCCTACAGAGTACAGTGTATTTGTACTGGCTGCGTTGACTCTCCTTGTACAGAAACCAGCTGAACTTTAGATGACCATTCCTATGAATTTACTTTCACAATTAGGCTCTCCTTAAATCCTGGGGCTCTGGATGATGCTGTGGAAATGAGGGTGCCGGTGGTTTCCTCTGGAGCCCAGCTGCTGCACAGCTGTAATTCCCCACACGGCTCAGAAGATACTGCCTGGTGCTATTTCCCTACGTTTCCCTTCTTCAGGCTGTAAGCCCTGATGCAATGTGTAACTGATTGATTAGCAGAGGCATCGGGCATTTAAAGAAAGGGATGTTGCTTCTTTCTTCATGCAGAAAAAATAACAGTATCTTAAAAAACACCACTTATGCAAAGCCTATAAATAGGTGTAGTCTCATTTATCCTGGCAATAGTATGATGCAAACTGCGGTGAATGTTTGAGCAAATTTTGAGGCATTTACATTTTTGGGGGTGTGTTAAAAAGCTAAGCAGATCTCTATAGTTTTGGGCTCATCTGTCTCTCCTGTGTTGTATGGACTGGGAGCAGCTCAAAGCAATGCTGTGGATCCAGGTAGACACTCTACTGACCAGCTTAGATGGCAGGGTGTGTTCAGCTCCATCCCCTCATGCCTGATTGTCACCTCCTCAGTGGGACCGTGTCTCCTGGCCCCTCTGCCTGCAGCTTTGCCCTTGCTGGAGGATGGGGCATAGCCTGGTGGCACAAGTGGCTCTTTCTTTTCTTTCAGCACCAACTCATCCCAGATAAGTCCTGTGAAAATCTAGCATGTTAGAAGACAGGATAGAAGACAGGAGCCTGTATTTCCTTGATATCTGTTCACCTTTGTGATTATTATGCTTAAAAGTTGTGGCTAAAAAAAAATAAAAAATCAATACTGACATTTTTCATAAGAAAACAGAAAATTTGAAATGGAGTTAAATTCCTTTTCAATAAAGTCTATGGAGATTCTTTTTGAAACACCAAAATTAACTTTAAAATTTTGGGGTATTTGAAGTCAGAGTGTTACTTGGCCAACTATAAAATGACCATTATATTAGTTGCAAGCATAACTATCTTTTTTGCTTTTTTCCTTTTTGCCCAAATATTTCTGAAAACCATCAAAAATATATCTGCTGGGAATACATAGTTTTGACAATCCAAGCTGATTTGGGTGATAGTACAATAATATTAGCATAAAATTTAGTTCAGGCTAATTTAGCTCTAGTGAGAAGGAGTATTTGTTGTTTACTATGGGGGTTGATACTCTGTGATGTGATGGCTCTGGTACCCAAGTTAGCTCCTTTAGAGTTACTTTAAATGACTGTGAGGCCATCATTCAGCATCTGAGGCTCCAAAACTTCCTGTTTCTATATATAATATATACATATATATGTATAAGAACAACATTGCACAAGAAGTGTTTAACTGTAGAACTGACAGAACTAGGGTTTAGGCTTTTTGGAAAGCCTTCACCTCCTTGGTAAGCTCCAGATCTGGTCATGTCCTTTGTCCCCTTCTGAATAATTCACTTGGTGTTTTATGTTGTGGGGTATGCTCTGGATCAGCCTGTATTTGCTTTTTTTTTTTCTCTTTTTTTTTTTTAATAGAAAGGTTGTGGATGGAGCAAAGTGTAAGTCACTTCTGCTCTGACACACGCTGATGCAGGAACAGCCCACTTTATAGCTCACATCTTCACACTGGCGCTGAGTAGGGGTCCCTAGAGCTTGAATATTTTGTTATTTTTCAGTACCTGCTTAACCACTAGTGTCATTTGATTTAAGCACAAAACCTGCATGTACGTAAGTAATTATTGTAGTAGTCCCACTGCATATTGTCAGTACTGCGTTTTGCCTCTCCCGTCACTAATTTGATAAAGGGGAAGATCCTGGGCCAGGGAGATCTGTTAATTGCACAAGTCGTCTCCTGCTGCTGTGGCAATAAAACTGTCTTCCCCTAAGATATTTAGGGATTCTTGACATGTGTCACAAAGCTAAGATCATACTTATTTACTTACCTATCTGTCTAGAAGCTTGCTGTGAAGGACCACACACCGCTTTCTCAGGGACTGCTCCCTGTGACTACCTGAAAACTGCAGGTGGTGGAAATAACTAATCAGTCAAAAAAGTGACCACAAAGCCTAAGGTTGGCATGACTTCATCTTCAGGACCTTTTGAAGGGCTTTTCTGGAGCTCCCGCCAGCCTCCCAGTGAGTTCCTGAGCCAACCTCTAACATCAAGTAGGTGGATCCAGAATAGGGACTTGTATTTGCTTGACCGGAAAGAAAAAGATCGGACCAAATTAAATATTTCTCAATACTGATCAAGTAAATATATGTTATTTTTATTTATTTTTTTTAAATGCAAAATTTACAGGGTGTAAATGTGAAATGTGGCATTGCTCAGCTTACGTTCTCAGAGTGCTACATAATACCAAATGGGTTCAATTGTGAATCTCAAGAGGTAGTAGAAACAATTCTTGATTTAATTATTTATTCATTTATTTTTAAACCTGATTTGACCATATGTCTTTGAATTATTTAGGAAAAAGTTTTATCTGAAGGTGTTTCACTCCAGTGATTAGTCTATAAAGGCCTTGCCTTCTTGGACTTGCATCTCTGTTTTCTTGTAATTGCTGCATGTAATCATGCCAAGATAATTTAGCTAAATTCCTGGGGACTTCATTAAAAAAAAAAAACACAAACCTTTGCAAAGGCTGCCTGAAGGCCGCCCAGCTGAGATTCATGACTGACTTGAAAAGTGAACATTTCCAATTTGATCAGAAATTATTGGGTATCTCCAGAAATGGAAACAGAAATTTGTCCATGTTGCTGACTGGGGAGTGCAGCTGGTCAGTGGGAAGTGACTTCCGATGGGGCAAGAGAGTCGTACAAGAAGTGTCACAATTAAAAGAAAAAAAAACAGGCAATAATGAGGTCAATGTGGCTCTGTTTCCCCTGTCACAGAGTTTGAGTGTCTTGCAAATACTTTCTGTATTTGTACCCCACCCTCTCCAGTATTTTAGTAGATAATGTAAGTTCTTTGCATTAGTTATAGGAGATTTTGGGGAGCACTTTTCCAATTTGGAACGTATTTGTACCCTACCTTTCTTTTATTTTTCCTTGTGTATTGTTAGAGCAAATAGTTATTGTGTGTTGTGGGGGGTGGGGGTGTTAAATTTTCTTTTTTAATGAATAATTGTTCTTGCTGAAGAAGAGGTGGTAAGGGGCTGGAAGAACATCTGGCACGTGTCAGATGTGGCAGTAACGAATAAGGCCGCTTGCCTGATGGGTGACCCCCTTCCACTTGCACTTCTGTGCTACTCTGCAGGTTTTTAACTGCTGCTTCTCTGGTTGCTCTCCACCAAGTCTGAGTTTCTCCTGTGTGGGGTAGAAGTTTTTGTTGTCAGCTGAAATGGATGGTGGGGCACGTGGAACGTGGCAAAACTTCAGCTTTACCTGATGCTCCAAGTGGAGCAGAGCAATGAGGAAGCACCAAGTGATGCTCAGTGTTGCTGTGCAGATTGCAATAGACCACCTGCCTGGCTTGTCTTTGTGTGTGAGACAAATAGCATATTCTACTACAAAGAAATAGTTTCCTTCTTTTTCTTAACCTGACAACAAAAATATGGCCATGCTTAATATTTGAAGACTTTTTTTTTTTTCCTGGGATGTTTAAACTGCTTTCAAACTAATTGGAATGGGTACAAATTAACAGCTGGCTAAAATACGGTCCTGAGGCTGAGATTATTTTTTTTTTTTTTGGCAAAGCAAATTCTACTATACAAACATTAATTTTCTACTTGAAAAATCTTGTCTGTGGGATAGGTGGGTTTTTAAGAAGTCCTTAGACAGTCACTTCACTGGTACCATCATATTACTCATGCAGCATACTCAAACTGTAAAATATTACTGAAGATGAAATCCAGTACAAATGCAGAGTTTTTATTGGTTTGCTCGCTTCTTTAACAGCGTAATATGAGATCCTGTCCACACCCAAATCAAGGATATGTCATGATCAGAAAGGACCTGTACTCAATGGCTAAGGAATTCAAGCAAGTAGCAGAAATCTAATTGCTGAATTCTCATCTGGGGCAGGAGGAAAATCTCTTGTCCATGTTGAAGTACCAAACTATGCTATTATAGGTACAGGAGTGTTTGCTTGAATACTGTCACCACAGCAAATACTGTTTGATGTCATCACAGGAGCATCAATTGGTGCATCTGTGAAGAACTGCACGTGCATGAATTGGTGTGGTGATTTAGGTAGTAAATGTGTTACAACAGTAAAATATGGGTTTCATACAGGAGAGAGCTCAGGTTTTCATTAAGAAAACTTGTCTGCTTCAAAAAAAGCAAAGGAAGGGGAGTGAGAATGCAGTAAAAATACACAAAGACCAAAACGATGTTCCTTTTCCCCCATACTACAAATGACTTTGAAGAAGCAAGAGTACAAAACCAAAAACCCCAGGGTTCTAATGTGTAAATTCTGTTGTATGAGACTGAATGATACACAATACAAATGGTTCCTCAGGGGAATGCTTAGAGCACCTTTCCAAAAGGCATTTAAGAAGCACGATGCAGGTAAATGGCTAGGTGTCCCTCTGGCACAGCTGTTGGGGACACCAATGCATCCAGTGTGGCCAGGGACAACCCAACAGAGTACTGGAAGTGAACCAAGGGTGCAGAGGAACAGCCTGCATTCAAATGAGCTTTCTTTGGATCTCCATAATCACCATGGCAGTGATTTTTAAACCTAAAATGTGCCCTCCTTGCAAAGGAAAGTAGCTTGGGTAGAAAAAAACGAGTGTGATCATCTCACTCTTGCACTGCAGATGCTGCTCAGGTTTTAGACTTCCCATCTGTAAGGTTTTTTGGTTTGTACCCTCATTGTTACAACTGAGGCAGATTAGTAAAGCTACTGCAAGCAGGGAGAGACCTAACATTTACTGATAGTGTTTGCTCTATAACTGTTTTAAAGTATCTGCTCTTAAAATTCTGAGCCAAGTTAAGATCCTTGAACAGCTTGTTAAAACTTTAGTCTGAAGAGACTATATGCAGTCAGGAATAACAGTCCCTTTGATGCGTGAGCAGTCATAACAAGCATGGTTGAGACTCACCTAAGGAGAGAAGCGAAACAGCCCAAAATATTTTGCTTTGGTAGCATAACAGAGCACAAAGAGTCAGTCCTATCCTGTGGTCCCTCCGTGCGCCTGGAAGTGTGGGTGCTGCAGCATCCCAAGGTGAGACCTGTGATGATTATGCTTTATTTGGCCCGTGTTATGTCTTACCTAGAATACTGTGTCAGATTTGGTTTCTCTGTTCAAGAGTGGAAAAGCTAGAGAAGGGCCAGAAGAGGGCCACCAAGATGATAAGAGCATTTGAGAACTTGGCGAATGAGGAAAGGTTTAAGGAGTTGTGCTTTTTCAGCCTAGAGGAGAGAAGGCTCAGGTAATTAATTCAGTCTTCCGGTAGGTAGAAGGTAGTTATGGGGAAGGAGTGGTGTATCCCTTCATAAGGATGAAATGTGGTAGAATTAGGGGCACCAGGTACAAATTGCTTCAGAGAAAATCGTGTGGGTAGAAGAATAGGAGAAAAGAAAGGAAGAAAGAGGGAAGGGGAGGGAGAAATAATAATTAAGCATTGGAATTAATTGCCCAGAGAAGTGGAGGACTGTCCCTTCCTGGAAATGTTCAAGACTTGGCTGGACATGGACATTGATGTGGAGGGCCACAAAGATGATCAGAGGGATGGAGCACCTCCTCTATGAGGACAGGCTGAGAGAGCTGGGGTTGTTCAGCCTAGAGAAGAGAAGGCTCTGGAGAGACCTTATAACTTTCAATATCTGAAGGGAGCCTACAGGAGGGCTGGAGAGGGACTCTTTGTCAGGAAGTGTAGTGACAGGACAAGGGTTTTAAATGGTTTTAAATTGGAAGAGGGGAGATTTAGATTAGATATTAGGAAGAAATTCTTTACAGTAAGGGTGGTGAGGCACTGGCACAGGTTGCCCAGGGAAGTCGTGGCTGCCCCATCCCTGGAGGTGTTCAAGCCCAAGCTGGATGGGGCTTTGAGCAACCTGCTCTGGTGGGAGGTGTCTCTGCCCATGGCAGGGCAGTTGGAACTCGATGATCTTTAAGGTCCTTTCCAACCCAAAACATTCTATGATTGATGGTGTAATCTATGGCAGTGCCTTCAGCAGAAAGGTGGATGATCTCCACAGGTCGCTTCAGTTCAGCCTTTTCAGCAGTCCCACAGTTCTTTACTCTGGGCCCACCATTTTACAGCACAGGAGGGTTTTCTCTCCTTTTACCCCTCTTCACAGTCACATGTTCTTACAAGCCTCAGGTCAAAAGTGGTTCAGTGTGGTAGCCCGTTGGTTGGGAGGTGGTTTTCTGTGTGTTAATATGTTTAAGAATTTTAAAATACAGTGCCACAGTTTTCCAAAAACAGATGCCCTTAGGCTTCTGCTTGAGGAGTTTGATACAAGAATCCTATTTCAAAGTTGCTTCAGTTGTATTATGGATATATCATCGGAAAACGATTCTGTTTATGTATGGCTGTCTGCCTGCGGTGAACGGTAGTCACGTGGACTTGAGCAGTTGAGAGCCTCTAGCCTTTCTGTCTGTTAGATTTGGAACAGGCACATTTAAAATCAAGCAAAGTAATTTTTTTTGTTGTTTTTATGTATGAGACTGCGATGTCTGGAAACCCAAGAGTTGTTATTAATTGAGATATATTTCTTCCTCTGCTTTCAGTAGGAATATAGATGTTGTTTTCAGTTTTGCTGGAGTTGAAATCCCCTTTTTCTTTTTTATTTTTTTTTCTCCCCACAAATGGCATGGGTAATCAGTGCTGTGCATTTGAATTACAGTGGAATTAAGTTTCAAGTGGAACAGCATGGTGGCTATTTCATTATGTCTCAATTTATTCCAGAATTAAACCCCAACTTTTTCAAATTTCATTTTCTTGCGTAGCTTCTTGAGTTAGCACTTGTATATGACAGGCTGAGATACAATATGAACTGGTTTAATATGTTAATTTGAGGAACCAGGCATTGAAAGGTTCTGCATTTGGTCATGAATACATATATATTTGCATACCTTAACTAGAACAAATGGATGTCAGCGTTTAGTCTTGGATTTTCAAAGGAGCTCAGGAAGTTACTTTTCTCTTTGAACATCCAAAACTTCAGAGGAAATATCAATTTTTTGCAGTGACTCTGTAGTTTCATAACCATCAAGAAGAAATATTGATTATGTAGTAACTGCAGTTCAGTGACTATCTGTCCTTTTTTTAGCCCATATCCTTGTAGTTATCTTGAAGACTTTGTTCTCCACTATTGTGTCCTCAGCTTGTCAATTCTTAAGTAATAATTCTGAAATTCTGTCCTTTCTAAATAAATGGTCAGCATCTTATCTGCTATCTTGACTGCTGTGACTTCATTGAGTTTCTCATCTTTTATCTCTTAAACTTCCTTTTAGTCCCCTTTGAAGCTCCTAAGGTCGTTGCTGTTGTCTTCTGGCACTGACAGACCCATCAATTTTACATCCCTTCACTGGTCCCCTTTCTTCCTACTGCATAAAGATAAACCTTTATTTTTATTTCTGAAGACTTTCTCTTTGTTTTCCGGATGGTGTTGGCTCTTATCACATTGCCCTCTTGCTGTCAGCTCCAAGTGCTTTAGTGCTTTCTTAATGTGGATGGTTCCAGACCCGTAGCACAGGCTGCCATGTCCATCATGCCCTTGTTGGAAGCACAGGGCTTCCTGCCATTAGTGCTTTCCTGTCCTGCAGGGCCATAGCTTGCATATAGATTCAGAAAAGTGCAGTAATTAAGATGATTGACCAGACTGAGTTAGTGCTCACAAAGGTGAGTGTGGTCACCCACCCACCAGCCAGATGATGTGATCTGGGAAAGAGCAGTCCCATCGTGCCTCTTCTCTTACATGCTGAGAATGTATTGTCCTCTGCAAGAAGATGGAAGGTACCAGGGAAATCTTGTTGGCTGTGCAGGTAGTGCTGTCACTGGGGCTGTTTTCCATACACTGGCTGTGACACCCAGCTCCCATGCCCTCCTGGCAGGGAGGGTGATGCTTCCTTCTGTGCTGCAGAAAGCCAGAAAACTAAGCCAAGCTACCAAGTGAATCTTAATTATATGAGGTTAAGGTTGATGTTCCTATCACTAATTTCCTGCTGTTTGTGTTCAAGTACTTCTGTGCACCAGTCAGATTCCTTTATTCCTGATGATTTTGCTGTTGTGACTGCATGCCTGTTAAAGGTTTCTTCAGCTTCTCATCACGCTTATTCCAAAAAAACCTATTTGTTTCAATAAAGATATTAGTTTCACCTCTGCTACTTGAGAATGATCCCAACTCATGACTGATGCAGAGTTTGAAAACTTAAGCCTTACAAAATGCTGAATTTTTTTCTGAGGCAAGCACTGCTGTCCTTGTGACTCACTCCCTCTACGCACGACATAAAGCCTCTCCATGTGAAAGAATCCACCTCCCTTATTTTTACTGCTCATACTAAAGGCACCTATCGCTCTCTCCAGCACAGCATACAGTCTTCTTGACAGCCTTGGGGACATGTTTAGTCAACATGTGCTTGCTCTGAACAGAGAGTCCCAATTTCTTTAACCGTTTCCAAGGTCAAACAGTTGCTTGCAGTATCACAGTAACACTTAAGTGAGCAATCTGGTTTGTGCAAATAACCACAGTGTATAAATAACTTTTAAAAAGTTGCATGGCCTAGAATAAATTGTAGTCATTGCAAGATAATTAACATCACTTGAATATTATAATGGCAAAGGTGCATTTGATCCCATTTCTATAAAGACCTGATTATATTATGGTAATGAGAGTCTTCTGAGATGCATTGTTGTTATGAGAAAACTTCTTTTGAATTCAGCACAGAAATAATTCACTTCCTTTGATCGGAAGAAATGTCAATTTCTTTCGTATTTGAGTTCTGAGATCATATAAACAAGTCTAGTCCTTTCAATACTGAATGGTTAACACAAAAGAGTAATTAAAGTACTTCAATATATTTGTCATAAAAAATATGTGGATACTAACTACAAAGTGCAGAATCTTAGCCAGCTTCTCATTATTCTTTAGGTTAGTAAGAGATATTTTTATATCAGCTTGATAGTAGTATGTCAGATAGTCTTCCTTTTCCACGTTGACTAAAAAGACATCTCTGTGGAATTTAACTAGAGGGAAACCTACTAAACCAAATGACCAGGGGGGCTCCACGTGAAGACGTTTCCTGTGAGTTGTCTTCCTATTGGATAAGGAAACTGGGCAGAAGGGTCAACTGGACTATTAGAAAATTGAGAGCAAAATAGTAAGAATTTGTCTTCAGTTGTATCACATAACTTCCTGAAAGAAGAGCCCAGCAGGAGGACATACTAATGCTCTCTGCCTGTGCCAGAAGGTGGGACTTTTTGTAATGCTTCTAGGGAAAATGAGGTGTGCGTGTTTATAAAGTTTGTTCTTTTATCAACTAATAATAAATGGACTAACTCTCTGGGCTGGGATGCTAATTTAGCCTAAGCAGCCTATATATGTCCAGACTAGTATGAAACGGGCTATCATGAGCTCATTGGAACACTCTACTTAAGGATGGAAAGCTTTTACAGCTGCTTAAGAATTGTTGGTATTGTGTGCAAAAAGGAACAACTTGATTAGGAAAGACTTCTCTCTTCCTCAGTCCCCACACAGAAGAATGCACGCAGGGAAGATGGGCTTGGGTTTTCTTGGCTGTGATCTCGGTGAGCAAAGGACCCCAGCTCCATCTGCTAAATCAGTGTCGGTGTCGTAGCAGTGAAAGTGGCTAAAACGGGCATCTGGGCCAGAGGAGCTACCGCGGAAACATGAAGGCATGAAATTACACTGCATTTGATAGGTACCAAATATACATAAGCTAGTCCCTAATGTAGGAACATCACTGTGTAAATTACCAAGGAAAGTCCTTCCTAAAAAGAAGTAATTTAAATGCTAGTAGTTAACTGCTTTTGGGAGAAGGTTGTAATTCAGAAGATGTGCATGCACTGACTGAAGCTCTATCTCTGAACACAGCTAAATGTCAAGAAAACAGAAAATATTCAGTTCTCCCCTCCAAAGCACTAGATACGTGGGTTCAGTGGCAGCGAGGCACCGTGCTAAACAATTTTTCATTCAAGACACAGCAATATGCAAGGACTGTGTTTTAATGCTTAGAATGCAAGTACACGGACAGAACTGGCTAACTGGGCTCTAGCGGGAAGGATCCTGGTACGAGCTACCTATTGTGCCGTGAGGAGAAAGGTGGACTCTGTTGTTCTTCAACCACAATTGTTTTAGTCCTGTGTGACACAAGGCTTGCACAGGGCATCTATCACAGCAAGCACACGGTGCTTTGTGTCACTGCCCGAAATGTTCATGGTCTGCTTCAACAGGCATACTTACAGAATAATAAACAAGCTTTTTGTATGTGTGACTGCAGCAAATACTTGTTGAAGGTAACTGCTGTGTTTCTTTCAGAAGTCCTGCCAACTTTAATTAACTAAGGTTTATTCTGAAATGCAGCGAGATTAGGAACTTGTTTGCAATCTGTTTGTATTGTAATGGACAAATCGGAACACAGTTCTCCTCATGTCTTAGTGACTGCAAAACCTGTCATCTGGCTTTCCACAAGTGAATTTGAACTCTGGCCATATTCTCTGCTCCATTTAGCTTCTTTTTTTTTTTTTTATCATAGGTTTGGGGACACTCACCATTTTTGAACAGTTGGGGAGATGATGACTGCTTGCCAGGCTGCATGCAACTGTCAGACCTAACAGCCATCGAGTTCTCAGTATTTCTTTTCAGACGTGCTTGTATAGTATTTTAAAGTTTTTCCACATGACCTTCTTTTCATGCCTTCTGTCTGTGAACACTTGGTGTCTCTAATTCAAGGACTGGGCTCCAATCTACTGGCGGCAGAGGCTTCTCTGACCACCGCTGTGCAGTGCTTAGAGAAGGGGGGACTGCTCCTGGGGTGCAATCATAGGGTGGATGGCTGGGCTGTGGTGTAATTACACAAGAGTTGTATAAACATGCACTTACACACCTTTGGCAGGTCTTCCATAAAGCTGAAGAACAATTTCTCACATAATTTAACTATTGATTGCTTTATCTGCAGACCTGACCTGCTCCGGGACAATGGGTGAGGCTTGGGGGTAGATGCTGCTGCACCTTCTCCCATTTCAACCCCTACTCACTTAAATTTTAAGCAGAGTGCTAAGAAAAAAGTTTTTAGTTAAAGCAGAGCAAAGCACGTTGGCACTGGCAATGCAACTGCCCAAAATGATAGTTCCCACTCTGGCTGGGACAGAGATTGATGCTTCTGCGCTACAGTGGGGAAAAAAAGAAAAGCTATTGTAGTGCTGGGGAGAGAAGGGAAAATGCTGTGAGAATGGAAATGAAGGATAAATAAGTGCTGCTACTGAGTTCATTAGGTGATTGTGTTGAATTGTTTTGGACGTGATTTGCCTTTTTTTTGTTTGTTTGTTTTTTAGGGGAGGGGAGAAGTGAAGTTTCTTCACACCACTGCCATAAAAAGCCTTGTGTAATTTTTATTGTAGTAAAATTGGTTTCGAACGTTGATGTATTTTGACTCATTGCTTCAGATTTCAGTACTGTATGTATTGCTGAAAACCATAATTATCTTTATGAAAATGTTTTCATAACAACAGACCAGTCTCTCATGAAGCAAAGATGGGGGAAATCATGCTGTCACAACCTCTCCGTTAGTATCGAGTGCTGCATTTACTTGTCCTCTGTGCTGGGTTCATGGAAAAAGGGAATTTTACCTTGTGCCCCTTTAATGAAATCTTTATCCCTCTGCTGACCTCTTGGTGCCTCACTGCCATCCTCCCACCCCTGGGAAGGGCAGGGCTGCGTGGTGCAATGGGAAATTTGCTGGGAGGAGGCGAGTCATGGTCAAAATAGCGCTGGAAACGTGGCCTTCGGCCCCGGGTTTACAGTAGAGCTCTCTTTCATTTGTTCTGCTGCTGCAAGCTGGCCTGGGTTAAGTGAAACACTTAGCGAGTGGAGAGCCTCGCTGGCTGAGAGCGTGGGCTCAGCTGGAGGACTTGGTCCTGCCGCAGCTATAAAAGCTCTTGGAAAGCACAGTTATTCTGTGTAGGTCGAAATGGAGATCTCGAGATGATTTTTTATAAACAAACATCTCTTGCCCAGGAAGGCAAAAGATAGCAGACTAGCAAAGTAGCCACCTGCTCGTATTCTTGTTTGAAATATAACTTAAGTGTCCTCTCGTGTCATGAATGTTTTGAGTTACTGCCAGGTATCAAATACTAATATTATTTCATATAATGGGGCCCTTTATGCTGCTCTGAAGGACCAGCAGAGCTATAATCGTTGCCTGAAGGGCTTTAAAATTTCAAGTATTTTTTCTCGATAGTTCTGCGAGGTATTTCTTTGAAAGAAGTCCTGGCACAGGGGAGCCTGCTCTCCTCTCGATAAGCAGGCATACGGTAACTCCTTCTGACACTAATGGGAGCTGTGCCTGTGTGAGGACCTGATAATAGATTCCATATAACAAAGCTCAGCCTCAAGAATATGAAATGCAATGGGAAAAAGATAAAATCACGAAAGGCCTGATTGTGCTCTTACCCAACATCAATTTTAAAGTGATAGAAAATCATAGTTTCCCCTAGATTCAATCTTGTGAGTGAGCCTTGTGTTAAACGCTGATTGTTTCTTGGATTTCTTTCTATCCTGTAGTCAGCCTTCCTCACTCTATGCTTGAAGGCTGTGCGGGTCCTTCTGGTTCATCAACCAAACACGAGTTGAGGGCAGGCTGCCATCACCTCTGTAGCTTCTCTGTCCACTCGTGCTGGGACACCATCCATCAAGCAAACAGGTTGGAAGAAAGCATGGTAGCTGTCTGAGCTGCCAACCTGAAATAAATCACAGTACTGAACGAGACCAGCTTCTCACTCCCATTTTTTCTGCCTCATTACGAAGTCAAAGCTTGCTGTCTAATATCACAGCACTGGAAGAGATGGGCTTTAGTGTCATGACTTTCTGTGCTGAAGAGGCTGGAAATAAGTGAGGGCTGCAAGATCTGTGTCTGCTCAAGCCTCAGGAGAAAATGTCTCATGTTGCTCAATCATCCCTGTGCCAGCTGGTCTAGGAGGATATAATCAGAAATTCAGTCTTGGAAGATGCTCATCAACAGACACCCAGAAAAAAATGGCAGCTTTGATATTATTTATTTTTATTAACAGCTACCTCTAAGTTACAAAACAGCCTCTATTTCATTGCATGTGATCCACATCCCAAGAAGTACACGAATGCTGCCCTTCATCCTGAATAAGGAATACCACTGCTTCTGTGTTGTGGTAGAACCGCTCAGGAGTGCTTCATATGGAGTAAAATTTGGAGGTCCTGCTTTGTTGTTTGTTCACAACTGGGACACACACTCTAAGGAAATTTGATTAATACATTTATGAAAGCTAAAAGACAATGAGAAAGAAGCCAAGTTTGTTGGTAGCTCTTTTGTGGTTGTTGGACATCAGAAAGTCTGGTACAAGACCTATAGGAAATAAGGATGTAAGAGGAGCCCTTTCCTTCCTCCCCAAAGGAAAAAACAATGACAGGAAAAAGTCTACTTTTCTTTGAGTTCTTAAAATATGTTGTATGATGAAGCATGACCAATCTATCCTGAGTGACATTAAGTAAAGGTACCAGTGCATTCAGAGTCTAATTTATCTAGTTTGAAAATATGTGGACCTTTTTTAAAGCTGTTCTGCTCCAAGAAACAGTCAGTGATTCTGGACAAGACAGAATGAAATGATGAATAGTTCTGTAAACATCCCTGATCATGCTGCACAAACATGCAAACACTCATGGATTGCCTTGATGGAGGATAAACATAAGCTCCTGTGGGCTGGGGCTTAAGAAATGCTGAGTGCGGATTGCATGCTGTGGGGGGAGTAAAGCTCCTGTCAAGAAAAAGACTAAGTTAATTACTAGTACTATCCATTTTTAAAAATGTTTTCAGTTTCTAATTTTGACTTCTACACATCAAACTTAAAAACAAGCCTCCCTTGGTCTTTGTTCATGTTTTTATTTGCTTTACAGCGGTACGTTCCTTTTTACACTGCTTAAAGGTGAAATCAAGGTTAATGTGGGTACCTTTAATTTTCATCTTTTTATTTTTCCTTTTTATAGCACACCTTAGGATGCTATCTTTGCTACAAACCTTAACTTTAATCATGTTTTGAGAACTGCCTTTATATCAGTCAAGCAATCTTGGTGGAATAAAAAATGGAAATTGAGGTTTGCCCTTAATGGGTCTATTTCCCGTGGAGGTTGTTTGAGATATAAACATGCCAAGCTTTGCTTCCCGGTTTCTAAACCAAAACTTCCAGGGGTGTCAGGATTGCACATGGAGAATTAGAAGATTTAATACATTTCTGCTATCAAGACACGAAGTTGTGGTAATGTAGGCACTTGATGTAATACACCATACTATGCGCGCTCTAATAGAGGTCGTTATAATGCATGTTTTGAAAGTAGTGTTATTGATGAGCAGCTGCTCCACAGAACCCAGATTGCCTTTCCAGTGTGCTTTCTGCTTGTAAGTTGTTTTCTCTGTGGGAAATAAATTGTTTTCACTGTGGGAAATGTTAGTTGTTTACTAATAAGTTGTTTTCTCTGTGGGAATAGATTTTGAATGTTAAGATAGAAGATGGTACTCTTCTTTGTACTGTTGAAGGAAATACAACATGCCTGAAGTTCTTGAGCTATTGGAACTTTTTAAACAGAAAATTTATAATGTCTCGTGTCAATCTTCCACCCAGTATGCTTTTAAGAAAACATGGGGAACTGTGTCTTAATAGCTGTTCAGGACTGGGTGCTTGTGTTGCGGTCAAGTCCGAGCAGTGCAGGCTGCCTGAATGAGGTCTGGTATTGATGGAAGGTGAGGATGGCTTCCACTGGAACATGTACTCACCTGCATTTTTTCCAGGGTAAATATTCTGTAGACAAGAAGTTTCCGAACTTACATTAGTACTTCTGAGAGTGAGTCCCTTCACACCCAAAGAAATAGCTTGGATGGCTTAAAACTTGCTCTAGTTTGATAAACTAGTTAAACCAACAAGAAAGCATATTAATATTTGATTGCTTGCCATGTCCTATTACCAAAAAAATACTGACTACGCTATGGGCTCTTCAGAGAGTGCGTAGCAACATCGCTTGGTTCAGATGAGGTTTGTTCCATCTTCATACAACTTTCTATGGTTAATACAAA
This sequence comes from Gallinago undulata, assembly GCA_026546715.1. Lineage (NCBI taxonomy): Eukaryota > Metazoa > Chordata > Aves > Charadriiformes > Scolopacidae > Gallinago > Gallinago undulata. Next base: position 7,188,796 of record JAOTQQ010000052.1, on the reverse strand, counting down.
TTGAAGGAGAACTGCCAGCTTTAGCAAAGCCAAACCTACAAACCCACAGCACTGGTGAAATGCGAGTGGAGAGAGTAGGGGTGACTTCATGCAAGTAAATTAGCCCAGACTGACGTACATGGTGAGTGAGCTGAATGAAACTGATCTCACTGAGGCAATTCAGAAATACATTCCTCTGCAATGTATGGATGGAACAGATGGCATATGAGTGATGAGGAAGACAAAAAAAAAAAAGAAAAATTTATATGAATGACCTCACTAAGGTTCATATAAAGAGATATGAGGAAGTGGATCAATGGGGAGTCAGCAAGAAAAAGTCTACAAATAGCAAAGAATAGGTCATAGACAACTTAATTAGCACAAACAAGCTGTTGTGATTTTAAAAAAATAAATTTAAAGAATGATACAGTAATGAAGATTAAAAACATCCAGAAACCCAAATTATAGAAGTAACAGTTTTTAAACTTTCCTTTTTTCCTTTGTTGAATGTCAGACTTGAAGGAATAAACCCATAATCCAAGCAGCAAATCAGTGCAGAAAATAACTCATTGCTCTACAGAATGTCCCTGCAAGCACTGGTGCTAACAGCCACAGGTGCAGTGAACGTTGCATACATCAAAACCTCCGACAGTGTCTGCGGGCACAGGAGTGTAGAACCTAAAAGCAGAAATGCGATGCAGGTCATGCCGGTACTCACCAGTTTGGCTGGGGCTATAAATCATGGCTTCGGTAAAAAGAAGGTGACAGACAGCAATAAATGAAATCTTGCTATAGTTAAAGTGAAAGTCTTCAATTTCCTAGTTATTAAAAAATTGTATTCTACAATTATGGTGGAAAATCCATACTTTTGAACAATTTATGAATCGTACATTGGTTATTTAAGGGAAAATTTGAGAGAGAACAGTGCTGTGGAGTGGCTATGAAGGAGAAATAAAGAGGAATTGTAGTTGGGGGCAGTTCTGTGCATTCTTGAAGCTGTAATTATCAAAAGGATCATGTTCTTTTGACTTTGATTAAATTTGGGGAGACACTTCTTTTATGAAAAGCTGCTACAGTAATTTTCACGGCTGAGCCTCTGTGACTGAACACCTCAGTCACGGTGAGATGTTGGAGAATGGAGATTTTGCCTAATAGCATTTATATCAAAACCTTTCAAAATCATTCCTTGTAATGACAAAATAATGGTGGTTAAAGGATCAACAGAAAAGAAAAAAAGTAAGTTATGTCAGCATTTTACATGGAAACTCCAGACACAACTCTGCCTTGCAGTTCTATACAGAACAAACCAGATTGAGGATAAGCATTTGTATTCCTTGTTTTCCACAAATTCCTTTCTTGTCTGTAGTCTTTGGGCATCACCTGCCTCTGGATGGAAGCTAGACCTCTTCTTGAATATGTGTCTGAGTGCAAGTGCTGTGGATAACTTTAAGTTGACACTAAGGTCAGCTATTAGTTGACATCAGCTTTAACACATGTAATTTAAAAAACATTACTCTTTGTCAACATGCATTAGCTCATTCCTTATTAGGTGGATGTTTTCCAGCATTTTGGAAGCTTTGGTCTCTTTGGAAAAAAGTGGAAACCTGTTGTTTTCATGGTGACACGTTTCACATAAGACATTGAGTGCTGTCTTTGAGTTTTAATGTAGTGTCTGTACTCCAACTCACTCTCCAATGCACCTTTGAAACGTGCTTCAGAAAACATGGAGGCTGAGCTACAGATTGGAGAAGCAGTTTAATGTTCTGCAAGAAAATGATGCAAAATTTGGAGCTTGCTGGCTCCTTTGGTTTTGTCAGATGATGCTTTAATTAAAAAAAAATAAAAATAAATAGTATAAGTCCAAGGTTATTCCCACTAGATTTTGTGTACTGGTAATTTATGCAAAATATGGGTCTTGTCCAAGACCCTATCCCATTTAGGGAATGCATCATTCTTTCTTGTATCAGAGATGCATTGTGTTACCTGGAAAAAAAAAAAGAAAACAGAAAAAAGAGGATCTTAACCCTACCTGTGTTGTTTCAGTAGTTGGACTACGGATGTTATTCATCTAGAAATCATACTCAGCTTCTTAGGAAGAAGCCACTACCTAAACTGCCGTGTGAAAATTACTGCCTCTGGAGGGCTATTGTTCTTACTCTCAGCAATCTATTAACTATACAAAAATAATCTTCATTCTGAGGAATTTTAAAGAAAGTTTGGTGTACGTTTTCTGTAACATTTCTTTTCAGGTAAAATAGAAGATTTATGTGCTTTCAGGGTTTTTTGACCATGTTAATCATTTTATATTGATCAAATAGAATGAAACCACTGAAGATGAGTTTTCTGAGGCAAAAGTAAGTGTCTTGGTCTCCTAAACTGGTATTCCATCAAGCGTGACAACTCGAATGTGTAATTACACTTTGTATTTGGAAATGTGTGGCACAAAGATGTTATGTCAGGTAATTTTACTGGGGGGGGGGGGGGGGGGG
>JAOTQQ010000052.1:7109696-7186318 GCA_026546715.1 Gallinago undulata | reverse complement strand
CCCCCCCCCCCGCCCCCCCCCCCCCCCCCCCCCCCCCCCCCGAACCTGTGTGACTGAGGAGAGTACAGGCTCCCAATGGCAAATGGCGTATGTGGCCTCTCTCTTGGCTTGCTTGCTGTAGCACTCCCAGGAAACTCAAATAAAAATATCAAGAATTTGAGATTTGCACCTAACAGAGAATTTGCATATGATAACTGCAGCCACTGTTGTAATTCATGGGGTGCTGGGAGACCCAGCCTTATGTGAACACAGATGTGAACTGTTGGCACTGTCAATAAATTAAAAGAATGACTGAAAAAGGACAAATCTTAAAAAATAAAGCACAGAAAAGTAGGGAAAAATCTGTGAGACGGGGAAAGAAAGTGTCAGATATGCAGAACAAAAATTGCGGTAATGAAAGTAAGCAGCCCAAAGGTTTTTTACAATTTACTCAAAAATAAATTTGAGGGAAGGGAAAGGGATGAGATTTCAAAGTGAAATTACATGGTGATCCAGAATACAAACAGGGGAATTTACACCCAGCTGCCCACCATGTCCTGGCAGGCAGGGTCTTGCTTCCTTGGGGGCTTGGGGACCTCTCCAGGAGGAGATACCATCCTTTTCCAGGCTGCCGTAGCCCCATCCTCCCACAGGAAGCTGGGAAGGTGAGAAAGAAAGAGTCTTAGAGAGAAAGTTTATTTAAAATTTTATTTGAGAGGGCGCAAAGTTAATTATCTCCTTGTGGCAAAATGCAGTTTTCACTTGTACAACTCAGTTTTCCAAATTGAGCTATAGGAAAGAAGTCTTCTCTCGACCACAGTACGCAAAGGAAACATTTTAGGTCACCTTCTTTCTTTTTTTGCAAGTGTTGAGAAGAGCATATTAATGTAGACAATAGTCCTGAATGTTGTAGACTGATGTATGACATAGTGCATATGTGGAGAATACCTTTCTATTACGCTAATAAGTGTGACTTATCATTAGTCAGTAGCTCAATTAAAATGAAATTTCATTTCCTTTTCCTTTTAAAAGTGCAGTTGGTAGAAAAATTTACTGAGGCCTCAAAAAAGATTTCAGCTTTTGAGTTTCCTATATAATGCCCCAGTTCCTCTGGATATTTTTGTGTTTCTATCTTTAATAGAAACATTAGAAAAACCTCAGTTACCTTGAGTTAACTTGGTTGCAGCAGATATTGAAGTAAGAAGAATGTAAAAGCACAATGTGAAATCTAAGAAGAGGTCGATAGGTAACCTTGCTGACTTTTCAGATTACTTGCAATGGCTTGGTGTGTTTCCTTTTTTAGGTAATTTTCCTGTAGTACGGTTAAAAGCAAACAAACAAACAAACCCCAAAAATCCCAATCCAATTTTCAGTTTAGCTGAAAATACATTGTCTATGAAAATGACAAAGCAGAGAGATGTCCTTCATAAAGAGCACTGTGGGGCTTTTGCAGGAGCAAGCTGAGCCTGCAGGTGAGATGTGAGAGCACTTTGGCCTCACCAAGTGGAGCATCGGCACTTGCTGAGTAACCAGGGACACAGATGCTCAGGACCTGTGGATTTCAGCCCTCCTTAGAAAAGATAGGTGGTGTTATATCACATTCCTGAGTCCTCATACCTGTTCCTGTACCAGCTGCTGTTTATTGATTCAAGGGAGATGGTGTGACCCCCAGACAGGGCAGGAAAAATTGCTGCTCTCAGCACGTCCTTGAGAAGGCATGGCTTTGCCCAGTCTCCCCAGCATCAGGGAACCACCAGGCCATTGCAACCACAGTCATCAAACAGTCATTAAAAAAACCTAAATTCTTTCTCGAAGCTGTGATTATTGTGATCCAGTGAAGTGCATAGGTTGAGTGCTGCAACATGAAGTCATTTGGGATTGGGCAAAAGAAGGAGCAAATGGATTGCATGCAAGAAAGCTCAAAATAAGATGCCTTGCATTTGGATTTCTCTGCTTCAGCCCACCTCATCAATAACAAATAGCAATCATAAAATTGGGCATTTTTGACTCCAAAATCAATGAAATACTTTATAGTCAGGGTATAATTGCTTCCTAATTGCTTCAGGTAAGCATCAAGGTCCCTGCTGCTGCCAAAGACAGCTCAGAGTATTCCCAACTCTGAGAGTGCTTTCAAATGATACAGAGAAATAAGAGGAGTTTCTAGTTGCATTTTATTTTAATAAGACCTGAAAAAATGTAAATCAAGAATCTATTTTGTGATCCTTTTTCAGCAGTGAGTGGGTAATAGCCTTTTGAAATTGTTGCATTTGATTGCTTCCAGTGTGCTAGTGGTAAGTCAGAAAGCAAATTACTTCTTTGTACACCCAAGCTGATAAACATTCCTTTTGCAATAGGTTTTCCACTAGTAACTTTTTACTTTAGTTAAGTTAGGAAAGAGCCTTCAATTATATCTTTCTTGCATCAGACTATGAAGTTGATATGATTAGTTGTTTGCTATCCCGAGTAGAATGATACAGTATTTCTGAGGCTGTGGTTCGTTTGAGACACATTTGATTAGAAAATTCAATGTCTGCATACAGAAAACAGCTTTTCTAAGAAATTTAGCACACAAAATAGATGTAAAACAAAGAAAATGACTTGGTAAGACTAAGAAAAGTCTGGTGGTGTGTTGCTGCAGAAACACTAACAAGCCTGTTAATTAACGGTGTAGGTATTTCTGGAAACCCATTTTCAGCACCTTCCACATTTCCAAAGCATTCACCTCTTGGCCTGAGACTTTCAATGCTTGATCTATATTCCAAAGTAAAGGTATTTAGAGAATAGAGAAAACAGTTTCTTATCAGCAGCTGAGGAGCAAATATCAAGAAGTTTTTACATTGGAAAAGACTTCTCTTGCATATTTAATAGCTATCTATCCCAGGCTACTCTCAATGGGAAAGGCAAAAAACTGGCTCATTTGCACACACCTGCACATTCTTCCAGGGATGAGCTTCACCACTTGACAAAAAGACAGATAAAGATTTTATTTTCATGAGGGAAGCTTTCTCTAAAGCCTTGAAGTTTGCTAAGTCTGGCCAGTATCCTGCCAGTCCACAAAGCTTTTTTTTGGAATCATTCTGCTTTGTAGTAACTGGGTGGTTTGTTTATGTAGAACAATCTGCAGGATTGGGTCTTGTAGTCATGGATGATGATGTAGGGTCTTGTAGTTGTGATATAATTTAACACTGATGGGTGGGCTAGAGTACAGGGTGCTCTGCTAGGAGTACATTTCTCTTGGTGGAAACTGGTTTGGATGCATCCAATGGAAGTGTATGGCTGAGAGTTGTGTGGGGAAAGGGGGCTGCCCTGACTCCAAACTGCCAATGAATTGTTCAAACACCTGCTGCTCCTGGGGTGTCAGAACTACAGCTCTGTGCTCTTAAACATATTCCTTGGACTCCAAGTTACCTCTGGTGACTGTAATACTAAGGATTAACAGGAAAAGTTTATATAAAACCTGCATTGAAAATTGTTAAGTTTTATGGGAACTCATGAAGTTGAGCTGTTAACAACACGTGTTGCTGTTTTTTTTTCTTTTAAGCATCAAAAATGTTACTGCTTAGTAGATGCTATGAATTACAGCTGGTTCTCCCTCTGTGCTGGCCTGTACAATATCTGAAATCTTATTAGGTGTCATTCCACATCTGAAAGGTTAAACAAAAACATTTCAGCAACCCAATATTATTCCAATTAAAATGCCTGACCTGTTTTTTCTGCATACAGAAGGACAAACAGAAGTACCTTTATGTTTGTTTTCCCCTAGGATGTGTTTGGCTGGCTGAGTTTTCTAGGATGGAAGTGTATCCAAAAAGCCCATGGCAATAAAGTCATTTTTTAAGGAAATAATCATCATCCTGACAGAGATAGGGCTTCTTGCACCACTGGGAAGTGTGTACCAGCTGGTGGCAATCAGTGGACAAGAGTGGGATGCAGAGATTCACAGATGCGTTGGTTCAGTCCATACATCTAGGTTGCAAGAGGCCCGTATCTTTTCCATCTCGAAATCTCTTGTAATTTGCATGGCCAAGCTTGAGCAAGCAGCATTCTGTCATCTTAAAAGGGGCTTGGAAGGAAGAGGAGACAGATTTTGCTTACAAGACCACAGAGCTGTCCCAGCAGAGGGACAAGAGCAGTATTACCCATCTGCCTCTGAAACGTCATGTTATTTTTCAACCCAGAAAGGACCATTCTTTCTCTTTAGCAGTGCTGAACAGCTGAGTTTGAGTGGGTTCATTGGTTTTCTGGATGTTCTCGGGATTGCCTCTTCTGCTTTTGCTGCTTTGCAGCCTGTTCCCCAAAGATCACTGCACAGCTGATGGTAGTCTGATGCTCTCACTACTGTGAGCTAGCTCCATGTTTTTCTAAAGTGCACCATTTTTAAGGACTAGCTCAGCTGCCTCTGGAGCACTGACCTTCTCTTGGCCTGGAGAGCAAAGCTGTATCTGCAGGATACAGGAAATATGGAGCAGGACCAACCCAGTAAGGAGCTGTGAAATGGCCAAATCCACTTCAATTGGATTTCAATTCAACTTTCATTATTATTTTTTAAACTTTTTATTCATTTATTACATGAAAAAACCTCACTTCCTCTACATCTTTTTTGGACAGGTGTGTTAAGAACTGAGCAATGAACCATGACGTAGACTGGTCTGATTCCTTTAACTGAAGGATCTCCTGTGAAGCAGGAGGTACCTGCCAGGCATCTCCTGAAGGCAGAACAGCAAATATGCCCATGTCACCTACCCCACTGCTCCAGCACACACAGTACGTTACACCGGCTGGGGCATGTCCCTCTTGAAGTTCCTGTTGATCTGAAAGAGCAGCTCTTGGCTCTAGTGTGTGGATAACGCTGTTTGTGGCCGGGGTGCATAGAGTATCCTAGAAAAGTGGGACTGGAAGGGGCTTCACAAGACTAGATAATCCCGTACTGTGCCCCAAAGCATCATTCTTGGAAATTATTTCTCTAGTATATAGAAATTGCCTATAATGGTGTTTCCATTATTTCTTTTTCAGGCAATCTATTCTAACCTTACTATCTTTTTCCTGTACTACTTTCTTTCTTTAAATGTCCCTTGGTGAATTTGCAAATATTTAGAGTCCTGCATGGAGAACAGTTTATACTCTCCATCCTTGCACTTTTTTGCCTTTTTGGAAGCTGTCATGTTTCCATTCAGTTGCCTGTTCTTGAGTCGCTGCTTGTTCCATCTGTCTCTGTAGGTTGTATTTCTCAGCTGATTTTTGGTAGCTTTTCTCAGGACTTCCTCCATCCACTCTGTATCTTTAGTGAAATGTGATGTCCAAAATGGAGCCCACTGCTCCAGATGATGCTGCCTCAATGATAGAGAGGAAATATCATTATCAGTTATTCTACTCTACTCTTTCTTTTGACATCAGTTTACATTTTTTCTAATAAAAAGCTGTAACTGTTTAAAGTTACCAACCTGGGGCTTGGGGGGAAAAGTTTTTTAGTTTTCACTTGGCTGTCAGTAAATAAGTAGAAAGGCAAAAAGCTAAAACTGGGAGTTTTGTGGTATCTGTGAGGAGGAACAGATGGATGGCTGCTACAGTTTAAATTAGGTTCAGTTCAAGGGAAACCTAATTAACAGCCAATTACAGCAGTTGAGACTGGTAGTAATGTTGTATTAACAAAAAATATTTTTTAATAATAAAAAAAGGGTAATTATCTTGATTTTAAAAGGTCTTGATTTAAAAAGGTAATTATCTGCTACTATAGACCAGCAGAGGAGACACAGAGGACCTGGTGGAGGGCATTTGCTATATTTTACCATTTAACTCATTGCTAAATCTAATTATAATATGTGCATGTTATCAGTTACGGTGGGACTGAGGAGTCGGGAGGAGATTGCTCTTGAAATGCAGAGTGTTATGTCACTTCTGTTACTGTGGGCAGTAACTCTTCAGAAGCAATGTGGTAATTCCAATTTAGCTGACTTCCAGAGAATTTGTCAGATTGTTTTAGGCTGCTACCTTCTTTTGTGAGCACAATTGGGGAAAAATAATTCAAGTGGATTTTTAAAATGAATTCTTTTAACTGCATTTTGAACGGACAACCAGACACTTAGAATTCAAGTGGTCTTAAATTATCCTTAGGAATGAATTAAGCTAAACTGAAATAAGGCTGCATTAATTTTGAATGTCTGAAAAGTCTTGTAGCTGTTAAGGCGGTTTTAACTAATCCCCTTTAAATTCATATTTTTAGTTAACTTGGATTATGTCTCGGTGTCCCTGTGCTGGTAAACCCTGAGATCAAAACCTGTGTTAAAATTAGCCTCTCGGTAAGGATAAAACAAAATATTGTTGTGCATTTCAACGGAACGTACCACTTTGTAACACTGAGGTGTTTGCTTTGCTAAAATCTAGAGGGCTTTCCCTCTTGCTGGGATTGTGACAAGACAAATATTTGTTCTTTGGATGTCTACTTTTCTTTTAATTGCTTGCAAAGTATTTCTAGAGAATGGATTGGATGGGACTGATCTACAAAAGTTTCATGTTCTCTAGAATAAGCCTTACCTTTTGTAGGCGAGATTCAAAACTACTTTGTCTGTTTACTGGGACATTGAACATGGATTTATTTACAAACATGGCATATACATTCGATTTATTTACAAACATGGCATATACATTCAAACGTAGGGTTGTGAACTGGTAAGAAATGGGTTAAATTGGTAATAAAAACGGTAGAAACAGTGAGATAGTAATTGTTCCTCTTAATTCACGTCATATTCTAATTTAATATTCCTTATGCAGACGGGAAAATAAGAGTTGGAAAGATAATGAGAAATACTTTGGATTCAGTACTAAGACAACTGAATCTGGAACTGGTTTCTGTCTGCTTTTAGAAAGCTATTGACTCTGTCAAGTAAAATAGGAAGACACTTGTTGCCATGATGATGGCTGTATGAGACACACAGAGAGGTAAATATTTAGCTGGTAATGAGTAACTGGAGCCATTTATAGGCCTGATCATAATTTCTGAACTACTGAGATGAAATGCATTGGTACTCATTTCCATTTCATACAAGTTAAAGATAGATAAAAGATTTTTTTCAATATTTTTTTCGTACCTCTATAAATTCAGCTGCTGGGGTGATGATTATGGGTTTTTTCACATTCCAGCCTTAGAGCAACTCTTTGCAGGTTAGTTATCATATAAATCCCTGGAAATGGAAGCTTAATTGAGATGCTGATACTCTCTTAATTGAAGAAGCACTTATAGGTAATATATTTTTTATCTTTGTTTTTTTTAAGGAATTATTATTCCATTTTTTACAGAGCTCAAATAATCACTATTTATTGTCTCCTTGTATGGCAACAATTTGCTAGTGGCTTTCTTAGAGCCTCCCAGCTTTCCGTGTCAGGTCTGTACACAATTACTGTCATTTGAAGGATGTAAATGGCGACGCAGTTGTTCAGACAGCAATTAAATAGCTATTTAGACTTCTTAAAATATGCTTGCATTTTTACATAATTCTACTTAGCAATATATAAAATTATACCGTAGGACTCCTGAGCATTCTGTATGAAAGCACGCTAACGCAGCCCTGACGTGATGGGCTGATTCACCCCTCCCATCACTCCCCCCACCTTTCTGGACCTCTTTTCGCACTTAAAAAACCTTGGCTTTAAATGTTTTAGCCGTTTCTGGCATACTATGGCAAACCATAACTCCAGCTTTTGTCCCCATGAAACCTAGGTCAGTATTCTTGGGGGAGGGGGGGGGTTGTGGTTTGTTTTTTTTTTTTCCGGTAAAATTTGTATTTGCATGGATTATGTTGAAAGACAAGTCTTGCATGATGAGCACACTAGATGAGAGCAAATACTTCTATGTGCAACTGCAGTACTGATAAAACAAGGGAATAGCTATTTGTATCATAACCTGCCATCTGTAACTTTTTTTTTTGTTTGCTTGACAAACAAACTGGGAAAAGCTACAGGAAAACAACCATTTTATTCTGAGAAGATAAATGTTTAAACCTTAATGAATAAAATGGAAACAGAATTTAAGGATGTTCCTCCTTTAGATATTATTACACAGGAAAAAAAAATAAAATGTGATGTGCTGTTCACAATGTATTACTATAAATTATCTTTCTTGTCAATACAAATGGAGCATTAGAGGACCAGCATGGAAATGCCTTTGTCCGATTTCGTTCTCTGAATAAAGGAACAATACTACTATTTAAATTACATTTACATGCAACATTAAGACAAAAAATTGTCATTAGAACCAAATATACTTTGCTTTTTTCTTTGCTATCCTATTCAGTGCATTTCATTGTATTCCATGTATACATGTATCAATCCCATTCTCTCTAGTAAAAGCAGTTTGCATCATGTACAAAACTTCATGAATAATATAACCTGAGAAACAGTTATTACGCAAACACTTTCAAGCATCAGTTGGGTAAAATGACATGGTAGGAGAAGTCATAAAAAGCTTGAGAAAATATCAGTTTGTGTCAATTTGAAGGGTTCGGGATGCTTTTGTGTGCTAGGCCTGGTTCTGTGTCTGTTTCGAAGGAGGACAATGACATCCTGGATGGCATTTAACAGGTTTTGTCATTGCTTCGACATTGCTGTCAAAATTGTTTATTTATCAAATATGCCTAAGGCAGAGGAGCTCTCTGGGAGCTAGAAAATCGTGATGCGCAAAGGTCTCCCAGGAACAGATTTCAAGCAAGGTAGGTATCGTGGGCTCGCTGGGCTCTGTGACAAAGCATGATCTATAGGTATGATCTTATCCATTTATATTTCTGTAGCTATGGTCAAGGTGATGGAATTAGCTCAGAAATATCCGTAACAGCTCATCAGGGATCTAAAGACCTTTGAGTTTAAAGATTTTTCAGTTCATTAAGAAATCAAAGTAAGTAAAAGGTAACTACTAAATAATCACTGTCTTCTGAAGACAATTTGCCATCAAATTAAGTCTAATATTCAGAGGGAAGGACACTTAAACTTGAACTCCTGTAAAGGCACATTTGAGAGACAATTTTCCTCCCATGGCAAACAGCACAAGTTCTGCTTTAAACGTGTGACATCTCCTCCTGTAGTATCAGCTTGAAGCCCTAGATAATCTTGCCAATCTTCCCGCTTTATCTTTTGGGACAAATTGGGAAGCTACTAGCTACTATTTTTTCTTCCCTCCCATGTTTAATGTGGATGGGAGACAAAGGAGTTTGAAGGTGTAGGATGGCTTCTGTGGAAAGTGAGCGGGTCAGACTGGTTTATTTATTCCCTTGAAAATCCACCTTATTCTCTTCAGTGAAAGACTTTGGTCACGTATGGAACATGCTAAAGGTGCTCTGTTTTCCATTGGTGACCTGGAGAAAAGAGAAAATTCAGGGTCCTATGTTTTTGTATTCTGTGATAAATTCGTAGTGTGTTCTGGATGAAGCTGTTTGACTTCTGCATGGTCTTATGCTTTCTCTTAAGGTGTGGTTCACAGTTTGTGCGATCCTGCTCTCTGTAGGAAAATTCACTGGCTTCTGTTGAAAGATAATGTCCCACAAATCATACCATGGAAGAGCCCCTGGGCAGCTGGTTGGTGATACCCTCTGTCTCCATAGAGGAATTGTTGCCTTTAAGGAGAAATCTGGGTGATGCATGGGACTGTGCTTTGAATTATGAAGCAGAGTGCCAAGCTGTGGGAAGCTCTTTTCCTCTCTGAACATAAGTATAATATGGTCTCTTGAAATCAGCAGTCCAACTGTTTATCCATGTTCTCAGTAAACGTATATCTAACAGCATAAAGTCTTATGCATTAAGATTATGGTATTATTTTGCAGATGGGAATATCATGAGCCATTTTTTTTCCAATACATAGGTATTGTCAGACATACTGAATTAGAGTAAAAGTTGATCCCCTTTTTATTTTTTCTTTTTTTTTTCATTTTTCCTAAATTTCTTGTAGACTAACAGGACTTGATGGTCTGAGGGTAAATTCTACTTCTTAGATGTTTACAGTTGCGCTTACCATCTGAGTTAGTGAGCTGTTACTGCCAGAACAGAATTAAATGTCAAATAAAATAAGAGCCAGTGTTCAATGGCATGAAATAAACTCAACTATGGCTCAAGAATTTCTTAGTATTAATATTCTGGTTATAAGAGATTGAATTCAAATTCCCTTCTAATTCTAATTCCTGCAATTACTTTAAATTTCCAAGACATTTACTCGTTAGCAGTGAGGCATATTGAGTTAAAATAAATCAAGTAAAGAAAAAAAATTATATTTATTGGATTTTAATGATTTTTGTGCTGCTTAATTTCTGTCTGTATCTTGAAGTTATTAAAACAGTCAAATTATTTTTCTGCAGACTGCAATACTATCGTGATAAGATTTGTAACGACTGTTTTGAAATAATTATTTATATATGTTCATTTCTTAACATCCCCACTGCTAATTCCCTGAAGGCATTTGTATGTACATTTTTACTATATTAGTCTTTCTGCCTGACAGTGCACATCAACTCAGATGGACTATTAATACTGATAGTTAATAACTTTCATTACTAAGTTCCCAGGAAAATAACTCTCTGCTTCCTCATGTTTCCAATCACATACTAAAAGCATTAATTCTTCCAAGGATAGCAATGTTTCATTTATTTTGGGATGCCTCTGATGTAGATTTTAAACAAAGAAGATGATTTTTAGAATGATGCAGAAATAATGCAGTGGATTGCAGGCAGGGAGGTAGGTACATTTGGCGTGACCATAGGACTGATTCTGGAGATGAGCTTGTGGGAAGGTCACGGGCAAGGGTTGGCTGCATTCCAGTTACAGGGGTTCAAAAGTTACTGAACTTATGTTGAGATGTGGCTATCCGTGTGTTTCTTCTGAGCCCCCCACGCTGCCAGCTGAAATGCCTCTGCTTAACACAAAAAACCATCTTTGCTTGGGCAAGGGACCCGCTGATGTCGGTGATGCGTTGCCATAGTGTGTTTGCAAGAGCTGCTGTCCATCAGCAGTGCTTCCTGCTCAAAGTGTAAAATCTGTACCAACCTATAAAAAAATATATCTGTTTTAAATCAAAATCTTGGAAATCAGAATTTTAAATCAAACGCAAGCAGAAAGGCGAGGAAAAACAACTCATTCAAAACATTTCTGATAGCATACATACTCTGACTCAGAAAACTGGGATTTTAGACAACTTTTAAGAACAATATTTAAATAATGTCAAAGCTTTCAAACTTCTAGAAATGCAAATATTTTTAAAGGACTTTATTTCTGATAAACTAGTGGCTTTTTGCAAACATGATTTCCCGCATTCCAGCCTCACACTCTCTGCAGTTACAGCTGAACCCCAGAGCACCACATTGCCTGTTTCTTTTGGGTTTTGTTCAGACTCTGCCCTTTCTGGATGGGACTCTGGCAGGTGACCCCTGGGGAACTGGCACCAGTTGTCCCAGAGTTCCTTCAAGGAAACAAGACAGAAGAAAGAATTTAGAGAAATAATGAGATTCTATACATATTACATATCAAAAATATATAAATAACTTGTGTATCTTTCCACATTGATTTTAAACTGAGATGTGGCCTCGTGGTAACAGCCCTGCTGTGCTTCATGTGATGTAGAGTCCAGCCCATATTATATTCTCTTTGAGCAGTGTTGGTCCTGTCTGCCTGGGAGTAAGTATTCCAGATAGATAAGGAAGATGAAACAAAGAGGCTGTCACCTTGGAAAGGTATATACTTATTTGGGGATAATCCTTGTGGTGTATCTGAGCATTTCTAGTGCAGTTTGACAGCTTGTCTCCATTTAACCCCAGGACCCGACTGTTTGTAGCTGCGGCTATTTCCATGGTTGCCTTCGTTCTGTGTCATTTCTTTGCAAACATAAAATCCTGTGGAGTTACCTTAGATTGAAATTCTCCCCATTTCTAAAGTATCCCCATTTAGGGAGTGAGACCAACAAATACTCCTGTCTTCAGGTTTGATCTCTCTGGATTATTCCACATGGATGCTCTGCGCTTCCCATGCACACTGGAACTTTGATATCAAAAAACAAAGTTATGTCACGTTAGCAATTGTTTGCAGACCTGGATACCTGTTACCATTAGAGCTTGAAACTATTGCTGGATTAGCTTTTAAGCTGAAGGTTTCCTTCCTCGTCAGCATTGCCCCCCCCCCCTTTTTTTTTTCTGCCTTTAGAAAGCCAACCCTGCAAGTAATTTGTATTTCAAACCTGGGAATAAGACTAAATAAAACTAAGTAAATGTAAGATGATTTATCATAAATTAATAAATTAGTATTTCATCACTTTGAGTTAAGCTATGGAATAACTTATTAATCGTATTGGAAAAGTCAATGCAATTCTGAGTTTTATTTGCATCAGTTTCCATGCCTCTGGCTCCCTGCAGGTGCAGAGAAGTGTCTTCCCTGAACTTGGTCCTAAACTTCAAAACCTTAACAAAATGAGTGTTGATGAGTATCGTTCTGGGATGTAATTCAATATGTAATTACATTATCTTAATTGTGAAGTGGTTTTTTTGTGCTGGGAGTGGGTGGAGGAACACACAGGAATTTAGTTGTTACCCCTTCATTTAGTTATTACTACTTTTCTTGGCATAATACTGGAATTTTCTTCTCAACCCAACTATCTCTTCACTTCAACACTAGGAATTTTATTCACCCAATTAACTTCATTAATGAGTATGATTTAGCCTGAGTTTTATGTGGCTTACCCAGTTCTTTATATTCATCATAAACTGCAATCCAAAACTGAAGCACATCAACCAACAGCCTCTGGTTGGAATAGGGATGTTTACAGACTTCTGAAAAATACTGAGCTGTTGATTACAGAGAGATTCTTATGAGTGAGTAGGAAATGTTTCTGAAGAGATCATTTACAATGATGCTGATCTGATTGAGTTATATGCTGGATCTGTATGGCTTTTTTGTTTGTTTTCTCCAAGGGAAATCATAATAAAAGATGAGACTGAAAATAGGCATCCTGTCTGGCAGTTATAGATGCGTTACTATAAATAGTAGGACTTCTGTGGGCTTTTTGGATGCTACAATGAAATCAATCTTGTGATAATTATTCCACTCTAAAGAGCCGGAATATCAGCTTAGTCTTTTTCTTCTGCTATAATGAGTAACCTTACCGATAGTACAATAATTAGAGATCATGAGAACTCTATGTTCAGCATCTTCCATAAAAGTATGAGAGCTTAAATTTGATCTGCTCCCAATATGACTGCAGCTTCTGCCTAGGTGTGGGTACTCCTGTGGTTCTACTGCCAGCCATGTGAGAGAGTGCAGTTCTTCATCATAACGCAGGCAGCAGCCTTACCTCCCTGAGACAAAAACCTGCCTTGACATTTTGGTTTACTTTTGGAGAGAAGTGGAAGGAGAGTGACTTCTTTTTTTCCATATACTTTACACCATTTTACCAATACAGCTGCGTCTTACAGTTGACCAGCTTTCCTGTAAATATTGTCTTAGTAAATGGCTTTAGGAGAGTACTCTATTTACCCGTGGTCTTGAGTTCTGCATGTCTTATTTGGTTTTTTTTAATGCCAAAATAATTGAATTATGGAGGGCTTTTTGGGGAAAAAAGATAGCCCTGGATCACAGTTTAGATCCATATGCTCAATAACTTGGATTTTAATTTAGACTTAAATTCCCTGATAGACATTCTTTCAGGAAGCTCTGGAAAGCTTGAATTCAAATCCTATAAAACTTTGCATTGGTACCTTATATACAGTTTAGTTGTAATAATCTAAATGTTAATGTTAAGAGAAACTGGAAAACAGAATACCAAGCAGATGCCACTGTAATTTTAAATGTATTTTTAATTTCCTCTGTCGTAATCTAGAGTTTTGTCTTCAATTTTGATCAAGCCACCTTGAGAAAAGGGAAAGGAATAAGGCTAACCTGAATTTTCCTAGGACTAAGAAAGGACTTGCATATCATGCACATAAAAGCAATGAGTATTTGTTATTAAAAGGAAGATAGTTTTGAGAAGTCCAGTTAAGTTCCTCCACTAATGATATGAGAAGAAGTTTTCTGTTTTCCTACTCAGCATCACTCTTGAGTGTGGTGTGTGTGTTTAGCAGAGATGATGAACAGGAAGAGGAGGTGTGTTGTTAACACTGTGTGGCTCTATTATGGTTCTGCTTCAGGGGTCTGGAGGGTATTTGTACCTTCACGGTACAGGGTAGTTGCACGGGCACGTAATAAGCTGGGCAAGATAATGGACTGAATGGAAACAAAATCTTCCTGTGGATGCATTTAAGCATTTCTCATGTTTTGAATTTTTTGGATGCCCCTCCCTTGCCCAGTCTGGCAGATGCCACTTAAACATTTGTGTGCCTACCAGGATCAGTAATCACTGCTGGAAAAACTATTAATCCATGTACGTGCTTTATGTACATATAGATTCAAGAAGGGTGAAGGCTTCAGTGTAAAGCTTAAAAACGACTTTCCTAACACCTTCATGGGTATTAAAAATTATAGCTTTTAAGCCCAACTCTATCTATAGAAAAAGTATAAATAGGTTGCAGTGAGAGAACAATTTGTCACTAACAATTATTAAGGAACTTTACGGTTCAATCCAAGATATAGCCTTTTTCTTAAAAACAGAGAGGAGTGAGTTATTATTTTAGTTTTCATCTGGGTCATTTTCAAACATGAATAAAACATTTCCCTTGCCCAAACCATTCGTCTCCATGAAACCTTACTGAAGGGTTGCAGAAATGACCAGCAAAGGTGAAGATGTTCATGCAGATTTCTTGGTGATGGAAAGCCCTTTTAGAAACAAGAGTAGAAAGCAAAATGTGAGGAGAAATGCAACTATTGGGGAACAAAATGCAGTGCTTTACTCAAATGCATCTCAACCAAATTAGTCAGGCTCTGAAGGCTTGTTTTCAACAAAATATGTTCACTCAGATATCAAGAGAGTCCTCATGAGGAATTCCTGCTGTATATGACATCAGTCAGAGAACAATCTTCTTGTATTGAAATTGCTCTGTGAAAAGCTGATTTAAAGTCTACAGTGATTGTTACTGTATTATACGTAAGGGTACAGTGAAATGAATAAAGCTTTATTCTCTGGATACTGCACTTCAAAATTCACATTACATTAAATCATGTTGCTCAGCCATAAATTGGAGACATGCAAATTGAAGATGAAGATATACAGTCTCTTATTGCTGTTTTATTTGTGGCTGTGCTCATCCTACCTGCTTTCAATTAGTACTGCTTAAAAATCAACAGTGGCTGCTTGGAATGAAAATCACGAAAGCATCAGTAATTGAAAAAGTAGCTTGTATGAGCAGTATTTTGGGATATCTACTACAAATATTTGTAAGTAGGCACTGGCTCAACAGAAATCATGGAGGAATAATTTCTAATTAGAAAACTTCAAAGCTCATTTTTGGACATATAGATTACTTGGTCTGCTGGGCGCTTTTTTGATAATAAATCAGAAAGCTACCTTTAAAATGTGATGTAAAAACCCCTCCTTATATTTCATCAAACAATACTAAAGTTGTTAGTGATGTTTCCTGTTGGCTCAAAGAACATTCGCGAGGGTATATTGTAGTCACCCAATTACCAAGTTTTTGAAGAGAAGGAAATCTGTATTATATTCCAGAATAAATGCTTACAGAAAACAGAGACAAAACAAGGACTCAATTTAAATGTGCAGTAATCAGTATGGCTGTTAGTTATCTGTATAATAGACTGAATAATCTGAAAATAGCTTAATTTTGGAAGATTATTGGGGGACATTGCAAATACTAGTACTGTTACGCTTAATTTGGTTTTCTGATACCTGTTTGAGATTAAATTTGGGCTAGGTGGTACTAAGTCTGAAGCTCTATGGCTATTTTTTAATGGTCTTAGACAAAAACAGAGAAAAATGAGTTTATGAAAGAAGACTTTTTTTTTTTCTTTCTTTTTTTTTCTCTCCCATTTATGTTTCAGATTCCTGAAATATTTGATTAAAGTTAAGGAGTCTCTACTGTAGATCTTCATATACTTGCTTTTGTGGTCATCTTGATGTCAGTTAGCAGCATACCAGTCCTTGGTAGCATTAACAGGAGGTATTGCCCATAAGAACAGGGTTGTACAACATATTGCACTAATGATTCATGAGGTCCACAAAATAATAGATTAAAAAATCCTCCCGCTATTAATTTGAGTTATATGATTTCTGTGTATGTTATTTCATTTAGGCTTTAGAGAGATTAATTTACTGTAAGTGTCTGAATCACAACAGAAATGCTGATTGTATTGAAATTACCTTAAATGACTCAGAAAAAATGGGCTTTTAAAGTTGAGCTCCTCCTGCTTCTTTTTTAGTTCTATGGAAGGTTTCCCTGCTCTTCAGCACATTTTTTTGTCCTTATAAAATATTCAAGTTGGGCTTGATTTCTGGAGTTTCAGAAAGCCTTAATCCAACTTGGTATGCCTGGTTTTACACGTTTGGCTAGAGCATGGTTTTGCAGTTGGTATCTAAATATTTGTTAATTGAAAATTTGGGGCTAGGGAGAACTATATATGTAATTTTGGAACATGCAAAAATATCTGGGGGATTTCTGGCATGTAAAAAGTAATGTAGTGGTGCTCGGTAAATTTCCCACAGTGTGACTCTGATCCGTAGAAGTGGCTGAGGTACTGGTAGGATAAATCAAGTGCTGACAGCGTGGTGGTACTTCCAACAGACCATGCTGGCTTGTTGACATGTGTTGCTGGATGTAGCAGCAGATGCTCCTGCACAGGGCATTATTTAGGAACCGGATTAACAGAGGTGGAGTAAACTCCATGGAAATTAGCTAAATTGAAAATTTACCATGGTCACTGACTTTTGGCCATGACTTTATCTGGCTTTGTTAGCTATTACTCTAGAAACTTGAACAGATGAAACAAAATATGGTTGCTGTCTGTCCTCCTCAACAGGTGAATATCTGGTTTTGTAGTTGTGAATTTTCACAGAAAGATCACGTGTGCCTAGATTTGACAGATGTACGGGACACTGGGATCTGCTGGCTACCCTTAGGTATTCTGTGATGTGTAACATAGCAGGGAAGTGCTTAACATCAGCATGACTCAGCTGGCAAAATCAAATTAGTTTTACAAGAGTAGTCTGAAATCTTAATTCAAGCCTCTCATTCCAAAACCACATTTTTGACATTTTAATGATTTCTTTTGTCACCCAGTACATTTTGCTTAATTGCTGTGTGTATATATAGGCATTGCTCTGTAGAACCTGGAAAACTGTAGTCCATAGCAGCCAATTAACACTACTTAGCAGCTGTTAAAAAGGATAATTGCCTGATGTTAGCATCACGTAACATTATTTCTAATGCTAATTATGCCCAATTTACTCTCCCTAAACTCCAGGTATGTTTCCAAACCGTGGACTGATAACAGTAATATTTGTATGCATGCCAGCTATGGCTTGTGTAGATATAGTTTGAGGATTTTGTGGCTGCACTGGTAAATCGGAGCTGAATTGTGCCTTGCTGAAGGATCATCTCAGAAGTGCATGACACAAATGCTTTCTGAATGTAGATTGAGTGGTGTTAGAAGCTATCTGTTCCCTGTGGATTTTTAGCATCGGATTGAAATGTCAGAAGAAAACAATCCACAAAAAATTCCACAGGTCAGCATATAGCTAACTCTTTTGTTATGATGTTTTCTGGAAAATTGTTACAACAGAGTAATTCTCACCTTTTTCTATCAACTTTATCCTATAAGCCCATAGTCCTGTTCATTCAAGCCTTCTTGACTTCACCAGGAGTTCACAATGTGGAGAGCTTGTAAGATTACATCTTTTTTTTATATCTAGCCTCTTGATGATTTCTGTGAATTCCAGAAGGTGGTTTTCTTCAAGAAATATTTTAGTTTTATTTGCTCTGTAGCCACCTGCTAACAGCAGTCTAAACTTTTCCAATTTATATAAATTACTTGTTCTTCAGCTTCCGAACAGGTTTATATACGGAATACTGCAGCATAAATTACCCATTTAGAAAAGGTCTATTGAATGTTAACATTTTACATTCAGTACCAAATTGAAATAATTGCCTTAAAGGAAAATGCCTAAAACAAATGATGGTCATTGAAAATAGAAATCATACTTTCAAATAAAAATAGTTAGACAGTGCTTCAGAAGCTGTGGTAAATGAATGGCTGATGAATGGATGGTTTAGTTGGTAACTAGGAATTTATTAGCTTGTGTAGATTATGATGAAAGCTATCTGAGAAAATAATTGGTCTCATTTTGTGGAAATAAGGCGGTCCATTAAAATTGCTGCACATAATGATCGAAGGAATACTAATTTGTCTTCTAAATTCTTGTGATTTTTAGCACTTCATATACCCAAACCAGTCCGAATTCCAGCCTAAAGAGAGTAATTCAGAACATCTACAATATTTTATTGTTTGCATATATAGGTATCCATGGAAAGATACTTGTGCGTGTGTACGCACGTAGATAGCACAAGCCCCACTGTGAGCCACTGGCAGTCCCTCATGAGGTTACAAGTGCAGGCACAAATTGGTATATAGACATCAGCGGCTGGTGTGTGGTACTTACTGTTGATTTCAGGGGTGGAATCGCATTGATGAAAAGGGAGGTTGCCTTTCAAAGCAATGCCCAACAGATGTTACACAGAGCCTTTGAACACCTACATTTAAAAGAGGAGAAAGAATTGCATCTTTTCTTTGAGACGGTAAAGCAGTACCAATATGACTAGTCAGGAGACATGGAAAGAAAATGTTTTCCTATGTGGCATTATAGATGCCAAAATAATTCAGAGTAAGATGTGAATAAAATATATGTTCTTTATTTTCATGAAAGAAATAGGTAAAACTATTGGGGAAAATAGCAGACGGAGTGGAAATGCTTCATTGGCACTAATGTGTTTTCTCCACGTTTGACAGACAGTTAGATATATTTTGTCTTTTCAAATGTGCTATTGTGTATTTAGATCAATCGTCTAAATATGCAATTAACCAGGTTTACAATTAATCAAAATCTTGAGAGATTAATAGAGTATCATTATTTAATTTCATTAATAAGTTAGTGCCTCAACAGAATCTTTCATTGAATGATGTTTTTCAATACTGACATCAGAATCAGTTTCAAAATCCGAAATGATCTGCCATATGGAGGCACTTCTGAAAATGTTGCTGTGTGTTCTTAAGTGCATGAATACTGAAGCCTTTGTGTGTTGTATCTTCTGCAGTGATAAAGGAACGTGAGCCTATAAAACCAGACTTCCAGATATTCTAGTACGGACAAATGCGTGTGGGGAAAGTCTGAGTGAGAGAAGAGTAGGTGAAGTCCAAAGTAGTGCACATTTTTCTACATATTTTTGCATTTAATAAAATTATCTCATCATAACACTATATTCCCTTTCCCAGCCAGGCCAGGATATTTCATAAATAATTTCTGGGGTTTATTATTCTGTAGCAGAACCAGATATGTTTGTTTTAGTGAGCTTTCTTTTAATATGGAAAAATCAATGCTTGGGTTTTCAAAGGGCTCAGTACTTGGGATATCAAACTACCTTGACAGCAAGCACGCCTGTAAATGCAAAACTGCTAACCTCCTTCGTAACACTATGATTTATAAATCTCAGTGCTTTTCCGTTTTGACAAAACAAAAGGGTTTTTTTTTGCCTTTCCAATTTTTGAACTCTGCTGTGGTTGGACAACAGATCTTTTTGATTCTTGGTGCCAGGGAGGCTACCTTCTGTGGGTAAAATGAACTTTAAACAAAATATGACTTTGGTAGGCATAATTTTGAAGAGCGAAGGATCCTGCAATTTGGTGGCTTTTGAAGATTCTTCTTTGTCATCCTCGAAGTATTGCTTTCTCTGTAGAGGAGTATTTGATTTTGATGTTCATATTTTCAGAGCCCAGTGTCATCTTACACTTTTCCCTGTGTTTCTCTCCTTCTTAATATTGAGTGCTGGTAGGATTTCACAGGACTTTCTGTATATGAAATGCAGTGCAAATCTGAATCTTTCATCAAAAACTAGATTGAGTCTTGCCTTATCCTTCTGTCCCCTACTTCTGGTAGATTTGCAGGTGAGCATATTTATTGCCTAGGTTAAGCTAGTGTAGAAATTAACACCACTGTAATGCTTACCCGTGTCCTTAATGTAAACAGTGAACTAGGATGGAAATTCTTTAGTTTTGCACTAAATGGTACCATAAAATATGTATGAAACAGAAAAGGATAGAGTGCCTACATGAAAATAGTTATGTGTATGTGTAATGGCTTCCCATAGATTGAGACAAATATACATAGCTACTAAGAAATATTCCCAAAGTTGAACAAAGATTGCTGAGCAGGCTTAGAAGGTATATATGTGCCTATGTACTGGCACGTAGGAGCTTGCTAAATTACACAGGTTTTTAATATATAGATGACGAAAGGAAATTTCCTTCCCAAGCCTGCTCCTGTAGTTTTAAAAAGCCTTACCCTGCTGTCTTTCAATCCTTGTGCTGCTGCAAGACCTTCAGAAGACCAACCACTTCTGCAAAGCAGAATCATCACATGCTGTGGTTTTTAAAGCTGCTCTTGTTTCAGCTAAGCATTTTCAGTGTGAAAAATCTATCAAAGTCGCCCAGTTTTCTAAGGATTTGATGTGGTGGCTCATGTAACAAGAGGTTTGTTCCATGTAAAACAGCTGAAATCATCGTGTGATCGTGCTGCTGCTTCTTGACACTTCCAGGAGTGGATCTTTCAGCTCATCTTTACTCACACTTCTTGTTTTATATGTACTCTTTTGATGATGCCTTTGGTTTAAAGACTCTGGGCATTTGCAAAGTGCAGTTGAGAACTTATTGGTCAAAATCAGATGGGTGCCTGTGAAGGGGGACTGCACGTGAGGCATTTCCTGCAGCCACATCTGCAGGTCAAGAGGAGAAAAAAAAAAAAGGAAACTCTCTTTAAAGACCAGAAAGAGTTGTGATTGCAGCCTTCCTTCTCATGGAGGTGTTAGCTACCTGGCATTTGTGGGGAAGGTGGCATGGAGGTATTCAAAACCTGTTTGGACAAAGCCTTGAGCCTCCTGGCCCAAACCCAGCCTTGCTCAGACAGGGCAACAGGACAACCTCCAAATGAACCTAAAGCATTAAGTGACTCTGGTCAAGACTGTGAGGTGACACTGGGTGGGTCAGTGTTGACTTCCCTGGGAAAGTTCCTATTACTGTGGCAAAGTCAGAAAGGAAGAAGCTTTTGACTCTGGATTGCACCTACTCTCGGGTATCTGAATAGAAAAATGCCTTCTGTTTTCTGGGATAGCATTTGTGAAAATGGTGTTTTTGAAAATAACTCTTGAATTGAATGCAAGTTTCTTAGGCAATAAGACTTGTTATACAAATGAAAATATCCTTTACGGTCAAAATTTACTGTCTTGCTCATGCCAGCATCTGTTTTTCTTGTACTACTTAATCAAAGGGTGATGCTTCTGGCAGAAAACCTAAGAGTCTGTTATGTAGCAGGAAAAACTCAAACTGAATTTAGCTCAGCATCCAAAAATGCAGTTCCTTGAAAGATCCTGCTTTACTCCGAAGACACTGCCTGCTTTCCAAAATGCCTGTAGCAACTCATTTGTCGCTGAAGTAAATGGGCAGAAGGTTGAACGAAGGCAGAGGAACGAACCGAGATGACGGATGGTGAATGTCCCTCAGCTTGAAAAAACAACCTCCTGTGAGTAGGGCCAGATCCTGCCAGGTGCTTGAGGCTTTTCAGTGTCTTTGTCTCCAGGTCTTCAGCATCACATCTTGAGAGAAAATCTGCAGATATTTAGTAAATGAGGTCATCCTGTGAATTAACCAAAACAAATCTTTCCTGTAAGGAAATAAGCTGATAGTGGCAACTGTGGGTGTTTGGTCTTCTCCTGAACTGAACTTCGGATAAATATGAGGGATGTTAAAAGGAGTATTGTAGCTTTCCTAAAAGCTGAACTGATCAGTGTGATTTTTCAATTGCTTTTGTTTGTGCTGGAGGTGATGCTTGTTGTCCTATTCCCTCCCTGACAGTCTCACCATGGAGGAAGATTATCTGATGGTAAGGAGAGACTTATCAGTCAGTCTTTCAATTTAAGAAACTGATGATACAAGCAAATATAATATCGACAAAGTCATTCAATAAGGTAATAATAATAAGTTTTATAACAGCAAGATTTTTTCCAACACGGGGAAAAAGTAGTTTAAAGCAAATACTTGCTGGAGTCTTAATACTTGTTTAAGCTGGACCTGAATATTTTAATTTATGCTTTCCCCTTCAAAATATATTGGAGGGAGGGGCAAAGTTCTTCTCTTCTGTAGAAGAATATGGTGTAATACTGTATTTTGTCAGATAAGCTCTTTTCCAAAGCTGCACTTTCTACCACCAGCAGGAACGCAGGTTTAGTCCATGCAGTGCTGGGGGGTAAATAAAGTTAGTTTTTTCTGGTCTTCACCAAACTACTTCCCCAAGTTGAGTTCAGAGTGGGACATGGTCAAATGCACATTGCAGCTGGGAAAGGGGAGATGGCAGTGGAGGGACCACTTGGCAGCTGAGGCAGTGCCTGCCCATGAGCCCTGCTCTGCTTCACCCCAGTCTGGAGCCAAGGAAGTCAAAACTAATTGTATTACTGTTTAGCATGAGCTCATAGTAAGCAACTGAACAGCTTCTGGGCTGTAACAGATTGCAGGAAGACATAAATAAAAAGAATGCCAAACGTAGAGTTAATAAAAAATGCTGCTGTGTGCTGTTCAGGACAGTTGCAAGTAAATCCCCATGGTTTTCCAGCCTTGAAATTCCAAAGGATGGAGAGTACCAATCCAGGATCCTGTGTGTTCTGATGGCTGCTAGTGCTGCGGTTTGTTGGAATTGCTTAAAATAGAGGAACTGATGAAAGTGAGTTGTTTCAGAGGCTAGAAACTATAAAGCCATAGCATTTTGATTCTTTGCCAAGCAGTAACTGCAAGTATGAGTGTTATTGGTAAAAATAACAGAAGAAAAAGATATTTGAGGTTGTGGCCTCATCTGTACGCCAATGTATCAAACAAGGTATTTCCCTTTGAGTGGAAAAAACAGTTTTCTAAGGAGTGGAAGAAAACGTTCAGAAGTTGTGCCTGACAAAGTCTTCATTAAATGCCATATGTAGACTGATAGCCTCAATATAATACAACCTGTATTTTATGTTTCTGACAATATTAGAATATGAATATTAAGCATACTCTATACTCTGCCCTTTGCCTTGACAGAGGTCTTGTCCAGGACTAAATTAATTACTTAATGTCTTTTCTATCTTGCAGTTGGGAATTTTAGGCTTTGGAGGTAAATAGGTTTTGAAGCAATCCAGTAATAGGCTTACAAGGCTGAGAAGCAACAGAGCCAAAAAGTGAAAAATCAAGAGGCTGGACCAATTATACGTTCTTGAAAAGTTAATCAGTTCATGACAACAGCCTTGAATCTAAATAGCGGCTCTGCAGAGGAGTTTGCATCAGGTTGATATTTTGCACCATGTACTCTGGTATGCAATATTTATATAGTTCTATGTTGTACATTTAATATTTGTGGTTAAATACCTCTGTAATAAAGAGGTAATGTGATTTTAGCAGGTTTTCCAGAATTACATGAAAAGATGAGGTAAGTGTCCTCAAAGAGCCCCTCCAAAGTAGGTTGTGACTGCCCTGAATTTAGAGGTCTGTCCTCTATTTTGATTCAGTGCTGAGATGACCAAGGCATGATGGAGTCACTGACCGCAAATTCCCAAGAGAGGATAATGCCAAAGGACTAACAGTGAAGGCTGAGGTTGGTTCTTCTAAGCCTTGTCAAGGAAGATGTCAGTGTTGGTGACAGTGGTTTCAGTGGTGTCAAGAGGAAAAGCAGAATGTGAGAGGGTCGCTGGTGGCTTCAGGGTCTGGGCGAGAGGCCGCAGGAGTTCAGATGGTATCTGTAGAGGGGTCTGAGGTTCATGGTTGCATCAGAGGAGGAAAGTTATGGGGGGGGGGGGGAAATATTAATGACAAATGGAAAAAGAAAGAGTTGGGAATGAGAAAAGCTATGTGATAATGTTACTAACTGAAACAAAAAAGTAAGAGGATAAAAGTAATATTACTGAGATACTCAAAAGCGTTTTGCAGCAACTGGTAAAATGCAAGTGTTAATCTGCAAAAGGGGCTGCTGGTATTTTGTTTTTCCTGTTGCCTATCTACATGGTAATTTAGTTTCCTTAGGGCTGAAATTCATTTGATTAATTACAATGTTTCATTTCAATATGGTGGTAGCTAAGTATACCTGATTACCAGTAGCTTGTATGCAGGTATATATTGAGACCTTTTTACCATGAAATGTCTGGAAAATTCTAGAGGTGTTACTAAATAAAACATTAACATCTGGTGTAGAGTAATACTTTTGGATATTAAAACTTTACTGCCTTTGAAATATTTAAGTTTCTTTGTGTTTTAAAGTACGTACCTGACTATGATGTATGTAGGAAGGAGGGCGTCTGGAAGCCTGGCAATTTAATAGATGCTACTGAACTGTGCAATAGCACAAAATTAAGGCAATCTGGCCTTTTGGTATAAACGCGGTGACATATGTACTGCTGAATTTCTTCCCTGTGGGCGCAGTTAGAAGCAGCAGACACTGGTTCCCATGGAGGGCGCGTAGTTCCAGCCCCTGCTGCACTGTGGGCTCGCTGCCTTCCCACCCGCCGCCCGCCAGGGTGCCCTCCTTGGCCGCATGCAAATCACCTGTAATGAAAGACCTTATGACAAAATTGAAAGTGCAGCCATTGGGTGTGAGGTTAGCAGGCATGGGGAGGGATGGAGACATTCCCGTAGCTGGATTTACGATCCTCTCAGTTCCAGGATGCTCCGCCGGTTTTAGTAGGGTTGAGGACTTGTTGACAAATACTCCTGTTACGTTATCAGTTCCTAAAGCGTTTCTTTGAGGAATCTTCTTTGCAAGAACTGCAGGTGAATTAACTAAGAATGGGAATTAATTGCAGCCTCTGATTTGCATAGGGCAGTGACATGAAAGGGAAGGGGGTAGGAACGGGCTCTGGCAGGGAGCACTGATCTTGAAGAAAGAGATGATGAAATACCTTAGAATTCATTTCCTGGCAGACTGTAATGATGGGCTGGTATTAGAGAGTGAATGACTTGCAGTCCAAAACCTTGGAAAACAAAATTGCACCAAACTGAACCAAGATTTGTTTTTTAATTAACAGGTATTTGGTGAAGCAAATAAAAGCCCCCAAAATATTTACATAGACTTGCTCCAAATGTCTCAGTATTTAATTACGCTAAAAATGTGTGGAAAACTGTTTGAATTTCTTGTTTTTCTCTTCTCCTCTGCCATCTTTCAATGCCTTAAACGTCATGTGTTGATTGAAAGCTTACAGTCCCTATGTGCTTGTTGAATTTATAGTAATATTTTTACCTAGAAATTAAATATGTGGAGGTAATTCAGATTTTGGTTTTTTTTAACAGAAAGAGGTAATCTCTTTCATCATTACAACGTTTTGCAACTCATATATTCAGTTTCATGGCTTGTGCATCATTATGTCTCACTAGGTTGTGAGTACTTACTGCTTGTTAACCAGAAATCTTGTGTTTTACATGGTGAACTAGGAAAGAGAAAAACATGTAAAAATACTTTTTTTTTTTTTTTTTTGCATTGAGATACAAATTTCTGCTACACTCTACAGCCCCTGTATTATGTGTGTTAGGAATATAGAAATAATACTGGTGACTCTAGTTAATTTCCAACTTGCTGAACAACATCTTATAAGATTTTTGTATAGTGACTCTGTTTTTATTTTAATAACTTCCTAGGAAAATTTCTTCTCTTACTCGGTATTGTGTACTTATATGGAAAACACCGATAATTCTGGAAAAGAACCTTAAAGGGAGGGTGTAGGTCTGTGAATCTTAATTGATTCATAATTGCGTTAGTATGGATCAGATGCTCTTCCCAGGATAATTTGTCTGGTTTTAAACATGTGGCATTTTTTTTTCCATATAAAAAATGATAAAGGAAATCCGTCTTTTATGAATTTCTGAATCCTGTTATATTTTGCGAATTTACATCACCTGCTTGTCCCTTTCCTAGGAATGCTATTAGCAATGTGAGAAAAATGAACTATGGGTGATAAAACTAAAGCAATTATCAGATCAAATTTTATGAATATGAATTATTGGGGTGCTCTTAAGGACTTGCCTCATGCTTTCTGATGATACTAAATACACAACTCCTCTTTAGAAAGCTTTTGTGCAGTATTTAATTCCAAACATATCCACCTCTACTTACATCTATTCAGGCTGGTGACCTTTAGCTCCCTGTTTGTTTTCAAGCGCATCAGTATCTCCGATTCCCGCAGTGCAATGATGTTATAGGGACTGTGTTTCAGGCGGTGTCAATGGATCTGTCCGCTTCTTGTTAATGAACTAAGCGGATCATGTTGAATAAATACAATTTACAGGCTTTGATGTGTTCCCCCTTTGCACCCAACTTTTTCCATTGTTTTTCCACAGGCAATTCCACATCTGCAGAGGTGTCTTTGCAGAGCCTGTAGCTGCTGTACCAGCAAGTTGGGCAATCAATGGGGTTGGAGCACACTCAGCCCATGGTGTGCCACCTCGGAGGGGTGCACTAGTCCAAGCCACATTTAGCTCCTCCCATGCTAAACCTATAATGTTACCAGTCAGGATTTCTATAGCCCAATCTTTCAGCAGCAGATTGATTTGGTGAAACCAATTATTGAAATCTTGGCTGTCCCCAAACTGCCTGCTGCCTCCTACCAGAGACGGCTCATATTTAATGGCCAGTCTCTGAGTCACTTCTTTCTCTTTGTCTCCTTTGTGGTCTGCCCTGCCCTTGGGCTATCACATTTAATACATGATGAAGTCCTGCATGTCTGCATATCTGCACACACCCCTTGATTTCTTCCCGAAGAGATTGATAACTTCTTCTGTCATCTCTGAATAAAATGCTTCTCTTTGCTATGTGAACTGCACAAATTGTGTTTGTCATGCTGGTATGTTACGGAGGGGGAAACAAATGAGTAATAGGTACCAAACAGCAGCCACAGAGGTGGGGAAAAAATTGTTTTCCTTACCGCTGGAGCAGCTGTATCCTCAGCACCAGAGAATGAGTCCTGTAAAGCTCCTTCTGTTTGATTTTGCTTGATGGTTTTAGGTGGCCAGACTGAGAGCAGGACACGGGACCTCCCCGAGTTGTACACTTGACAATGAAGGAAAGCAAATCCAAGATGCATTTCTACACATACAGACTTTAAAGCAGCTGATGCTGGCTTACTGAAAAATAAGAATTCCTTCCCAAAACTATCTGGAGATGCACTTCTCTTTAGCATTTTCTATTAACCAATTTATTAATCCTGTACTCGGTGTGTAGCTCTTATGGACTTTATTTGTAATGTGTGTCTGACATCCCCTGCATAGTAGGGGAAAATTCAGCACAGCCTGAATCTGAGTTTCTTTCTGGTTCATCTGGAAGCAGATATATGTAAGTCACTTGTGTCAATTTGAAATCGTGTTCTGCCCTAAGTCCTTTTGTGGAATTTTGTCTAAAACTGTAATTCTGATTCTCAAGTGACCCTATGGCTCTGCCTTCATGGCTGTTTAAGATTATGAGATATATATTGATATCTTTGAGTTAAATTTCACTGTGTTAATTGGAATACCTTGTTGACTGCAAGCCATGATGACAGGGGCTCTGTTTCTGGCTGAGCAAGTATCTCGGAGAGCCTGAATGCTGGGGAAAATAATTTCACCAGCTCTTCAGCTTCTCTGCCTAACAGCTTCTGACCTGCCTTGCTTACACCTCTGCATGATATAACCCCAACAGGTATTGGTGTACAGACAGATTGTGCATCCTTTTGTGTTGAGCCTTTAGCAAGAACGTGTAGCCCAAGCGAGCAGGGGTGCCTTTTAATTTTCTAGAACAAAGCAACACCTTTTCACTGTTATTTCATGCTTGTTCTCCTAGATTTCCACTATCTAGTCCACTAGCTCAGCAAAAGGCAGCATATGTTTTCTGGCTGGCCAGCCTGAAGCTATCTGTAGGCTGGCTGGCCAGCTGGGTAGCAGGTATGTGCATTCACATTGGCCAGCTGGGAGGGATATTCCATTTTGGCCATCTGGCTGCTGTCTCTTAAGAGCAAAGAAATAAGTCAAAGACCTGAGTATTGGCAGCTGGAAGGCCTAACAAGTGGATGAGAGACTGCATGTGGAAAATGGACTTTTCAGATCTGCTTTGCATGCTTCTAAGAATCTAACCAGAAGATATTTTTTTTCAGTCGAAAGATTTTCTTTTGAATTTTTCAAGTTCTGATAAGGAATATATGGGTTTTACTCTATCTTGACATTTTTACTGAAAAAGGAAGTTGTATTTCCTTTTATTGATGTATGACAGAATTACCCATTCTATGCTATTTTAAAAAATGTAAAGGAAAATACCACTTTGTACTGCCTGAACTATCATTGTTCTTTTCTATATGAGAACATCTCTGAGTGTTGCAATGTAAAAGCTCAACATTTGGATCCTACATTTCACTTCACCAGATGCTCTATTCTTAGGCTGCATCAGATGTGAATAGTCAAGCTATATGTTTGTGGAGGGGATTTTACCCACAAGGCAGAATATGTGAAGTGTATAACACCTCAGTGTTATTTTTTTCTGGGCTAAAGATTGTTTCTATGTACAATTTAATAAATATGTGTATCAAGCTGACTATCACACAGTTCAGATTCATATTTTCAACATGTTATATTTTCAGTGTTGTCTTCCATTCTTACTGTCTAGAACTTTGGGCATTTTATTTGCCTATGCATTGATTATTGATTTAAAGCCATGCAAACCAAGGTTATTGAAGGTTTAGCAATAGATAGGCTGTTTATATATGTGAGTACAGTATGTCTTTTTACTACTGTTTTGTGACTTGAGTTTTTTTATCCATGCAACAATAAAGATGAGAAGAATTGGTGTACCTATTCCTAACTCAGAGGAAATGTTGGATTTACAGGTAATGATTTACTGACAATAGGTGACCTTTATGTATATAAGCATCTAGAACCATTTAAGCTGTTTCAAATACCCATGCTGGGTGGGCCTGTCTGCTGCCTTCTGGAGTGGGACCTGGTACCCTACTGGGTACCTGTACGTAGTCAAGGGAATAAATCCATTCCTATGTCTCATTTCTAGCTGTGGTACTGCCTGGGAACAAACTCAGCTTTTAAGGGTCTTGCTTAATATTTTGTCATTTGTCTCCCACTGCTTTTAATATCCTTCAGATGATCAATACAGCTTTTCAAAGCAGTAAGCAGTTCTAGTGAAACAGATCTATTAATTTAATGAAATTAGTGTGTGATAGCACAGTCCATGTATGTGTGCTGATACTGTTGAATTCTGACTGAACAAAT
This sequence comes from Gallinago undulata, assembly GCA_026546715.1. NCBI lineage: Eukaryota > Metazoa > Chordata > Aves > Charadriiformes > Scolopacidae > Gallinago > Gallinago undulata. The sequence goes on along the minus strand of JAOTQQ010000052.1, from coordinate 7,156,918 downwards.
ATGACTGAGGCTTTTATCATTGACTTCACGGAAATTGGTTTGTAAGTTCTCTACAATACATCAACCCTTCTTCCCCTTGGTTTTCCATCTGAGTTTTGTACAGTTTCCTCTTCCTTCGTACTTCTGTGTCTTCTCCAATGCTTCCTTTTTACATTTTTCCATCATTTTTATGCGTACTTTCTGCCCTCTCTACCATTTATTATAGCTTTCTGGAAAGATATTTACTCTTTTCCACGTGGTGTACAGCAAGTACAGACTTAGCACTTTATTTAGTTGGACTGGAATTTCAAAAGGAGCCGGATGCATTTTGACAATTCTTTTGTGTTTGAGAGCTTGATTTTAATGGGTATCTCCTGAAAAGCTAAGTGCATCATAACTGTATGTGGACAGTCTTTCCCCGTCCTACCCATCTCCTGATGGGAGAAGAGGCACTGCACCATTGCAACTGGGTGAAGAAGAATCACCTCTTCATTGATAGTGTTGTAACAGTTGGGCATAAGATGTAACCTCTGTCTTGGTTCCTTGTCCAAGTCTAAAAAAACCCCAATCTTTGTCTTAAAAAAAAGAAAAAAAAAAACCCTCACCAAAACCCCACCGAAACCAGCAGCAACAACAACAACAAAATACCAAACCAAGACCAAACAACAACAGCAAAAAGAAAAAAACCAGCAACCAACCAAACATAAACTTTTTATGTATGTCTTTACACTGTAAGGAAACTTTAATAAAACTCTTCAATGAGAAAGAAGCAAATAGCTGTGGTTGTACACACTGCGTGTTGCCCTGCTACCTTCAGGAGGTAGGAAGTTGTAGGAAGTCTACATTGAGAAGATTCAGACGATTAATCTCAGACCCCAAAACACAAAAGTACTTGTGCAGATAGCACCTTGAGTGTGCTGCCTTCCCAGTGTCTGTAGAGCTACACATATTAGATTAGAGAGGAGGGGATCGAGAGAATTGAGAATTATTATTTTTTTTTTAGGATAAGATAGGTGGAGCATTGACCAGACGGGCAGGTTGCACTGATGGTGCAGGTAAATAATGAAGATAAACCACCATTTCCCTCTCCATAAATTAGCAAGTGGCATTTCCCCTTAATATCAAGCTTTGATTGGTTAGCTAAGACTATAAACTAGTTTTAATTTATAACTATTGTCAATTATTATAATAGACCTTTGTCTTCTGCATCTTCACAGATCAGTAGCAATTTATCATCTGCTTAATTGCATAAAAAATTTCTCCTCAGTATTGAGTTAACCAGGGAAGCAGATTCTTCCTTTTGATCCTAAGGATATGAGCTGCAGTGGGGAATTTCCACTGCCTTCTGCCTGAAAGCCAGATCGTACCTAATGACTCACTTGCTTTTAATGAATACTCTTTAAACAAAAGAGAATTTAATTCAGAAGGACGATGCAAGGATGATTCACAATTCAAATTAGAAATTGCCTAGTCATTTAATGGTATCAAACCAAAATACATTCATATCTTTTTGGCTTAAAACACTTTCCTTGTGAATAGTTGCATTCTTGCAGCTTTGCACTTGTTTTGCTGTGCAATTGTCAGGGCAGACATCCCTTGAGGAAAAGTTGCTGCCTAGCTCTGTGCTCTGGGATTTTTCTAATTAAAGGTTACCAAGTGCTTGTTGGAAAGTTCACGAGCAAGGGACAAAAAGCAAGCAAGCAGCTTTGCTGGAAAGAAGAACAGGGAAGTGAGAACTGGCATGTGATCCTTCAGGGAAATTGGAGCCATGTGTCACGATGATCCGACTGCAGATACCAGTTTGAGGTCATGCCTGGAAGCTGAAGAGCTTGAGGGAAGCAACAGGAGACATGCATCTGCTGACTGTTGATATCTGTGTAATTATCTCCCCTCAAGGATGCTGAGTGAGCTCTATGGCTGCCCCCTTAATGATTGCAAGCCACAACAGTCTTGGAGTAGCCACCTCTTTTCTCCCAGCCACCTCAAAAATGTTTAGCGCAAGCGTATTGTCCTTAGTGCTAACTGTTTCTATATATCTGAACTTACTGTATCTTGCTGTTTGCTGATGAAGAAATGATACTGATAGGTCAAAGGAAACATTCCTGAAAATCCTTTTACTGTCCTTCCCAGGTGCTCCTGGTGGAATTCCTATGCTGTGCCGTGTCTCTGGTACAGGGTATGGATGTGATCTGAATCTCCTCTCATCAGATAATATTTTATAGATGCCTAAATTCTGGTAGTATTTTACAGATAGGACTGGAAATGCTGATTTTCTGAGGAAATCAAACCCAGCAGTTGTCTGAGTGGAATCACCCCGTGCAACTGCTAAAAGAGTTTTCTCATTTAGCAAAAGCTGGAACTGCAAAGAGTGGCCATATGCTAGCTCATAAAGGCAGAGATACCAAACAAATAAAAACCCACCCTGCACCAGTGGTAGCCACATTCAGGTGGGAAACCAGGAGGGCTGCGGCTGCAGGGGGAAGATGGACAGTAGCTGAGTGACTCACACTGTGTCCACACCACTGTAATGGGAGTGAGTCTCTTCCCTTCAGGCTTATCTACTGAAATTTAAGGTGGGAAATGACTCCTTAGAGAATGGGAGGCAGATGTAGATGTAAGGTGTGTAATTGGAAACAAATTAACCTGCCAGCATATACTAATTTTATTGTTTATGTTACAGGAAATATAAATGAGAAAAATGAGATACTTAGGTTTTCTACCCAGGTCTAACTTTTTAAATTGTCAATTGATTCAGTAGCAGACAGGCAGGCATGGCTTGCTTCTGCCACTAGGTAGCCGTAACTCTATCCTTCAGCCTATATTAACACAAAAAAGACCTTATTCCTTTGGATGATTAGTATAAAAAGATGTCTGTGGATGTGGATCTCTGGATTGAGCCTGCAGGCTTTGTTGCTTCAATACAATTCGCTTAAAGTTCTGTTCAAAGTGAACATTTACTTTAGAAATAGACAGTGCGTACTTTTCTTTCATAACTATAGAAAGTATGCATATATCTAATAAAATATGAAAGGTCCTATATCTTATTCATGAATGCTGAAAGTTGCTCAGCAGCAGTCTTCAAATACACCTCTGCAAGTATCTAACTCTACAATTTATGTGACAAGTAATGACATGCTAACATCTTTGAAAGTTAAGTATTTGTGTTAATTATTAAAGAGAGACATTTCAAGTGACAGACTGGATGAATATTCTCCGGAAAGCCACCTATCTTCTGTTGACAAAAAAGAGAAGTACGGAAGCTCTGTGAAATATTTAACTATATAACTTATAATTTAGTTCCTATGTACTACCTCTTTAAATATATTGGACTCTGATGTCAGATGAAAGCAGATGTCATTCTTTAAACAAGTTTTGTGGCATGTTGCAGAAGAGACTGTCTATAATGGCAGCCTGTGCTGTCTGTAGAGACTTTACTTTTGTTTGTGTTTGTGTTTTTTGTTTTGTTTTCTGTTTGTTTTTTTTTTACCCTAATGCTTTTCCACTGCTGAAACGGACTGACTGGGTTTTGCTGAAATAGTGGTGTGTGGAAATGAAATTACTAGAAAATCAACATCAAGACACGGAGGCTGCAGTGCTTGTGCTTTGGGTTTACTTGAATTTCTGAGAGGACCTGCCTGCCATCTGACACTGTGGGGACTGGCAATTTCGTGGCAGATCCTGGGTAGAAGGAGGGCATGACAGAGTTGTTTCAGTCAGAACTTTTCTCCTAGACCCTCTGCAGATCAGGTCTTTTCTCTATGTCGGCCATAGCTCCAAGTACCCTGCAGGAGTACTACCTCCCTCTGTCCTAGGCGGAGGCAGTCGAACATGGCGGCACTCCAGGCCTGAGGGGATTGCAGGCCTGTCCTCCTGCTGCTCCTCCAGCCCAGAGGTGTAAAGGCGGGGCCCTGCTTCTTCCACCGTGTGTATCACCCCAATCGGCCAGCACCTGGGACATCTCTAAAGGAGAAGTAGGTGTGTGACCAGGTCCTTTGTGGCTAATGGCTGCTTGCCTCACAAGATGGTGTGTGAGCAGAGGCTGGGATGGGGTATGTGCGTAGGATTAGGAGACTCCATTCACAATGCCTGACCAGAGCTTTTTCCTCAGCCGTCGCCTTGAGCTGACATCCAATTCTAGCCTTGAGTTTCATCTAAATGTGAATTTTTCAGCATTATTGAGTGTAATGGCCAACCCATCCATGACCCTTCCCTCAGGCTGGAGAAGGCCTCCAGGAGACCTTGTAGCCCCTTCCATCCCCTAAACGAGGGTCTACAGGAAAGATGGGAAGGGACTCTTTATCAGGGAGTGTAGCGATAGGACAAGGGGGAATGGTTTTAAACTGAGAGGGTAGATTTAGATTAAATATTAGGAAGAAATTCTTTTCTGTGAAGATGGTGGTCTCTTTACTGAGAGACTGGCCCAGATTGCCCAGAGAAGGTGTGGCTGCCCCATCCCCTGGAGGTGTTTAAGGCCTGGATGGAGCTTTGAGCAACCTGGTGTAGTGGGTGGTGTCCCTGGCCGTGACGGGGGGGTTGGAGCTAGGTGGTCTTCAATGTCTCTTCCACCTCTAACCATTCCATGACCATGGCCCACAGCAGCTGGGGGATCTCTGTGTATGGCATCAGCTTGTACTGCTTTTACTTCATGTAGTTGCTGAACTGTGCTGGTAACAAATCTATTTTTCACAGTTACTGGTTAAACACTAGTCTTGATTTATATTTCATTACTGCCGTTATTGTTAGTTGGTGTTTTTTGTGCTATATATATAAATATTGATGGCTTTGGGGCTTTTGCTTCAGCCGGTCTGCTGGTGTGTAGCACAATGTGCCCTCCACAGGGAGAATCCTCATGGAAAACCAGAATTGAACAGATCTCTTTAAGAGTCTTCTTTTCAAATTTTAATCAATTTGTGTAACTATAAAGCAAGAAGATTTTGTTTCAAAGGTCTTATCATGTGGTATTAAAATTCTTTAGAAATAATGGTATGCACTACAATGCTGTTTAAGTTTCATACCTTTTATATACCAGCAGGCTTATTCATGCTCCAATATTCCCAGAAATAATAAAAAGTCAGAGTAGGGAGATCTTACATGGCAAAAAATTCAAGCTCTTGCACCTAATTTTTTCTAACTCCTTCGGAAGTCTCCTCTCTTACAAACTGACAGGTACTACCAGATATGATCTGTAGCATCTTTCATATCATTCTGGTACATGGCAAAGGAAAGTAATGTCTTTCAGGGAAGAAGACATCCACTGGTCATGAGAACTCTTTCAGATTTTTGTAGGAGTACAATAATCTTGGAAGCATGTTCCTCATGAAGATGCCACAGGGAATGTGATTTTAAAACAATTTTTTTGTGCTTCGGAGCTGTGAGTGAGTTTGTTGCCCTAATCTGATTTGTTATGTGCTTGTTGTAGCTGCAAGCTTGATTCTGAACAATGTGCGATCTCGCTGTATAAATGTTAAGGCAATGTCAAGTAATTTTCTGCTTTAATTTAAAAATATAAATTCTTTTATCTGTTGCCTTGTGTTTAGTGATAAACATCAATTTCACTATCAACCCCACTCACAAGTTAGGTATGCATGTAGCAATAATTTAGATTCTGTATAATATGTATGGAGAGGATGACACTGTACAAAATTTGCCTGAATATTGGCTTTCCCATTTAAGTAGTATTTTTCATTGCTAAATGTGTGAAACTTTTCTACCTAATATCACATTTGACTTCACTGTCATTTTTTTTTCCTGAATATTAGAACCAAATCAATATTTTTAATTGTCCAAGGAGGCAGTCATCCATCTCTATATGCACCACCTAATGGAAGTGATAGCATTTGTGTAGCAGTTCTTCATAAAAGCAACCTGATAATTTCACTTGATATGATATTTGGGATTTTCCAAGGAGTTGAAGCATGGTCCTTTCATACTTCTTTTTTGCAAAGAAGTCTGTATTTCTGCATTGTTATATAGAATTGCTATTTGGTTGTGATTGTAATGCACTTTTTTTAGTTACCGCTTCTCTTTAACAAAGTGAACATAACCAGATGTTTGGCTTCCTGGGGATACAGTGATGATAAGTTTATTTTATGTGTATGTGCAGTTAAGCATACAAAACATGCTTGTAACTTCCCTAGCAAGAACCATCAGAAAACACTGACAATTTTTTTAGAACTGTGAGGCAGTGTTATCTTTCTGATAACTGGCATTATGATATTGGTGTATAGATACCTAGAAGAAACTGATGGTGCATGATTTAGAGATATTTAAATATTAGGATCTACATTGGCTGAAGTACCATGCAGAAGTTGAATATAGCCCAGTTCCTGTTGAACCAGAGCAATTTTTGTAGATGGAAGAGATTTATTAAGGTTATAGAAATATTGCAGTGTGTAAGGTTATGCTTTTCATTTATTTCAGTGAAAATAAGGTTTCCCAAAGGAGTCAGACTGACATCCAAGGAAAATGAAATACTGTATTTTCTCAGCCATGAGCACAGATAGTGACAGAAAAATCTTCTCCTCACCAATTTGTACCTATAGAAGAGGAGGCACATTTGCCATTTCAGCTGAGGGCTCTGATTAAAGCTTTGGTTTACAGCAGTATGAAAAGTGCTGTACAATGTGTGCTCTTGGGCTCTTTTAGGAATTTAAGCATCTAAGTAAGCCTGTGTATGTGTTTGCAGTGTCATTCAGGTTGGAAGGGACTCCATATTTCTTTGACATCCTCAAATCCTACACTTGTCAGTCCTAAAACATAAAATTTTAAAATTCCTAGGCATCCTACTAATACCACCTTTTAGTGGAGTCTCTCAAGGAATGTTCCTTAATCTGTCTAATGGACTTATTCCAAACATCCTTACCAAATTAGACTTTGTACAGAATACAGTGAGAGATGAGAAGATTCACTTACCGGACGGCTGATTCCTTGTATTTAGTAACCCCATCACTAGACAGTGTACGTCCACCTATGTGATTTTTACCTTCCGTTAATTTTGTGTCTTTAGCATTTATTGTTAACTTATGCCCTTCTTTTGTGGTAAGATCATTACTAAAAATAATAAGGTTCCTTGGAAGTATTCAGAAGGATTCATGTGACTTGGTAATTCAGCAAAACCCACTGGTGTTTTCCAACTAACATTTCCTTATAATTAAAAAAACCCTCCTAATATTTTCAGTATAACTAATATCAGTCTCAATTATACCATTTCTAGTGAGTTATTGAAATCCAAACCAAAGGATTATTCTTTTATTTACTTACAGAAGATCTATTCTGTGGCTTTGTTTTACATTGTAAGAAAGCTAGTCAGTGCTGTGTTGGGTTTCAATAAGGAGTGAAGCTACAATTGTCTGAGAGTAGCTGATATATCAATTTAAATATATTTGGCCATTAATTAAGTCTCCTCCTTTTTGCATGCAAATAGATTTCTCTCCAGGGAATTAATTACAGAACAAATTTCAAGCTAATCTATCTTTGCAGTCCAATGTAATGTTAAGCTATAAAACCCACTTTCTAAATGAAGCTGCTTGCCATTTAATAAATTGCTATCAAATTTTTTTAAACAATTTGTCATTATACAGTTGAACAGAACCAAGTCAGACTACAACTTACTGTTAAATATAAAAGTGCAATGCAATGACACTGGTTGATACAACTGCACAGGGATTTGAGAGAAGAACGGTTGATGGATTCAGAGATGATTGCATGTTTTTTAACTGGCATACAGAAATTTGGATTCGATTTGGATTTTTTTTTTTAATTGAATGAAATAGTAATTTTCCATAGAAAAAGAGATTGGGGCATACAATCACAAGACCTTTTGGCTATTGAACAGGCTTGAAAAATCTATAGCTGTAGCCTCTGAAAGATCTCTTTGCAAACACGGACAACAAAAAGTTGAAATGATGAGAAAACAAGATGGACAACTGTTAACAAGTATATTGCTTTTGTCTCTGCTTTATGCTGTGTGTATGAATGATTTTTTTTTGGCAGTCTGAAAAATTTCTTTTCTTTTTTTCCTCCTTTCATGTAAATGTTGGACTGGTTTTGTGTAGGCTGCAGGAGGAAGGAATGAAGTAGTTTCTTGCTGGCAAACAGCTTGAATGCTGTTAAACAGAGGAGCCCAGCAGAGAGGAGAGGCATGTACTGACGTTTGCAGTGTAGAAATTGGCAAATAATGTGCATCAGCTAATCAGAGCTGGTACCGTGGCATTCTGTGTTTAGAAAATAAACTGATTGTGTAAGTTAAAAAAATGAAACAAAACACAATAAAACTCAAGGATGTTTCCTAAACAGAATGTGAACTGCTGGCAGATGTCGGTTACTGTAGGTGCAGAGCAGCCTGTCTGGGGAACCACTGTCCCAGTAGGATTTGAAATGAAATTGCATTTGTATTTTTAACTAGAATAATGACTATGTACATTTCCAAAAATATGAAAATTACTTTGTAATGCATAATTAGATACTCTTAATAAGACTAATAGTTTAATGGGAAGTGCAACTTTAAGCAGGGCTTTTAAAAATAACATATTACAGGAAAAATTCTGACAATATACATTGTGTATGAGAGTTTTGGCTGCTATTATGTTTCTTGAGTGTGTCTTTGTGTTGAGAAAGAGATTCTGTTTCTTTTCTTGATGACAGCCTTCTAGAAGAAATGAGTTAGATTGAGTGCAGACTGATCGTTGCATATAGTAGAGACTTGTATTTATTCAACTTTAATTTGCAAGTTTCATGTTAAATTGTTATGAAATTTAGATGTCCGATTCACTAGATAGGCTACGTATCACAAATGTATTGAGCTATCTTTTCATATTATGCTGTTCATACTCTAAGAAAAAAAAAAAAGGTACTGTTTAATGTAATGCCACCATTTTGCACTTAATGGCTGTATAGCTGCATTCTAATCATGCAAGGATTATTTGTTTTCTAAGGCCTACTTCTAGTTAAGCAGACTGTCAGAAATTTTACTGAACATCTAAATACCAAAATAGTTAGAAAATGTGCACTGCTGACTCCAACTGAGCCAAATTTTAATATAATTGGTGCAGTTTAATCAGAATAGCTGTATCTGAATTTTTCCTTGATTTTCAAGAGCAATTTTGGCCAAAGGAGGTGATACAGGGAGACAGTTAAACATAGATGGAAAGAACAACATCCTCTTAATGTGTCTATTTTAAAAGCAGCCAAGTAAATACACCATAATTTCTTTACACAGGAATAGTGAGAGATCCCTAAGAGCGCTTGCATCCCCAAAAGCTCAGAATGGGAACTGTGAAAATAAAATAGCAAACACACTTATCACTGGCTTTTCCCTAAGTGACACTTTTTTGTTACTGTTCTGTACATACCTGTATTTCGTCTATTTGATTTTTCAACTTTTTCCCATTGGAGGAACTGCCATTATTAATGATATATCAGAAGGTTGCAAAATTTTCATATAGTTTTTAGACTTGAAGGATAATGGATGTTTCAAGAAGGAATACCAAAACTACTTGAAAGAAAGAATTAAAAATAAATTAAAGAAAAAAAGATGAGAGAGAGAACCTCCCCTGAGAATGTATGTCCTTTTGATTTATCTGGAAGAAAAACTAGGTTCTTGTGACGCGTGAAAAGGACTTTGAATGACTCTTGAGTTAACCTCAGGATATTCTGAATTTCCAGTAGCAAGTATGTGGGATGGAATGTAAGAACTTGTTGACTGTTAAAAATAATCTTGTGCTTTTTCTTTTAGTAATTGCTGGTCTTCATTTTATTTTCTCTCTTTGTGGTTTTCATCAATACATACAAGATTCAATTACTTTTGGGAAGAAATTATACTGTAGTGGTTTGAGGCTTGGGTATCTTAAAGATATTTACACAATAAATGATTGAGCAAAGCATTTGAAGGATTTACCAAAGCACCTGTGCAGATTAGGTACGTAACTGCTGTAGTTTAATGTCCTCAGAGCTACAGCTGATGAGTAATAACATTTCCTTCAGCCATCCCTAAACACATATACAGCTGATAGGTTCCAAGCTATTTACTTCTGTAAGGATTTTGCTTGCTCTGTAATTTTAAATTTGCTGTTTAGCCTCCTACATGATGAAATTCAGGACTGCCTTGTTGGCTTTGCATTAATTGGCATTGGTTGGCTTGTTCAGGGGTAGACCAGTAGTGCATGTGTGATATTTTTTAGATACAAAGCCCATTTCTTACCGTCTTCTTTTACTTTTGGTGGCAGTTATCCAGGCTGCATATGGCTATCTGTGTGCATGGAGAAACCCCCTACCTTTCTGCCCTTTTCCAACACTTTTAAAAAATTAAAAAATTATTATAATAAGGGAAATGACATTTCCACCAGCCCTTTCTAAGCAGATGCCCCGCAGGGAGTTTCAGAACATTAGATATAGGGCTCATGAATTTGCGCTGTCTTTTGCCTCTTCTTTGACCACAATCGTTCCTAATTTGGTTGGACTCCAGTAGTGTCTTGGACAAGCGTGGTGTTTTTTGTGACAGCTGTGTTGCTGCTGTCCCTTGACTCATTGTCCAAACAGTTGACTGCGCTTTTGCTTCAGTACAAGCCATAAATGAACAAACGTTAGCATTTTAAGTCAATTACATCATTTTTAATCATGATGATGATTCATTAACTATCTGAATGCTTTAACTTCTAAATCTAACCATGCTCATCAAGGTATAAGATACATTGTCTTGCACGTTAAAAATGTTGGATCTGCCCCACTCCTGAATTCTGGCATTTGGCAAATTAAATCTGAGAACCCATGAACAAGTAACAGAGAGTTACTGATGCTTTTAACTCTCCCCTATTGCAACAGCTTTACCTAACATCTGACTTGCTAAACAGGATAAAGCATTTTCTTTTCTTTGACTGAATCTTCTTTACTGCCTCTCTAGTCCTTACAAGTAAAATTAATCTCTTGCACTGATGCACCTCTAGTACTGCATAAAGACTACCGAAGCCAGAATTTGTGCAATTTCAGATTATTAGGCTTTTTTATGTGTAAATTGTGGCTTCAGTTTGCATACAGTGAGAAGCCAATTGGAATAGTATTGCTTGTTGAATATTGCCCTCATCTCTGAAATACAGTTACAATATTTTAGTATTCATGCTGGTACTATTGATTAAATTTGAAGAGCCTGCAACTGCTTTGTACTATATTCAGAATTTCTTTCAAAGTATCAGACAACTAGTTTATCATTCTTTCCTAGTTTTGATTAATTATTTGATATCTTCTTCTCTTTTTCCACCCATGTGTTATATGCTTCTTTTTTCCTCCCTATGATTCGAATTATTCAGGCATAAGAACTGAATCCCATTATGGTTCAGCTACAAGAGTTTTACATTAATCAAAATATGAAAACTAGATTTATAGTAGTTTATATAAAGCCAGAGATTCTAAATTGTATCGATGTGTTCTGTTTAGGGAAGTCTTTCTTTACTCTTGTCCATTTGCACAATGTAAACTGATTCTTTTACTCACCTCTCATGAGAGCATGTTCCATTCAGGGAAATACATTAAGGCTTAAATTATTCAGTGTACTTTGCTTTTAATGTTCTGAAATCAAATTCAAATATAGCAAATAAATCCCCTCTTATGTATTAACAATGGAATAAATACAGTATTTTGCCAATAGAAATTATGCTTCATCTAAGTTTTTCCGTTTGTTTAGTTTTTACTTTCAGAAAGTAAAGTGGGACTTTCAGTTTTCACTGCATTCTGTCTTCTGTTTAGGTGTGACCTGAGCTTGAGTTTAGAAAGATAGTGTCGCTGAAAGAGCAGTATGTTTTTCATCCTCCTGTTTCTTCACAATATGTGTTGGTATTAAAAAGTTCTTGATGGAAAAGAACGATATACAAGCTTTGTGGCATATTCTTTATAGTGGATTTGACAACACTGTTCAAAGTAAGAGGGGAAAAAAATTGAAGAAAGGTATTGACTAGATAGTTATTTCTTTGTTGTCTGAGTAAGAAGTCAAATTGGTATATGGAAAAGACATCTACTGTGTTCTTTGTATAGAAACTCAAAATTTGGACTATGTGTGTAGTTTTAGCTGGCCTTCCTGTGCTGATTAACTGCATGTGAGTAATCAAGGCTCCCTTTTTCTAGTACCCAGTTGATATCCAAGTTCACCTTAAGTATCGTCTTACCTAAACTGAAAGTTACTTGCACGAAAATACATGAAACAATTTCAGGCATTCAGGAAAGCATTTTTTAATGAAAAAAAATAATTATTTGCTACTGCTGGTAGATCTGAAGTAATACCTAGGGATAGGCATAATAATGTGAGGTTCAGTCCTGCTAGAGCCTGCGTGAGTACAATTATAAGCAGCTTCTCTAAAGATCTCAAAGATTATAGAAATAATAGAAAATTAGTAGCATCCACATAAGCTAAAACTCTTCATAGTAGCATGACGTTTGTGATGGATTTTTCAATAAAAATTGACTAGTTTTACAGGAGAATGTGCTACAGAGTGCCTGGTCTCACTTGGCAGTGATGTCAACAATATCCAAAAGGCAGGGCAGAGTGAGGAGTGACATCTTGTGTGCTCCCAGACCAGCCTGAGATGATCATGCTGTCTTTGGGCCTCAACCTTCAGCTGTAGACTTAAAGAGACTTCCATAAGCAGTTCTAGCCTTTTCAGAAATAGGTCAGGTTTCCAACAAATTAAGAGATAGTTAAGCTTTTTTGTTTGCTTATTTCCTCCCAGACTTACAAGTAGGAGATACTTGAGTCTTAGTCCCTTTGTTAGCAAAGCCTCAAGAGGGAGCTCTGGAATGGGAAGTGATGGTTATGTATGTCCTGCCTGTAGTATGTTACAGCAATTAATTTTAATGAAGAATTTTAGGAGTTATGGCTACAGATGTGTTTATTCCATGGCCAGATGTACTGGGATACCTGAGGTGAGGGTGTTGGAGATGGGAGTGCTCTGCATGTTGCTGCCATGTTGCAGAATTTGCTGTAAGGGCTGCCATTTGCTTTATTGCCTTGTTTTTCCTCCTTTCCCTGTTCTTTCATCTAAATAAAATTTGCTGCCCTTGAGTTTCAAAAATTGTTATTTTCCTGTCTAGATTTAACTTTCTCTGCAGAGAAGAGGTGACACTACTGACTCATGTGGTGCCTGTGTTAAACAGATTGTTTGATGTGTTTACCTTCATTTATTTGAGCCTCTTACTGTCAGTTTTTATCCTTCTCTGACCTTCTGAGAGTTTATGCATGGTTTCAAAGCTAATAATATCTGCTAAAACAGGCATCTGCTAGAAATCATATGCTGTGCAACAAATCACTCTAGAACAGGTTTGAATTCAGCTGGAAAATTGAGGAAACACTGTTAACTTCATGCAATCTATTGACTGTCTTCCTAATAGAATATGTTGATTTTATAGGACTGGTTAATAATCCCCTTGAAAGAACAGCTCGAGGACAGGAAAGCACTAAAATACACAGTGATGGCAACAGGCTTCTCTTTTTCTTAGGTTTTTATCTTTTCTAAAACATAGAGAAAGTAGTAGATCAAAATATTTAAATTAGAATTGTCAGGGAGAACCAGACACTGCAATTACAAGGGGGAATCAAAAAATTTATATATGCTGATTTTAGGCACAGAAAACTTTAGAGCTTTGCAGGGCTAAACTTCCTGGTCATCAAGACCTCGTTCTTGCAAGCTTCTTTGGTTTAAGAACTACAGAAAAAAAACTTTTAAGACACTGATCATGTTTATGAGGATGAATAAAACATGTAGATGCAGGCTGTCTTTGTAATCAAGTCTTTTCACTACATTTGGATATAAAATTCTGATGAAGAGGGTCTTCCCCTCTGACTTTTCTGTGCTGTGGGAGCAGGAAAAATAATTATCTTTTGTGGAGAAATATGTGCAAAACACAAGAACAGAACAGAGAAATACTACCGCAGGGGGCTATGGGTCAATGGAGGACAGGATTTGAAGAACTCAGTAACTTCTGAAGAGTGGAGATGTGTTTCTGTAAATAATTCTGCTCTGAAAGTCTTGTAGATGGAGGATTTGGTTGCATTTAGGAAGAGTAGTTTTGTTCTCCCTTTCCCTGAGAGATGACTCTTTGTGATTAACAGGTTAAATTCCCCTAAATAGGTGTTTGTGGACAGCTTTTGTTACAGCCAAATCTACTCCCAAAGTAACTTCACTTACTGTGACTTTTTTTGCATAAAGAAAAATTTGAGCCCCAAATTTGAGCCCAGTCCTAAAGAATTCACGAGTCTTGTTTGCAGGGTGCATGCACCTAGTCATGCTGGGATCAGTTCTTCTGAGTAGCCAGCATCAGTAGTATGTGGAAGGGATGGGTCAGTAAACCAGTGAGAAGCAAGGAAACCCTGGTGGCTGGCATGTCTTCTGGCTGCCAGCACCTAGCCATAAACTATGGTGGTGCATGAAGACTTCTCTCCACCATTTTCCTAGCTTTTGACCTGCTGAGGGTGACCTCCCTGCTCATGGTGGAAGTGCTCCATTGCATTCTTGTTTAGACACAACAGTAAAGGATCAGGCTTGTAATTAGGTCACAAAACGTGATCATGCACTTGGTAAATTTTGCGCGCTGTGTGTGAATCTTGCTGCTCTTATATGAAAACTGTAGAATCATTTGCATGGGATTGTATTTCATATTACTTACCACATATCAGTTTGAAGCTACCATAACTTTTGTTTTCATGGTGGATCCATGTTTGGAGATACATATATGAGTCTTTGCAGGATGGATAGAGAGGTAGAGAACTGTAATGACTCTGCAGCAGAGTCAGCGCAGTGTGGTAAAGATTTTACTCTGGTTTGCAGTCCATTTAAAAATCCTTGGTAATGTCATCTTCTGGGCTGTGATTTCTATAACAAGTGTTTATTACATTTATGAATATTTATAGGCAGTATATGAGATCTGAGAAGAAGCAAACTGTTAAAAAATAATTCAGGGTTGAGTATACATAAGGCAAACAGAAGGAACATTTCATGTGATAAATTTAGTTTGAATTTGCCATTGATCAGAAGTTTAAACTGTTAAAGTGATTAGTGTGCCTCTGGTTCCATGTTATTATAAAATCCATGAAAATAGATAAGTAAAGAGGTACTGGCAGATCAAAACAATCAGAGCTCCCATTCTGATCACTAAATCTTGAGCAGAGGTTCTTCTTGAATTGCATTCTGCTTTCTACAGCTGCCCTTTCATTCTTTTTATTTTTTTGAAGCAATGTATTCCTCTTTATCTTTTTTTTTTTTTATCAGTCTTTAGATTACACCTAGTAAATAATGCCTGTTCGCCCTTGCTTGAACTTAGTTGAGTATCTTAAGAAAAGCATTGTATGATGTTTCATGTTCCTTCCTGGATCTGAGGTAGGAACTTGTTCTGCTTTGCAGAAGTATAAATCCAGAATAATTCGTGTATTTTCATTCAGTTAAATTAATCCAGGTTTATAATTGTGTGGAAAAGTTTGACACTCTTAGTAGTAGTTTGATGCTACTTTGGTAGTATCAGAGCTGTCAGAAGAAAATGAGAGGAAGGAAATCGGGTGTAGAAATAGAGTATTTGGGGTTAGAATAGCAAACCCCTGTGAAGCATGTAATAACAATAGTTACCTTTTGTCTGGAGTAAAAAAGTACTTGAGATAAACATGTTGGGTTTAGTTCCATATACACAAACGTTTTGTGATGACACTGAAGAACATAATTCTTACAGGATTTGGAGCTGTAATACCCTTCAGCAAAGATGGGGAAATGTCCCAGCAACTCAAACTTTGTTTTTTATCTGTGGGAAGAAAAAAAAATTCATATGGAATAGATTTTATCGTCTTTGTTAAATCCACTGTATATTCAGTATATGGTTCTGCACTTTTCTTCATCATGCAAAGCCCACTTGGATGTGTGTGTTTCAGGAGAAAAGGGAAATTTATACAGCTACAATTTGTTTTCTCATAAATGTTCCTTTTCTCTGGCTCTGGATTTAATGGTGTTTTCTTCCTGTGTCTTATTTATTTATTTATGTGAAGCTCACAGCTTTTTTCTCAGTCAAATAGGTTTTCAAATGAGATTTCTCTGAGCTGCTATTTTTCTCTCTGTGTTACTTTCCTAATGATTTGCTATTTTTCCCCCCCTAAACCCAGGTTCAGCAAATTTTCTATAATAACTCTGTATAATATCCTCTCAGAACAAAGAGGGATCTGAATCAGGACTCGAGAGTACTTCCTTTGGCGGTTAAGATTCAGAAGTGGAGTTTATTCCCTGGCCTTCTGTAAAGATATATGTTTCTTTATTAGACTGAGCAAATCTAAACCCATTCAAAGGCTCCTTGCAAAGTGACCCATTGTGAATCCCACCCAGCCTTGTGGCTGGGGATGGAGAAGATCTCTGTGCTAGGCTCTCGGTGACCCTGCAGAAGAGGGGCCCCTTGGGCAACAGTTTGCTGGCAACTGAAAACTTGTTCTCAGAGGAAGAGTGTTTGATGCATTGGGTGCCTGAAGCACTTTTCATATCCCAGACTGTCCCCTTGGGAATCATCTTATAGGGTTGCCCCAAAACTGTTTTGGAGCACCCTTTTACAGGCAAATCACTATGGACCTCCAGTATTCTGGAGGCTGGTGTGCAAAAAAAGGGCTGCTGCTGCTATGTGACAAAGGTGGTCTGTGTGTGTGAGTTCCCTTCCAGGTCCCTCACTGTGGGTGATTACTCATTTCTAGGTTGTTACTCATGCCAATAAAGATGTGCAAAGGGTGAGATGTAGGAAGAGCTGCTAAAATACATGAGCCCAGGCTGTGGGTTGAGCTCAGGGATATGTACAGATCATCTCTAAAGTACCGGAGCAGTGATTATGGTATGTGAAGCGTGCTGTGCATGAGCTGCGTGAACGGTCCTGTGCTAACACAATAAATACAGTACTCTTTGGTGCAGCAGAGGAAGTGCCTGGAATTTTACTGATGTATCATAGCCCAGACTGGGCTACTGCTTTAGCCAGGATGCACCCAGAAACCCTTGACTAATGTGCTTAATGCCATACTAGGGAAATGGCTAATAGAAGAAGAGCATGTGTTCAAAGAATTTCTGGATGTCCCAGTGGATGAAGTTAAGCAAGGATGTATTTATTTCACATTTCTTTTTAAGATCAATGAGTCAAGTTCCCTCAGTTTTGAACATGCGGTGGAGTTCTCTTATGCACTCAGTTGCCTTTCAGATACTGTTCATTCTTGAACTGATTTGTCTGTGTCCATTTAGAACTCTAGACTATAGCTGTGAATAAAAATGTTGCTAAAATTCCTTTGAAGTTAAAAAAAATAACTTGGGTTTACCATGAGAGCCCGAAGGACTTGAGCTGTTGCAGTTCCTTGCAGTTCAGTAAGATTGTGTGCGGCTGGAAGAGCAAGTTCTTCACTTGATACAGAAGGAATCAGTGTAACTTAATACTGACAGGGTCGATTTGTAACCTGTGCTGGCAGCATCTTGTTTTCCCTCTGCTAATGGATTATGGTCTCTGCAAAGGAATATTATGAGTCAGCAGCTTCCTCCCTATTCACATATCATGCCATTTAGCTCAAGAAAGATCATGCCATTTAGCTTATGTTTTACAACAAAGTGGTGACCAGGGCAAAGTGTCACTACCACTTGCCTTCAAGAAATCCTCACAGGATTGAGATATCTGTCTTTTGGCCAATACCTGCTTTTCTCTCAGTAGCTTCAGATCTGTGCAACCTTTTCATGTGGAAACTAACTATAAATAAAAATATGAGGTGGGGAGAGGATTGGTTATACATTAAACTCTGTCTCATCCTTCTGTGATTAGACAGGTTGACTCCACTGTGCTCCAGAGAACTTGCTGAAGAACATCTATAACGTGATCTCTCTTTTTCTTTGCTGATTTATGTGAAAGAGCAGCAAAGAGCAGGATGTTTTGTTTATTTTTGCAGAAAGAATCTAAAATACAACATTCCCCAGAGAAACTGCATTGCACAGATGTCAATATTTCTTACCTGTAGTTTGAGGAGACACTTTCACATACACTTACACAGACTTACACATGTATGTTTAACCCCTAACAAATAATTCCTTTTTCTTCTGTTTTGATATGTGAATGGATAAAATCACCTTCTGATTTAGAACAGACACTCTGTTTTGCTCTACGTATTTCCCATTAAGTGCCTCTATATGTATAATTTTGAATGCAACTATCTATATGCTACTATATTTAGAGCTACAGACTGCTGCTATAGTACCAAGCACAGGTTTCAACAAGCATTTCATTTGTAAGAGCATGGAACTCTTTACTAGCTCTTTAAACAGCATTTATTTTATACGTCAATATGCATGCCTGAAAGGTTTTTAAATACATACAGCTTTTGCGATATCCCTTCATGAATTATAAAAAATTTCATTCTTTCTTTTTACTCTCAAATATAATGTGAAAATAGGTTTAAACTGGTATTGTTTTGCAATGTCAAGGTTTGTATTTGTCATCCTCTTGTCAGAAAAGGGATTGTGGGTAGAAGGGTCAGTTTTCCCTTGTCCCTTTCATGTATCTCAAACTCCTTCAAACTCGGCACCTTCTGTAGATATTTTACAAGGGAGAGGTTTGCTGACCAGCACTCTCTGGCACTGGGAAACTGGAATGAAGAGAATATGCTTGCAAAATCAGGAAAAGGTACCAGGAGTGTAAAGGTGCATAACAAAGTGCATTACAGGGCATTCTGCATTCCTGGGGATTCCTTTCAGCAAAGTAACAAGCGCGGTGTTGTGGTGATGCAGCCCTATTACTGCTTTCAAGCTGGCCTCCCTTTGGGAATTGGTACAGAATTTGCCATTCTTCAGCATAGCAATGGCCCATTTTAGATCTCCATTTTTTTAACATGTCAGGGGTTTACAGGATGAAATTTTGTACCTGTTTTATCTCATGTACTCAATCAACTGCACTGTGTCCCATACAGGACATAATAGCTTTTTCTCTAGCTTTTTTTTTTTTTTTTTAAATGAGATTTTGATATGAATGGAAGCAAGGTGCCCCTTTGGCTGAAGCAGCCACAGAGTTAATAGGATTCACATGAGTTTCCAGATTCATCTCTGAAGCTGTGAAGTAGGATCCCATCTGTTCATGTTTGCTACACTCAGCTGAAATTAGGCCGAGTGCTAATAGTGCCGGTAAGAGACTCGTTGCTGCAGCCTGTCCTCCTTGAGCTCTCCCAGAAGATCCAGTTGATCAGGGTGATGGATTAGAGTAATGGAATTAGTCTCTTTTTATCTGATACAGATTTTCTTGAGAAAGACCTTTTTAACAGACAATAAAGCTGAGGCAACAGCAATTCTAGTCCATGAGAAACTGCAGTAATTTTGGTATTTTATTCCTAACTCAGGGCAAGAAGTTTAAAAATTAAGACATTTCAAACACACTGATTACATTTCAAGTTTATCTAACTCTGTTAAAATGTTTGATTGAAGTAAAATATTTTGACATTCCTACCGTAGAAATATTTCATTTTATTCAACTTATTCAAAAGTACTTCATTGAGTGAAGAGCGTTCACCAGTTTTGAGCCCTGTATTCAGGGAAAAAACATCAACCCACTCGAGTTCTAGTGATAACTTGGAGTGCTGGATTTCTCTGCCAGGTACCTAAAAATACCCTTTTGGTACATGGGCGATAACACGTTTCTTTTTTAGCTTTTTAGTGGAGGAATTGTGATATTCTGCCTCAGGAGTTGAAATGGCCAGAAGGTTGTAGGGTGCCAGAGTATTGCCAGAGAGCTCAAGGGGAAACAGAAATAGAACTCAGACATGAGACTAAGGTACCTGAATACTGGTTTAAAAAAAAAAAAAAAAGGCATTTTCGATGAGAGCTTTATTCTGATAATGGCAGGTATTTGTTGCTGTAGTTATGCAAAAAGTTTGTTTTACTGCAAACACTCAGGAAGCAGTGTTGGTGACTACTTGCTGGTGGCCTCCTTGTAGACTTTTACCCAAACCTGTTAACTGCAGGCATGCTGTGACCCTCTGGTGTCCACCTGCCACTTGAGCAAGCTTTGCTATTGCAGTGTTATGAAAGTTTTCACTGCACGTGCTCTAAAACATGTTGGCACTTCTCTACTTGTGCTCTGTACCCTGGCTTTTGGTGGAAACTGGATCAGAAAGATTATTGTTTGAAATGTGTCTGAGAGTGCCAGCAATGATTCTTCCTGAATGCTCCCCTTAAATGCAGCTCCATTTTCTTTGTTTCAGTCTGTTGGCAGTGACTCTCTCGGCTGATTGTGTTCAACACTGTTCCTCCCGTTCTTTCTGTTCTTTGGGGTGTATTTATGTTTTTAAATTTTTTTCTATGCTTTCTTTTTTTGTCCCGTACAGCAACTCTTTAAGTAGCAAGTTTCTTCTGGAAGGGTCGTGAAGAACTGGGTGCTAACCATGTAAAAGCAGAGTCATTGCCAGAAGAGTGAAAAGGCTAAGGCATTATCATTTACAGTCCTAGCAAAGCATGCCCCGAGCATTGTGAGGATGAGGGAGGCTGTTGATGGAAAATAATATGATAGTTGTTTATTGAAATAACAGCAAATGAGGGATGAGGAGCTACAGCTGGTAAATGGATCTAAATCATAAGAGATATGGATGCCAGCGGGGCAGGACAGCCCATGATACTAATTTATCAGTGGTTGCCCGTGGTGTGTATATACCATGTAGTTATGGTTGCTTTGCATGAGGGCTATTGTCCCCCAGCGCAAAAGAGCAGCAGCTCTATGGGTGTGAGAATTACTGCTTCTAGGAGAGGACACTGCCATCCAGGAGTGTGAAAAATTACTCAATGGCATTAAGGACAGCCCAGCAGCTTTTAGCTGGCTGTAGTGTTATTGCCGAAGAGAGGCTTTTTTCTTCTTTTGTTTAATTCTTAACAGCAAGTTTGATTCAGCAGTGGGCTTTAGATGTATTCACTATGGTGTTTTGTGATTGCATTTTGGTTTTATCTTGATTACTGCATGCCCCTGGAGTAATTTTTGTATCTTGTTGCTTCCAGTCCTGCTTCTGTTATGGACTGGAAAGTTTCTTTTTATTTTTATCTTTTTTTTTTTTTTTAAAGAAAGAGCAATAATGGTGTAAAAAATAATAGCAATGAGAGGAATTTGATTGAGAGACAGCACTGCCTTACTGCCTTGCTTTCTCCATGGCTAGTACTGTTGCCCTCTATGGGAAGAATTTTATTTTGTGTCTTATTTTGTGATGATTTGCTCAGTTAAGAAAAGGTGAGTCTTGGTCTTAGATCCAGTTCCCTGTTTTCTCATAGATTTTTCGTTTGATTTTCAGCTGAACATCTGGGCTGCATCAGTGAAAGTGAGACACAAACTCCTCTGGGAAGCTTGGCCTTAGCATGACATTCCTCAGTTCTCTGTTCTTTAAAAAGAAATAGCAATATTACCCCATTTCAAAGCAGTGTCATGAGAATAGATGCATGGGGAGATTTGAGATGCTTAGATAGTACATCAGTGTGAACCATGCAGGAGAACAATAGGCTTTTAGACGTTTGTCTCAGCTTGTGTTTTGTAATAGATTCCTGATAATAAGGTTTTTTATTCAGCTACTTTTTGATAGGGATAGTACCTGCCCATCATTCTTTCCTTTGTTAACAGGCATTTTTTTTTACCTTTTTCATGCCTTCTACATCTTTCCTTTTACTTTCCCATTGTCACTTACTAATTAGCCATTTACACCATGTCTTGTTGTGCTGAAATCTACTGGTTTATTTTTTTCATATTTGCCTACCAATAAATTGTTCTTGGCTTGGTGATTTGCTCAACATCAATTCTTTGATCAATGTTGATCCTTTGATCATTCAGTATCTTACTAAATTCAGGGATGTTTGGATTATATTTAGCAAAATCAGCATGCTAAGCTTCAGATTCCCATCATGATCTGGTTTTCTGATCCTGTTATGCCCTTGTATACTCTCTTACTGGAGTCTTCTACTATGATGATCATTTATTATGTGTTTCTCTCTTGTTCATTAACTGCCCTCTCTTTGAGTAAAATATTTTCAAAAGACTTCTGTTGTACTAAGATTTTTCTCTATGAGACATCTAGCATGATGAGACTATTCACTTGGTAGAGAGCATGATACAGCTTCATCATAGTGGGGAGAGGACAAGAGAGCCGAAGTTCAAATAAATGTTCATCTTAAACTGTCTCCTTAGTTTAAAATTGAAAGAGTTTAGGAGGTAGATGTAATTGTAGGACACAGTGAAAGGGTTGCTTGTGAAACTATGAGCTGAGTTCATTAGATATGCTATTTAGAACTATTCTGGTTTTCTCTTTTCTCTTAGTGGTGGCATACACTTAGAAGAATTTAAATTTTGTCTGTTCACAGTATTTGGATGTATCTTCAAAACCTCCAATAGGAAATGCAACCAATGCTTGGGTGTAATTATAACCCGCTCTTGAGATTTCTGCTCTTTGCCATCATTGGCAATACTGCTGTGTCCACTGCTTCAGTTTGACAGCATAAACCTCCTTCCACTTGTGTTTTCTGTCCCACAGCATCTCCCAAATTCTGGTACACACTCTCAGGAGAAGGCAAGCAGCAAGTTGCTGCCCCAAAGATTCTGTGGCTTCACTTCCTGTGTTACTGTAGCAATTTATAAGAAAGACGCCCTGAGTCCATCTCAATCTCACTCTTTTGGCAGATACTGATTTTTGAAACTGCAGACAACTTCAAAAACAGTCACCAATTTTTAATTCAAGCCATCACCTTCCATCACCTTTTTCTACAGTTTCTGCTGCTTTAAAACATCTCCATGGTGCTATAAACTCCTTTCTAAAAAGATAACATTTTAGTTATTGTTGAGAAGGAAGAAAACCTCAGGTTCAGTACCAAAACCTAATCTCTTCTTCACTGGCAAGCCTACTTATTGCCAGCTTGAATCACCAGCAGTGTTTGGGAGGCAACTGGCCCCAACTAGCCTAGCCTGGAGTCCTCAGTCCTGCTCCAGCAATGTCATAGGAAAAGGAAATAGGTTTCCTTATGAAAGCCAGTGGGTGACTGAGGTTTTGCCTCAACTGTCTTTACAGCCACTGTGTGTAACAGGGGAGCCCTGGCAGTATCCTGTGATGGACAGAGCAGCAAGCTCAAAGTCCTGTGGGTCTTCGCTGTCTCTCTCAGTGAATAACACTGAGTAACATCATTTTGGTTTCCTTCATACATAAAAAAGCAGAAGAGCCTCCATTACAAAGATGTAGGGGAAATTTGCTAACAGCTATGCAGCCTTGAAAAAAATAAATCTAGAAGTATGTATCATATTATAGATGAATTTTGCTTTGTTCAAATATATGACAACCCTTTCCAAATATTGTCTTTAAGTTACATGCTGCTCCCAGTTCAATATTGCCATGTCTGTGAATTGGACCTTATATTTCTTTCTAGTTCATTTGCTGCTGTGGGCAATGAGATTGGTGCATTTTTTGATATTTTTTTTTTGGTATTAAAACTGTAATATGTTGGCCTTCTTCAGGTTCTTATTCTGACAATATGGTATTTGTCCTTATGTTTCTACAGTGTCCCAAATTGCTCATAGAGTCATACTGATACCATTTTGCTTTCTATCCTATTCCGTATTTATATCCTTCTTTAGGGCACTATTATTCATGCTCACAGGTTTTAGTGTTACATTTTTGCTGACAACTCCCAAATCTATTTTTCAGTACCTACTGACGCAGTTCTGGCTCTCCCTTTGCTACTTGATTGTCTTTATGACATTCCTGTTTGGAATGGATGTTATCAAACTTTCTGAAGTTGAATGCAGACAAGAATGAATTGTAGCTCAAAGAGCTGTCTCTGTATTACCTTCTGTCCATATTTCTTATTTGTCATTGATTTTGATGGGTGCATGCAAAGTCTTACTTGCTTTACTCTAAGATCTGTAACTAATATGAATATATTATTAT
Source organism: Gallinago undulata (assembly GCA_026546715.1). NCBI lineage: Eukaryota > Metazoa > Chordata > Aves > Charadriiformes > Scolopacidae > Gallinago > Gallinago undulata. The sequence continues at coordinate 7,133,022 of JAOTQQ010000052.1, read as the reverse complement.
TACTGTTTCATCATGGAGGCCTTAATAGCAATTAAGTGTTATGGTAGATGGTGCATAATCATACATAAGAGGGCCTTACAATATAATTCTTATAATCAAATCAGTGAAGTCAGACAACTGGAATAGATAAGTGGATAAGGATGCTGACCAGGCAACTGTCCTATTAATAACGTGTGTCTGCTGTGAAGACCAGTTCATTATAAAACTTTAAATAATAATGTTCGGGAAACTTTTATGGGCACATAAATTAAACTCCCAAAGTTACGTGCCCAGCAGTTTCTATGAATGCCCACCTCCCCCTTGGCAGCTGTGAACCAAAGGAGCGGTGGCATCTGCAGAGCCTGGCAGAACTGCCTGTAAAACCAGAAGAGGAAACAACTGACCTGCCATCAGAGAAAGTCACAGACAGGTTAGTTTTATGGGAATACAAAGCTCTGACCAATAGGCTTAAGATGCATAACAATTAGTGAAAACTTTGCAAAGTGTCATGGGAGGCTGCCTAGACCATGTGAGTCACTGGGAGTAGATGTTTTAGGGAGGGATAAGGTGGCAGATACTGGGTGACTTCATGCATAGTCATTTAGAAAGACAGAGAAGTTTCGTGAATGTTACTTTTTAAGCTATTTTGCTTTAAAAAACTCCAAAGTTTTAGTTTGTAATTTTGAGGTGATTAAAACTAAATTCTACTTTATGATTTCCTGTGTGGTTAAATCCTGAATAGACAATAGTTTTCTTTAAATTTTTAACTTCAGTCTTTACACTTATCTTCTCTTCTACTGATCTCTCTCCTGTATCTCTCAAACCTGTATTGTTCATGGAGGAACATAATTCCTTATCTCATCACACTCCTGTTGAGAGATCTCTCTGCTGAGTTCACTGAAAATAAAAGATTGATCTAATGCTTATACCCTTTGCCTGCATAATAATTTGCTCCATCTGGGGGTTTTCTTTGGTTTCCCAAGTCTGGGTTTTACATCTAGCTCCTTTTGAAAAGGAGCTGTTACTTCACTGGTCTGTTCTTTAGACTTGTACATCCTACTTCTTCAAGTTCAGGATTCATTCAGTCTTTAAAATATTTGAACACAATTTGCAGAGCAGCTTCCAATCGGTCCACAGCTGGAACACCAATTTACACCCAATCCAGAATTTTTTATTATTCAAAGAATTATGCTTAAAATTCAGAACATCTCTGCCAGTGGTAACAAGTTGAATGGCAAAGAGAGTTAAACTCGAGAGGCGAGAAGGTCAACGTGATTTTACCCTGTTATTTCAAGACCTGGAGGGCAGATGTTGTGGCTTGCAATAACTGTTAGATTCATCAAAACCTGAAGTGTTGACATGTGTAGCAGATCGCTAGAAGGCAGAGGGAAACCACTTAATACCCGGGAAAAGCCTACAGAAGAGCTTCTCTTTCACCAGTACCAGTGAATATCATTCCTTGGGAGATGTCCCTACATGGACAAGGGCCACATTGGAAAGGCACCCAGATTCTCCCTCCTCTAGCAGCACTATATGTGTTTGTAATGAGGAGGCGTTACTGAACATTCTGTCCTTGTTGGTGGCATTTGCATCCTTCTCACCTTCTTTGATTTTAATCTGTGAATATATTTTTGTTTACATTTTGTCTTCTGACCTGTTTGTTTAGTTTTTAATTTTCATTGAGTATTCCCTAATTAGATTTTTTTTTTTTTTTAGAGTGTATCTGTAGCTGCATATTGTTTACAAGGAGGATGTTGAGCATTCAACAGTGGGTGCCTTTTAGGATCATAACCGTCATGTCTTGTGTGGTCGCTTGCTATTGTCCCACAGTGAGTTCTTTAATGAGATATCTTCAACTACACAAGAGTTCAGCTTTCATGATTCAGAGCTGAACATTAAGCACCCCTGCAAAGCTACAATGAGTGAGTCAGTTCTGGTGGTTTTGTGTAACTGTAGGAGTGGAAATCTCCCAAAATGGTAACAAAATATACTGTTCTCTTCAACTTGGTATAAATTAATTTAGTAGTTTTTTATTTTTATAGTAAATTATAATTAATTTACTACTTAACACTTTACTTTCTCTGAGATAAGTTATAGCTCCTCTATCTCGTCATTAATTTACACTTTATGATTACCAAAAATTATAACAACACACTGAACATTTGGCAGATGAGAATATTCTAAAATGAGGGCATGGTAATTTTTTGTAAGTCCACGGAATTTAATTAAAACTGTGTTTAAAAGTCTTAGAAACTGATGACTGAAAATCAACTAAATAAAATGTTTACAAATGGGCACATAAATATGCATACAGGGTTAGGAAGCAGGCTGTTTACAATGCCGGGCTCGTCTGTTTGCAAAGGCAACATCGAGTACAGCATGTCTCTGATAATTACATTTTGTCTTAATAAACAGAAATGGGAAAGATGGTTATTTTTAATTATGTTAATGCTTTTTTTTTTTTGATGCATCTCACTAATATGATGCACAGAGAAATGTTTAGCTTTTATATTTCAGGGAAAATTTGCAGAAATGGGGGGTGTTAAAAGAAGGAACAAGTTTTCATCCTTTGTGTAAAAATGTAAGGCGTGTTTCACACCTCCTCTAGCCCCACGAGATTCCTGAAAGGCACATTGAATTGATTGTACATCAGAGGGACGTTTTACATTTATTCAGCAGTTTTCATTCCAGAAGATTTTGTCCATATCAGATTACTACATTGATAGGTCATTGAAGTGTACATACATATGTGTACGCGGGGATATTATTTATAGCTCCCTACTACATATCTTCTCTGGTTGTGTTTATACTGCACTTTAGAGTATTGCACATCTAAAACTAGTTTTTTGTGTCTTGCTCATTTATGATTGAAGTGATAGTGGTTTAGCTTCAGCACCAGTCCTCTAAGCCTGCACCAGCACCCATGTACCCACCAGACAACTGACCTGACCTGAAGTCTGCACTCTGCCATAATTCACAGATACTGCTTATTGGCTGTTTTTGTGTGTACTGCAGTCATTTTGGTGTTGTCACTCATGGACTTACACCTGCTCCCCACTTTAAAGATCTTAAGCTTGGTGAAAAGTTTGCCACAGATGTGAATTAAGGGCCTGGATCTAGCCAAGAAAGTTAATTTTTCCTGTTTGTTTGTTTTTTGTTTTTTTTTGTCTGACGCATTTATAAAAGCCAGGGGAGTTGAGGCTTTACACACACTTTCAGTAACAAGGGTTTTAGCAGTTTTTAAAATGCTTTGCTAATAAAAAAATAAAAAATCCAGTCAAGCAGGACATTGCCAGGAACTTATCCATGTAAATTGGCTTTCTGTGTTCAAATTAACTTTTCAGAAATGTCACAAAACAGTCACAAATGAAATGCAGTTCTCTTCCAATTAGACAGAATTTGTTCTTAGTTGTTATATTTCAGGAAAAAAAAAAGACAAATCACTTATTTGAAGACAAAAACAGTAAGAGTGAATTTTGGAGTAACATAAAATCTGTCTTCCAAAACAGTCATAACACTTTTAACTAAAAGAAAATGAAAAGGAATGCAAGCTTCTTCCTGGAGAGTTTAGAAGTATTGCTTTTTAACTTGATTCTTAGATAATGGGAAATTGTATTGACTAGTGCAAGCTGAGTACTTGGAAGAAATGCTGGAATCTCTAACATGGCCTATTTTTATCCCCCCACTGAGTTTATTTATAGCTGAAGTAGAATGTTGCTATTGTGTAGCTATAGCCTTTTTTTTTTTTTTTTCATTTTTTTAATTTTATTTCAAGACACGTGAAAATAGGTAAGCTGTAGGAGAATGAACACTGTAACAAAAAGTGTAGTGCTTTCCAGTCTGCAGTAGCCCGAGTAATGTATGTGATGAATAAGAAGTAACTTATAGATGCATCTGCTGCTATTTTGCTCTTTATTATTAGCATGTGGCAGTCTTTGTGTTCTCTTGGCATTTGTGGTTATTTCACAAGCTGCCAGAACAACTGACCACCCTGAAGTTCAACAGTGCCTGTTCAAATGTGTGTGTGTAAATATGTATATAGAGAGATACTTATAGACAGACAGTACACTGGCTTCCTCACATGTAATCTTTGCTGTCTAGTCCTCTTTATTATAATATTAAACCAATTCTATATATTCACAGAGCAGTTCTATATTTTCTTGAGTTGTATCTACCTGCCAGGAGCTGGAGGAATGATGTATAACATATCCACATACTAATCTGATAAACATTGTGCCATCCAACAATCTCTTGTACAAAACATTGGAGGAACGAACAACTGACAGTTTAAGATTGGTAGGGGAAAAAGGTCTGTTCTCCCTGTGCTGCAAAGAAGGCCTGAAATTCTGTGTCGTGAGTTTCTATATTTCCATAGACCCCCACTGAGTTTGTTGCTTCTCTACCAGAGATTGCAAAACTAGGGCAGTTAGAAAATTGGGTAATATGTTTCATCAAATAATAATGGATGCTACTCTGTTTGCCATAGATCTTGGTAAATAATTTAAAACTTTATTCAAAGGGAAAAAAGTGGTTAATAATAGTGTTATTTCCAGATTTTAATGAGATTCCTCAGGGGCACAGCAATGCATAGTGGTATATCTCATTATCTCATTAGATGACTTGGGCTTACATCAGGAGGAATTTGGATTAAACCAATGTGCTCTTTGAATCAAGGGACCTGGCTTCAGCAAATGCTGAAAAAGAAGTTTTCTTGACGTTTTTTATTTTTCCTGGGTTAGGTAAAAATTAGTTTCAATTGAAAAAATGAAGCTAATGCAGAACTAGGGATAAATGAGGCTCCCAACATGCAATTTGGAGCTATTTATACCTTTACGCTAATTAAGAATTCAGGAGATCTCTTCTTTCAAGTGTGCCGCTGACAAAAATGCGAGCTCACAAGAAGTCAGAATAAAACATTCATAGTATCGTACTTGCAAAGCACCCACTGCAACATGCACAGGATCTTCAGCACCTTCCAAAAGTGTTTCTCGTGAATTGAAAACATAATGCAAAATCACAAAGAAATTGAGTTAGCAAAGCATTGAAAGCAAACAATAAGTGGAGGATAAATTTAGAAAGTTTGTCAAAGCTTCTATTTAAGTGGTGGAGATGAAATAAGTTGGTTTCGGTGCTGAGCAGGGTTGGTGGCAGTCCTGGCTGTTGTTCTGAATTTAACACAGATAAAGAAAACTTTGAGGTTGTCTGGCTTGGTTTCTCTCCTCCTCTCCTCCATGTTTGAAGATGGTGCAGCCAGTGCTGTGGAGGAGCTATGTCCAGCATGCTAGCGGGACGCTGCGTGTGTCACAGAGCTTGGAGAAGCTTTGGATCATGGCTAGTGTATATTCTTGGGGATAACACTGCTTCTTCACTCCATCCCAATTGCATGGAGCAATGGTTGCTGAGTCTTTACTCTTTCATGGGAATTTTGTTGGTTTATATGATTATCTCCCCACTGTGAGGAGATGCTGCTCTTGAATAAACATCAAATATACATAACCTGGTGGGATTGTTAGTCTTAATCCAGTTATCTTCATTTTCTTCTAATCAGTAGTGGATTGAAAACAGATAATATTGTTGTGTTGTGTTGCTGTATGGTTGCCACACTTCAGACAGTGACTATAAAATACTTCTGCATGTACATGCTAAAGTGCTGGGTAGTCCCAAAAAATGTCTAATTTCCATGAACAGAAGGAAGAGGAACAGTATTTTCCCCACACTTTTCATGAGGGATGTGGGCTTTGACTACCAATATAGCACATATTGTTTTAGGCAGACCATCGCACAGTTGTATTTTCATCTTTATTTTTCTAAGGAAAATCAATTCAGGATTAAATTAAAAATTCAGTGTTAAAATAGATGGAATAGAGTGTTTGGATAAGTAAGGCAACTGGAGGAATTTTTAACTACAAAATACTCATTTGGTGGCATACTTGCTACCTTGTATCTGTTGCAAAATTGCATAGTATTTTGTAAAATGATCAAGTCTAAGAAATACTTGAGGGGGGTGAAAGGGTGATACCACTGGTCCTCTAATATTACAAAATTATTTTTTTATTTTGTATGGTATGCTGCTCTTCTGTGATAGTAGTGATAGATTATGAAGGACTTAATCCCGGCATCTATTGAGAAACAGCAAAAGGTCACAGGCCGCCTTTTGGGTAGTGGCATCAGCTGAAGTTCAGCCTATCACTGCCCTGAACACCTTTCTGATTTATCCCATGTTAGTGGTAAAAAAGGAAAAAATACTGGCTGGTGCTAACGCTTGTCACTCAGCTTCCATGTCCTTACATTGTTTCCAGTATTCCTAATATATCCTGTAGCTAATATTCCTCTTTTCTGTATTAAGTGGTGGCCTCTGAATAGCAGCAGCTCCGATTGCATCCCGTGTTGGGATGCAGAGGTTAAGGAGGAATCCTTTAGATGACGGACAAAAGCAAATTTCTTTCAAAGAGGTGACTCCTAAATGTAGCTTGGGAGGGAGGGGAAAAGAGTTATTTGTCTAGTATGACTGATAACAGGTATTGTTTAATGTATCTGGTAGAATATCTTTCAGTTTGTTCTTTTTCTTTACAAAGAGGGAATTTTTATCTTTTTACAGCTGAGAGCACTGTGGCATAAACATGCAGTAAACAGAGAAATCCAGACAACTCCCTGTCCCTGTTTGCTGGCATTTAATTTTTGAAAAAAACATTCTGATATGTCAACACCAAGAGTGAATACAAAGAAAAAATACGTTTACCCTCTTAGTTTGCTTTATCAGTTCTATCGATTTCTTGATATGATGTTCCTAAGATCTCTCTTTTACAGAGAAAAGGAGCCTCATGTTTCAGGAGGTTTTTAGTATGTGCCCCACTGAAGCAGGTCTTTTGATCCAAGGGCCTGTGGGGTTTGGGGCTGAATACTGATTTCAGTGTCAGTCACCTCTACAGCAGGCAGCTTGGTATGTAGCACTCTGTGCTTACATACATACATTGTGTGTGTTCATGGGGAAGACACTTGCAAACACAACTATACTTGCCTCTTCCAGTCCAATGCAAGTAGATAAATGTATCTTCTGAGCTCCTCTCTATTTGTCCTTTACGTAAATGAGACATAGCATGGATTTTGCTACTATAGAACTGCACCTATCTGCTCTGCGTCTTGTTTTCCAACAAAAATGAAGGAAGGTTGCATATTTGAGGTCTTGGGGTTTTACCCTCTTGCTGCTACAAGTTTCCTTGTACAATCATTTTGTTCTGCAGCAGTATGCGGTCAGTTCCCATTTAATTTCTCACTCATCCTCTCCGTGCACTGCTAGATCCAGAAGAAGCACTTGCTAGCCACGTAAACATGCTTTACCATCCCTAAGGTGCTAGGAGGTCACAGACGGATTCACCCTTAGAAAAGAGTTTTACTCCTGTTTGAACCCTTGAAAATTCATATTCTTTCTGAGAAAGATATGCTGCATTCTTCCTTATTGTGCATGCATATTTTATATTGATTCTATATAAAATTATGATCTCTATGTAGTGCTTTAACTATGGAGAGATGAAAGATGCTTTGACTAAAAAAAATTTCAGCAAATAGCTAATTATATGTTTGGTGCAACTATGGATATTGTAAGAGTATTTTCTATTTTTATAAAATTTTCTTTCCAAGACACTCAGACTGTGTACTGCACAGTTTATCAGATGTCTCTTCTATGAATTCAAGGATACCAGAAGGTATTTTAAAAACTATGCATAATAAAATTATAGCTCCTGCCTCCTAGACAGGCATCACAGCATTTCAAGGAGAAAAAAAAACCTAGGCGTTTTGTCTAATGACGTGAGTCTCGAGAGATCTCAGACTTATATTAATAAATACTTCTGAGGCCCATTTCCTGGTAGTGAGGTTGAGAGATTCACATGTGAGCCAAGGATCACATTTAACCCATATCTCTTCAAATATACTCTTTTGCTACCATTATTTACTCCTGACCTCTGTGAACATATGAAAAAGAGGCTCAAAATTCACTGTCATAGCTTTATGCTTCCAGTTTTGCTCTTTTTTTCTTTGTCTTTAAGGATTTGCGGGACCAAGATACTGAGATGCAACTTTTCTAAACACAGGTTTGGATGGGTGGGTTTTTGGGGGTGTTTATGGGCAAAGATCTCTTTAGGATTCTGCTTTGTGGTACAAAAAATACCCAACAAACAAAAAAAACCCCAACAAACTTTCAAAATCATGGGGAAAGTTACTGATTTTCAGCATCTAGATCTAGGTGACTTTTAGGGTTATACGGTAACATTTGTAATTTAGCAACTTTCACGACAATAAGAAATCACTAAGTAATGAAAATGGTTAAAATTATTTAAAATTCAAAGATTTGGAGTCTTGTGAATTTACATGATATATGATGGGATTGTTATCATAGCTGTTGAGAGCTCTCATTTAATGAGTCGGAGTCTGATATTTCTATTTTGTACAATTTCTTTTTTTACTTCAGTGGCTCAGGATCAGGCTATAGAGATTGGAGATAGAAGCCCTGTGATACTGTGTTATTTTTGTCAATAGCAATCATGGGTAATGAGATGTATCTCTTAGTTTCATTTGAATTTTAAAAGATGCTTCAAGTTATTTTTAAAACTTTATCGCAAATGTCTGAAATGAAAGATAAGGTAGTAAGTATATGACATTGGAAACTATTCTTTGGAGATAAACTAGATAAAGGGTAAAACCGTAAGTGGAAGAATGATGTCAGTGTCATGCTAGTAACTGAATTAGTAAATACAAATATGCAGGTAATTAGACTTCTCAGAGCTATTAATTATTTCAGCATTTCTTGCTGCAGTATGGCAAAAATACATATTGCTTTCACACTCAATTTCAGTTCTACCAGCTAATGGCTTCCCTTGCACAAAACGAGAGATAAGGGAATATTCATTGTTTGCTTTTCATTGAGAATAGGTACTTACTGTAATAGGTTTCTACTGGCATATTACTGGGCTTTGTAAAAAGACTAACAGTTTTCCTTGTAAATTGTCAGTTGAAAATACTTGTTGAGCACTTTTAACTGTATTTTTGTCAGTGTTATAATGATGACAGATACACCACTGCCATTACTGTGAAAACAATTTATACCAGAGTGAGTTTTCCTAAGCGTGCTTAAATTCCTGCTAGGAAAAAAAAAACAAAACCCCAACACATTTGTTTGCTGCTCTGGAGCCCGGCTGAGCTGTCAGAGCCATCGGTGGCTCTTGGCCAGTGGGACAATCTTTAAGCAGTAGCTGCAGAAAGTGTGGTGGTTCCTGGTTTTGTTGAGAGGAGCCTCAGGTGACAGTGTTGGTACATTGCAGTGGGTGGACACATTTTCCAGTGCTATATTCTGTGTATATGTATATAAAAATATATATCGTAAGTCACGATGGGAATGTCTGGCTGTGTACTGCATATTCATGTGCTTAATAATTTTACATAGAGAACCAAACTGTTTTATTCATAAGAAAACTGACCACTGATACAGCTTAAAGTGTGAGGCTAAAATAATTGTGTTACTGCATCAGTATTGCTCTGAACGTCGCCTCTACCCCACCCTCCCGATGTCTGATCATAAGCTGGAAGGGGTTGCTTAAGCGAGTTTATGCAAGAGGGGATCCAGCTCCTTGTTAATAACCACAGACCTGTCAGACATTAAGCACGCATGCAGTAATGAGCACACATTCCCTGGCAGACTGGCTTGCACATAGAAAAAACCCTCCATACATTAAATATACACTGGAGAAACACAACATAGCAAGTGCTCCAGTTGCAGTCATATGCTGCTGAGAATATTCCGCAATTTAAGGCTCAATCATATGTTCTCCAAGGAAACCCACTGATACCTAATTACAGGAAGATTACAAACGATAATGACAACATAATGAATTACAGAACCTTTATGACTTATTAGCACAATTTCCTCCTATGAATCAAGACATCTAGATGGAATGTAAGGATAGCTTTGAGTGACATTTGCTCATATCTTTGATGATGAGCCTAAGGGAAATTACAAAATTGTGTACTGTTGGTTTTATGAGGATGGCATAAGTTCTTCTGCCTGCTATGTTTGTATGAAGTTGGAGCCAAGAAGATACTAATATTGTGACATTTCCTAGCACATTACCATCCCTGTTGGCTACATGGTGTCTGCTTTTCCGATTTGCGCGTTTCTCTGGTTTTATATTTTCATTTGCTCTAATCAGAGACCTCTAATTTATCTAGTTGGCTTTGTTGTTGTACCTTATAGATTAAGACTGTACAAATAAAACTGCAAAGGAAGGCAATTATGGAGATGTGATAACCCAAGATTATACTTCATGTCACTACTCTTCCTCTTCTTTACCATTCACTGGGTTTCAGATACACTGTACAGACACTGCTACGGTCACAGACAAGACCACGATGTAGCAATCATGGCTGAAAATCTCAGTTTACTCAATCCAGTCACAAAACTACAATTGATTTTAATGAAGTCATATTTAATCCCTGGTGTGTCCTCGTGTACTGTGGCTGTGACTCGGCAGAACTCAACAACTTTATAATTGTGTCCCACATATAGTGCTGAATTCTCTGTCAATTGAAGGCGTTGGTTTTCAGTTTGAATAGCTTAACCAGGATTTCACTAAGTCTTGCTAAGCTTTTTTAGCTTCTTATATAACTCATTAATATCTGTAACTAGATGTTATGGTTATTGAGAATGGAATTAATTTCAACCAAATAAATGCACAGATCAGGTATGAAAGAAAAAGTAAAACTTAAAAGACAAAAGAGTTTCAAAGGAACTATTTCCGTACAGTGATGTATTATGTCTAATATTAAGCAGACAAGAAATGTAATGAAAACACAGTAAATTAAAAGAAATCGTGTCTTTGTTTGCCTCATTAAAATTCAATATAAAACCAGTGTGCTTTACTCACAAGAGAAGAAAAAATTGCTTGTCAAATTCAAGAACTAAGGTCGTTTTAAGAGATGCAAAATATAAAACTTAACAAAAACGCTATATGAAGCATAATACTAAATATCATCTGTGTGTGTTTCTGTAGAGTTGTTGTCAATGCTCTGGATTTTACTTTCCATGGAAACCAGATTCTTTTGATAAAAAATGAACCCTGAAGTCTGCTTTTCAATGAAATGTTGCTCTCTTCTTGTGGAAAACAGAGCTTTCCAGAAAAAAAAAAGCCCTCCCTCTCCCTGATTCCTCTTCGGAATGGGTTTAAAATCTTTTGCCCAATCCTATTATTATCATGTTTAGTTTTACCATGTTATTAACTGTCCACAAAATACTTGACAGGTAATTTTGTGTCATTGTGCTTCCCTGTCTGGTAACTGGGAGCTTTCATGTGGGATGGAGAGCTTGTTCCCATGTTCCGAAATACTTCCCAGTGCTTCTTGTACCAAGCGACTTGTGCCCATTCCCATAGCTAGAAACCAGCCAAGGAGGGGGAGTGGTGGTGGTGGTTAGAGCTGCACACTGTCCCTTCTCGTGTATTTTGTAAAAATTATTCAATCCTACTTGAATTCTGTTGTGATTTAAGTGAGAACTGAGGATCTGGCCTGCTATCTGGAGATAACATATAGTAGAACTAACTGTAGGGTTGACATCAAAGAGAGTTTAAATAGATTTGATTTAGATAAACAGATTGTCAAACACTTTTTCTAGGTACAATAAAAATCTTCAGAAATGTGTTTCCAGTTTTAAAATCCCTTTGACTTTTTCTTTTTTTAAAAAAAATCTTATTTAGTGAATGCTGTTGGAAATATATATTGTGGAGATTTTTGATCAAATAGTTTGGAAAAAAATAATTTTGAAATTTGACAGAAATTTAAGATCAGTATTTCATTGTAACACTTTTAGAACAATGTGTCCAAGCTGCTGATCATCAGTCTTATACTGTATATGTAAAACTAAGGATGAAATGAAACCAATTAGCTCATGGTCAATGAGCTAAAGCATTTTGTCCTGAACATTTTTATTTTTTTTTTCCAGTAAAGATGTTGAAACTGTAATTCTTAAGGTTTGGCCCTTCTGTTATCCATCAGCTCTAATAGTCATATAGCCTTTTTCTTTCACATCTTTCACATCACATATAGTCATTAACAGAGCTGCTTTGACCTTGTTTCAAAGTATGTTTTCTGCACCATGAATCACTGTTCTCTCTGTCCTGAAATGAAATTATCTTTAACATATGATGAAAACATAAGGCCAGAAAAGCCGAATGGTTTCTCCTCTATTGACTGTTGTTTTGTCACTGTGCATTTGCGGAGTCATCACGAGCAGTGCGGGTGGAGAGCATTGCTTGGCCGGCCATGGAAGCAGCCTGAGCCCTGCTGAGACTACCAGCATGGCAGGTCTTGCACTTAGCAAGCCCTAGATAACAGTTTCAGAACAAGTAGGTAACTGAGATACAGTTACGGAGAAGATTTGGATTATTTATTTATTTTTGTAGATAATCTTCAGTGGACAATAGTCCAAATGTTTACTCTAGACACGGGAAATTCTTGACTTAATATGTTATTTTCACTCATCACTATCAAAACTCAAGTAATGTTTTTCTTATTCCTTTTCGTTGCTCTGGTGACTGCTAATCAGAAAGAGGTGTGATGAGGGGAACAAGCCACAGAAGGTAAAACACGATTCTTTCCTAATCAAAACTTCCTTTATGTTATGTGAGATCCAGTTTACTTCACTTTGAAAGCAGCCTCTAGGTACTGCTGTTACAGTTGCAACCATTTGCCAAAAACTGCAATTAAAATATACGTATTATGATTGAAAAATTAATTCCTCAAGATAAACTTGTAATAAACTTGCTTGCAAAGAAATCAGTTCATCCCCCAAAGGGAGATTAAAACCAAGTGAAATAACTCACTGCTCACTAACATAGCATGTTTCAGAGCTCGGTTTCTCCAATTTACATCACAGTGTGCTGCAACCATAGTCATTAAGCTGGCTGACATTATATGACTGTTTCTTGTCAGCAAGTGTAGTGTTTTCCCCAGAAAGCAAATAAATAAAACAAAGCGTAGATTTTACTCACAGGCAGGGGAACTTTTGGCCAGCAGTGAGGGCAGTTTTAAATGACCAGAGATGACAGGAGCCTTCCAAGTTCTGTGCATCCATGCCTGGCTGTTGGCATCCCCACGGAAAAGGACAAGGAATAAAACTTGCAGGAGAGATGGATTACTAGTGGTTTGGAAAGCCAGCAAGAAAGCCAAATTAAGAATTTGCAAAACATTACAGGCAGGAAAGGGTCTCAAGGTATTTGAAAGAATCAAATTAACTATGTAGGTGGGAAGGGCTCTCTTTTGGGCTAGAAAAGAGCATCTTTTTTCTTTCATGAGAGACTGTACATTGTGGGTTTGTTTTTTTTATTTTCACTTTGAGTGTGAGAGACTTGAATGAATCATCCTCATAGGATACCCAGAGTTAGAATAGTTAATGCTAGCACAGTATTAAAGAAATCTTAAATTGTATGCTTATGATTGTAGGGCAGTAAGATCTGTGATTAATCAACTGGTTTCTATCATTTAAACACTGATCATCCTTTAATTATTTTTTTTTTAATCTCAGATTTCTATAGCCTTTACCAATTCATTTCAGCATTTGATATATGGTACATGTTAAATTTTGTGGGAGAATCTAATGACCATGGGGGAGAAGCCAGATTATCTCTCTCTGTTCATCATCTTTTTATTCTTCTTTTATTCTTTTTACTCCTAAGGCCTGGTCACCTTTGTCAGAATGACTGAATTCTCAAGGTGCTAAACCTGCATAACTATGTCAAAAAAGTCCTCTTATCTTTTCAGCTTTAGAAATGACTCTCTTAAATTAAAAAACTTGGGCCAGTTTCCATATGGAAAAAATCATACTGAATTAATTAGGAAATTATAATTTTACTTATTTTTCTGGGAGATAATCTAGAAGACACTAATTATGACTTTGGATATAATGAGCTATGAAAATGTGTAGACTTCAAGGCACCCAAAACCATCAAATTTTCAGAGGAAGAAATTTCTTTGATTTCTTTTATAATGTATATAACTTTAAAAATAGAGTGTTTTTTAAAAAAACAAAGCAACTATCTCAGCTGTCATATTCTACTTGCTGGATTAAAAAATAGAAATAACTGGCAGATTGTTCTGACATATTGCGCAATAGAAACCCAAGAATTGAAGGTAAGCCATTGATTTTTCCTTCCAGTAATTGTTCCAAAGAAAAATAGTTTATTCCTCAAAAGATAAAATAATAGATGAATTTGTGCATGTCAGCCAAAATCTTGTTGAAATATATGATGATTTATATTGATAGATAGATGGGCAGAGAAAGTCAGGAAACTTGAAGCCAGAGTCAGTAATTTACTTATGAAATAATGATTAGATTTACCAAAAGCACTTACATAAAAGGATTTCACTGCTGTGTAATAAGAAGTTGAGTCTAGAAGTTCATAGACTAGAGGTGGTGGAGTTTTAGGTCTTGCTGGGATACGTACAGCACATTTCTGTTGTAAGAAGAAACACATCACCAGGTATTTGTTCAGCACGTTTTTAATTTCATTTTTGCATCTGTTCTCAAACCTTTCGGGCTGTTCTCGTAGTTAAAGTAACAATTCCAAGTGGCTGTAGTAGAAACTTTATGTCTGATTTTGAGCTGGAAAACTGAAACAGCGCGTGATCACGTAGGCAACTGCTTTATGGTAAGAGCAAATGGTTGCATGATTGCTGAAGTATAGCTGCTACTGGAAACCAGAAACTATAAGAAACCAATTGTAAGCCTTAGCAACTCCAGGCTCGTACTACTTTTATATTAGAATGAAGTAATTTGTGTGGGTGTGTTGTCAGATTTGCTGTGGTTCAATTTCTAGTTTTTGTTTAGTACTTTCAGTCTATTGCACAAAAACGCTCTGGCATAAACTGACTGGTTTCTCCTTTCACTTCCCAGTGTCTCAGTTCTGTTTATTTATCGTTTCATTAAACTCCCCAAATATATAGAGTCTGAAAGTATGTTTATTTTTAAATGTGTATTTGGGTGGAATCCAGTGGAAGTTAAGACGGTGCTTGAGAGCTCTTCTCAAGTGAGGTTATTTTCCTGTCAGAGCTACAGTTAGGAATGAAATTCAGTGCCATTTTGCAAAGTTTTCTGAAAGGACATTTCCCACACGTTACTGTAGAAGAAAGAATTATTTATCTTATGCTTACTAGAGGTGATATATATCCTAAAATTAATTTTAAGCATGTCCTTTAACACATTAAAGATCTAGAGAGGCTTTATTTGCTTATCAATTTTGTATTACTTCTCAATTTGAAAGGTTAATTTGAAAAACATGCCCTCATCCTAATAATTGAGAGGTTTTTTTTTTTATTTGTGAGGGTTCTTCAACGGTTCGTTTATTAATCCAATAACAAACAGATGGCAGTGTCATCTTTTTTTTTTAAGCACTGTATTTCTCTTCCATCTGACCTCATTCACTTTACATCAGAGATTTCCCAGTCAGCTCTGTGGTGTTAGCTAATCACATTTTGTTTAATATTTGAGATTCAAGACAGTTCTTTTGAATGAATGTAGTATCGTATGCAAAGACAATGTAAAAAGATAATGACTAATAAAAATAACACCTTGTAGTCATAGAATAGTTCATGTCTTTCCAACATCAGTTGAAAAAGCCTGGGAAAAGGTTTAGTAAATGTGAAGCCAAAACAAAAATAACCAACCAACAATACTTAATTATCTTAAAATATTTTCCTGGTATGTCATGTGATTTGACGGGAAATCATGTGTGCTCTACAGTGGATCTCAGTTATAGAAAATATGATTAGAATCTCGAGAAAAGCTAAGATAGATAATTTCTTGAGGAGGTGCTGTGAAAGAGGGGCTCTGAGCACCTGCTGCTGGCCATTTGCTGGGCTGCTGTGGCACTGCAAGTTCAAGACTCAGAGTGACATTGGCAAACTGTTCCTGTGTGGGCAAGGCTGGCCTCTCATGGTGGAGGCTGTGCCTCTGAAAGTTCATTTTGAAATAACCACACGTAAACATTCTACGAGGTTTATGTGTAGTTGTTGTAATTGCAGCCCATGGTTCCCCCTGCATGTGTTTGACAGCTCTATGGCAGCAGATGAATTTTCCTTGTCTCCTCCAAACATTTTGCTAATTGAACAAACTCTGATCCTAAAATATTTAAAAAGAATTTATGATGCATGAGCTGAAGCTACTCCTGTAGTAATTTTACTTGGTCTTTTTTTTGAGTTACGATGAAGACAGATTTGATCAGAGAAGTCTAATCAATCTATAGTACCTAAACAATTCTACTGTATAAACACAAAGTTCAGAATTACTGAAATTCATCACTTTTTTCTTTCATTAATATTAGAGGAAGAAAACAGTTTTCTTTAACATAGTCCGATAATATTTTATCTAATGAAGAATACTTATGTCTCATTTCTGCAAAATTCCTCAACCTTTAAATAGCTTGTAGTTTTATTATTATTATTATTATTATTATTATTTTGAGAACCAGGCCTTTCCATCATTTATTCTTGTCCTCTTTGAAATGAGGCAGCCTTGGTGATGGAAGATGTGTATAAACAAGATGCACAGTGGGAAAGAGTTGGAAGTCTGAGGTATTCAGTAATAGCTGTTTAGTATTTGAAGAAACTGTATGCTCAAATTTCATAAATATGTTGCTTAAATCAAGCAAAACCAACCCTCAAGCAGATGAGGGCAGAGGACATTAAATCTTGTGCTACTGAAGAGTCAACTTCTGTTTTTAATAGGCTTTAATTTATTACTGTAAATATTGGCAGAGCAGTTCCTCGGTGGCACTGACAAATACTCAGAGTGAGCAGCAGGGAGAGGGAGCAAGCAAGCATGCTCCTGCTCTCTCCTCAGTCTGCAGCTCACCAGTAGACCCCAGTTTATGCACGTTGTTACAGGGGTAGCTAATGGGCTGAAGGGATCAGCCTCTATCGAAGGGACCACGTCTCCCTGTGGCAGCGTGTGGGCAGAGCCGTTTGGCCAAGCCACACAAGTGACACCTCTGCAGACAGTGCTCTGGTGCAAAGGGGGTCTCTATTACATCTGGATTGGGAATATCTATAGTCTGCCTTGCCTCTTCGATAGTTATTGCCTTTACTCCAAAGCATTTGCAAGGCTAAAACATGAGACGTGAGGCTGGTGAAAGGTGGTTTTTGTGCTGAAGTCCATGCAGAAAGGTCCTCTCTGTACATTGCTTTATGGGAAACAATTCTCAACTTTGGATTTGGTCTGGCATACTTTCTAGTCGGTGTTGAGAGATTCTGCTCTGAAATGCAGTAGCTGTGTTTGATTTTTCTGCCTCTTGAAATGTCGGAGTGACTGTGTGGAGTTTTATCTTCCCATAAATTTAATTTACTGCTTTCACTGCCTACAGAAGATTTCCAAGAAGAAAACTAATGTGACCTCAGTCGGTTTGCATAGAGTATTTCAGTAGCCATTATGTGTAGCTTATGATTTAATCCATTTTAAACTCTTCCTGTAAGTACTTATATTTTTCACTTAATTGTATCCATTTGATCCTCAGCAGTCCTTCAGGAGACAAAGTTATTGGACCATTATCTAGACATGAAGCATTGATTTGTACTATATAAAGAACATCTAGATCTTGCTCTTTTAAAGTGTGAAGACCTCTTTGTACTTGATCTTGTAAATTGGGGAATGCTTTTCCTTTTGTCAACTTCAGTCTGAAATTTGTCCAGATCACTACTTTATTTCCGTTTGCTGATATGCTGCTTATTACACCCTTAAAAATGGCATTTGCATTTTTCTTCATGACCTTTGAATTCTGGTATTTATAGACTAATGAAGCGACATGCCTAAAACTAGAACAGAAGAGCTATATACAGGACATATTTGGATTTTGTTCAGAAAACCGTTTTGTTAAAGTGGAGTTGCCAGTTGATACGATCAAGGGAACTGGCACTACAGCCAACTGGGTAAGCGTTTCTAAAGGTCAGTGGCAGCAAACAGCATCTCTTCAGCACCATCAGATGTAGCAGTGGGAACTACATGGCCAGCTAGGTTGCAATAAAAGTCTGGACCGTCAAGAATCATTACAGCCTCCTGGGTAAGTGATTGAGTTCACAGCCCGGATAATTCCACTGCTTGGATGCATTCCCTGCAGACAATGCATTTCTTGGGACACTCAGCATCTTTGTTGCAGTTACAAAAAAAGGTGCATTTTGACCTTTTGTAGAATGAATGTGGAATATTATTTCTATCGATTGATGCCTGGAGATTCGATGTGAGGATGAGGTTATGGCAGGAGTCCCATCTTTTAAACTTTTGTGACTGACTGGGCCACTGTAGATGCGATTGTGGGAACAATGTACTGCACGTGCACATGATGTCTGCTGGTGTTTATAGGCGTAGAGTGGAGGACAGAAGATATGCTGTTGTGGGGCTTAAATATGTTTTAAAATCACCTTGAAAAAATGAGTGTGAATTCTGTAGGCCAATTTTTATGTCCACCTGTGTTTTATCCCTGCTCTAATGTGAATGCCCTTAAAACTATTCACATACCAAACTGCTAATGAAATCAATGGATAGTTTTAAAGACTGAGTGTATGCATTTGGGAAAGTTCCTTAGTTTTCTATGTGTTTGAGTAGACCCCTTTATGATGATGATCAGGATTCTGTGATCCACGATAATAACAATGATAAGTGCTGAAATCACTGTAAAATCTTATATAAAGTTGGTATTTTTTAAGTTGAAGTTAGTGTTGCAGTGCTGGGGGGTTTGAGATTAACCATTAACCCTTTCCCTGAAAGATGATATATGCTACTATCGTAAAAACCTCAATGGAGTTCATAGGTAAAAATGAGAAACGAGGTTTTTTATTGAGAGCCATTGCAAGCCAATGGTCTGCATATTTTTTTACTCCACATCTAATAGCTTAAACATTCATTTGCTGGAGGAAGTTCATACAAGGAGGTTAAAAAAGAAATCTACTGTTCTGTGAATTCAGTAAAATGACAGAAAAAGTGGTCCAGGAGTCATTGCAGGTCTTATTTCTGTTCAGATTTAAGTGGAAACTATAGTTGTGCAGTGGAGCTGTTGAGAAGCTGCCTAATTGCCAAGCAGTCGATGATATGCTATTGGACCAGGGTGCCACAGGATATTAAAAATAAGGTGTTTTCTTTCCCCTCAAATCTGTGAGAGGTTACATAAGGGAAGGAGAAAAAGAGAGGAGAGAATAGCAGTATTTTGTCCCCATTTGTCTAAGGACGTCTGTAGTTTGTCATCTGAATTACATTTGCCGGGGCTTGTTAGATTGATGGCTGACGGCCATAAACTGCATGAGCAGGGTGGGCAGGGTTCGACTCATGGTGGGGGACAGGGATCCTGCCACTCTCCTTAATGCTTTTCAAGGACGATCTTGTGTAATTTAAGGACCTTCCTTTTGGTCAGCGGTGGTTAAAGGGCATACAAATCAGTGATTCTTTTGTTGCTTCTATGGAAGCCACAAGAGAAGTAGCTGGAAAGCTGTATGAACAGTGATGACACCTGTTGAAGGCTTTTGTGTGTTTCCAAACTGAGGTGTTGGTACCATGTGAGTCTTTATTTGCTATCTATAACATCCTTGTGTCAGAAAGTATAATTTAGCTAAGGAAAAAGGGAGCAATGAGCTCAATGCACTTAGGACCTCTCCAGTGGCCTGATTCATAGTAGGGTTTCCTGGAAATTGCTCCTGGGGAAGTACCTGGGGGTTTTGCATGCAAGCCGTGGCGGCATGTACACCATGTGCACACAACCCCAAGTCAGTTAGGAAAAAAATAGCAGGAAAAAGGGAACGAAGGTTGCGCAGAAGGGCAACATGTTCTCCCCCTGACACATGTGGAGCCGAGTGGGAATGACGTTGAGCCTTGGCTTAGGTGAGTTGTGTTCTGGTAGTGTGTGAGACAGATAATGGCTGTTTTTGTTCTGCTTTGCTTAAAATGCATCACAGGAGAATTTAAAAATATTAGCAATATTTCTAGGCAGACACATTATTCCAAATGCATCCTGCTAAATTATTCTTATTTATTGTATTAATCATACTCACGTAGAGGCACATCAATAAAGTGAATCATCTTTTTTTATTTAGAGGAATATTATTTTGTTTCTTTCTACTTCGCCTGTATCACAAATTTTGAGAAATGTTCATTGTACAGTTTAGATCAGGCTGGGGATTGACTAGGAACTGAGTCTTCGTGTTCTTTTGTGCTGAACTAATTTTGTTTTATTGAAGAGTTTTTCTGTTTGGTTCTTGAGTAGAAAACAGCTCATAATAAGAAATACTACTCCTAATTTGGTCCCACCATTCCTGGAATTGATGTTTTCTGGCTAAAGTTTGTCATTCTGATCCACCTATCTTGTAGGTGGATCAGAATGGCTCTGTACCACAGAGATCACATAAGCAATGCCTGTGCCTGCTATCAATACATATACTCCTTTTCCAAGTTTTAGCATACTATTTTCTGTGTGCCAAATCCTTTATACTTCAAAATTTATAATGAGTATGGCTGTGTTTTTTTTTCTAGGTTGCTCTTTTTATCTAGTGTACTTTCATTTAATATACAGTGCAAATGTGTCTTCTAACTCTAGCTAAACTCTAGCTGACTGTATCTTACGGTAATGTGACAAATAATAAGACCACTTTGTTATCAAAAAAATAATTTAAAATACATAAAGAAAAATTCATTATAATCTGCTATAAAAGCAATAAGGAAGACAGCATTTCATAAGGCCATAAAACATGCCTCATGCAGTTAACCTTATAGCACAATCCAACTATGAGTAAATGATGCCATAAAATAAGCCTTGCCATCCTTAATTGGTTAATTAACACTGTATTTTAAAACAGATTTTTAATATAAGGTGTTGCTAAGCACCACAGAGATTCACCAGAGAGAAAATTTAGGGGAGTGAAGTAATTTCTGGTATGTTTATAACAGATCTCATGTCAGCCTTTCCTACAGCCATTATTGCAAGGATCAGATTTGGCTCCTGATACAGCCAGCCTCTGTGGGGGACTTAGGGACACTTAGGGACATGCCAATCAATACGTCACACGCCTGAGGCAGGGCAGCAGGGAGCCTCCATAGCCTTTCTCTGAGACACTTCATTACTTCCCCATCAGGTTGGTTGATCAGAGAGCGCTGAGCATGGCCAGCCCCCCTGAGACCACCAGGAGCTGCTGGGACCACACTTTGGCAAGGGCCATGCTCACAAGTTTGCTGTTTCTCTGCAAAGTGCCCCAAGAGATGGTCTGAGATTGCAGGGTGGACCTGAACAGGGTTGGCAGTGCTTTTCCTCCATGCAATGCTCCCCTGGAGGTATTGGTTGTCATTTCATCCCTTTCTGGTGACTCATAGGAGCTGTAAATCTATTTGAGGGCACATTAAAATGTGGTTGTAGGGTTGGGGTCAGGGGGGAACCCAAACAACTGCTTCTGCTGAGACATGCAACAGTGTGTGCTCAATGGTAGCCTGGGTTGCAGAGCTGCTGACCTTCCCGGTCATTTTTCTGGAAGAGTGAAACTTGTGTTTCAGTCAGCATGAAACTGCACAGATATTTTTAGATGAATATTTTATTTATTTATCAACTGTGCTGCCGTGGGACAGGATCCACAGTGACCCAGTGATGGACCCGTTAGCACCTGGGCCAGGGAGAAGAAGTACGTAGATAAATTGTCGTCAAGCGTGGAGCGGTGTGTTGTGAGGCTTCATTAATTAATGCTTGTAGAGTGCTATGGGATCGTTTCATAAAAGGAGCTCTGTGTGTCTGTGTTTTTATTATTGTATTTATATAACCCTGCAGTGATGCTAGTCCGAAGCCAGAGTGTAATGGAGCATTATGGCTTGGAAGGGCTACACAATACAGGACAGAAACAAGTTATACTTTTCATATTTTTATTTCTTTTTGGTGCTAGATATACTTTCTGCCACTGTAGACACTCCAGGGCATGGTGAAGCACTGAGAGACTGCAAAAAAGAACATCAGTCTGTATTATAACAGTTGCATTTTATGATGTTCCTATTCAGTAGATGCGGTTCCTAAGTGACACAGTCATACATCAACTTTGTTAACTTCTGTGGCAGATTAGTTATAATCTATGGATTTATAGGTGACGCTTTCACAGATGGTAACTCTGATGAAATATTCTCTTGACTGATGATTTGTCATCTGAAATTAAGCAAATAAATTCGCTATAAATTTTATGTGAAAGTGAAATGCAGCTGTAATAGGAATAGGATGCATGTACACAAATATACGTGTACAGGCCTTGCAAAAATAAATACAAAGTAACAAATTCAACAATGTAGTTTAGACTACCATTTTACCAATTATACTGTGTTTGCTCCAGTTATGCAATTCCTACTTGTTAAAGCCATTTATGAAATACTGTTTGAAGGTTAAGGGATTGTTGCAGAAAATAGTCCTCTCTTTATTTTTGTTTTTATTTATGTATAATAACAAAATAATTACAGACTTGTAATGGACCAAATTTACTTTCCCTTGTACTAGAAATTCCAGAAGATTTTTTGATACTGGATCCTAGTCCATGCTTACGCCATGAAGAAGTTTCTCAGCCTGCTGTTGCCCTCGCGCTCTGTGAATAGCTCCCATGGGACCTCACCGCACAGTGGCTGCATAAAGGCTCAGGCTCTACCTATCTGTGTCCATGGAAAGTCTATAGACTTGACAGGTGGATTATGTGGGAGAGTGCAACTCCATTGCTTTTTCAGTTTCTCTTATTGAGGTAGCTCTACTTAAAAAAGTATGGCTTTATATCAGGTAAAACCATGCTAACAATTAGAGCTTTGTTATGAAAATATAGAAGCTCTAGGTTCAAGCATTTGGTAATCCCTGAAGTATAGGTGAGGTCCAAATTGTCATCATCTTCTCTTCTGTATGTGCCTGCATAGCTGGATACATCAGAAATTCTCTGAAAACCCACTGTAAACATGAAAACTCCACAAACCAATAAAGAGCCCAAGAAGAGTGTTGCTTCTATAAAAAGTCTCCTTACTTGCTCCCTGTCTGCCACAAAGGCTTCTTGTGGACACACAGCTGAAACAAAAGAACACTAGTAATATCATAATGTTTTTCTGTGGCTGCATAGTACTCCCCATAAATTGATAAATGGTGGTGAGGAGAGTGGGGAGGAGGGAGAGGATGGGGGAAAATAGTATGAAATCCTACATTTTCTTATCATGGAATCATGGAATTGTCAGAGTTGGAAGGGACCTATAGAGATCACCAACTCCCCTGCTAAAGCAGGAATGCCTAGAGCACATCACTCAGGACTGCATCCAGGTGGGTCTTGAAGATCTCCA
>JAOTQQ010000052.1:7095336-7109596 GCA_026546715.1 Gallinago undulata | reverse complement strand
CTGGATGCAGTATTCCAGTTGTGGCCTCACCAGTGCAGAGTAGAGGGGGAGAATGACCTCCCTCGACCTGCTGGTCACACTCTTTCCTATGCAGCCCAGGATCCCATTGGCCCTTTTGGTGACAAGGGCACATTGACATTTGACTGTAAAACTTATAGAAATCACAGCCTATGCTAAAATTATTTTTCTTACAGTTTAAAAATGAATTTTCTCCTATGTTACTTTTGGAAACACATTCAAAAGGAAAATGTTTGGATGGAAGACTTTACAAATAATTATTTGTTTTCCTGAAAGACACACTATGCAATCTAAGCAAATAGAAATAGCGATCCTAAAATAGCAAGTATTGTTTCTATTTGTGCTGCTTCATCAGCTAAACTACTTTATGATACTGTTTCTCTATCAAAGAGACATTTAAATCAAGGAAATGATTTTTAATACTAGGACAGAAATTAATTTCATGCATCTGCTAGCAAATGCCTACTATCAAGAACTGAGTAAACAAACATTTGCACATCTGCTCCTACTATATGAAAACAGCATCTCAAAATATAAAGAAAGTTAGGCTTTGCTTTTTAATTTTTTTAATAATGTAGGTTTTCATTTTAAATATTGCAAAGTGCAATAGAAGTATGGAACATATGTTTATGTCTAGAGTGAGGTAGAAAAATGTCCTTGATGAGGACAGCATGAACCTTCAGTAGGAGCTACTGCTTTTTAGTTTAGCACATTAGTATTTTAGTTTAGTATTTGAGCAACTGTAAGCCCTGTGCATGCAGTTGCTGGTAGAAGTGTCTCCAAGGATACTTCTCATCTTTCTTTGGAGCAGCTGAGTAGTAAAAGCTGAGGCAGAAAGTCAGTGTTGGTCAAGATGCTCTTGCTGTTTGAAATGTCATGTTGCTGTACTTTTATAAAGGCTGCTGCCTTCTCTGCTATTTGACTTTGACAGCTCTAGCCATAAACTGGGCTAATTCCTGGGGCAGGAAGGCAGAGGAGCTTCTGCCACTCAAAACAAGAGCGAGGCATAAGCAACAGGTTTGTAGTCTTCCTGTTCTGAACATTTTAGAACCTTTCTAGGTTTCTCTGTGACTGTTGCAGCCATCTTTTGAGTAGAATAAAAGTATCGTGAGTAGGAACATATCAAGAGGTATTAGTGGAGGCTGATGTAAAGTCAGGTATAGCAGGTGCTTTTCTACTATTTTATGCTCTTTCATAAAATGCAGGATGTTGAAATTAAGTTTTGGGGGCATCAGTCCTGCCCAGGAAGCTGTGTAGCACTATTTAACATTAGCTATCACTAAACAAGTACACTGGAAAATTCTACTTTATTGATTTAAATAGATAATGTTAATGCCAAGACTCTCCATAATAAACCAAAGCTTGTAAGTGGTGTGATTTCTTAGGAGCTGGACAGTAGGTCAGTTCGTCACTACAGCTGATGGTCCAGCCCACCATGAGCTGTGTATTGGTCCATGCCTGTCCTCTCCCACCAGCTCCTTGTCCTGCTGTTCACCTGAGCCAAGCCAACCTCTGACAAAAGGGATCTGTGCTGAGAAGGGAAAGAAATTAATTTAGAACAGTTAAGGACTTTTTGCATATATGTGACAAATAGAAATCTGTGTTAGACAGTGTGCCATCCGTCTGGCACCTGAACTACATGAGGTTGAGGGAACAGAGAACAGTTGTTTAGCAGATTAAAATGCTTTTATGCCAGTCTGGACGAAGGCATGGGTGGGTCTGAGGCTGGTGTTAGGGCTTAGACTTTTATTTTTCTAGGTATAAGTAACAATCTTACTAGACCAGATAGACTAAATCATCCCCTGAGAGAACTGTGTGCTGTTAGCCAAAAGGACTCGCCTGTTGGGAAGTCTTGTCTTTAACCTAACTGACTTTTTGCTTTCTCAAGTGTCAGATGATGCATACTACACTTTAGAGTACATGATAGAATGGGAAATCGTCCATTTGCATATGGTTTGCATATATGCTTATGCACTCTGTACTGAATATAAATTAAACATCCTTCAGCTGTAGCTTTGCTGCTACAGAGTATTTTGGATGGTGTTTGTATTCCATAAGTAGCCATAGAGGTACCAGAAAAGATGTGAATGTCTATATAGGAAGGATTGTGCTAGACATCTGATTATGTGCTATAAATAGAGATTGAAATATGTTTTAAGTAGTCTGTGCAAGGCATCATTTAAATCATTCATACTCATATGCAATACTAGCATAATATATTTTATCTCTGACAGTGACTGGTAGTTAAATCTCAGGTTGAAGTTGTCTAGATCTGGCTCCTTGCAACGTGTCCCAGAAAAAATCCTAACAAAGAACTCTGATCTTGTTCAACGAATTAAGCAGAAGAGCAAATAAAGCCTTTGTAGCAGTAGTTGTACATAATTAGCTGTGATCTCCTGGGTACAGTCCACCATTTATCGGAATTGCTAAAATAAAAGCAAGAAAAACCCCACCCCAAATCTAAGCTAATTTAGACCATTAAAGGTAATACTGTTTTTATATCTTCAAAAACACGGAGGGAGGAATGTTAGGGAGTATGATTTATTATTTTAAGAATAGAACTGATGTTTTTAAGTTGTATTCAGAAATTCTCCTGGTTTTCTTGTTTTTGTGTTGATCACCATGCCTTAATATAAAATATCACAAGGTAAATAATGTATCAGAGGTGTCATTCACCCAAACCGCTCTTCAGTCCACAAGAAAGCAGGCAGCTAGAGTATTTTGTTTGCCCGTCAACTGCAGTAGGAACAATCCTAGTTCCTTGAAGTCAATGAGAGCTTTACTCTTCAGTAGGGCCCAGATTTCACTCTGTAAACTGCTGAGGTAGAGTCTAATATAAAGACTGTTGCAGTCAGTGGAATTTCTTCCACTGATTTTATTGGTCTTGCCTCAGGTCCATAATGGACAGGATGTTAATATTACATGCAGAGTTGACTCGCAATGCTGAGCTCTCATTTTGTTACTTTTAAACAATAAAATACAGTTTGTTAGCAATAAGAAGACATATCTGTTCTGGTCTGTTCTGAATCCTCTGACTCTGCCTTCAAAGAAATCTGAGGGTACTGTATGCACAGTTTTAAGTTTAACCCCAAAAATTTACCAGTACCTTTTAGAAGAAACGTGCATTGCAGCTGTCCTGACTTTGCATGAGACAAACAGAAAAATGTTTTTCTAAATTAAAGGCACTAAATCTTAATAGGGAGAAAAAGTCTTGGACACAAATCTCTTGAATTAAAATAACTGCCTGTTTGGATGGGCGAAACAGAGCATGGAGTAAATCTCCTCAAATAAAATACCAGCACTCTGGAGGATTAGTTGCATGCTCTATTTCCTTCTTACAAATGTGCCATGGAGTGATGGGCAATCACCCTCATTCTGCTTTAGTGAAGGTGTGCTATCTCTGTGATGCAGATACAACCAATCATCGTCAACTTGTTGAACTAGGGGCTTTGAAATTGTAGTTGCTTATTAAAGATTACAAAGTGATCAGAGGGTGGAAAATACTAAATTTTTTCATTGAATCAAATGCAACCATGCACTAGACCAAAATGTGATGTATTAATTAATTTGGAACCCCTCTTTTAAACCAGCTACACACTATGCAGCTAAAATTTTTGCATCTTGTTTTATTTACTGATTGGGAACTGATGTGCTTTGAACAGGCTGCCATTACAGCTTCCAAGGAAGGAGCTTTATTAACCCTGCAGGGATGCGTAGATTACTTCTTGCTGCATACATGCCCTGATATATTGAGGTAAAAGCACGTGCCTGATTTATATCCATCTTCTTCCTCCCATTCCCCCTTCTTTGCCCACCATCCAAAGCCTTTCCACCCACACCCAAGATGATTAGTGTTTCAGCAGCTCTCTTTCTAACCTTGTCACCTGCAATGCAGATAGGAGTGCAGAACATGAGAATGTATATTATTTCAGACTGAAAAATATGCATGCCCTGTGTGTTGCTTTTGATGGATTATGTGCTGTAAAGTTGGCTCATAAAGACTGTTATATCAGACATAAATGCAACAAAGGCAAAACCTTTGTTGCCTGAGTTTTACCTGAGTAAAGAATGCAGCTTCATAAAGGTGGTCCAGCTTATAGTCACAAAAAGGTTTGGGTTTCTTTCTGTGACAAGATTTTTGCCAAAACTGAGCAAAAGGTACTGGTCTGCTTGGCAGAGGGGTGCAGAAGGCTTGGAGGTAGGTAAAAGCAAGCCAAGAGTAACTTGGTCCCTGAGATAATAAGACCGTTGCATGTTGCTTTGAGAGCAAAAGAAGAGCAACCTGTACGCTGGGCTTTTGGTTGGTTTAAATCTGTCCAAGTCATATGAACCTTGGAAAAAACGTCCTATTGTTTGTTGGCTCTGTCACAGCTCAAATTACTCTTCCCCCTCCCCCTGAAGAAAACCTGAAATAAATGCTTAGAAGCCTTTCTGGTGTGCTAGAGCATGGGGGTGAGCAGTGGCTTTAGCTCATATACATATACATAGCTCATACTGTGCAGTGTCATAGCAAAAAGGTGGGCAAAACACTTAGGGAACGTGTTAGGGCAGTGAGCTGTACACTGTGCTGCTTTAATGTCCATATTTATGCCATAATTATGAGTCGCATTTTATTGTTGCAATTAACTAATATCAAAAATACTCTTTCTGTCCTCCCTTTCATGCTGTTAGAGTGAGGCTGGGGTTTGTTGTTTTGCAAATGTACAAGCAGAATTTGGCAGTTGAGAGAAGGGATGTAATTAGATATTTTTATTTCTGTATAGGGAAATAGATTTTAAAAGAATTCTAAACCAATAAAATTTCAAGGAAAAATCTCATTTCCACTGAAAGAGTAATTCTGGATAGCCATAAGAGCAGCGGTGATTTCTGAGTATGGACTGGGCTGTGGTGTGCAACCTGTGCCTCCACCTCCCAGGGTGAAGGAAGAGTAGGGAGGAGCTTGTAAAAGGAAAAGAGGCACATTTCAAGGGGAATACATCTGTTCTCCTAAGGAGACAGTACCTAAGAAAGCTACTTCAGCTACCGCAGCCCATTTCTGGTTGAAAAGCAGCAATTACCACAAGTAACCCTGTCCATGTCCAAGTCCTACCACTAGCTCTCTGTGGCGCCCAGCTGCCTCTGGAGCAAATGTTGGCTGATTTGCCTTTAGTTCCTGCTGAGACATTCACGGAAACTCAGAAGCTCTGGGGAGTCTGGTTAGGAAGGAAGCAGCCTTATCGTGCAAGCTTTTGAAACTGGTAATTAAGGAGTGAGGTCTCTGTCCATCATCAGATGGAGATGGACACCACTTGCACACCTCCAGTCATTTTTCTTCTTATGCAGTATCTTCTCCTTGTTAATGCTCTGTCAGTAGAAAAAAGGTTATAACTGACTAGGCAAATCCACAGCTGCTGTCATTGTCTTTTCAGGCTAAATGGCCCATTA
Source organism: Gallinago undulata (assembly GCA_026546715.1). NCBI lineage: Eukaryota > Metazoa > Chordata > Aves > Charadriiformes > Scolopacidae > Gallinago > Gallinago undulata. The sequence continues at coordinate 7,104,154 of JAOTQQ010000052.1, read as the reverse complement.
TTTTGTAATATATCTGTAAATTCATTTTAGAGGAGTATGAGAATCAAACTCATATAGAAAACAGGAATCTGCTACAAAATTCTAGTATGTTCTAGATATGTTACATAACTTTCATGTAAAGGTCAAGTTTTAACCAGTAAAAGTGAGTGAGAACAAGGCAGAGAATGTCATTTTTTACTAAAAAAACACTTGCTGTGCCCACCGCTTGACCAGGGCTGGTTTTACTCTTGCATCTCGGTAAGGATAAGGTGCAGTTAGAGAAGTTACCAAGGAAGGTAAGTAAAATGATCAAGGAGTGGAGCAGCAGGCTTAGGAGGGGAAACTGGAGAGACTGCAATGCCTTAGAGGAGAAGCCTGAGCAGTATGATTCTGTTTCGCAGACCCATGATGTGGGGGTAATGTTTCCAAGAGATTGCACTAAAAAGTGAAATTTTCTTTCTCTGTGTATGTTTTAGAATTTGTTAGCTTTCCATACTTTCCTATTTTGCACAATATGTATAATTATAAATTGCACATACCTTTTTTTGTTGTTGTTAAAGAAAACTTGCCTACTTACAGGCAGTGAGTCTGAGTAGTTGAATTAAATGTTCTTTTCAGCGTAAAATAAGGGCCTGTGAAGAATAGTGCTTGAAGAAAGAAACTGTAAAGTCATCAGTACATTATCTGTCTCTAAGATTTGACCTCACAGCAGGGCAACGAAGCTCATCCAGCAACTAAATGATTTTGCTCCATAAAAGTCTTTGGAATTAGATTTTATCTTTTTTCCTCAGGAATATATACAGAGCAGAGGAATTGATTTTGGGGAAGAAAATAAGTTCCAGAGTGTAAATTATGTTAATTGCTGAGTAAAATGCCAATATTATAGGTATTTAGGCCAAGTTAATGTTCAAATGCTATGCTAAAACACCTGCCTTCTTGTAGTTAAATACATATCGGAACAGATTTAAGCAGTAGTTTATTACATGTGGGCTTTTTTTCTTCTGAAATCCAATCCCTTTTTCTGGAAATGATTGCAAGTGGGGTGTTAGATTGGTTACTTAGCCTATTTAACCCACCCAATATTATTCTAGCTATATTCTTTCATCTTTCAATCTCTATGGAGCCCTCATCCTGCTTTCTCCAGCCAAGGAAAAGGCCTGGAGCACTTTCACGAGACCATGATCTGGGAGGAAAAGCAAGATGAGGTGCTTCCTGGAAACACAAACTGAGAAAGAAGGTTGAACCATGGGAGAAAATGGCAGTGTGGGCAAAAAAAAAAAGAGGAGTCAAATCAACCAGTCTGATTTGTAAACAGAAAGCTTGCCAAATAATTTAGTGCACAAGTTGGATCAGCTTTTAGGGGATATAACTTGTGTAACGTAGATTTATGTAACTTGTAATTCAAGCTGACATTGACTTTGCCATCATCGCAAGGGTCATTTTGTGCTGTTTTTGAGCAATCTTTACGATGAACAAACCATCACTCATGCAGTAGATTTAGTGTTTACAACTGACATTTTGTTGAAAGAATAGCTTTAATTTTGAGGGGAATCATAGCAAAAAAAAACCAACAACCCACCCTTTGGTGGTATTTGGTCTTCTCAGTGTCTTTTGGTGTTTACGAGGGTGGTGCCCAAGTTTCAGAATTTTGTTCCAAATTCACATTTGCATTTTGGATCCCCTTTGAGGAAATAGAGCCAAAAAAAAAAAAAAAAAAGCAAGCTACTGTTTAGTGCTGTCCTGCACCACTGGTTTTTGTCATTTGAGGATTGAAAAGGATTTTCTTCTTTTTTGGCATCTGTACATGTGGCACGCGCTGCTTAAATCAAGGCCTGTGAGTGTATATAGCAAAATTAGTAGAACTGAGTCCAAGCTAAAATATGACAAAAAAAATTAATCAAATATTGATGAAAGGAGCCCTTAATTTTCCCAGAAAGTTTATCTGGAGCACTGCCATGCTCCCCTAATCCTCATGCCCAGAGTGTATGCAAAGGAACGGCTGGGATGGAAATGGTTATTCAGTCCTGAGACTGGGGATGGTGAAACCTCCCATCAGTCCCCACCACCATGTCCCAGCAGCTCCCCTGCAGCTCTGCTCTGCAGGTCATCACGGCTGCTTACCAATGAGAGAATTTTGGTGTTTTTTTGGATTGCTAATTCCTTCATGCGTGTCTATGTGCAGTGTAGTTAATCTACAATAAAAATTTCCAACCATTTATTTCGAGTGGATCTTGCTCCTGTTCCTGTTGCTGGTCGGGGCAAAAGTCCCATGCATGAAACTGGAACCAGATCAGGGACTGAACCATCATTAGTGATTCCAAGGAAACAATTCCAAAATGCAATGGTTAGGGTCCTTTTTCCTTTTCAGTTCTATTTTGGTTTGTGTCTAATCTTTTTTTTTTTTTTTTTTTTTTTTGTATGAGGAATTTATGCACCAAACTAAAAAATACAGTATTTGCTCAGGTCCAAAGATTACAATGACTTTTTGCCCTCTGAAGTCAGTGCCTCTTTCTGGTACGCCACTTCCTCCCCTCGTTCAGATTTCTCAGAAAGGTCATTACATCTAGAGTCATCCTATTTTCTGTTGTAGAAGTTCTTGCAGGATTTTTGCTTCAGGTTTGGGTAATGTTTAAAAAGGAATGGAAAATGAAATTACATTTGCTCTTTCATCTTCAGATTTACATATCTCCTAGAAGACTGTATCCCATAAATTATGTTCCACGAAATCTCTGCTTAACTTCACATGCGGAAGGGTGCACAAAAGGTAGTCTGCCAGTAGGATTTGATGCAGATCCATGCTAAATTGTACGGAAAGGCTCAGAAGTGAAGACCATGTTCTTGGAAACACAACTTTACTAGAGCTGCATGGGGTGGGATTTGACACAAATTTGGGTTGCATCAAGTAGAAAGCTGACCCAGGAGCTATTCTCTGTCACTCAGGACTGGTTTTGAACTCAGTCTTCTTCGTGAAAGTCAAATAAGTCACACAGATTTTAGAAGTCTAGTGCTAGCACTCATGTATACAATTTGTGAGCCCTATTGCCAAGTTTTACAGATGCCTGCGGAACTGTCCAACTTATTTCTGAGGAGGCTGAGATGTTATGTATTTGGATTAATATTTTATGTATATTTAGATGGCAACATGGGTAATATGTTTTAGGAAAGATGGGAGTGCATTTTATTAGAAATATTTGGAAATATATTATTTATTGAAATAACCAAGCCTGAGGTTCTTGTCTGTAAACAAGCAGAATATTTATTTCTAAAATTATTATACTTATGATATACAGCTTAAGTTATCAGAATAACATATGGAATTATGCAATTAATAATTCTGTTTATTAGTGTGATCTAATCAAGTTAAGGTTCATTTAAGAGCAGCATTCTAAAAATAATAAGATAAAAATTATAGGTATGTATTGACAAGTCTGAGAGAGACTGGCAGACAAAAGACAGGCATCTGGTGTTTTTATGTCACCTAAAATGCTATGTAAAAGCTGCTGAGAAAGACAGATGACTTTTTTAAAATCTCAGAACAAATATATCCAGCTGCTTATGGAGAATATTAGTGGTGGGGAATAACTCCAAGATTATTTTTGCACCACTGCTCTGAGCTCGCAGTTCCAAACCCTACTGCCCCTTACAAATCCCAGCTTTCATATTGATGATGCAATAGCAACCTCAACAGTGTTTAAACCATAAAGCCATTGATTTAATTTTACGTAACACATAAGTAGGTATGTAATTGTACAAAATGGCAATGAGCATTTGGCAACTTAAAATAGGAACAGAGTTCTGCAAAGGATGCTAATTAGTTATTATGGAAGTTGCTTATTCTATTAATAGGTTTTAAGTGGTCAGTGTGCCCTCAAAGTAGATTTCTTGACAGCTAGAATAGCAAAGCTGTACTATTATGAAATATTCTTTAGTCGTATTACTGTCACTGTACCAGCATGATCAAGTGGAGAGGATAGTGCCCAGGTGGCATTAATCACTGTGTTAATGGAAACATTCCCCAGGAGAGCTGTGAAAGGTGGGTTAGAGATCTGCCGAGGTGACACTGAAGCAGCTCCCCAGACAACTCAAGCAGCTTTAATTTAACCCTCTTTTAGATTAGCTGGAATAAACCTCAATTTAGGATAATGGAAAGATCATATTAATAATGATTAATATTAAATCTCCCCCCCCTTCCTTTTTTTCTATTGGAAAATAGTGTGTGAGATACCTTCAAATGGGTTTATTCTTTAATAAAGAGCATTGGGAATATGATGTTGAATGAGAGAATTAGGAAGGTTGAAAGCATTAGGGATAAACTGTTGCTGTAATAGAGGTCCAACATATAAAAATATGTTTTATGAGCTGAGATGAATAGCTTTATGTCTGGAAAAAGAGAAAAGTGCCACACAGGAAAAATATTCCTTAATAGGAAAGGAAAAGCATCAACTGTCTTCTTTCTGCAATTTTTTTAATGATAGCACTTTAGATGGGCTTCTGAATTATTACAATCAAAAGACCTAGAAAAATCCTCAATGTGTAAAACAAAGACAAGCTTTGTTTTCTTAAGCTTTCTATAAGTTATTTCACCTCTGAAATTCAAGATTTTCTCCAACTGCCAAATCCTTGATGTACATAGCTTATGGGATTTTGGCTGTCTTAGATGAGAATCCAGAAACTTTGATCTATGTGTTTGTCATTTCTAGAGCTGCTATTGTGTCTTACTCTTTAGAAGTGAAGATAAAGGGAATAGAGAAAACTACAGTTTTGGCAGGATGGTAGTAGTTTTGTACAGTAAGCTAAATTAAAATAAAACATGTTCACACTTTAACTGCTATTTCAGCAATTACTCTGTGCAGGGCACAAACAGGAAAAGCAGCTACAAATTATTTGTTGTGGCTCTGTCTCATTGTACTGGATTGGAAATGCACATCATTACTGAAATGAGAGCCTTTACGTATTATATTGTTGTCTGAAGAATTTATCAACACTGACAGTATTTTCTTCACTATTTAGGTCAGCCCCAACTACATCACTTTACCTTTTGTAGATTGCTTGGTAATCAATTTGAGAGCTCTGTTAAACACAATGTGAAGTTCATTGTCATCTTGCAAAACCCCAGACTGCACATTTGAATTTGGCTGTGCTGGGAGAAGAGCACTCATCCTTCTGACCACCAAGCAAGTTCAAAACAAGACGTCTTGCCACTTTTCATATCCAGCCAGAAATGGAATTAAGAATACACGGTATCATGAGATAGTTGGGTTTTTTAAAAAAAATTTTTTTGCATGTAAATTGGAAGTCTAGACTGTTCACTTGAAACACTGCAGCTACCACATCAATAACCAATGAGAGAAATCTCAGTACTTACTTCCAAAGTGAATCAATCCTTTACATTGATCCAACTAAGAACAGAGAAAATATCTTTGTCTTTTTTTCCTTAACATCAAGTGATAGGCATTTACATCAGATATATTATTCGTGTGGTTGCTTGCCTTATTTGTAGCTAGGAATGCATTTCAAAAGATTAAATACTTGCAAGCTGTTAAAAAATTGACATAATTGTAGCTGTAGAAATTAACACCTTTCAGTTCTCTTAAATGAGACTGTAATACCTGAACTCCCCAGGGTAGAAGCCATGGCACAGGTAACATGAAGTCTGCGGAGATACACAGAAGAATGAGTCAACTGGAAAGGGAGGAAAACAAGAGTTAAAGATGTAAGGATATTACTGGATCTTGCTATGACAGCTCCTGTGATGGAGAGATATGGTCCTGGTGTTAGCTTTTAGATACAGTTTAGAGCCATTCATATTTATGAATGTCTGGGGTAGATTTAAGATCAGTTAAATCCCCTTTGGAAAGAGAAATAGCTAAAACTGTGTCCATAGTATAACCAAAAGGGTGTAAAGGTCTTTTAAAAGTCTGTTGCTCCTTAGACTTTTTGATCATGCTCTCACTTTCTTCCTTTCCAGAACCCCAAATTTAAATTTGGGGAGTTTCAATTTTGAGAGGTTCTAGTGTTGCTCTATGGATGTTTTAGAATTGAATATTGTCTCTCCTACAGCTACTGCAGCCACCGACATTAATTCTCACCACTACTCACCTTGGGGTAGCCACAGATAAGCAGATACGTATTTCTGATGCACACAGACTACTTCAGAAAGTAACAACACTAAATATTGAATTGGAAATATAATCAGATGCTTTCAAATCACTAAACGGAAGTGAAGACCTGTTGAAATGTACGTGTTGCCAGAGAGGATTGATTTGAGCTTCAGCCCATCCAGTTGGGCTGTTTTAGTTTCAGACTGCTTCCAGCTTGGTTTCACCAGTTTGGTGTTTCAGGTCTATCTGACTCGACACGAACAAAGCAACTAAATTCCTTTCAAGCAATTTCAGGTATTCAGCAAGACAAAATAACTTGCACTCTAGAAAATATATGATCCTTACTGGATAGAAATTAGTTAATTCTAATATCTGAATTCCTTTTTCTAAATTAATATTGTAATTTTGGCTGCCCTCATTATCTGAAAAAATAAATAAATATTGTAGTTCTTAGCATCTGACTAAATTCTCAGCCTCAGTGATATTCTTGTGGTGAGAACTTCATCTGTCTAGTTAAGTCTTGTATTGGAAGAAATACTTTTCCTGGTTTGTAACCCTTCAGTTTCACGTGCTGCCCCCTAATTCTCACATTATGAGTCTTATGGAACAGGATTCCACCATCCCTTTGTCATTAGTAAATCTGTATATTTTAATTATGTCTTCTTCATTTGCCTTCTCTCTAAGGAAAACAATTTTACTTCACTAGAAAAGTTTTCTATATCACTAATGATTCTTACTACCTCTTTGCAAAAGCCATTTAGTGCAGTAGGATGCTTTTCTGAGATGATGATAGATGCTGAGCACCATGTTTCAGACGGCAAGAGTGAATCAGGGATTTATATAATGACATTATAATCTTTTCTGTATTATTCTTCGTCCTAATGTTTTGTTTGCTGTTTCAGCTGATGCTACATGTTAGAGAGAGGTCTGCTCTTACCTGCTGGAAACGGTGCCCATCATTTTCCTGAGGTGCTGCAATTAATGTTGAAACTCATAAGGGGTCTGGGTGCTTCAGACTTTCCTCTCCTGTGTGCATTACTTCGTATTTTTTAGCATTCGGTTTCTTTTGCTATCTTGCTGAATATTAATTTAGGCTGAATCTTCACAAGGAAGCTTGGGAATGCAGACCTGACAGCATTTGCATTTTGGTAATAGTGTTTCATTTCCATGTTGGATGTGGCTCATTCGTAGTCTTTTCATATGTCTATCATACAGCTTACCCCAAATGTTCATTCTGAGTAATTTTAACTGGTTAGTTGGAGACTTCAAATTTATTTTTAAGTGTTTCTGCTGGCATAACGTAATTTGTGAGAGGCAGACAATTTTCTAAATCAAAGTGGAATTCCTGTGCAGGTACATATTATATTTCCCTTAATACCTAGAGAGTGCATGAAGTTATATCTTATTACAGTTGAGTACCAAAGGAAAGTATAACACTTTGAAACATATATAAATAGGGTGTATTTTATTTCAAGCTGCATGAAATAAGATTTTAAGCTTTGATTTTATTACTATTAAAATACCTTTAATTTATATATTTTGTAGCTGATATTCATTTAGGTTTTTGAAAATAGTATTTTAATGCATTTTTAAAACCTAGAAATATAAGGACCAAACTCAAAGAGTTTTTGATCCAAATGAAAAATAAATTCAGGGACTATTTGTTGTTAGGATGAGGTCTGACCTGCAGGAAGGCAGGGAACATGGGTGTGTTTTGAGCTGGAATACACTTTACCTGACACAGTGCAATTGTGGCTACAAAGTCAATGTTCACACTATGAATTATTGCTCCTGCTTTGCAGAGGCTTCTCCCCTTTAAGTACCCTGCACTGTACATATGTCTATCTTGTGTCTCTGTGCCACTCCTGCCGTACATATTGCTCTGGTAAGATACGTGCCAATATGGAACTGCATTTCCTGAGCCATGGGCTCTTTGGCACGTTTTCTTGCCATTGCTTTGCAATCCATAGTGTGAACCTTCTCCTCCCATGCTCTACCTTTTTTTGTTGTTGTTGTTGTCAGGAACCATGCCTAAAGCAGTGGTAGCAGCCCCACATGTAGCTAACCTGTTTGTGGTTGCACTCGAAGGCAACTGTGAAAGCAAAAGATTGCATCAACTACTTAATTTTGGAAGAGGTTCTCTTGGATAAGTATCATTTGGTACAGGATACTCTTCCTAAAAAGAAAAGAGATTCATCCCTCTGCAGGCATGGTAGATAACCACAAGGATGGCAAAAATACCTTTGGTGTTTCAGGATAAAGACTATTAAGTGAATAAACAAATGGATTTTATTGTAGAACTGCAACATCAGCACCTTTGTATGAATTTCCTTAGTGTCAGAAGTGTGGGGCTTGCCCTGCCATCTGGAGCTGGCTGCTGCTAACCTGCAGTCACTGGAGGCCAGTCACCTTTTGGAAATGGACTCGATAGTGGGCATTGAGGGCCATGATAAAGGTACATTGGGTGCACGCTATATAGCTTGCCAGCCTATGGGAGGATCATTTGCTGTCTATAAGGTTCCCAACATTCAGTGGGGTAATTAATGGAATCTTGTTTGTCTAATTACTGTCCCACATGCAGATCCTCAGGGTCTGTCACCAGAAAGCAGTATTTCTCTATTGTCTTTTAGGCTTGATTGACGTTATTGACATTCCCTGTGCTATTCCAGGGGACTTTGCTAATTCTCCACTGTGCTGGGTGATGGGAGCTGCATTGTAGAGAAGATCTATGTTATGGC
>JAOTQQ010000052.1:7070486-7091192 GCA_026546715.1 Gallinago undulata | reverse complement strand
CTGGGCATCAGCATCACAAAAGATTGCACATGATCACCCTCGCTAGTATCCCAGTGGTGAAATCTAGAAATGGTTGTGGAGCTGGGGCCTTGGCCCTGGCCACCAACTCTTCCAGACCACTCCACGTGGGTGCTGTGTCAAAGCTCTCTGCCCAACCTTAGCAGGAGGGTTGGTTTTAATAGCTGCTTCTCCGTTCTGCTATTTCTACTGGAAGGGGGTGCAGGTACAGAAGGTATTTCTGAGATGTTCTGTATTTCATGCTCTGTTTTTCATCAAAGTTTAAATCAGTTTATATACTATACAATTATATAGTTACTGAAAATTAAAAATAAGTTTAAAAAAAAAAGACAAATTGTAGCTAGATAAGAAAAATCTTTAAATCTTTAATTAATGATTTTTGGTAGCAATTATTCCTTTTCAATATTTTTAATTTCAAAACTTATTGATGCCCACTTTCATGTTTGAGTCACACTGGCTACATGGCTCGTGTGAACCCCTGCCTGTGAGGAGCGGGCTCTCCACAACCTGCCTGGCAGCCTTCCCCTGTCCAGCCGCCCCTCAGTCTGCCACGGGGGTTAATTTTCAACATCTAAACTTTTTCCAAGTTGTAGATTTCCTGCTGTGATAGCATAAAAATATCTCTGGGATTCTGTGAATCTTGGAATATTAATGATTAATCAGTACTTTGTGCCCACATCCAGAAAGATGTTTACTGCAACTTATTCTTAAAGTTATTTCATCCTATTATTATCATAGTAAGGCGAGTTATCATAGGATCTAGTTTGAAGTGACCCCATATTCTAATGAACCACTGTTCATTAAAACATAATGTATTATATGTACTTGGAAACATGCTGTTGAGCATCCCTTCACCAGGCTGATCAATATGGCATTTACAAGACAATATCAGTCTTGATTACAAAATTGTCTCTGTTCAAGTTTGTGCATATTGTGAAAAATGGAGACGCCAAAAGAGGTGGCTTATGAGTTTTTATGCTTTCAAATCTAATCATATTTTTAGACACGGCACTAAACATTGAAGGTAGGATACATCACAAAACCCAGCCCATTCCATTTGCAGTAATAATCCTCCTTGATTAAGACTTATAGTTAGATTATACCAGAGATCAGGAATCATTTCTCAGTGGAGTGACATTTATATCATTTTCTTTAAACAAGTAGGAATTATCCTCATTCAAATGAAAATGAACATGATGTTTGCACCCTTTGGTTTCTTTAAATACTTATTCCTTATCTGTAGTTTTATTTTTGCAGGAAATAATATTTTTTACCTTTTTTTTAAAATGCAGTGGTGTGAAGGAACGTTATAATTCATACTACAAAATGGGAGGGTGCTGTTTTCTTTGCAGTATAACGTCACACTGATGTTGTGTATTTGCTAATTATGGTTAGTAAAACACATTTTTACCAGATTTCTGAAGGCTGAGTTTACAAATGCATATAAGGGAAAAACCTCTTATGTTTTTTGCTTATTAGCTTAAAGGTCTGCAAGATAAGCAAACAATTCTTACTAGGAAAGGAGAAGATTGAGTCTAATTGCTACTTTAAGATTTTTTTAAAACTCACTTTGAAATCAAAAGGAGAATTTCCTCTGGCTCTAAAGGGAGTTTGCTTAGACCCTGGGGGGGAATTAAAAAATATATATAGGAGAAATAAAGATAACTAGATTTAATAGCATGTATCATCATTTTCATCATTTGTTCAGGAGGGCATCTTATTTTTTCCTATCCAGAGGAATATAGACAGCACAGACAGCGGCGCCCAGGCCAGAGGAATTTGCTGTCTGTTTTCTCTTAGAATGTCTGTGTTCCTGAAGGTGGGAGAAATATCAAAGCAAAAGGCTGTTAGAGCACTGTGTGCTAAGCTGGTGGTTTAAATGGTTGTTCCACTGATGTATTTTTATTGTGTGAGCCTTTGGCTGTGATTGTAGCAAACAATATGAAGCAAAGGGGTAAATATCCAGAGCACTGGAGTAACCATGTCTGCCAGTGATATAATATGTAATCTAATAACCTGACATGTTGCTGCCTGGGAAAACAGTCAGATGGAAGTTGGATGCCAGGAAGAGTGCCATGAAATTGGACGGCTTGGCATTAAACCAAGTGACAGCACAACTCTGAGTGAGAGTGAGACAAACCTTCAAAACAGGAGAGAAGTAGCCTTTGTGAAAACTAAAAATAACCTGAAACAAAGAAGCGTGGTTTACCTTGGTTATGAAAGTAGTTTTGCATTAAAGTATGACTTTTTCAGGCAGAAGTGGTGTGTTTTGACTGTTAGGATTATTCTGGAGTTGTTATTTAATAGTATTTTTAACCTTTCACTGTGGCCCACCAATAAAGTTTGCAGGAGATGGGGATATTTTTGGAGGTGCCACTACTACATAGTAGCTCTGTAAGAGTATATCTGGTAACAGATGTGGCTATAGTATTTTATTTATAGATAGTGCCAATAAATCAAGTATGGGTCAAAAATAAATCAGGCAGGCTGTTCCAAGCAGGCATACATGCCCAAAAAGCAAGAACTGTGATTATTAATATTAATCTTTGATAAAACAAGAAGTTACTTATTTTCAAAATCCTTTTTTTTCTGATCTAAAAATCAGTTATTGGCATTCACAAGATATGGTTCATGTTCAGAAGACTTCGCAACTAAACTTAAATGTTAGCATTTAAAATCTTTTCCAAATGCTAAATGTGTTGCACACATTTTAAAATGTTTTAGTAAGGGACCATAAAATCTATGAAGTGCTTAGAATATTTAAACTTTACAGAAAAGCTACTGCAACTCATTAGTTTGTCTCAAATGTGATGCTTTTTCACGTATCCAAAATGAATAGCAGAAGAGGACGTTCCAGGTATTTATTCTTGATCTCAATGGGCTTTTTTCATATGTATAATTGGTTAGTTAATAATAACTGAACACCTATTCAATATAAGTATTCAGTAATCTGGCTAGATAAGTATTTTTTTCTTTTCTCACATACTCCAATGTGACACTAAAAAAAAAATAATGTCAAACCATTGCTTTTTAAAGAATAATTATCTTTTTGTTAATTGTCTGATGAGAGAAATGTATTCACCTCACACAAGCCATTTCTCACACTCTTTTTCTGGTGAATGGGTCTTTTGTAAGGCAGCAATCTTGCCTTGACCTGTAACTAAGCTTTTGAACCTCTCTTTCTGCACAGAATTGTTCAACTACCTTCTGTTCAAAGTTCTGTATTTTACTGTGTGCCAGAAGCTTCCGAATTCAAAGAACTAAATTTCATTGCATGTGCTCAAACCTAATTCTGTCTGTATAAAATTTTAGGATTTATTTTTCATAGTGTGTTGCTCAGCATTTATGCATCTGGATGTGCAGCTTTAGCAGAAGATTAAAAGTAGTTTTACATCAGGTGATAAGAGGTTTTATACCTTTCTGTGGTAGATGGTTAGAGGGACTGACTCTGACTCTCCAGGCTCCTTTTGCACTACAATTCACCTGCCCCGTGGAGCGTACAGCATTATATAATACCAATGTTGTGCTTCTGAATGCTTGCATTTGAAAATTAGCAAATACTACAAGAATTACATGAATAGTAAAAGTACGTATCTCTAGTATTTACTCTTTAACTTCATGGACTTTTTACTTATGTATATACAGTTGTTTAGGTATTAATTCTCAGTGAATTTTACAACAAGCAGAATGTAAATGGTAAATTAAATTAATAGCTCTATGGTAAAAAACCCACAAACCCCTTTCTTCCATCAAGGTTCGATATAACCCAATTAAAAATAGGATAAAACTCATTCCTGTGTCTTAATAGGCATGTTAAATTAGCTATTTCCTCCAAAGAAAAAACATGCTTAGAAACAAACCCCACAATGTTTAGGAATGGGAAAAGAGTTGATTTGCTGTCCCCTGCTATTTGTAATCTGTGATTAAGTGGTGTGAAATGGGGCTAAGCCTTCCTGTTGGTGCCTTAGAGCACTTCTTCCTCCCCTGTGCACTCAAAATATGTCTGGAACAAAAGTGGAGCATGGCAGTACTAATCTTCATTTTCTCCGTAGCATTAGAAAATCTTTTCTAGCAATGTAAACTCTAAACAAAGCCTGTCATTTGTTTAATCCCACAAAGTTGTAATTCTTACAGAGGCATGGATAAAAAGAAAGAAAACCTAATTATATGTATTTCCCACATTACATGGTAAAAGTAATTGGAAGATGTCTTTCTCTCTGCACATATAAAGTTCATTTCTTGGGTTGTGGTTTTTTTGTTTTTTTTTTTTGGCTGGGCATTTGATTGAATTTTGAAAAGTTGAAATCCCAGTGATTGCAGGTTGGACTGAAAAATATTTGAGCTGGTGTTCAGACAGACATATTATCAAATACTCTTAAAATGACCCTACTTTGCTGTTGTTATACCTGAATTTCATTGCTCATAGGCACCTAAGAAGTTTCATAGAAAACCTTCCTTCTCAGTATATTGAGCCGTAGGTGTGGTGAATACATGTTTTGTGGAAATGGGCATGAAAATGCACAGTGACACCTCTTTGTGAACGTCAATCACTTCTAAGCTCCTGCTGAACCCCACTGATCCAGGAAACTGCCTGTGTGACCAGTCCCATTTACTTCTCTCCTAGGAGGAGCTGCTCAGCAGATGATGGACTAGGTCATTGTATCTAAATTTCTTTACTGTATGTGGGTGAATTTCCATGATTTAAGACCATAATTTGCACTACCCTCCTGTTGTTCTGCTCCATTATGTACTTAACATATTTAATTCCATCTTGGTGAAAACACATAGCTGCCTGTGCTCCTGCATGACTATGTTGAAGAAACAGAGATCTTGTTCTGCTATTTTATGCAGCATGAATAAAAGTAGTACTAGGAATAAAAGCTTAATTTTGAAGTTTTCTGAGTCTTATCACATTGTCAGATGTGATCATAACTTCAGCTTCTTTAACAATTTGGTTTGGAAATGTTCCATGTTGCAAAGGTATCACCTCTTATCCTTTAATTCTCATGTTGTGCAGTCTAAGATAAATATATTTTGTTGGCTGATTTTTACTTGCATCAGAATAAATGGGAAAACAGGTTTCTATCATACTGTCTTCTAAGTAAACTTATTTTCCCAGTGGAATTGTGAATACCTAATGTTAAGCAAAATAAGTCTTTGGCTGAAGGAAGTTTATAAGCAGTTATTATTTTATTAAGAATGATAGAGTTCTGTGTACAAGTCATCATAGAAACACACCAGCAATAAGAAAGGAAGGTTTGAGAATCCTAAGGCAGCTGGAAGCAGATGTGTATGTGGAGTGGGGAATACCTACTGAAATGAAAGGTCATTTTCTATATTATATATAGTGAACCTTAGGGCTATGAAGTGCTGAAGAAATCTAATGATGAGTCAGAAAATAATATAAAATGGAAGTACAATATTGCGGGAAACTAGGCAAACAGTAAAATTACTTTGGGTCACCAAATATTTGGGAAGACTGATAGAATGACAGACATAGTAGATTAACTACGTGATGCACAGCTCAAGCAACTGTGGATTGTAAGACTGGCATCCAAACTGGTTTTGGTGGCATGCTAGCCATGTGAGTGCATTCCTAGCCAGAGAATGGTGGAGCCCGTCTTTTGGGTAGCATGTAGCTTGTAGAGGTTAATGGAGATTTCCTTTTTAAGAAATACATTGAATTTTCTCATTTTCTTACTATTAAATTAGATGTAGAACAAGTGGTTGCTTAGATGACGAATTCTTTACAACAGAAGCCGTGTTCCTTGCTTATATTCTAGATCATGTGATGGAGGTGTGGGATCCTCCTCGTTACTACAATGGTAACAGCACAATAACAGGGCTGTGTCAAGGGCAGTGAGAATTTTATCTCCGGTGTCAGATGCACTCAACAGCCTCACCTTGCAAAACAGCAACTTTGATTTTAAAAAAAGTGAGGCAAAAGGGTATAACAGCAGGAGCCATTTTAATGGTTTGCGAAAGAATTAATCTAGTTGACTGTCCAGTGGGTAATACTAGAATGTAGTATAGTGGAGTTTGTTAGGGTACAGTACTGAAACAATGGAGCATTGCCTTACTATTTGCATTTACAGAAGACATAAATGTTCTAATACAAAATGAAAATCTTAAATGAGTGGCAGCAATATATTCATCTAGAGAAAGATGTTACAGTTAATAACTCTTATACAAAGTATTTGGTTTATTATTAATAATTATTAACATTTTCCCATCCAGACAACTACTCTTTTCCAGTATGTGGTGATGTTTCAAATCACCTAAATTTATATATTTTATTTACCTGAGCTGCTATTCTAAGTAAATATGTTTTTTCAATAATTTATTTGTAGAACACTTTAATTGCCAATACCACTATTCCCATGTCACCTAGTGTATCCTATTTTTATTTTTCAGTGGAATAAGAACATTTTAAATTAAAATTTGTAATTACCATAATAACTAAATGTTGGTAAATTAAGTAATTATTAATGTTTCTGTGAATAATTTGGCTCTGCGGTTCCTCACCATGTAGCCGATGTTCACAATAGAGTTGTTCTACTCCAGGTACTATCTAATAATAGGAAAATACTAGCTTCCTATTAAATAATTGTACCTGTTAATTAAACTCCATTTAATCACAAAATGTTCTATTTAAACCTTGTTGCAGAAAATATTTCTTAATGTATACATGACTTATTTGGATGAATAATTCAACTGCATATTGTTTATTAATAATTCACAGCCAAGATGTTCATGTAATTTCCCCAGTAGCACTCTTAGCTGGTAGGCTCTACTGATTTCATGGCATTTTCCTCTTAAAGAGGCTGCCGCTCCACTAGTGTAATTGGCAGAGCCCCATTGACTTCAGTGGAGCCTTAGCAATTCTTACCAGTATTTATTTGCATCATTAAAGGCATTTAAAAATCTGGTCTTGTAAAGAGCAGATGATGTGATATTAAAAGAAAGTCAAGCTCATCGTTTCATGAAAAATCCTTTGAAAGTCATCGTGGAGGGAAAACACTTTTCTTGGCTTTTCCTCTGTCTTCTGTCATTTGAGGGGTTGGAGACTTGGTCCCAGGGACTCAAAGTGCCCCTGTGCCGTTGACATCATTGGGGAGGTCCTGTCTTCCTCCTGATAGCTCCCTTGATTCCTGCCATGAACCTGCCTGAGAGCGGCTGGGAAGCTTTTGGCTCAGTAGAAAGTTTGCTCCAAAGTAACTCATTCCTGCCCTATCAATAAGCTGTAATCTGAATTACTAGTTTATCTAAATGTTTACCATTTTTGAAAACAAATTTGTTTATGATGCTTTCCTACTCATTAAAATAAGAAAGTGATAAACAAATCTGTTTTCCTATTGAAAAAGTTGGTTTTAATTATTTATTTCTCCTGTCAGTGCTCCACTAATAAGGCTGGATGGTCTTTGACTTTCTGAATGTAGTTATCTTATTTAGAGGCGCATATGAAGTGATTAATTTAAGCTGTAGAAAACTTAATAGTAACAATTTAATTTTAAATTGTTTTGTAATGTGCTGAAAAAAGGGTCCACTTAGTTTTCAATGACTTGTAAATTCAGTTTTTCCTTTGAGCATATATCAGTATATATGACCACAGTATATGCAGTACGTGCACCCCTCTGAGGTCATTCATTAGGCTTGAGCTATGTTTGAGCTTACAAGAAATGAGCAAATTTGTGGTGATGCATCTGTAAAAGAAGAACAATGGTTGCTAATAAAATGTGAGAATCCAAAAACCCATGTGTTTTAGCACAGCTAGAGAGAAGTTTCCTGAAGCAGAGTTCATTTGCAGTCTGAGTTACTACACTCCACCCTGTAACAAATGTCAGCGTTACTGCAGGGATCATAGTTCAGCCTCATGATGTGGTAATGAGCCAGCATGGCACAAATATGAAAACAGTGTAAATAAATATCTAAAGTATTATGGTAGTGTGACAGAATCTAGGATCAGATACATAATGTCCTGATTCAGAGGTGCTCCCTGAAGAGCAAAAGAGGTTTTGTTGCTTAAAATGGCATAAAAAAAGGTAAATTGTTTTGCATGGGTATCATGCTTGTCTGATTTAAAAGCTGTTTAGCTCACTGTCTAAAAGACTAGCTCTTTTTTTTGTCCATGTTGTTCACCCAGAGTGCAGGAAGTTACGAAAGATAAAAATCTTGTAGAGCTGTTAACACTATTTTATTTCAGAATTGATGCAGAAGTCTGCCAAGTAGCACAGATGCTTAATACACTCAATTTGTGAAGGAGATTTTAATCTTTGCAAGTACACATCTTCTTACTTTCAGCCACCGGCTTTTCTATGTGAGAAGGAGAAATACTCAGCAAGGCTGAGGACACCAAAGAAAGTCAAAGAAGTCTCCAGTCATTCTGATGGGCATTAATGGAACTTAAGTTTGACGATAAATGTACCTGGTGTTCTAGTGTAGAACTCGCACGTTTATTTCAGTGAGTCACCATTCAATATAAGTCAAATAGCTTGACAAGACTGCAAAATCTCATAAGAAATGCAGTGGTTCTGCATGGTCAGGATTGAAATGCAACTTCTGAGAGGAGTCAGGACTTGTCTCATGGCTGGGGAAGCTGGAGTACAAAGATGAGGAGCATTTTCCTCCTAACTTCAGCCTCTTTTGATATTTGCATCTGTGTGTATATATATGCACAAGCTAATCCATGTTCATACCTGTGCCATATGTCAATTACACGCCTTAATGTAATAACTTCTGTTATGCCAACAGATACTGTTCTACAGAAAGAGGACAAACATATAACACCATGGAGGGGGGAGGAAAAAATGAGGGTAGCACATTTTGGAAGTTCTCGGATGAGATTTTAATGGATTTGGAGTTTTGTTTGTTTTGTTTGTGGTGAATTCTGCTATAAGCCAGCATGGATTTTTACTTAGGTTTTTTGGCTATTGGTTGCTGTAACAAAAATATTTTTCTTCGGGACATTGCTAAAATAACATCATTGGGTCTGTTCTCTAGTGTCATTCTAGTTGCCTTCCCTAATGGCCACATTCCCATCCTTTAATAGTGTGGTTTCTGTATCTATGGGCTAGCTCATGACATCTCATACACTTTTCAGCTTTAGCATTCGGTTGATAGTTACAGGTTTGTGTGTGCAATCTGCATAATGAAGGAAGCTGGCTAGTGGGACGTCTGACCTTTGCAAACTTAAGAAAGGCCCCTGGCAAGGGATCTCTAATAAAAAGTATCTCCAAGCTCTGTAGGTTCATGAGCCCAAGGCAAGAGTGAGCACCATTAAATTATTGAAAGGGAAGGAACAAAATATAGGCACACAGCAATACTGTGTGGGGATTGAAATGTAGTTTAAAAAAGTAGCTGTTAAATTAGTTTTGTTTGTGAGGCTTATTGTATGAATATTGTATTGCTAAAAGACAGTCTCAACTCAGCAGATTTTTCCATCTCTTCCTCTTTCTTTTGGTCTTTTTACTTATTCTCTTCCAGTCTGAAATTTTCTGATAGTATTTTTGGAAGTGATAAAAGCACTGGGTCGTGATGATGAGCGTTCCTGTTTACTCAGTGGCCGTATAACATGGCCAAATTCAGGTTGATGTTGTAAACAGGGACATTCACTCTACCCAACGCATGGCGAGAGTCATGTTCATGGCAGTGGTCTCTCGTTACAATGGCATTCTCAGGTCTCCTTGATTGTATTGGTTTGAATTTGGGTATTGTTATTACTTATGGCTGTTTAATTCTGGGGTTCAGATTCTCAAAGAGAATTGGTACTTCTGGGCAAAAGGCGGTAAAACTTTGGTGGGTTTGCAGCAACTGTTGATTGAAAACTCATACAAAATCCAGTGAGGTCAATGGACTGATTGCCATTGACTTCAGTAGGATTTGGATAAAGACCATGATGCATTTGTTATAGGTAAACCACCTAAAACTGACTTGACCTCAAGGATCTTCCCTTCTCCTCTCAGGCTAAATAATGCCATACTGGCTACATACTGGCAATGATGAAAACACTGCTAAGATTACATTTGAGCTGATGAAACTCATGTGGTTAAAACCAAAAACCCTCCTGAGAAAGCTCTGCAAGTAACAGGTGGAACTCCTAGACACACAAGCGGTGGATACTTATCCCATTATATTGGACAAGTTTCTCTGAAGTCAGTGCATTCACAGTCAGAACTCTCTTAATTATTGTTTCTTACCTGAAAATCAGAGTCTGCTCTGGAGCATAGTTGTAGTTTGATGTGACGTGGCTGCAGCATTAAAAATCATAATGGAGTGCTTGCTAACCAGCATACTTGTGTGTGATGCTATTGAATGGCAAAGGAGCTGCCATTAGGATGTTTCATATGTACAGTAAGCTCTAGGGACAAAGCCTATTTTAATTTTGAAAGGTTATGCAGTGCTTTGCATTCCTGTTTCCTGGTGCATGACCAGGGATCTTGCCCGCTGTCTAAGTGCAAATAAATATAATCATCATCGCTATCATCCAGAATTTTCTGCTTAGCTTACCCGGTCCTCGGTTCTGAAATATGCTCAGACTTAAGTGGCTCAGGTAACAAATAAGAAAAGTGGCTCTTAAGGCTGCAGGTGCAATTCATTTGTAATATTGCTATTTAAGTTGCTCTACTTGTGCTGCATCACACTGTTTTTTTTTAAAGGAACAAGTTGTTATGGCTGCTGTTATATGCATAACTCCAAAAAGCTTTGTGGAAATAATGCAGATAAGCTAACACTCCTCATACAAAAGTCGAATGTTTATAATAGCACAAGAACATTCATATTTATATTTCACATTTTACTTGTACACAGCAGATAGAATTGATTTCATGCTGGACTTGGTGCTTTAGCTGCACTATCTTCACTCTTGCAGGGAGAAAAAGCATTTTAATGGAAGCAGATACTCTTGTTCTCTTACAGGGCATTTGTGATATTAGTTTCAGTTTAAAAAGGAAAGCAAATGGAATGGGAAGTTCAGTCGTGAGAGAGGAAACCTCTGTATCTTTCTTTGAACTGTAGGCAAAATCCCTGCAAACAATAACACGGGCTTTGGGGAGCAGTTTACAGGTTCCGAGCTGCAGCTTTGCACATGGTGCGTGCGGGGTCAGGGCACCAGGGAGATGTGAAGCAGAGCCATCGTCTGCTCAGGGACACACACGTACAGCATCTCTGTGGCTGCTGCCGACACAGACCTCTAACACCAGAAGAAGTTCAGGGAAGGGAGATGCCTGAGCCCAGACCTGCCTGTTTTCACCGTGCTGTGTGGATGTATATCATCCAGCAGCAGGTAGCCCCTGTTTTTAGCCTTCAGGTATTACAAGAAGACAAAAGAACATGGACCAGCTTCTGCACCTGATGTCCACTGTCACTCTGGTTAGTGCAATTGTGCATCTCTGGAGCATCTCTTCAGCCTGCCAGGAGAGAGGGGATCACAGTCGCCTGGAAGGCATCTGGGAGACTGGCAGTAAAAGGGATGAGCAGTGCCGGCTCGATTGCTCTCGGTAGTAATAGTGTCCTAAGCTTGACAACAAAGTACAAGTAAACCAGACGCCAGCTGAAGCCCTTCATGCATAATGTCATTGGCAGTAGAAAAAAAAGTGAACATGTATTTGAGTTGTGAAAGGTACGTCATGTTCCAGAGATGATTAAAAATACATAATAAATACTTACCTGGAGGGGCTTGTAAGTGGAGGCCCTAGCAGGAGTGCATCAAGGGTCTTTATGCAAAATAATTTTATAATGGCTGAGGAAGAAATTATTTATAAGTTCATCAAACATAAAGGAACAGTTAATGATAGCATACATTATAATCTTTATTTTGGCACATAATTAGCAATCTCTGCTTCTATCTCAGTGCAGTAGCTGAGCTCGACTGGTAGAGTAACAAGTATGATTTATAATAATATTACAAAACACGCTTTTTCCTATCAAAATTAATGACTCCTAGTGGAGAGAAACAGTGAATTTGTTTAAACCAAGATTTTGGATCCTGGTCCTAAAATACCAAATTGTGAGCCAGCTCTTTGTCTTGGAAAGGCTTGTGCTGTTTGCCCCGAGTTGGATGGTGTCTCTGTGAGCATCGCTGCTGGATGGAGGGAAGAGTGGGAACAGTCCGTGTTTTCTTGCTGCCTTGATCCTTGCTTAGAAGGACCATTCTGGGCATAGAGATACTTCCTGTCCTCTGAGGGTCGTCTGAACCTCTCTGCTGTGGAGTGACTGCCTGAGAGCTAACAAATTAATTCAGGCTTTTATGCACAGGGTTATCAGGAGTATTTCCAGGGACTTGCCACTCTAGGATACGTGTTGTGCTCAGCAGATGATCCCTTCTCTAACATTGGCTGTCACTAGTGGTTTTGACTGTGATCTTACAAGTGCTCAAGTTGTTTAAAACAAAAGGGATTGTTGCCCTGACAGTGAATACTGATTGCTCAGGCTGGAAAAAGAGAGGAATTTCCATTAGCTTCTGGCAAAGGTGGGTGTTAGTACTGCCCTATAGTGACGCCTATTTTCTGAGCAGAAGGGAGACGGTGCATGTCGAGTCCCATTCGTACAGGATAAGTCTGTTGGAGTGAAGGTTTATGGAGCAGTGAAAATATGGAAATGCAGAGGGTTGGGTTGTGCACATGCTTTGTGTCAATGTTTGGGTGCAGAGAAGACCAATTTGTGGCTCGGGAGAAAGGTTGTTAGTTACTGTATAGAAGTCATCTCCTTCAGAGTCTACAGCATGGAGCTTATGCTAAATAAACATTCTTTGTGATTCTATTTTTATAAACACAATACAATGACTGCCCAGGATTTAATCAGTGTGATTAAACAGCATTCATATTTTTCTTTATTATATGCTTAAATTTTGCCAAGTTGGTTATTTTTACTTCTTTTAATGGAGTCTAAAATATAGAATTCTGAATAGAGGTTACATACCTGGATAACTAATTTGAGGATTTTTGTCTTTTTGAATGTATTATGGTCTCTTTTGAAAACACAGCAAAACAAATGCTTAAGTGCTTTCCTGAAGCAGGGCTTATCTGAGTTGATTAGACTTTGTAAATATTCTGAATTGCTTAAAATGTCTCAACACATTTAGGAGTATAAATATAGCATAAATAACTAATGCAGATTATTAGAAAGTATGGCACATCCTAATATGCTTACTATCATTAGGGAAAATGGTACAAGGTAATTAGAAATTCACAAAGAGTATATACAATTAATGTTTTCTGCTTACAACTCATTAATGATTAGCTTTCAGATACATTATTCCTCATAGTACTTAGTGGTGCTTTTATTTTTTCTGAAACTAAAAATTGAGTTAATTTTTTTAAAATTTAAGTAGGTCAATTATTTCCCTTCAGTTTTAATATTCATGACTTTTGATACTCGGTAATGTTTTCTGTCTGTTTCTAGCCCACACCAAAGTCTTTAGGTGTATTCACTTCCAACATCATCTTTTTGATAGCGTTCAAATTCAGCATTCACTTGCCACAGGGGTGTCATTTTGGTCCAGGTTTGGGGCTCAGGAAGCCAAGGCAGTTCAGAAAGTTCATGGGGTGCAGCTTCTTCCACTTGTGCTTGAAGAGAAATATCTTTCGTCATGAGATGGAGACAAGGATGTCTTTCCTTTCTCCAAAACACAAATAAAATTTAGTTTTGGAGACATGAACACAGCCAAGAAAGCCAAAGTAAAAGGTCAGATCAAAATGTGTGGAGCACCTTGTCCCACACAAGGTAAATTCTGCCTTCAGTCCCTCTGATGATAGGTTTGTGTTGATGGTATTAGATGCTATATGCATTACTTAATTTCCTGCATTTTAGAAATAAATTAGTTGGGTTTTGACTATTGGTTGTGCTTACTGTTAGTGCTAGGAAAAAAAAAAAGGCAATATAATTAATCTAATTTACTGGGAGTGTGTGGGGAACTCAAACAAGTCTTTTACATAAAGACTAAGATAATACTTGGAATATATTCTATACATCCATATATATTTTTAGAATAAATAGGCCTTAGGTCCAACCTGTGCCCAATGGAAAAATTCTCACTGATTTCAGAACTTTTGAAGGAGAACTTAAGTGAATTTAGGGAGATATTAACTTGGTTTCAGAGATGGATGAGATTAAGAGGTCAAACTGGAAAGTAACAGAGCAGAACAAAGCCTGAACCTGACAGACCAATCAGTTGTTTTCATAGATTTTTAAACAAGAAAGTGCTATTATAAACATCTTTTCTGACCTCCTGTGTATTGCAAGCAAGGAAATTTAATCCGTGATTCCTGCATTAGAGGAAACTGCTCGGCTCTATTTCATAAAATGGTTGTCTTGTTTGCTTTGTTGGGTAATATTTTACTTTCTCAAGGTGTAGAATATCAGCCATTACAAAGCCAATTTTGGCTCAGTTTGCTGTAGATTTGTTGTAAAAATTTTGGTATATATTGTGTAAATAAAGCTTCATAAAACAAACCCTACTGAAAACAGCATAGTCACCTCACAAATCCGTTTCCATTGCTGCACAATGCTTGTCTTTTTTCTGCTCTTCTTGTTACAGAGAGCTCTTTCTGTTTATTCAAGAGCCTGCTCACGCTTGGATCCCTCCTATGCCTGGTTTTACCATAAATCCAAGATGAAAACCCTCACCGTCATGAAATATTCACAAGAGGAACATCACCAGTATCAGTGAAGGAATGCCACAGAATGAAGGTAAGGCTTAGTTGCAAAAGAGATGCTTTTTTGGAAAGCCACCTTTGGCTCAGGAAACTGGGAGGAGGTGGTGAGAATCCTGGCCAAAAGGTAAGCCAGAGGGTAAAATAAGAAGGACAGGTTGCTGAGGAAGATGCTTTGTAGGGACTGTTACATCTTCACATTCATTATAAACACTGAAGTGTGCCCCCTCCTTTGAGGGGCTGTTTCTGTACGTACCAGCACAACTTCAGTGACTGTATTTATCTTCCCCTCATTTATCTTCCCCCTATTTGACTTAAAGAATAGCAATCTGAGAGGAATTTAGGCAACTAGGCTGTTGTATTCAATCACACTATGTATTTTTAGATGTAAAGAACTCTGAATTTTCTATCAAAATTTAAATAAAAATAGTGCACAATATATTCAGATTTCTTAATATAATAAAATTTAGTCAAATGTGAAAGACAAAGATTTACTAAATCATAAAACATTGCCCTAAAAACTCTTGCTTCCTGCAGAGGCTGATTTAAGAGTTTGGTGATTTTGCTGGTTGTTTACATCAGTACATCCATATGTTTTGCATGTGACGTGAGAGCATGATACAGAACTGCTGCTACCGGGCCCTGGAGAGCATCAGCCATTGTCACCCTGCAAACGACCCTCATGTGGGACTGAGACCTTACGTGTACGCAGGGGTCACGCAGGGTGGCATTTTCTGTTGCCTTCTGTAGAAGTAGTTTATTTTAACTGCTCAAGGGTTTCACCTTGTAATAGTGCCCTTTAAAGTATATCTCAATATTGAGTTTGTCATAGTAATCCTGGCTGAATTATTTAGGAAAAAAAAATGTGAAATTATGTTTAGGTAAATGGCCTATGATATGTTATCAATGAGTTAAAAAAAAAAATTGTCTTCCCATGATAAATGACTCGGCTTCTTTCTTCACTTCCTACCTGCAGCAAAGTCACTTTTCTAGCTAATATAATTGCTGTGCCATTTTGCAGGTATAACGTAGTATTACTCTAGTCTGTAACTTCTGTTTCAAATGCTCAGGTTGCTTTAAAGCTTATGGAGTTTTGAAAGAACGCTGCCTCTTGTGGCGCTACCAGCGAGGCCGCTTAACTGCTGTTTTGAAACGTCGTGTTTTATGTAATCTGATTTATACTGCCCAAATTCTTGTAAACACTTTGTTCTGTGGAACTTTTGCAATCACTGCTTTATCTTAATTGTAATAATAAGTAATTTGCAGAAGGTATTGAAGCAGAAAAATAAACAAAGTAAAAAGAAAAATCCTAGATAAATACATTACCAGAAAGACATATTATTGATTTCATTATTAAACAATAACTGTTTTGGATTTTTAAAATAAGCTTTTCAGCCAAAGCAATGTATCTAACTCATTAAAAAGTAAGTATAGAAAAAAAATATACATAATTACTTTCCGATCCCTTGGGGAAAGAATGAAAACACTGGAAAATATGAGTTTATTTTGTTTGGAATAGAGCAAAGGTAAAAGTTTAAAAACCCTAAGAAATGTTGTAAACAGAATGCTGTTTGCAGAAGATGCTGGATGTCTTTCAGATCCAGTGTGGTGTTTGTGCAAGGATCTGCTCTCCATCTGTGGGGCACCTCTTGGACAGGTTTGCAACAGTACATCAACTTTTACGCCTCCTTAGAGCTAAGTGCATTTAGCTACATATAACTAAACCTTAACCCAGTTTGAGAATTTTTCCTATGCATCCCTAACTAAATATCCTCCTGTAATTCTTCATGCTTACAAGCTGAAGAGATATTTTTCTTTCGGTTATTATAACAGCATTCAGACATCCGTGGTAGCTGGGGTTGCACATGCAAAGTAATTTCTTCTAGAGGCTGTAGGTCCTTTTGAACAATTTGGAAGTATAATATAACCTTTTATTCCACAGAACATAAAATTCTTCTTCAAGAAAGACATTAATCAATATATTTTTGTTATATCTTGCCTTTTTTTTTTCCCTCCTGTAAATGGGGAAGTACTTATAGGCTACATCTTATTGCACATAGCAGAATTAATTGCCTTGGGAATCCCCTGGCAGCTGTGTTTGCATTATCACAGACTGGATAATGTACAAATTTGCTGGTGTTAAATTATGTCCCGAGGTCACTCAAACTTTAGAGTTTTATGAAAAATAAAAAAATAGATGACCAGTGCCACATGGAAGGATGGGCAGAAGAATCTCACAGTATTCTCTCAGAGTATCTATTATCTTAATGTTTTGGTTTCCATTTTTTAACAGATTTTTTTCTGAAAGCAGTTTTTGCGTCATGAAACTACAAAATATCTGAAATGATGTTCTGAGATTTTAAAAGTACGTTTGTAAGAGATTTCATTGTATTGAAAGCTGTGAGCTGTAAATAGAAAGACTGACTTGATGCAGAGGAACTCTGGTGTTGACATTAGAGGGAACAAAGGGGGGAGCAGCAAGTGCTGTGTTGCGTGCCATGCTACTGCCATCACCAATTAAAACTAATGGTGTGGCAAGGCCAACTATAAAGAGGAAAATGTCTGTCCAGCTTCCCAAATCTGAGTGTATAAATTTAGCAGAACAATTATGCTGAGTTCTACTCTGTGTGAAATACTTGAAAAAATACACACTGCAAAAAAAAAAACACCCTAAAAAATGTCAGGTATGGTTCCATTTTTGAGCGAGGTTGTATTTCAGCATAAAATCCAGCAAGTGGGAGTAAAAATAATTACCTGAGGGGTACATAGGTGTATTGGATGGCTCAGGAGCCCAAACACAATTCTTGTTCTGGTTTTGCTAAGCTGCATTTTCCAATCAAAGCACATTGGAAATTAATATATCTACCGTTTGAACTTTTATCTTGTTTTTGGTTTGGTTTTTTTTGTTTTTCTGTGGAAGAGCTAAACAAGAGATACCCGAGGGGAAAAAGAAGAATGGCAACTCTTACACAAACACTGTAAATGCAGACATTTGCGGGTTATGAAGGTGGAGGATAAGTATCCATGTGTCTTTCAACATATTTATTTCTTAAAACATCTGTCTTCACACGAGTTTCATGAAGCAGAGCTGGTTTTTAGCACTTCAGTGTGCTCTAACCTTTCCTAAGCAATTGGCATTGTCAGTGGTGTGCTTGCTTATTCTTCTGTGGTATCCCTCTTCTTTCTCGTCTCCACCACTGTTTGCTGAGAAGTTTCTGAAATGTGCCAAACCTTCTCTACACTTATATTTTAAAGGACAGTTTTCTATTCTTTTTGAAGACCATAATGGAGAGAGAAGCATGACTTTCCCAAAAGTCAGTGGTACTTGACTTTGTGGGCTCTAGATCTGTAATGTTTTCTGAGGAATTGGTTGCAATTTGGTCTTGTGTATTGTAGCAAAGAATGTTATGGAATGCTGTCAAAGTTGAGAAAAGTTAGCTGGTTTAGTAACCAGGAGGTGGTAAAATTTTTATGTAACTGGTCAGAAAATATTGTGGTACCGTAAGTCCCTGAGCTTGTGCTTCTGACTATGTAAGGTCTGTTTTGGTGCTGGGTAGGAAGTGGTGACTTGGTGGCTCCAAGCTGTGGCTGTGGGGCTGAGCAAGGCACCAACGGCCAAGGGTTTTTCTGGCCTTGTGATGGGTGTAAGCACCCACAAACCATGGTAATAAAACAGAACTGCAGGTATATTTATGAGGAGGTACTTATAAGTTTGGGGGACCTTACCTGAAGAAAGTTGGGGAGGCTCCATAGGGTCAGGAAAACGTAAGCCTGGCTGATGCAGCAAAATACTCAAGGAAGGATAAGCTCCAAGTGATTTATTTCTGTCTTATGTTTCTAGGTGAGTTAATAAAAATGCATTTCAGTTAATCTACATCCATTGAGTATTGTCTGTGTGTCTTTGTGGCTGAAATGATGCTTTGGTCATGTCTGGGCGATGCCAGCAGAGTTTAAAGCTTCTTATGTCCATGAATTAGAAGAAGCAATCTATTCGAATACATGTTAAATTGATCTTTGATTGGACCACATGGCTCTTGGATAAGGTACCCTAGTATTAGTCAATTTGACTTAGAAAGATGATGATTCAAATTAAAATGGAAAGATGACCAATATTGAGCAGCTGCAGTCTGCAGAGTGACTTTTTTTTCTTTTTTTTTTTTATTGGTATGCTGTGCTGTTTGTGAAGTCCTTGCTGTGAATACTAATGTCTGTGCCCAGGGCTGTGTTCAGAATTACTAACTTGGGCATTTGCATTAACGATCGGTGGCCTGTAATATTGCTTTAATCCTGGCTTCAAATTACTCAGAATCTATAACACAAAATGCTTCTATATCCTCTGCTTATAAGAACTTATTTACATCTAACACAGTTACACAGAGCTCCCTGGCTAGTTTGAAGGGTCTGACTTTACTTCATCATTAGCTTTTTCTGTTTTAGAAGTAGTTTGAAATTACTTTGAAGGTCTTGAAGAACTATGTTGAAAATTAAGGTCCTGAATTCCCAAGGGAAGGGGCTGTTTTCAGGCAGCCGGATGGCAAGGGGGCTTCTTGTGCAGCTGTATGCGCCCAGGAGACAGCGTGAAATAAAGGCAGAGGCTGTTTGCAGTGAAGTAAATCATATCCTTGATTTCAACAGGACTTGCATGACCTTTGCACAAGTGACACTAAAAAAAAGGTGGGAAATGCTTTGCACATAGTGCTTGTTTTGATTAACCGTAAACCAAACATCTGTCATTTATATGGGTATGGAAGAGGCGACACCTCGTTGACGTATCTCAGATGTTCTTTCTGTATTCCTTACCCTTACAGCAAAGGAGTGTTTAATCTTATAATCCAATAATTGCTTGCTTTATTAACAAGCAAAACAAATACCTCTTAGAATTCAAGCTTTTTCTGGTTTCAGTCTCTCTCACATGTAGTTTTATGACCAAACCTGATTTATAAATTCAGCAGATTTCAGCCAATAATTAAATTTTCTTGGCTAAATTATAACTAGACGATTTCCCTTATGTCTGCCAAAGAAGATTTGTAATGGGAAAACTGACAAGTCAGGGCACTTATAAATTTGTATCTGAAAGCTCCATTGTGTAAGCTACTTCAGAGCTGTCTTGAATGTGATTGCCTTGTCAGCTGCATCAATAATAGAGGGCGAAGATCAATCTGTAATGAAGGCAGATGAGATAATTTTTCTAAGTGTAGAACTGTGATTCTTCCCCAGTAACTGGAAGCTGCAATTACAGTGGTCATGGTGGATGTTGCTCTTCAAATGCCTCATAAAACCTGCAGTTTGGAAGAGCCAATGATAAAATTAAAACACCATAGCAACACAACGTGAAGGTTTACAGGAAAGTAGGTCATATCTTTAGGTTTGAGAATATAATTTAGATCTCTGAAGTACAAAATACTGCATTTTGTCTCTGATTAATTGCTGCTAAGCCTTCTGTTGTATTTTTCCACATGCAAAAATTGATTTACCTGGAAAGCTGTAGGTGAAAAGGGGATAAGCAAGAGCCCTGCAGCCTCATGTGACTGCAGCGAGAAGTGTTAACTGGGGGCATGAGTGTCTCTGCTGGGCCAACCACTTGGGTGGCTGTTCTGCTGTGGATCTGCAGGTCATGGAGGAGGCAGACTAGAGGAGTGTTCTGAACCCATAAACACCACCTGAATAATCCCCTGCCACTTTCTGTATAAGGAAATATGCTGAATTGTTCATTAATATCTAGCCACCCAAATGTTTGTTGATTTTATTGTACGTCTATGGCAGCAATGTATTCATTCTTCTCTTCCTTTCTTCTCTGTCACTGCTATGATTATGTAGGGCTTTGGATTTGTTTGCTTGGGGTTTTCTTAGTGTGATTTTTTTTTTATTTTATTTTTTATATAACAGAGCATCTTTAACAATAATGACATCTTCTAGTTCTAAATTATATCGCATTTTATCCGGAAGAATACCACAGTGTGATAAACTGTTGTTTGGAGGAAGCACTTCAATGCATCTGAAAGCTGAAACACGTGATTTTTCTTTGGAAGAGCAAACAAAG
>JAOTQQ010000052.1:7029540-7070386 GCA_026546715.1 Gallinago undulata | reverse complement strand
AACTGTTGTTTGGAGGAAGCACTTCAATGCATCTGAAAGCTGAAACACGTGATTTTTCTTTGGAAGAGCAAACAAAGAAAAAGCAGGGTAACCAGCTACTCCTCCCTGTGCAGCAGTTGGGAGGTGGTTAAATTTGTATGTAACTGGTCAGAAAATATTGTACACGAAACAGTTTGTTGAGCTCCAGTTGAAAGGCTGCTGGTGGCGTTTGCTAATACTGAGACCAGCTATTCCTCTAGGAAAGACAGCCAGCTGGCAGAGCATGACATGAAAGGCAAATAGCTGCTCCCATTTAAAATAGCTGAGGATTCACCTTTTATTTTTTTAAATATTAGAAGATTTTTTTCAATTACAGTGACTTGATAACAGATCCATTTCTTCTAAATCTCCTAGAATATTTCCTCGAGTGAGACTTTGGTCCAACAATTTTCAGTAGAGTTGTGCTGCTTATTACAGGTTATTCCATCTTTGGCTTCTTTTTTTAAAGTGCTCAGCATTTTCAACAAAGAATTGCCTTTGGTTAACTGAGGTTCAGTTCATGGAAGCTTGTGAATGATTCTCAGAAGAAAGCTACATCCATCAATCTGTTTTCTGTGCATTGTTTATCTGCTTGGATTTGGAAACAGAACTGGCATTATCTTGGTTGTGTAAAGCAGAGGACAACGCTGTGGTCTGGCATCACTGAGGATGCTTCTGGAGGGGCCATGTTCACCTCCATGCTGATTTCATCATCTTCAACTCCTTCAGCATGCCCTTTGCTTTCCAGAAAATTTGTCCCAAACTCAGTTCCTATTTCTCTTACCATAAAAAGTGATTTTAAAAGGCAACCTTTAGAAAAACATGATATTAAAATGGTACAGGTTCACTGCCTCCATCTCTGGTGAACTTTTAACCTGGCTTGTCTGATGAGTGCTCTCTCCCCCTATCCCTTTCCAAACCTTCATTCCAAGGTGCTGCTTTGAATTTCCCCTTGCAAGTGTGGAGCCCAGCACCCTCCCTGCTTCCACAGCATCTAAGGGGGGGGGTGGCTGCTGGGTTCAGGAGCAATCAGCAATCGCATGATGGTGGCTAAAGATGCTTTCTAGATCAAATTCATTTCCTATTGAACATGGGGAATATTCAAAACTATTATCTATTAAGCGGACTACTGCAGGCAGACACTTAACTTCAGCAGTGTGAAAGGTGGTAATGAGAACAGTCAGCTTTCTCTGTGCCCACCTTGGAGAGAAAACAGCTAGATGAGGGCACCTTGGAAAGCAATAAAAGCAAATTAGTTGATAAAATTGTTCTCTGTAGTGTGCACTACAATTTTTCCTTCAATAATAAGTCTGTGATAGGGAGGAAAGGGTGTAAATAAAAAGGTTAGTCCTCTGTTTTAGCCGACTGGGGCAGCGACGGGATCCCACCGTTCAGTGGGTGTATGTGAAGGAAAGCTGCTGCTTCCCTGCCCTGCGCCTACAGCTTTTCCCATCTGAAGCACGATTTGTCTTTTCCATGTCTCTGCAGCATCTGGCAGACAAAGGTTGGTTGTCTACACAGGACAGATGCTTGCAAAGGGATTACAGTCTCGGTATTAAAAAGGTTAAAAGACTTATAAGGATCACTGTTATCCTATAGAAACTTTCCTGCCAGCGCTTCTTGTGCAGGGTTTCATGCTCCATTTGCTTTCTGCAGTGTTGTGTGGTTTCTAAGTTCACATCTCAGCAGGGTCAGTCCATCTTACAGCAGTACAAGAGAGATCATTTTCCAGGTAATGTCTTTAAGTTTGAGGTCCAGGAGAGATGCTTATCTGGTGTAATACAGCATCCCACCAAGGAGCGCAACAAGGTGATGTCTATGCTGAGAGCTGAACTTTGTTCCTGTAAAAATTATCAGAATCTGCTACAAACTAATAATAATGCAGTGATAAATGGCAAAAGTAGGTATATACTCCCTTACCTGTGCTTAGATTTCTGTAGTCCCTGCAGACAATGTCACAAGCTTTTGACACAGCATCTGTCCAACAGAGCCCCTCCATTGCTTATTGTCTGGTTCAAGCTGTCTGTCATCATTTGAAGGCAGGAAAGGATGGTAATGACAGGAAGGCCAGTGATGACAGGCAGGAAAGAAAGGAGATGGGAAGAGCTCTGGCTGCTACAAGTGGAAATTCAGTTTCTTACTGGGGGAAGGTTGACAGCATCAGGACTGTGGGCAGCCAACCTGAGGCCAGCTGGGAATTTGTATTAAGCTGGCTGATCTCACCTAGGATCTAGGAGGGTATCTATGTCAGCCGTGGTGTGTATCATCAAGTGCCAAGTGGATTAGAGAGTAAGCCTCTTCAGCTGCACACACTTCTTTCAGTGCATAAGAAATCAAAGTAAAGTGGACTGTTTTTCTTGTTGTCTTTCAGCAATATGACTCTAACAAAATACTTCCCTTACCAGTGCGTCTTTGGGGTTGATGGGGGAATAATGGGTAAGACTCATAGAACTTTCCACTTTCATTGAGGATGCATTGAAATTTGAGCCATGATGAAATGTGATGTAGTATTTTAATTTATGCTTATTTGTTGTCATGTACTGGAATAGTTTCAATAATCCAAATTATCCCTATAATTGCCAAACAATAATTTCATGGCTCATTCCTGCAGTTTTGTCACTAACTGTTGAGCAACCTTGAGTAGAGCTCCTCATAGCTGTTTCTTCTTTACTGAGCAACTTAGGTAAAACTAACATTAATTTAATAAAACTAATATTAATTTAATAGCCCTTTAGCACTGTTGAATGCAGAAATATTTGTTTCAACCAATACAGATTTAAAGTGAGAGAAAAAATGAGTAGCTATATACTGACATCTTCAGAAAAAAACGAACCTAATACAAAGGTTAGTTCATTTTTATATGTTTAGTAATTAATATTTGTCTCAAGCCTGGGGGTCCCTGAGCATTCTAAAGTAATATCAAAGAGTTAAAACTCTGAATTCACTTAGTAACAAAATAACTAATTAAATAATTATTATAGCTGCTGTGTATTTGGCAATGTACTGTCCCACCAGGGTTTTAACCATAAAGAACCTGTTGGCACTCAAACACCTTGAAAAGCTGGAGGAATTGATGATAAGGAGTCAAATTTGATCAGAAGTCAGCTTTCCCCAAAGTTCATGACTATTTCTGGGATTAGTTTATTCATCTGCTGTTTTCATTTTACTTGTGGTTAAAATAGCTTTCACTTTTTAGTTAAAATAGCTAGCCTAAGTGGAAGGATGTAGTGTTGGTGAAAATCATCCATCAACTTTTAATCAAATACAACTTTTCTAAATTCTTCCCCCTGAAAAACTGTACTTTTTGTAAAAAATATGGGACTTTCTTGGACACGTTTTTAGAAGAAAATCAGTAACTTTCAATGACTCCTCTAAAATCTTTTTTCTCCTAAGAAAATATACCTTCTCTAGTAGAATTCTGTTAGAATTTTAAGTATTAAAAAATAAAACCTAAACCAAAATGAATTTCAGGAAACATTTTTTTGGGGGGGACCATGTACCAAAAGTTAAATGTTTGGAAGTCACTATTTGACAGCAAAGTTCTCTCACTTGAGAAGTATTAAATTGAATAGTCAGTTCAGAAATGCAAGGTGAAATATTTTTATTCTTTGCTATCAAAACATCATTAGGTTGAGACTGTTGTTTGAGAGCCCCTTAAGAGGCAAAGCGGGTCAATACAAAAACAACCTAGCCTTCAGTGTGTTGGAAGAATTGAACAGACAGCAAACAAACCTGGCTTTTGAAAGTTTTCTTGCAGGCATGCCTGGCAGCAATAGCTGTGCAATATTTAGCAAGTTGGTTGTGCGTCTCACTTAAACCCTGTTTTCTAGAAGTTTCCTGTAATGGCTCTCTGACATCTGCTCTGTGCACTGTCCTTACACTGCCACAGCTTCTCATGGGAGTGCTTACAGTCAATTTCTTGACACTGTGGATTAAAAGCAAACAAGATTTCTTGTCACCAAACTGTCTTTAATTATATGGAACACTTCATAGTCATGCATAATTTAAAAAATGGCTTAATTTTAGAAACTGACATTTTACAGAAAGCGAGGTTTCGGAGCGGATGGGTGCTGCTTCGCAATTTAACCCAAACTGTCAGTTTTAGAAACAGTAATTGATGTGCTTGGGCATGTGCAAGGTGTTTAAATGACAAGGAATTTACCTGGATTGCGGGTTGCGTACCAATTGGATGGTGCCTGTCAGGTACTCCAGCACTGTTTTTTTTTCACTGTGTTATACAGGCTGCCACTGTTCTAAGCTGCCTGTACATAAAGAAGACACATCAAAATACATGCAGACTCTAAATCTTAATTTCTTCTGTGATTGAACTTAAAAGACCCTTGTTTGAAGAAATGTTCAAATAACATGTTAGTAGACAATTTCATGCTTCCAAAACTAAATTGGAATTTTTTGGTTATTTTTTAGGTAATTTTAATCGCTAAAGAAAAATCAAGAATTGATTTAGTATTTAAAATACAATCAATGGAAATATGACATATAGGAGAAATAGCTATTTCTCCTGTACATGGCTTCAATGGGACTTTTGCCCATTAGTCAGCAGATGCAGACACCTGTTTATATGTTTCATACTCCATACACAACAGCAAAATATGCTGGCTGGAAACAATTGAGATGGAAATTTTTGCAACCTAGCAATGGGACACAAAACTGGGGTGTCCCGCAGTGGTTGTTAGACATGTTTGTCATGTTCAGGAGACAGCTTTCCTAGAAGCAATTCTTAATTAGGTTTTCCAATATGAATAAAAAATTCTGAGTTTCTAATCAGTGAGGTTCTTAAAGCACATGACTAGAGATAGGGGCATTTGTAGTAAGAAATGTTGCCAAGAGCCTGGTTTGATTCAGCCATGGAAACACAACCTTAAGAGCGAGACTGACACATCCCTGTCTGCAGACTCCTTTCTATTTTGGCTGTATTTCCAGGAAAATGACACTCTTGTGGATACGTATCCAAATGGATTTTGAATTGATGCTGAAATTAGACCTCTCTCTTGCTGTGACATTCAAAAGAAAAATGATATGAAATTCAGCTGTGTTAAGGAAGGAAAGGGAAATGTGTTACATCCATGGCTCAAAGGGAGAATAAGTGAATGATGGAGAGTCATGGCCTGATGAGCTTAACTTCTCCAGATGACTGAGCACAGAATGCCACAATATAATCACTGAAGAGTACTGAGAGTCCTGATTTTCTCCTCCCTCTGTGGAATTTTTAGATTAATATAACTCTGTTGTCTTCACTGAAATAATGCCTTACTTATCAACTATGGCTGGCAGAATTTTGTAGTTATAACTGAGCATCTTCTGATAAAACACTTATGGAAAAAGCCACTTCCCTTTTCACTAAGAAAAGGGATAACCATGCACCTATTGAGTATCGTCATACGAGCCTTTATATTGATTTCCATCAGTGAGTGAAATCTTCCCAATTTCAGAAAAATCACAATTTATTAAAAAAAAAAAAAACAAAACACGGGGTGTAGTAATTTTTATTTAAAGAGAATACTTACATATTTACTGTAAATATAGATGAGACCTTCACAGTCTATTAAATGAGAAATAATATTGCCATAGGAATTGGGTAAGAAGTTACCATTTGGAAAATTAGAAAAATCTCTGTATTTTAGCTCACTTCAAAAAATATGAGTAATTTTCTTCTTTCACAAGTGATTTTACTGTCAACAAGTTTATCGCAATAACATGGCTCAATTCACACCTTCCCTGAAGGAATATGTGTGGTGGTAGCTATATTCTGTGCAATTCAGTGATTTTACAGGGGTATTATTACCAAAAGAAATTCACTCACGGCTACTATTTCAGCTAATGTTTAACATGGAAGGTTATGTAAAGTATTATGTGATAATTATGTGATTTTTTTTTTATCCAAAAAATTAAAACCGATCAAAAAGATAATGAAAACACTTTTCATTGAATATTTGTTTTTAATTAGTTTTCATTAGATACATTATTATCTTTTCTTTCATGTATCAAAATTCTTACATTTGCTTAAAATTTTACATCCAAGAATACCTTTAATAAAGCCTGGTTTTAATTTTTAATGTATTACAAAAAATCGAGAAGGAGAGTAAGAATGACTCAGATTTGTCCTTGAAAATAATAAGTACATTTTATTGCTTTTATTATTTTAGTTTTTCTAATGATTTAAAAATCTGTTCTTATGTTGTTCTGGGAGAGGCCAGATGGCCAACTAATGTGTAGCATGTAAATAAAGTCAGCAGTCTCATCTACATACTTATAGAAAAACAAATACTGTCTCTGACAATAATTCTGTAAGCATTTTCAAAAGCCAGGAAAAAGTCATGTTCCCCAAAATGTGCTTTGGATGTTACTTCAAAATAATGGTTTTAAACAGAAGGAACATGACAATTGATGTGTTATATGGTAGAGGAAAGTTGTAATGGGTTTGCTTCAAATAATCCTTGATGTATTTTATGGGCCATACCATGCAAACGTCAGAAGTCCTGCAGCCACCATGGTGAGACGTAGGGGCAGCTCTCTCTGTCAAAGACCTTGCTTTAGTTCTGTGTCTGTGTTGGTGCTATTTGGTTCCTTTATAAGGAAACTGAAATTTGGAAATGGTATGTGAGAAAAACAAAACAGTAGGCAGAGTGTCATCTCATTTTTCTCCACAAGGCTGGTAGCTCTTCCTTCCCAGCAACTGCAGACCATGGCACATCAGTTTGTATATCCTCCTGAGATGTGCCTATGGCTTTTCTTCACTATCAGCAGGGGGGAATAAAAAAAGAGTAACATTTTATGTGTGTCTATATAATACAGAGATATAAATATTATCAGCTATTCAATTCACTAGTGATAAGGATTTTAGTATTGGCTTTGTACGTTGGATTGAAGGGATTTCATCTGTGCTTGTTCTGTCCCATGTCAAAAGCACAGGGAAAGCTCTGTGAACATGTGGCTTTACAGTCTTTTCGCTGTAGCATATGTTTACAAATATTACCATCAGGAAAGCAGCTCCAGCTGCAGTGAAACCAATTAAACCACCAAAGCAGACCAGTTTGTAACTGCCCAGGCAATCCCCGAGTAAACTGGAACAGGAATTAGGATTAAGGATATCTCAAAGATGAGCAAACCTAGTGGTTGTTGCTTTCACATTCTTAGGATAGCTTAAAGTGTCATAACATACAATCATTTACTTCCAAATTGCCAGCTTTAATTTTGTGGTACAAAGAAACTTTGCTGAGTCCCAAGGAGAAGACTGGATAAAAAGAGGTTCTTCTGGAGCAAGAGGGCTCATCTCATTTTATACCTCTCCTATTCTAGCCAGCAGGTCACTGGAGATTGTTCTTGATTTGCTCTTGACAGAAATTTTCCCTCTTTGTTAATATAATAATACAGAGATTTAATTAAATCACATTCTTTATTTGACTTCCCATACTGTCAGCAACAGAAGGTGCAAGTAGAGCAGATCATAAAATATGTCGTCTTGAGGGGTCACTTCATCAGCTCTGCTCTGCAGGGCATGGGGCAAGGTTACAGAAAACGGAGAGCACAGAGGAGAGTAAGGAGAAGGGAATAATAGAGATGTTCATCATTGGCTTCGATCTGCTCCTGTTTAAACCAAAGGCAGTTTTAATATAGTGAGACTCATTCTGGCCTCTTTTGCAAGCACCGTGCAGGGTGCAGCACTCCTGATAATGTGGATAAATGTCTAAAGGAAGGACCATAAGTGGCAGTGAAGCTTGATGGCAATGTCTTAGATGACAGTAATGCCTTACAAAGTTTTTTACCTCTAGGTCACCATTCCAATTCTAGCCTAGGTCATTACTGACACAAAGTCATTATCGTCTCATGAATGTCATCAAATGGTACTCAAAATGTTAAGTATCCCGTTCTACAATCGATACATGAAAAATCTTTCTGTCAACTTTTTGTATGAAAGTAATAGCTCCTTGTATCACTCTTCACCCATAACCTCTAATTTTATCACATCTAATAAAAGACATCACTTGTCAAGGATATGTCGATATCCCATGGCTAACCAGCCATCGTCATTTGAAAGCTCATAATCTGTAGGATAGGCCAAACAATTTATTTGTTTTGTGTCCAGTAAAGTTTTCTTACTGTCATTGTCTTATGTTAACATTTCCCCTTACTTGGTATAATGTGGAGGTTATTCAACACAGATATTTACTGCCAGGGGGATAAATAATTAAACTCAATATTTTTCATCTCTTTGTATCTTCTGTCATTATTTGCAGAGGTGTTTGGGGGGAACCGTTGTTGACTTTAGCAATATATTTTGATGTCCATCCTGTGTTTCAGGATACAACTAATAGTGAGTATTAGTCCAGTTGCAATAACGCTAACATTGATAATTAAAATTAATACAAGAAAGGCTTATTAATAATATACTTAAAGTTGTCATATAAGAAAACTAGTTTTTCCTTGGTGTCATACTTCTCCAACATCCCTCTGAGTCCAAATGTCAAAAGTTTCAGCTTTCATGAAGAGGGATGGGGAGGGGTGTTTCAGTGATATTCATGGTGGGGATATCTTCCATCTCTGTCTTGGGCTCACCTGGATTAATCTCTATATTACCATTTACCTTGAGTCCTTATCCTCTTTACCATTTGTATTGAGTCCTGGTTACAGCTTGAAAACTGCAGGGCCACTTCTCCAGCCTCATGGGATGTGAAGGATGATGGTTCATTACCTGGTGACAACCTGAGTTTACCAGACCTTGATCACATGCAGCCTTCACAGAGCAAGGGCAGGTGAGACAAGTTTACTGACTGGCACTGAAGTTTTAAATAACACCATCATCATCCTTTTAGAAAAGTCTCTGCTGAAGCTCTTGTCCTTTTGTAAAGATGACACTCACTCCATTGGGCCAAGAGGTCACTCTTCATTGCCTAGAGAAGAAACAGAGGACAGACAGTTGGAAATAATAGTAAGGAAGGAGCCAAGGAACTGTCTTTAGGATATGAACAAATTATTATCTCTTTAAAGCAGGAGTGCTTAAAAGCCACAGACAGAACCGAGATGAAAACTACGATCTTTTTTTTTCACAGCCTGTGAGGAAGTTTATCTTTTCTTTTTTTTTTTTTTTTTCTTTTTTGTGACCCATAGAGATTCTAAAGTCATTTTTAAATAGGATTATACTCTCAAGCCTTACTTTTCCAATTTTCTTCCCTCTTAGCACTATTTCTACACAGGTTCGCGCTGGTGCGACTAGAACAATTGCTTTTATAGACAGCATGCTTTTTCCCATCCAAAGTGCAAGCAAGGCTGAAAATGGAGAGCTATTAAAAGCCTTGTTCCAAATTCAGGTGGTGAATTGTATGTCAGCTCTTGGAAAGGAAGGACGTTTGAGGTAAGCAGGTACTTCCCTTGTCATATAGAACTACACAGTTTTTAAAGTAGAGGGCAAGATCTCTGTGCAAAGTGATGCTTGGGAAATAATT
This sequence comes from Gallinago undulata, assembly GCA_026546715.1. Lineage (NCBI taxonomy): Eukaryota > Metazoa > Chordata > Aves > Charadriiformes > Scolopacidae > Gallinago > Gallinago undulata. Next base: position 7,060,907 of record JAOTQQ010000052.1, on the reverse strand, counting down.
TACGAGTTCAATTGTGCATGCAAAATAAGGTTAATATCTGTGCACTTTGATAACTAGGTCTCTAGATAACAGTTCCCATGCAAGTGTAATGCCGTTTCTGTAGGACCTGCACGTACATAAAATAATGAGTGCTCAGATGCCCTTTTACATATGCATTTGCTGCAAGCAAAAAGGAGGTGGGTACATGAACTTATACAACTGCTCTTGTTCCAGAAAAGCAGACAGTAAGGAGAGAAACAAATCTGGCTCCATGCTGTGGAAATGAGTTTCCTGTCTGATAACTAACGGGTATATTCCTTTCAGTACAGAAAAGCAGTAAACCTGGAAAGTTACAGATTTTCTGCCTGGCAGTGACAAGGAATACACAGCAGGCAAAGAGGAGCAAGCGATACTTGCCTGAACACATTTTCACTTAAGCTTCCCTTTTGTAAAAGGAAATTAAAGCAACCATTATGATTCTATTATGTTTTGATTTTCCTACTTATATTGGTTTCTGCTTCCAGGCTGCCCAAAAGTGTTAAAAATCAGTCTGATAAGGTGTTCTGCAGAGCAAGTGGTTTCCTTTATATTCACTGTAACAGCAGACCAGTGCTAGCCTAGGCGGGAATCACATGCATTGCCTGATGCTCCCCTTACCCCAGATTCCCTCTCAATGGGCCACTTTCAGATCATCTCTGATAATGGTTAAGCATAATTAGAAGTTCTACTAGGTCAGAGAGGTCGTTCTTTCTCAAATGTGAAACTATCATTTTTTTAATAGACCATCACTGCCACCAACCTGTCCAAACCAACTTCCCAGCTTCATAAAGAGAAATAAGTAAAATAAATTTGAGATTACTTGGGAAAAGTTTAGGGGGGGTGGGGGGTGGAAACAGGGTCAACATGACTCTGTATTGTTGTCCATGTGCAAAGGTCCTAGAGTCTCTTGCAAATCTTTTCTAATTTCTTTTAAAAGCACAGCTTATTTGATTTTATCTTAACTTGAACAGCTTCTTCTGAAACACTTATATATATCTTTAAAAGAATGGAAATAAAGGCAGCAGCTGAAGCAATTTCCAAGCAAAAGCAAAAGGAGGATGATTTACTGTGAGTTGTAATGAGAAATAGACTCCTAGTTTCATAAATTCACCATAAGTACTGGTGTATCTACCTCAATTGATGTCTTCTGCTGAAGTGCCACGCGGCTTGGAATCCATCCTCCAGGGCAGACTGCACAGATTGTGCTGGGGCTGGTGGCGAGGAGGGAAAAATCACTGCGGGTAGAAAACTAACGGTTCAGACCTGAGATCCCCCAAAAGAGATGGCAAAAGTCTTGCCATCTCGACGATCAAATTGAGAAGATAAGTAGTCCCGCACAGTGCTTCTCGTTAGATCCCAGGCAGTCTGTGTGCAGTGCTGTGGGATATATTGATTGAGAAACACGAGAGCGGGATTGCAGGGTTAGAGCAGAGGGAGAGATGATAAGTGTCGGGGCAGAACTATAAGGTCTGTTTAACTCAGGAATTGCCATTTCCAGTTGGAGTCTCCAGGAAAATCAAGTATCTTTGAAACATCAAAGTAAAGATTGCTGAAGATGTTTGATTCTGTGCTGCAGATTAGAGGAGATGTGACAGTTTGTCTTGGTAATGCTCTCCAGGATGTTTTTCACGATATTGAGAACTGTTTTGCCTGAAGGCATGAATTTCAAATGAGTTGTATTCTAATAATACTCAGGAAAAAGGGAAGAAGAGGCAGAGAAATTCAGTAATGTAGATAAATAGAAGAAAATGAGATCTACATGAGAAGTTTTATTAAATTTGGAATTGGCTGCTGGACCAGAAAGATAGACCTAAGTAAAAGCATGAAGTTAACTAAGGGAAAAATGAGTTTGAAGCATGAAGAGAACTCAAATTCATCTTTGCCAGAGAAGAAGGAAGCTTACTGTGACCTTGAGAGCTGTTGTAAGTGCCATTCACATGCAAGTCATGCAAGAGAAACCTTTGTACAATGCAGCTATTATTTTAATTTTGATGCGTTTAACACAGAGCTGCCATGTACCATGTTAAGTCTATAATCTAGTCTGCTGAGAAACCAGGTAAACTAATTGGCAGGGGAACCCGGGCTCCTGAGGCCAACGTGTTTCTACTATCTAAAGTAGCCCCAGTCTCTTCGTGGTGCATAGTGGAGGGCAGTTGGACATGTCCTTCAGAATGTGGCTTACTTGGTGAGGGTCTCTCTTTACATGTCTTTTTACAGTGCCTACAAACACAGGGCCTTTGTCATTGGTCATAAATTATAGGTGATAGCAGCTGGGAAAAAAAGACAGTAACCATAGTAGCATCTAATCAATATACGCATAGGTTACTGCTATGCTATGAACTCTTGCTTCCTGTACTGTTTGGCGTAAAGGTCTTCTGCTTTTGGTGTTAAGCTGAAGAAGTCATCCTTCTTTCAAGGGCAAGTATGACCACGTCCCAGACCAAAGGTGGCCTATGTCCCATTAGCACAGGGTGGCTGAGCTCTTCTGAGGAGGTATTCTCCCCAGATCAGTTAAGATAAATCAACTGGGGAAGGAGATGCTACTGATATGTGCAGGATCATAAAATAGTTGAGGTTGGAAGAGACCTCAGGAGGTCATTGAGCACAGCCTCCTGCCCAGTGCTATATGCTCTCCGTTGCTAATGGTCAGGCTGTTATCTTTCACTGTTGTTTGCCAAGGGAGATAAATAATACACTAAATGCATGCAGAATAATATAGTGACACTTAAGAAAAATCCAGACGTGTAACCCTCCTGTTTGGGCACACTTTCCACTAATGAGATATTCAGTAATGCTTTCTTGCTGGTATACTTCATCACACTGATCCTCTATGGGCTCATTTTTCTGCTCCCATGACCTATTTTTTTTTCCTTTCTGTCCAGCAACAGACACTCTATCTCTTTCTTTTTTTTTTTAACATCCTGTTCTTTATGTCCAGACTCTCCCTTTTTTTTCTGCTATTTAACTGTAATTATACAGCTTTTTAATGAGTTTTGATTCATTTAAATGTGTTTTTATGTAACTAACAGTAATCTGCCTGCTGGTCTAATTTTATATAGTATATTTAATTAAGACCCCTTTTGCAAGTACACAGTTTGCAAAAATATATGTGGCAAATACAGTCCCTAGCCATAAATTGTGCTTTATACCCACTCTTCTGATTAGATTTTTTTATTTGCATTACATTAATTTTTTCTCACTAAAATCCTGTCACGTACAGTTTAACCACTCCAGCAAATTAATTCATGCTATATTTAATGCCACATACAGAAACACCTTTATGGGTCTTATAATTGTTCATTTCAACAGTTCTAAAATTAGTTCCCTTTTATTAATTGAGGAGTCATTGCATTCTTGAGAAGACAGAAAGCTCTCTTGCAAACCGAATTAACTGGACAGATGTTCTGAAATAGGTTAAATATTACCCAGTAAGTGCTGATACACCTCATCAGTCACGACACTGCAACAATCACTCTTTCCATAATCTAGTATGAGCTAAATGGTAGTATGAGGAAGGCAGTCTCAGAAGTGATGAAATGACATTATAGACAATAAAATAGTTTTGAGTTTAGAGTAGACTCCTGCTTTAAAATAACTGGAGTAATTTCATCATCCATGGTCAGAGAATGAAAACCCCCTTCTTTGTAACTATCAATGATGCCACGTGAAAGGAGGGTTACTTGGTTTCTGTTTCATTGTTGTTTTGCCCTAAAGCTCAATCATTTTGCAAAGAAAGTCAGTATTGCTTTACAAATAGCAAAAGGAAAGCTCAAGCAAAGGAAGCAGCTTTCTGGGCAAAAATCTGTGAGTATGTGTACAGTGAATATGTAAGTAAAAGGCAGATTAAGACTTTCTTTCAAGAGTTTGGGTCTCCCCAACCTAACCTAACTGCCTCCTGGAAACAGTCAGTTCCTTAACTGGATCATCTCTATCCTTCTCTTCACACGTATCTTGTCAGCAACCCATCTAATGGGATAAGAGGGTTTCAGGATATATATTTACATACATAGAGATAAAAAGGCTTATATAACCCCAGGAGCAGAGAAGACATATCTCACAGACAATTGCCAATGTTCCCTTGCTAAATCTTTCATAATAGTGTTTTTCTGCCATGTCAGCAGGTACATGACAATAAAGCAAATGGCACAGGTATTTTGACAGCCAATTTCAATGACCAGAAGGCAAGAAATGCCAAGTTTACTTATTTTAATATCTAGATGAATGATGTTTGATCAAAGAATAAAATCTAAGCATCATGATTCTTAACTAACCCATCAAAAATAGCCTCAGGAAATATCTGGAGCTCTTTGTTTTATAGTGGGTTGTTCAAGTCCATTTAATCTTTTTCATATATGCTGCAAAAAAAAGGACCTCTGAAGCCTTCCAAGGGCAATCACAACATGTGCAGGCAAAATCCCAGGTATTTAAAATCATGTACATAAAAACAGGACTTCAACTATTAATTTTCAATCTTTTAGTTGCAGGGTGTCTTTGAAAAGCCTGCTTGCTGAGTCAGCATTTGTATTCACTTAGCCTCCCTGATTGAGGCCTTTGCATAAAATCTGCATAAACCTCTACACACCTGATGGCATATGGCCAACATTATCTCTGACAGCAGGCTGAAAGATGAAGCACTGAAGTTTAGGAGAGCCATTGGCATCTCGACCAACTTTCATATTTATTTCTTGAAATACGTGTCCCCAGTGTGTGATCTGCACAGCTCAGAGGGGCACGTTGGTTTTGGATAGCATGGTTAAATAGGCCTCTGTCATTACTGGTGCTGGTATTCAAGAGTGCTACTTCCTGAAGGATGATCCTAACTTCATCCCCCAAAAGTATGTCATTGTCTTGAGGAGTTGTCTGGAAGTCTTTTAGGAAATATGGAGCCCAAATCTGATCAGTATTAGATGGTGATAAGACCTTATAGTGCGACAAGGGTAATGTTATGGGATTCCAGATGAGTAATGCCACAGGAGAGCTCTGATGGGCCAAAGTAGCAGAAAGAAACACTGAGGCTTTCAAACTAGTGGCTATGTGAAAAGGCATTGATTCCAATCACATTGAGGAGGAGAAAAAAAAATATTGAAAAGTAAATATTGCCGAAATTTGCTTTGTTTTTCTTGACAAAGTCACTTGTGCACTTCACAACTACTGTTAAGGAGTCAAACATGTCACTGAGCATAACAAGTGGGATTAAGAGGGCCAGTTTGGTGAGGACTATTCAAGAGATGAGTTGACGTGGTGCTCGGGGATATGGATTAGTAGTGGATTGGTGTTGGTTTGGGTGTGGTGTGGGGTTTATGAGGGGTGGGTTTTTTTGTTAGTTTGTGGGGTTTTTTTGGTTTATTGGTTTTTGGGTTTTTTGGTTTGGTTTGGTTTTGGGTTTTTTGGTGGGTTTTTTGGGGTTTTTGTTTGTTTGTTTTATTTTTTGGTTGGTTGGTTTTGGTTTTTTCCCATTGGTTGTACTAGATGGTCTTAAAAGGTCCCTTCCAACCTAGGTGATGCTGTGATTCTGTGACTCTGCTTCAGGCAGATGAGCAGCTCTAGAAAACACCACAAAAAGTTACTCCTGAGAGCAGCATTAGGTCTACGTTGCATCGTGTTATCAAAGTACAATGCCCTGGTGCTGTATTTGGTGCTCTAATGGACAAAGGTAGCATAGTTAAGCACATTGCCTCCCTTTATCAGCTGTGGCACTAAGATCTTTATTATGCTTATCTTTTGAAACGTATACACTCCTTCATGAAGTATTTCTACAGAGAAGTTCAAAAGCTGTTTAAGCAGTTTTCACAGCTCAGTCTTTCTTTAATCAGATGAATTTTACCAACAGTGAGGTTTTTTTGAAGTTTGCCATATTGGGGGAAAAAATCTTGTTTACCTTATAGAAATAAAGGTGCTGAAATTGGTCATATTGAGTGTCCCTGCAACTGAATGCAACTCCATTAACATTAATGAGATTTCCTTCTATTTCGTCATGCTTCTCCCTTAGCAACTAAGTCATGAACTCTCTAGCCACTCAAGTCAAACTCACTCAATATGGAAAAATCCCTATGTTTACAAATCTCTTTGTTTACAAAAAGCTAAGCAATAAATTAATTAAATCACATTATGGAAAATAAGAAGTTTCTGGTAGTATGAGAACATTTTGATTAGCTGTGCGGTCAGGAAAGAAAAAAAACAGACTAGTCACAAAAATCTGTTGAGGTTTAGTTTTGCCATGAGCACTTCAATTTTCTATGAGTCACAAGCAAACGACATTTGAACCATTTCAATCTACTGTAAATCAGAAACTAAAGTCTCTGTTGGCATCTCTGTATTTTATTATTGTGTCAAAAATTAGGTGAGAAGAATTGAAACAGTATGAGAAACCTGAATTAACAAAAAACCTGTATGTCTTATGTGTTACAGAAATAAATTTTCCCTGGCTCTAAATGGGCAGTTCAAAACCCCCAGCAGGATTTCGGTGTTAGCTCACGGAAGAGTAAATGTTTGCTCAGCTCCATCTTCAAACACTTCCAGCATTTTGACCGTTCATTTGAAATCCTCCAGCATTACTTTTAACTGTTCTGCTTTCATGGTGTGTTGAGATAAATGATAGAGGTATTTGTGACTCTTTTTGGCCAGTTTTGCTGAGGCGCCGTCCCAACTCTGTGGGATTCCTAACAGGTGAAAAAGGATTCAGGACCAGCTTTGCACATTGAGTTATGGCAGACTTGATACTTGCAGCAACTGGGTAATGTATGCTGAATCCGTGAAAGGTCCGTGGCATATCCACTATTTGCAGTTAAAGATCACACAGGTCAGAAAATGTTCTCCGAAAGCCCTGCTGCTACGGCAGTACAAAAGGCCAAAATCCACAGGAGGCATTCAGGGGAGACGAAGGGCATCGTCACTGTGCTGTGTGCCTGTAATGGCAGGGAATTTTTAGGTGTCCAAATGATTTGAAAAAGGTCAGAGGGTCCAGAGAAATACTTGTACAGTATTTTCATTCTGTGCTTTACTACATGATTTGAGATGTCACATTTTAGAGGAAGCCGCATTAGAGCATAGAGTCCTTTATCGAAAATCAGAACATCTTGATCATGTGTGTAGCTAATTGAAGTGGTGCTACCAGAATATTTTCTGCTGCTACTTCCAGAAGTGTTCTGCCTGACTGCACTTAAGGCAATTTTATGTGCCTATGACACCGCCATCTTCAAATGTGCAGCTAGAGTTTTAATCCAGCAGGATAAAATTGATAACTTTTATAATGACATAATTATTACTGCAAGTATTAAAGGAATGAATATAATTACTGTATTTCTTTGAACCAACATTATTTTTAGCTTTAACCCTACAGTGGTCAGGCACATTGGATCACAGTATCTTTGATATTATTTTAAAATTCAATTTAAAATCTAAGTCATTATAGGTGAACTACTATTTCTGAGGGTTACCTGCCATAGTTTCTGTATTCAAATCACACTGTAACTTCCAGATTAGTTGCTTGACCTTCTGTATATTTGTGATTGAAATCAGAATTTAAATTTCAGGCATAGTTTTCTGTCATTTATTTGGAAAAAACGTGGCTTCTTGAGTTTGACTATTACACAAGTTGTTATGTTTTCTCTGCAGACATTAAATACACCATTGCGAAGGTGAGAAGTCTTGTGCACCCAACAGGAGCCGTGTTCTCCAAAACTGCTCTGTTAATGGCAGGAGAATAGGTTTACTCATAACATAAATCACTGCTCAGTGTGAGCCTGGCCCTCAGGTTTGCACTAATCTATAATCAAGAAAATCCCTGCAGATCTTGTTCACCTGAGGAAAAGGGGTTTGGGCACCACCAAAAGCTTAGGAGGAAGACACCTAGGAAGGCATAAAAAAGGGTTCCTCTTAGTCTGGGTTTTATTATTTTGTAAGTGGATAACTGTGTTAAGCATTAGACTTTTTTTCTTTTCTTTTTTTTTTCAGTGAATGGATATTTGATGGTTTCTTTTCAGAGAACAGCTCTTTCAGGGCTTTAGAGAATAGGATACAGCTATGGTGGAAATAAATCAAACAGGAGGCATCCATGCAAGATATCTCCGATTGATGTTCTTCAGTTGAAGACCTATATGAGCTAAGGTCATTTGTTTACTAATCATGTCCTAAAACATGCTTGCAAGCCTTTATTTTTAATTGAATTTGTTATTATATTGCAAGGTAGCCAGTTTTAAAATAAGGTGCTTATTAAATCTGTTAAACATTGCATCGTTGGGTGAAATGGTTGTGTAAGCAGGATGTGTTTAGCAGCTCTTTTAGGGAGTACAGATGGAAAATTCTGTTAGAGGCTTTGTGTGATTTATATACAGATTGGTGGATGCCTAATAAGAGCAGAACTGGAAAATGCTTTCAGGTTCCTGGGTGCTCTCTCTAACCTGAACTTTTCCCTGGGGCCTTCCTCTGAACTGGTTAACCCTGATGCTGGTCCATCAAGGAGAGGCTGTAGGTGTTTCTTCAGGTTTGGGCAGGGTGGTTTTTTTTGGGAGGGCTGAGCTGAAGACTCTGTGGAGCAGTACTGTAGCTGCCATGCTCTATGCCATGCTCAGCCCATGCCTGATTCTGTGGAGAGCCCTGCCTCCAGGCACCATCACCGCTGCCCCAGCAGTGATGGGCTAACAGAAGACTGCTACCAGAACCCTTTCCATGGCAGCCTTTCTTTCCTGCTTCTTGACAACAGACAGGAAACTTTTAACAGGTATTTTAATGTTTGGGTGGTTCAATGATCTTATTATTTTTTTCTTTTTTCAAAGGAGAGCATAATTGTGTAAAGGTGCCTTTACCCTCACTGGGTTGGGTCAGGAAGACATTTTAAGGTAAAATTTTTATTAAAAAAAAAACAACACAAAACAAACAACCCAAAACAACAACAGCAAAACCCTCAAACCCAAAACCCAATACAAATAAAACCCCAAAAAGCTAAAAAAGCAGAATAATATTTTGAAAGGTTCTGTCTTTCACAAACTCAGGAGAAAATCAGCTGAATTCTAAACTGGAAAATTACTATCCATATTTCATTAGCTGAAGTAATGAGGGTGGAGAGAGATTTAGATGGTACTGCCTAAATCCCAAGGTAATTTATCCACTGGTTAACAATGTTCAGTGGAAGATACCTCTAGTAAGGATGTAAATCAAAGAAGCACTAAGAGAGAAAAGCTGCATATCTTATATAATAAGATTGCTGAATGGGAGTTACAAATGTTTTAGCATAAGTATGAAATTATTGGAATAAGTGAGACATGGCTGAATGAGAAAAGTGATTGGGGATTTAAAACATCAAGAGTTTACTGAAAGGATGTACAAAATGAAATAAGAGACATGGGGATGTTATTGGTAAGGGATTATGGAGGCTTGTAGAGAAATGATGTATGTATTTAGATGATATGGAGGAGACTATCTGCATTGAGGTTAAGAACAGTAAAAGTAGAGAGATGGCTTTGATATTTTGTCATTAGTCTCTGGTGAATGAAAGTCAGGAAATGTTTTTATAAACATAATAAACAAAAAGGTTAGTACATTAGCTATTGATTGAGATTGATAATGTGCGTACTTAATAAAGGAGCAAATTCTCATATGGATTTGCCCTTGGGGTGGTCTGTTCATTTGGAATAGCTGCAGGGTCAAATGCTACGTAGCAAGTAAAATGGAAAAATCGTGCCCCCATTTTTCAAATGCACACTTACTATTATATTTATCTGCTTGCTTTTGAAAATGTCAATACATGGTATTATAATACTTACCCCCAAACCTGGAGCAAGCCATGCTTGCAAATGATAAGCTCATAGTAGGCAAGAAGGCAGTCCAGTCACAGATAGTATTCACAGACCGGTTTCTCCTGGCAAGCATCTAGTGAAGAACTCTTGTAACACCTCTTTGTTTTCAAGTCTGTTGGATACTTAAGTCAACGTTAATGCCAATGACAGTAACTTGCCTTCCTGTTACTTAAAGTCTATCACTTGCTGGAGAAATACCTGTGTTTAAGTCATCTCAGATAGAAGTTTAATTGGCTTCTATCTTGTAGGCTGAAAGTTGGTTTGATTTTTAGGAATTTATTTTCCACTGAGTTCAGTAACTGGTTCTTAGAAGCAGAATAATAGTATATGTGTGTTTGTGTCCATATATGTATATAAAGTAATTCTGAAATTTTGAAATGGTAATTTAAGCCATGAGATGGTCTGGCTTAGTAACTGTTGTAAAGAATTCACAGGCTCGGGTAGTTTTTGCAGCATAAAGTGCATCTGAATGTTCCCAAGTAGTGTGGGTGACAGCTAGCGTTGTTCAAATGCCAGTCCTAAACAAATTATCATGGTCTTTCCAGATGAGCTCTGCAATAAATTGGGGTGGTCCTTTTCCCCCTGCTTTTTCCTGCAATGAATCAACAGGTTAATACAAATTTACTCCCCTTTGACAAGTTTGAAATAATTGATTTAAATAAGGTTACTAAATTACAGGGTGATTTTGATAAAATCCTTTTTACTATCTCAGCCTTATATCTATCTCAGAGACACTAATGGACTATCTGTATCACAGTTTTATAAACAAGCTTCCTAACAATTAAATACTGCAGTCTCAGAAAGTGAAGTTACAGCCCATGTATTTTTAGGTTGTGGTTTGTTGTTTTTTTTTCCATTTAGTATAAGGTTGCTCATAGACAGAGAAATAAATATACATAAGTATGTCTACAGGACTACTAGTAAAATCTCTCCTTGAATACAGTATCTCTTTCTTGTTGCATATTTGTACAATATGTGAGTTTACTATTCTGCACTCTATATTTTAAAGTCAACAAATCATCTCCTTGGCCTTTGTGTAAGAATTACTGTGCAATTACTGTTCAATAATAGTGATGATAAAGCTGATGGCAGTACTGAAGGAAGCATTTCAGTTGTTTGTGCCCAGAGCATACAGTAAGAAAACAGCTTGGTGCAAAATATAAACGATTTTGCTTAATAGGACTTGCTGGGCTCAGAGGCATTGCTGTGCACTCAGCCATCCTGTATCTAGTTGAACAGGAGGGTCATTATAAATAACTTGTCCCCGTGTGCTGCTTAGGTTTCCTGATTTGGGTCAGTTTTATAAAATCAAAACTGTACAGTTGCTCACGAAGTAAGTCGACATGGTAGTGAGAACACTGAACTTCCTTTAGTGCTTGAAGTGCCAGTTGTCCAATATGAATGTATTTTCTTTTGCCTAACATTCTTCTTTTCATTTCTAAATGCTGTTTGATAATAGACTATGAAAACTGCAGTGGGTTTATTGGATTGATTTAGTTCCCCTATGTGAGGAAAAGCTATTCACATACAGCCATTGTCAACAAGCATAAAACTACGGGATTTGGGTCCATTCAGTAATAAAATTACAAAAACTTGGACTCAGTGATATTACAAAAGTAAAATCACAAAGCAGTTGTGTAGGTCAGGTTGTCAAATATTACAAAGGATCTGGGGGTTGGTTGGACAAGGATTTTGTTTGTTTACTTTAAAAGGACATTTCACAGTCCCAGCCCCAGAGTCCTGGCTGATACCAAATGAGTAAAGTGCTGGCGATTTGAAGTTGCGCCCCTGGATATTTCACATTGAACATGGCAAAGCTCTACAGTATACAAGCTACTATTAATTGCAAACAAGGTCTATCGGTTTTGTTTGTCTCAGAATAAAGTCTATCACTTTATTTATTTCCCATTTTTCTGTGGCTTCCGTTTTCCGTTCCCCTGCTCATGTATCAACTCTTCCATCACCCACTTGCTATTCCTTGCATCTTGTTTGTCTTTAAATGGCTTGCCACAGAGCAGGGCATTGATCTCTCTTCCATCTTCTGAATTTCATTTTTTCCATCGCTTGTCCCACCTGTGCAAGCATGTCACTCTCTTGTATTCATTTGGTAGCAGTTGTTTTAGCAAAGTCATCTGGTAACTCCCCGTTCCTGAACCTGCTGTTTTCAGACATGAAGCATCTCTTTCCCTTTCTCCTTTTCTGTTTTATCTTTATTATGAACTGATTCTTATCAAATGATTGCCCAATCCATCTGTCCACTCGGCTCTTTTATAACCTCAGAGAGATTTGCCACCAGTTTAGCTCTATGTTCCAGCCACTTCATTGTCTTCCTTTGAGAATTAATCTCTCTAAGCACTTGAACTTCTTGTTTTCTTTATTGCTTTACTGTCTTGCTTATTATTTTGTCTAATATGCATCAAATTAAGAAATATAAACCTGACAGTGGTCTTTCAAGAACTGTAAATATTTATGTTCTGTGTTTTCCATTCCTTGGATGTTGACTTATGTGATAGCTCATACCAAAAGGTAATGTGGGAGTACCTGTTATGCCATCTAAAGAATATCTGTAGGTGGTGACAGGAACTGCTTTATAAATGGAGATGGCAACTCTGGAAAGAGATAAAGTTACTGATAAGTCTTACTTGAGTTTCTTTCTGAGTTTCTGCATCATTTCTCTTGACTAGGTGGATAATTTGAACAATAAATATGAGAAGTCTCATAAACTATGTCCCAGAAGAACAGAAAAGATTTGGGTCTGGTGTGGTAAAGCAAGATTAGTACAAGATGGCTCAGAAAGGGAGCAATTAAAAACTTTCGGGACCTCTTCTTAGCTTTCCTCTGTGTTATGACTCTATCAATACTATGAATGATCAAAAGGCAAAATTGGCCAATTCTGAGCTATCACTCAAAGGAAATGACACATTTTGTTCAGCTTGAAAAACCTTCAGTCAAAAAGAAATAGGATTTTAAGGCTGCCTTTTTGGCAGACTAATCTATATTTCTTTTGTGCAGGTACTTTTGACGTGCTTGTTGTTTTAACAGGTGTTTTAGGGAAAAGTTGAATTGCAAATGTGGTAGAAATATAGGGAGGTATTCCCTGGACATAACAAAAATCCCACAGCCAACAAGTGGGAAAAATGTTAAGCTTCGTAGTTAACTAGTGTGTGATGTGGGGGCTCCAGTTGAGGCAGAGTGGGCCTGCACCTACAGCCTGTATTTGAAAACATGAGATGTAATCTTGAAAATCCATTTTTATTTTTCAAGTAGCCATGTGGTCTCTGTCTCGCTGAGTAAACCTTGTAATGTTTTTACAGGATCCCATCTTCTAAACAAAACCCCTAAAACTTGGTCTTTTTATCTAGGACAAGTGCATAGTGAGTATTTTTTCTATCTTTTGATAGACCAAAATGTTCAATTTAAGTCATATAAAATAGGTAACTCCTGGATTGTTCAGCACGTAGGACTGAATGTTAGTGATCAGCTAAAAATTTTAGCTTTTACCAGAGATTGCCATGTTACTTCATTTTATCTGGCCACAGTATTTTATTATAAAAAGAGGTTAGGAAATGTTTTATAGATTTCCATCTCTGGTGTGTATTTCTAATGTTCAAAGTGGTGGAAAAAATGCTATTTCTAAGTTCAGAAAACTAGCATCATTGCTTAGGACTTCATGAAGCTTTCCAGTTCCTCAGAATATAAACAGCACATAACTCCTGTTTATAAATGATACAGATATTCCATGTAAGCTCTAAAACCAGTATACCAGACTCAGACCTCTGCATGAATTATTTGATGTGTTTGTCTGTATTCCTAATTTTTTACAATTGGCTGGAGTGTTACCATGGTGAAACAGGAATGAAACAAAGCAGATTAACATGGCAAAATAACAAATGGATGTGATTTTAATTTCTTTCATTGGACAGAGAATGGCCGTATTACCTGAAAGCTGCTTATGTACTCAAAGTAAATGAATGTGAGATTTAAAAATCAGTTATTACAAACAGTTGGGGTGGGATTAATATTCTAGTTCTGTATGTTTTTCTTTAGGTTAACTAATAGACTGGCACTGTCCAGTTTAATCACGGGGCTTATTTGGAGTTTTCCCGTTCTGCAGGATTTTTTTCTTATTTTCTATTCATGAATGGCAGAAAATCTGACACAACATCTTTTGGAATGAGAGGGCAGGCTTTGCCTTGCACTGAGCCATTTTCAGCACCAAGACCTCCATGGGACCTTATTAGGGAATGTGAATATCAGAAATTTATGCATTTTTTTCCTTTTTTTTTTTATGTCTGCTCAATATGCACCTTTGAAGATGCTCTGAACATCTTGGCAAGCCCAGGTTCCAGTGCTGTCCAAGGCAGGAAACCATAAAGCTCATGATCTGTTGGAATCTAACTATGCCAGCAAAGTGAGGCTTAAGTAGAATTTAAGTGGTATGTTGGCCTTCTGCATGGAAATTAATTTCACCCAAAGGCCCAAGTCAGCATTATTTCTGAGGGATATTGCTTATCTTTTGGAAAGATCTATGTTTCCTATGCTCCTTTTTACTCCAAGTTCCTGATGCCCAGGGCATATAAAAGAGAAGGTAGAATACACACATAGAAGTAAATACACCCGAGGTTAACTTTACATTGAGCGTATAAAATAGGAGTTTTAGATGTTCAGGACATCAAGAAGATAAGATCTTCCTTGTTACATGATTTTACATGAAGAGGACAGACCATAAATGGCTATAGCAGTTTTTGTTGAATGGTACATTATGTTGTTTGATACATTCAAATTAAAAGGAGTGCCACATTTTTTTCAGTCTGCTGTTACCTTTAAATAGAGAAAAGAAAAAGAAAAGTTCTGTGGATACATAATAATTTATATAAAATTTAATATTTATAGTAGAAGCAGAAGGTACTTGAAACCAAGGACGACGGTTCGGTTCCTAATTGAGTGACTGCTGCAAACTCGTACTTTTCAGTCAGTTGTTTTGTTTTCCCTTAAGATTTTTGAGGCAATTATGAAAGGTTTTATTTTTTTCTGAAGTGAACAAATGTGAAAGCCATTTCTCCTCCATGAAGCTCAACTGTATTTTTCCCAGCCACAGCTATCTGCTGTGGCCTTGTGCAAGCAGGAGGACAGTGAAATCACTTCCTCTGCTGCATGTGCACGAGTGGGGTTGTGACAATCCCAACTGTAATATTTAATAGCAGAGGTTTGCAGGGTTGTCCACAACACTGCTGCAAAATCTGAGGTGGACCCCGGAAAATTTCTTGCATGGTACTGGCAGGTAAGTAAATAACATTATTCAGTGGTACTTTCTTCCAAGGTCTGGCCTTCCTCTCATTTCTGTAGCATTTGATACAATCCTCCCAATACAGTCTCTGCTTCTGTGTCCTCCATAAGGCAACTTTTCATATAGTTATGGCTCTGCCAACCTAGGGTAAGTCTTAGCATTAAAATCTTTTAAATCAAAAGTGTAATGGCCAAACTTCTGAGCGTGAGGCCAACTACCCTCCTGCCTGATATTTGTTATTGTAGGTTGTTGCCTTAAACTGATGAAAGGATATCATCGTTAACTCTGTTAATGGTTGCCACCAACTGCAAAGACGTAGGCATGCAGCAATAAACTATCTATCGTTATTTAATTATAACCACAAGGCAAGTGCACATAGTCATACTGATTATTTATCAGTGAGAGGCTGATGGCTTTAATAGGCTAATAATCTCATAATGAATGCAGTTTAATTACATATACGGTGAGGCTGTGTAATTGTTATTTAAAGTGCAGAATAATTTCTCAAGTTGGAAAGCCCCAGATAAAACAGGGTGAGTGTACTTTAGACGTTTTCTGAAAAGGCACTTCCTGACACAGTGCCTTATGTAGTGTATTAAACTTCAGTTCAGTAAACCACGGGTCAAACGCATGCAGGTTTTATGGTTTTGAAACACTTTTCATTATTTATTTTTTTTACTGTGTATATGGATGTTGCTTGATTTACAATATAACGTTTTATTATAAACAATACTCTGGTAGCTTTTTGCTTGTGGAGTATTGAAACTGGAGGGAGTATTCATAGATGTATATTTAAAAACCAAAAAGTAAGCAAGTAAGCCCAGTCTAACCTTGTGCTGTCTTTGGGAACTATTAACTACATATAAGTTTTAGGTGGATTATAGTAGAATGTCATGGATTTGTTCTTTTGCGATAATTTATACTGGGGGGGGGGGGAGTTTGAATTCATACGTTTCAATTGTTCTACCAAGTGCTAAAATTCCTTTTGAATATAGGAACTTTTCATGTTTACTAAATTAAATTAGTAGCTTAAAAATATTTCCCTTCAGAATGGTTTTTGATTAGTCTTGATCTATGTCATTTGGAGGTTGGTCAGCATCAATAGTGAGCATAATACAAAAATCAAAACTTAGCTCTTTGGGGCACTTCTGAAAAAGTATTAAGGCTGCATAACTTCTACACCAACATCATGATACTAATTCCCACACTGTGTTTAAAGAATTAGACTATTTAAACATCGCTCCTCATACCTGTCTTTCTTTTTCATTGCTTCAGTATCTTTAGAACCTGGTCCTTTACATGTTTTCCTTGGTCCATTCAAAAGAGAGATTTGCAGTTCAACTTGCACATGGATCTCTAAGTAAAAGAAAGCAATCATCTTTATATGGAAAGCAATCAATACCCAAATCAATTTAAAAAATAGCAGCCTTAAACAATAATTAGAAAAGCTAAGACTCAAAAGAAAAAAAAAATGTTGGAGCACAGAAAAGCTTCAGCACTTGAACCAGGGGAATGGCCCTGTTGTGTGGTTTCCTGGCTTCTGTGTTCTCCAAACTTTCTTCCAGTTCTCTGTTCCCATTTAATATTGGCACATACTCATAGCAGCCCATTACTACTTCTTTTTTTTTTTTTTCCATTAAAGCATGCAGATTTAAAAATAAAAATACGAAAAGCATGGAGTGAGTAGGTGGAAATCCTTTGTTGCTGAGCCAAATTGAAAGATGGACATTCTGTAATTTTCTGACACAGTGGGAGCTCTGCATAGGGGAGGAAGAAAGAGCTCTTGAAGCTATGTTTCCCTTTATCAGCTTGTGTGCCTTGAGTGTACTTTCCAGTTAAAACTTTTAAATGACTTTAATTACAGCAACTAAAAAGGGCTGCTGCAGAAATTATTCCCACACAAGTTAAAAGGTCATTAAAAGTTTGGGCTATCAAGCTAATTTGTGAACAATACTGTGCGTTGCAAGATCTCCTTGCTGCCACCGCATTTTCCTACCCCTTCATAGAGCCCCTGGCAGAGCACACTCTTCAAACTCTTTTGCAATATAAATAAGAAGTGGTCATTATTGCAGCTTAGTAATTGAGAGCCTGACATAAACCCACAGATGTGTGGTTCTGTAATAAAACTATGACAGGCTTAGGTTTAAGTTCACCTGAAATTTTGTGAGCTGAGCTCCGTTGTAGAGAAATCTCATGAGAAGGGTTTTCCCATCCCTCCTGTGTGCTTACATTAGGAAATACCAGTAAGTCTGAGCTTTGGCCAAGCTTTGACCTTTTCTTTTTTAGTTCAGACTTGGTAAATAATATATATCTTTCCGAATCTCTATTACCACAAACCTTTCAGAGAAAATTAGGCCACGGCACATTTTAAATGAAAAATCCTGACCTGTAGCACAGTTGACTTTATAAACACTGCCGTTATCTTCAGCTTCAGAAGGTCAGGCAGTTCTGTTAAGTGTAACTTCAAACATCTGATTGTAACTCTTACCTGTCTGTGGGATTTGCAGCGTCACACAGTATGTGACACCTTCAACAAAATGCTTTGGTGTGCCTGACGTTCGCTTGTAGTAAGCTTGGATGACTGTTGTACAAACAACCAGCAACGCTGCAGGCTGGTTTTGAAATGTGTGTTTCCCAAGACAAAAGCTTCCTCTTGCACTGGGTGCACTGCTGAGGACAGCTGTACAGCTGAAAGAATTATAGCAGCAATTAGTCACTTGCTGAAAATGATTCAACATGATAATTCAACATGAAGTTGTTCAGCTCAGCTTGGTGATCTGAATGTACTGCAGCTTGTTGGCACAAGAAGAAAATCTACAGAAAAGTATATTTAGTATTATTTTTTGATTCCACATGGTGCTTGGTCGATGCTTGCAGACCTGTAGTGCAAGTTGATATTAAAGCCAATAAATTAATGGGGCTCACTAATTTTCCTAATCAACTTCTGCTTTTTCGTCACATTTAGACACAGTCTACTCCAGGTTTCAATGTGTTCAGAAGGTAAACAGAGCAGATGGGGACATGGGACTTGAAAGAGGATGACAGGGGTTTATTTCTCAATTCTGGTATAAAGAGATGAAGTCTTTCTCAGTATATGGTATATGCTTAACCATCAAGATGAAATGGAGATGCTGCTATAGCTATGCTCTCGTCTGGTGCCTTTAGTTAGCTGGAAGGCCATGACCAGTATGTGTTGCATAATGACTGCCCAAAATGTATTTCTTACACTGAGTATAATATATGTGAGAATTTCTTCTTTTCTTTTGGTGGGATGTGAATGGAACACCTAGGATATTTGGTCAGCAAGACCACTCTTTTTTGTATGGGCAGTAATTAAGGTATTGTTGATAGGAGAACAGGAAATGCACTTCAACAGGTCATTAAATTTATTGGCCTTCCTACCTCCTCCTTCTACAGTGTTAGCAGGTCTGGATTCTTGTTTTGTTTTTCTGAATTTCCTGTGTTTATAAAACTGGTTGGTTGACATGCTTGCAATAGCCATTAAATGTATTTTACTGTAATTTTACAACACTTATTATCAAGAAAGTAGTCAGAAGGCTTTCAACTAAACTTTGTTTCACAGAATCCTGCAGGTTTTTTGTTCTAACATGTATTTTTGTTAAAAGGTGTGACGCTGATTTTTTTATCTTCTTTGTGTGTGTATGAATTGGAGACCTGGTCTTAGTGAAATTGGCAGATATCTTACTGAGCAACTGCAAGACTGAAGACAATAATTTCACTTCAGAAATGTGTATTAGTGTTTCTGAAATCACATTTTCTCTGAATTTTCAAAAGTCAGATAGCAAAACGTAGCCATATGAAGATAGTAAATTTTCTTTTTTTTTTTTAATGATATTCAGAAAACTTCCCTTCAGAAACTCAATTAATGTGAAGTATTCCAACTTAAATAACACAAGACATTACCATGAAGGAACTTTTATGGAACAATATTCCAAGCGGCTTAAGCACTGTGCATGCTTAATAAATAATAATAATAATAATAAAAAACCCATAATCCAGAATCCATTGTCTTAACTTAAAAATAATGAAAGCCTGTTTACATAAGTTAGAGGCAATATTTAGATATTGGAGGACTCATTTATATTACAAACTAAACCTGAACTGCTCTTAAGCGCAAGTGAATGGGAACCTGAACCTTTTTTCCAGGTACAGGAACTCGTTCACTGAATTTCAGCTCTGCCAAACAGCTTCTTCCCCCAGTCTGGAACAAGGAGGGGAATGGAAGAGCTGTTCTTGTTCCTCCATGCTGCTGCTTGAGATTTCATTTAGTTTGTAGACAGATTATTTCACATCTTTCATTCAACCTGTATAGGTTTGCAAATTTATCTCATTTCAGGCAGAGTTAAATGTTATCACTCAAACAGAGGCTTGTAAACTAAATGTGTGAGCTGATAACACGTTGCACCTCGCTGCAGTCTCTGCTTATTTACCCATTTTTACTTATTTTACTTATTTACTGTCTTGTACGCAAGCAGCATCCTTCCAAAACAGGGATGGATTTTGAAGATGTGACATATTGTGTCATAAAAGGGACAAAATGCAGTGAAAGACTTGCTAGTGTAAGATAGTAAAATAAATTGAAACCACCGAAGTACAAAACCACATTGGAGTATTTGATTTTATCCCACAAAAGGATGTGGCTAAGCGTTGGCAGCTGTTAGTTTAACTAAAATTCCAATTTTTTCTTTTATATTTTATAAGCCTACATATTTGTATACGTGAGAAACGTTCATGGGCTACACACAACTCCTTGCATTTTCAATTTTCTCAGTCTTTTAAGGACAAAATAACAAAATTCAGTCTTCGGCACACAACTGTTGCCTTACCTCAGGTTTGGTTGATTTTTTTATTTTTATTTTTTAAATGAAAAAAAAAAATAGATACTGTGTAGATAACTAGCTAGGTCACAGAGCCCTCATGCATATCATTTTTTTTTCTCAGAGGATTTAGGTCTGTATATATTTCCTTGTGCTATGACATAAGCTGCTTTTCCTAAACATAGAAAAATGTTTTTACCATACTTTTTTTTTTATAGACATATATACCAACGTAGCATAGTAAATTCCAGCTTTGTTGAGTGCTTAATGTGTTGTTGGCAGCAGGAGATTTTTTTTAAGCACTTGTGATGGTTAACACTAGCAAAGTCCTTAAGTTGTGACAAAAGAAAACAAGGTCAAAAAGCTTATTTTTCCCATCTTGTAGATAAATACTTTCTACCCTGAAAAAAAGCCATGAAATATTAAAAGTGAAGAATAAACACATAAGGTTTATGTCAAGTCATACTTTACTTAGAAATACTTTTTGTATTAAGATAGAAGTTACCACTAGTCTGCGTGAGCTGTTCAATAGCAGAGCTCACTTGAATCCAATGTAAATACAAATTGCAGTTGGGTCATAAAGATGGATATGTCTTTCCATTTTACCAGAAACCTTATTTTACTTATAGGACTCTGGAAAACAAACAAACAGACATAATCAAGAGTGTACAATTTAAAGCTTAAATTAATATCTCTTTCCAGAAAACTCAACGATTTTTATATTTTTTTTCTCTCTGAAAAAGTTTATTAAGGTAATCTCAGAAAAAATAGAAAGGGGGGAAAAAGTAATTTCCATTTATATTGAGATATGCTGAGGAAAACAGAGAAAACCTACAAACCCTCCTCCCTTTTACTGGCAAAGACACAGCGGCTGCATCTGGGGAACTTCAGGGCTCTGTTCTGCACCTTGTCCATGCCATAGCAGGAGAAGATGGCATTAAGGTTTTTAAAAGACTCGGTAGTTTGGGTATCCCCTGAGTGAGTTGGTATCCCCTGAGAGCTCTCATATTGCTTCCTCAGGAGCAGGTTTAGTCTCCTCCATGTCCTATTCCAGCAGGAACTGTCCTGTAGCAGACATCAGTGCAGCTGCCTGCACATCCACAGGCAGGGCAGGAGCTGCCCGATGGTAAGAGGCAATAAGGGGTAAAAAGGAAGAGGAGGATAGTCAGGAATATTTAGTGGTTACACTTCAGAAGTGCCTCTCTTGTGCAAAACAAAGTTATTTCTGCCTGTGCAATGCCAGCTGCAGGGTTCTGGTGGCTGCTGGGCGAGCAAGGACAGCAGTGTCGCTCCCACGTGTTCTCTGTTGTGATGTCCCTTGAGGGACTGCGAGAGTATTTATGTCCAGAATAAAACCCACCTTTTGTTCAGCTCTGTTGGAATTCAGTTTTGTTTTCCCACGACCCTGGTCTGTGTGAGTACTTGGAGATGCTGCAAAGTTTCCAGAGATTATTTTCATTTCTTAAATTTTATTTGGTTCCTCAGATCTTTAAGAAAACAGACTTTGTTGTCAGACCACGCATCTTTCTCTTTATTTTTTTTTAATATAGAGTAATTGCCATATTTTATTATTTTTTTAATTAGAGTAATAAAAAAAAGCCTTGTGGAATAATTGAGGAAGAATACAAAAAACAATTGCCAGAAAGGCACAACAATATAAATGCAAATCAGGCACATTTTTACTTTTCCAGAGCTGTTAGTTCTTCATTAGCTGGTCCATTGTGGTAATCCTTTTCAAATAGTTTAATTTTCTTTTCTAAATCCATGCTTTCATTGATCTGCATCTTTATCCTCCACAAAGTTTGTTTAATGGTGATCCCACTAATGAAAGGTAATATACTGGAGAATTCTGTATGTCTTGGTAGAGCAGACGTTTAAGTTTGGGTTGGGGGAAGCTGGTTTTCAGAGAGTTGTCATATTTTTTGAGCTTTTTTTGTTTAAATTGCGTCATATATGTATATGTGTGCACATTTTCTCTCATTCTGGTATGCATTCCTGAAATATACAATGGGGGAAGTTAAGTATCTGTCCTTTTTCACTAAACAATCCTTGTGGTATACAGTTAACTTAAAAATAAATTAACTTTGCTATTCAAACTCGATGCTGATAGATTTCTTACTGGTTATGTCAAGCTGTTATCAGGTCACGGTCCCTGAAAGTTCAGAAGAGAAAAGCTTTAAAGTTCAGAAGTGAAAAGTTTATTGGGTTGAAAAAACTGTGTGCTTATATGGGTGTATGTGTGTATATGTGTATGTACTCTTTGGTGCCATTTATTCATCACATTAATTGCACAGTGTTGCAGAGCACACCAGACTGAATGAGTGTTGGTTAGAAGGGAGCTGGTAGAGCACAGGGATGAAGGCTTTGGCAGAAAGTCTTCACCATTAATCAGCACATACCACCAACCAACCTTCGTTTCCTATCCCACCCTCTGCAGTAAGCAACCAGTCCAAAGAACCCTAATGTAGTAAAAACAAAGTTGAAAAAAACAAAAACCCAACAAAAAACAGTTCTCAAGATCATTTGTTCATTGTTGGGTCTGAACAATTTCAGTAGAAAATAATTGTGAAAATCCTGAATTCCTTTAATGAGCTTTTTGGATTCTTTCTCAAATATTTCCACTAAACAATAAAAAATAAAAAAGGGTCCAGCTTTAGAAAGCAATAAAAATGAAAATAATTCAATTTTCCATCAGAAAGTCTGTCTGGTCAGACATTTCGGTGAAATACTCTTCTGAAGCAAGCTATAAAAAAATAATCTGGACAAAACTTCTATATTATGTTTTAAGGAGAAAGAGAGGGAATGAAAGGAGTGAAGAAATGTATTTCATATTTCACGTACAACTTTTGAATACACTTTTCCACTCTGAAGTCCCTTTCAGATGAATATTTCTACTTTCTTCAGTAAATCCTGACCCCTCTTTTGTGTCTGTAGAAGATTTTAATTAAAGCTGAGCAGGGAAATGACCATTATTCAAGAGAGAAGCAGCCGGTGAGTGTTTCCTGGAAGCAAAACTTCTGCTTTTGTTCGCAATGCTCTATTCTATCTCTGCTCTCTGAAGAAGACCAAAGAAAATAGGCAGGGCAGCATCCCCCACTCTGTGGACTGACCCGTGAGTCGTCTCGTAGAGAAATAGTCTAGTTAATGCGAGCAGCATAGATGTTAAAATATGACATGACACGTGGTTGGCAAGGTTTCTCTTTGCTGGTTTATCTCCAAAGAAACTGCATTTCTTAAAATTCCACCATTATCACTGCTATAGCACAAAATGCATTGTTGAGATACACATGTATCTTTTCTTCTATGTAATGTGGTTCACACCTTCAGCTGTGGACAGTGTTCCCTCAATTCTATTTTCACTCTGTATTTGAAACAAAAAAAAAAAAAACTAAAAAAAAAGAAAAGCAAATAAGGAGAAAAAAAAAAGATGCCTTGTAAAAGTGCTAGGAGCTGCAAGCAATGTGTATTTTGGCTGAAGTTTGGCATACCTTCAAAGGTAAAATTGTGAGCTTAAAATGACAAAAAAAAAGAGCTGGAATTTCAAACAGTTGCAGAGAAGCTAGTGTTTAAGAAGACATCAGCAATTTTTGAAGAAAGGGAAATTGATTTACAGGTGGCATGTATTGAAATATAGTAAGCAAGGGGAGAGCGGGATTATTGAGGATTTATGCTAGAAAATTAAACTATAGAATCTGTGGGAAGTCTAATGTTGCATTTGCTCTGAGGAGAATAGTTCAGATTAGTGTGACTGTGTCGGAGCGCTGTGCATAACACGGAGCCGGTGCGGCTGTCGACAGAGGGAGGATTTTTTGAGCACCTGTGGGAAACATGAATTGCAGTGATCCAGCTGTAAGAGGCTGAAATCATTCCTTGCAGGTACTTATACCTTAAAGATATTTCTACTCTAATTAGTATATAATTAGTGATTTAGCGGGTTTTTATGTTTTCCATCCATTTTTAACACAAGCATTGGATCAAATATAAGACTAGTGCTTTCAGACATTAAACTATAATATCTTCAGTGTTTTGTGGGGAGTTAAGAGTTGCAGGGGCTGTTGATGATGTAGCACTTTCTTGAATATTAGCTTTTTGATACCGAAAAGTGGCAGTCATTCGGTCCTAGTTTCAGATGCATCAAGTTTTTCAGATAGTGCAACCTAGGAAAAGCTTCAAGGCATGAGAAGTGTTTGGGGAAAGCAGGAAGAAAGTGTCCATGCAAGGAAGAAAGAAAAATCTTGTTGTTCAAGGAACAAACTATTTTTTTACTCTTTTTTTTTTGAGGAAACACTGTGAAAGTGGGTTCAGGAGCTGCCCTGCAGTCGGTTTGATCTGTAATCATGTGTCAGGGTCACACAGCTATAGACCTCTAATTACCTATAGACTGCAAGCAGTACTATAGGTAACTAACAGCAATTAAACCCACGAAAATGCCCACAAACATTGAGTCCTGGGTAGGAAGGCTCCAGGCTTTGCCAGCGTGTAGTGCCCTTTCTTACTTTCTGCTGGGAAAGCAGGAGTTAGTCCTGCTGGACATCGTTTATGAACAAGCATTTCATCTAGCCATCCTTTATCATACTCATGTAAACCCCTGCAGGTGCTGGTAGCACAAATGTTTCCCGCAAGCTTTACACGGCCACCAGTGAGAATGAGGCCAAACCTAGAGAGTGTCAAAGTCATCTCTACTGCTGGAACCAAGGCACAGCATCTTGGCTCTTCAGCACTCATTATAAAGGGAAGAACAGGCAGGAAGCTCTACTCTTAGGATATACACAACACTTAGCACACAGACCAGGACAGACATATGGAGGGGTTCTGTGGTGTTTTTTTTTTCGTTTTGGGGTTGGTTGGGTTTTTTTGATGGAGTGTTTGTATTTGTGATTTTTTTTTTTTTTCTCTCAATAGTAATACTCATCTTGGACCTCTGGACAAGTATTAAAGGGATCAAGACCTAGTTGTTATCTTTCTGATAGAGTTCTCTTTACTTACTGTGGGGGAAAATGCTTTCTTCCAATGTCAGAAGCCAGAGAGAGGAGTCAGCTTTTTAAACTGGTGCTTTATATAATTTTGGGTGAACAAACTGGGTCAGGGCTTGTGCTGCTGACTTCTCACTAAGAACAGCTGAAGCAAAGTGTTAGTGCCGCTGTGTGTGGGACTGTGATTTTCTTCTCTGGTTTGGTCTGAGAATGCCAGGAGTCCTACATAAGCAGTAAGAAGTGCTGAGCAGGAGGAAGGAATCCTGCAATGAATACTGGCTGTGACACTGCTCAAAAATGATTAGCAGTATTAGAACTGCCAACGCCAATCCAATGGTAAATGGCAGTGGTAAAATTAATGAAGTCCTCTTGTGTAGCTTTTGATATAGCAATATTAGATAGAAACAGTGTCTGGTTTTGTCAATTGTCTATGCAAGTACAACAATACTCAGAAATTCATTGGAGTTTCAGTCTGTAGTAAGTAAATACTTTTCCCATACACTTGTACACAAATAGTTCGATGCCTCCAGCTGGGAACGACTTCAGACTTAAAATTGTTTTCCTATGCTGCATGCTAAATTGCAAATCAAAGGCACTGACTCATCATCAAATTTAAAGATGTAACCCCTTTCCAGTGTTTTTAACCAAACTGTGGACGTGGACTAAAACTTCAGCCAGGCATAAGACTATGAAAATAGTTTAGACCAAATGTTATGAAGGATGAAGTCTGGCAGATGTAATACTTCCGAGCCCAAACTTTGCTATGTAATGTTTCTCTCCTTGGTGCAATCTGCACTGAAATATAATGAGGTGTCACTTTTACCCACTCTAAACAAGCTGATGAAGAATCTTAAAAATGTGTAGTAGTTAACACAATGATTTGCGTTTTATGGTTCCTTATTCCCTATCCATCTTGCTTATTTGCTTTCCAGCTAAATATTGTAAATGAAAGCAATAATGACTGATGAGAGTAAACAACACTTTGCAATATGGAAAGGAAACATCAATAAACAAGAGTTGTAGAGCAGCGATAAAGGTCACTTGTTCTCTAGAGAGCATAAATTTAAAATAAATAAAAAAAAGAAGTTACCTGCAGTCAACCCAAGAGATTCTTGTGTTCTGGTGGCTCTTAAGAAGTGAAATGAAATTTTCCCTGCTACATGTACATAGTGCAGAGTGAATAATGAACCAAGTTCATTATTTTCTGGGCTGTTGACCAATAATTCATTGACGTGAGGCTGGGGTATCCCACAAGAAGAGTCCTACTCTCTGAGCCCTTTTGTCCTCACTGAGTTCAAGCAATCTTAAATGAAAGCTGAAATACAAGCAACCAAACAAAAATTTCAAGTTACTCTGCTCACAATCATAAACAACCTTTTTATTTTTTTTCTGCATAAATCTCAAAAAAAAAAAAATTTAAGGCTAGAATATTAAATAAAGAAAATACTCCATGAATTATAAAATATAAAGTTGGGATTAACTGGAAGAGATGGGGAGGAAAAAAACATTAATGTTTGAGTGATTGATTTATTGTCTTTGAGATGGTACCTAATTTTTAGAATCCAGCCCTAAAGTGTTGCCATTAGTGATATTTAAACCAGCATTTGCAGCACCCTTTGCAGGCATTTAACACAAAATCCTGTTGCTGCTGTTGTACCTGGTTTCCCTCACTGCTTTGGTGCAGGGAGTGGAGTTACCGTGGAACAAAGGATTTCAGCCCATTTTCTAAAACTGAAGAACCGCATACATGCTAGTGGTTACACTCTGCTGATGGCACTTAGATATTCTTTTTGCTAATGTGATTATATAGTCTCTCTAGGCTGCTGTACAGTTAGATATCTTTCAGAACTCTCCCTTCTGAACTTCAGTGGGTTGAAAATCACACGTTATACCTATCATTGCTACCAGGTGGTTTTAGTCAAAAAGCCTTGATCTTGAAAAAATTTCTGTTTTAATATGGCTAATATTTCTTACAGAAGTTTGATTTTTAATATGGAAAAACTCATTAACTAATCTCTTCAATTTGTGTGTTCGTTAAACTGTAAAAAAAAAAAAAAAATTTCAAATGAGCGAGCCTGAATACAATGCTTACAAAGAGATTTCAACGTATACGTCCCTTGTGTTGCCAGAAGTAATTCTTTCTTCTGCCTGTACTGTACAGCACACAATTATCATACTTATTCTGGGCATATTTAATTAGGAAATATTCTCAACTTACCTTTCTTCCAGTTAATTCATTTGAAGCATAATTGGTATAGCATTAGCAGAAATCTCTGCTATTGAAGAATCCTGTGAAGGTTATTAACTGGTGTTGCATCAGGTGTTTCAAACATAAATTCTGATCATAGATACTGTGTTAATATAGCACAGGACTTGTCAGCTACACAATGAAAGAAGAAATTAGAGATCATACACTCATAAAATATAAAGGTTTTTTTTTGTTATTCATGGAATTTTATGAAGTACAGTATTTTAAGCCAGGTTCTTAATCATGAAAGCCACTCAACTAATTACACTGAAAATTTTATTTCTCAGTTGCCTTGCTTTTCATTTTTGTACTGCATTTTGGAGCATATAAGCCTTTCCATGACATCTGAATATGCACAAAATGCAAGGATTAAATTTAAATATGAGTATCACGATGCATTGGACAAGCTGTAAAATATATTCATTATAAACAGCAGTAAAAATAACTGTAAAAGATTGAGAACAATTAAGTAGTTGGGGTCTTTTCATAGCTATAGTTTTTGGAGACAACGAAATTATGAAATTTTTCATTTAATATTTTGTATATTTCCTGAAATGGGGTATATTTTCCAGTCCTGTTGAAAAAAAAAAAAAAAGGAAAAAAAAAAGCAGTGAATTTGACAAACTTAGTCTTTCGTTCTTGTGTGGGTTTTGGAAATTGAAGAATTCAAAATAATTTTTGAACATTTCAAAATTGTCCTGTTTTTTTCCAATTAGGTATCAAATCAGTCCTTTTCTCATGTACTTGAAGTGTTTCCAGGTATACATTTATTTCTTCTTCATTGCTATTCTGCCCAAAAGACTTCATTTAGGTGCTGTTCTTTAGGTTTGATGCTTATGTCACTTGAAGAGGAAAATAGCAGAAATCTCACAAGAGCAGCCAGTTAAAAATGGGTGATTTAAATGTGTTTTGGGAACAACGCTACAATTCTTTTAGTTTTGTTTTGGTTTTGCAGTTTTTGCATCTCCTTTGATCATGTTAAAATACCCTTTCCACACCCTCTTTATATGCTAAATTAATGACTTTTCAAATTTTTAAGTGGAATTTTTCAATATTTTTAAAAATTGAAATAGCTATAGTTACTTGTTGGAATAATATAAGGAAAAATTCATATCTGATCTTTAGTCACCTTGAAATTATAGGCAAATTTGTTGTAGAGACATAAAGGAGGACTTAGAGAAGGAAATAAGGAAATAGTCACAGTTTCTATCATTGTGTATCGTTACATTAATTGAATGAGTATCAGGGAAAACAGAGATGTCTTAACAGGAATTATGTTATGAAACTAATAAGAGAATTCTTGGGAAATATTTCCTAGAAAAATGAACACTTGCCTGGTGTTAAGTCCAGATTATTTTTGAATGGAAATCATGTTTTGGAGTTTAATACAGAAATATGTAACTAGAGCTATGTAGCCTAATCATTTCTAGGAAAATCCCTTGAAGGAGTTTTGTCTGAATTCAATATTCACACCTCCAAGAGGGTCAAACGCAATTTTTCAGGACAATGTTGCTATTATATTCAATGAACAAGTACAGGCAGATAACAGGCAGTATTATGTAGAAGGTCAGGAACAAATTAAATAAAAGATTGGAGCTGTCAGTATTGTAGATCGTTGTTTGGAAGAGACAGGTTTGTGCAAAAATAGTGCATTGATATAAGGACATTATTGCAGATGCTGGTAGCTGTGGTTTTCATGCTAATGGTGATATTTGTGGTTCTTATAGCATGTAAATTATTTTCTCAGCAAATCTTCTTAGCAAGGTAAACACACGTCTTAAATGTATTTTAGCATATACAGCCTCCCCAAATGCACCTTTATCATGCACTGGCAGATGCTCTTCAAAGTGATTTAATTTACCACTGTGGCCAGGAAGAACAAGGTGTGAGGAACCAAGCTGAGCAGCCAAAGCCATGGCAGTTCTGTTCAGTGAAATGATTCTTCCATTTCCTGATGATATTCCTTTCTTTTAATCCAGCTTTACACGCAAAACCTTGCCGGATGCTCGCCCCATACCTGGAGTCGATTGCTATGATGTTTATGGTAGTTTTCTCAGTTTGTTACGGTATTTGCTGTTCTAACAGAGAAAATGAGAAAATACTCTTTCCTTGAAAAAAAATTGATACAGTCACTATAATGAAACATTTTACAAAATACAACTGACAGAGGGATGAGTAACCTCATAAATAAATACAAATTGTTTAATACGGAAGGTGAAAATATTCTTGATTTGACTTGATGAAAAATTGATGGAAAAAAAAACCAAAAAGAGCAGAAAAAGCAGCTTGTAGTTTCTGACTTTTATTTTTTTACTAAAAAAAAAGGACAACTGGAGGCCAGCTACCATTCTGCACTCAATATTTTCAAACAAACCTGTAGTAATTTCAAACATGCCTGAGGCTTTCTGGGAAGACACCGTTCTTAGACTTGATCACTGTAACATCTAAGGATTAAAATGGTTTTGTCCGTTGAGCATATAATTTAGTTTTCCATTTATCTCCCTCACTTGCTATTTTTAAACCTCTGTGCTTCTTTCTTT
The DNA here is from genome assembly GCA_026546715.1 of Gallinago undulata. Taxonomy (NCBI): domain Eukaryota; kingdom Metazoa; phylum Chordata; class Aves; order Charadriiformes; family Scolopacidae; genus Gallinago; species Gallinago undulata. The sequence continues at coordinate 7,031,209 of JAOTQQ010000052.1, read as the reverse complement.
TGACAATTTGTCTGCGATAAAGTATCAGTTTCTAGTTTGTTATTATTAGATGGAGACGCACTGGCAAAACCGTACTTTTTAGTTAAACATCAGACAAAAATCATGCGTAGCAGACCAAAGCTTGGTTTGTTATTCTTGTTAGACTTTGTACGTTTGTTGTTTCATAGTGCATTTGTTTAGTATATAATGTTCTGGAAAACAAATGAAATTTCTGTTTTCTCTGTCTCTGGGTAAGGTGGATATGGTCCTGTTAAGACCAGAACGATGTGGTACATGCTTATACAAAGAAATAGAGGGTGGTTTGAGAGCTAGTGCAAGTCAGGCTGATAAGTCTATATGCTAAAAATAACTGTATGAAGAAAACAAAAAAATAAATAAAATAATACAGTCCAGCCTTGTGGTGGCTTATCAGCTCAAGATCTAACATGATCTCATTAGTTCAAGGGTATTCACATACTCTTAGAAAAAAATATGAAAGTAAATATGATGGAGATGATGAATTTAGGAACCACATGCATTAGACAGTCCAGCGAGTATCGCTGCCTTTGAAAGGATTAATGAGATTTGTTCTGTGAAAGAGCCTGCTGTATTGTCATCTGTGAACTGTGAAAATTTGGATATCAATTTTCTCCATTTCAAATCGATGATATTTTATGTAAGAAATGTGTCTGAATATGTGTATATACACATAATTACGTGAAGGGAAACTAAATTAAACCTTACAGCTTCACAAGCTATTACAATGTAAGGAACACAGCTATGGTATGGCTTCGGAAAGAACTTGCCGTAATAAAATACGAATAGGGAAATCAATAGGCAATATGCAGTTTTTATGGGAATTTGTTGTATGATTGATTTAGGGAGATTTGTACAATTTGGAGAACAGTGACTGGAGTGTCTGTTCTGTGATGTGAGCAAAGCCATTTTCTGGGTTAATACACAGAGATTTCTCTGTAACGGTTACAACACTAAAGCTGAAATACTTTGTTTTTTGGCTCATGTTGAGCCCACAGTCGACCAACACCCTGAGGTGGAAAAGGACCTGGGGGTGTTGGTTGACTGTCAGCTGAACATGAGCCAGCAGTGTGCCCTGGTGGCCAAGAAGGCCAACAGCATCCTGGCCTGTATCAGGAGCAGTGTGGTGAGTAGGACCTGAGAGGTGATCATCCCTCTGTACTCGGCACTGGTGAGGCCTCACCTCGAGTGCTGTGTCCAGTTTTGGACCCCTGACCACAAGAAAGACATTGAGGTGCTGGAGCGGGTCCAGAGAAGGGCAACAAAGCTGGTGAGGGGTCTGGAGAGTAAGTCTTACGAGGAGCTCAGCCTCCCTGAGGTTGTTTAGTCTGAGGAAGAGGAGGCTGAGGGGAGACTATCGCGCTCTACAACTACCTGAAGGGGGTGTGTAGAGAAGTGGGGGTTGATCTCATTTCCCAAATCACAGGAGATAGGACAAGGGGCAATGGCCTCAAGCTGTGCCATGGGAGGTTTAGATTGGATATTAGGAAACATTTCTTCACGGAGGTGGTTATCGGGCATTGGAATGGGCTGCCCAGGGAAGTGGTTGAGGCACCATTCCTGAAGGTGTTCAAAACACGGGTTGATGTAGTCCTTAGGAATATGGTTTAGTGATTTTTGTCAGGGTTAGGTTGATGGTTGGACTAGATGATCT
>JAOTQQ010000052.1:7004511-7029440 GCA_026546715.1 Gallinago undulata | reverse complement strand
GTCAGGGTTAGGTTGATGGTTGGACTAGATGATCTTTAAGGTCCCTTCCAACCTAGACAATTCTATGATTCTATGATAATTGCGATGCATCTGGGCTTGTCCTGCACGTCATACAGGATGGGGGCTGTCGGAATCCTGTGGCTGGTGCTGCTGGCAGTGATGCCATGCAGGCTTCCAGTGTCCTCTAGCAGAAAGATATCCATGACGAGTTTTGCCTCTCCGAGTTGCCACATGACTGGGTTTCCCCGAGTTTTTTGCTCTTTTATTTTTTTGTAGATACTTTTTCTAGCCACATTCTGGTTTTTTTGCTGGAGCACTTTTCTGTCTCTGGTTACATCTGCACTCTTGAAGGTTGCTGAAGAGGGAAAGAGAGGGACAGCATGTAAAGGATTAATATCAAAGAGCGTTCACACCCTTTAATTTATTACAACAAGAAGCTTTAATAACAGTGTACATACAAGAAGCTGCACTGAAGCCTTCATAAGAAGTATAAAGAGATGAAATGTAATGCACTGTATACATAGTTGAAATATCATTGCTACTTAAAGTGCAGCACTTACACTCAGAGTGCTCTCTAATCCATTTTAAATTGAATATGAATACTTCAGTGATAATGCCATCTTTTTTCAGCAGTGTATTGGGTTTTTTAAAACACAATCATTGATCCTATAAAAGCCCCACATTTCTGGCTGAGCCTGATCCCAGACATGATCTTGTGTTTGCTGTGCATATATATTTGCTCGCAGCGTGTTTTGGGTTTTGTAACACCACAGGGGTTGATATATGAAATACAAGTTGCAGGCTGGGGTTTACTAGGTTGCACAGAAAGGGCTTCAACCTCCCTGTTGACCACGTTTCCCTCTGCCCTGCCACAGGAGAGCCCCTCGCTGCTGGGCAGGTACCGAGGGGGCTGCCAATTCCTGCAAGCAATACATCCACTCCTAGCACAGCCTGGCAAGTTTATCAGCCTAAACCAGCCCCAGAAATGTCAAAACAAGACACTAAAATACCACAGCAGATAAAACGGAAAGACCATGATGAAGCTGGAATGGTTTGCGAGCCTGCAATGCAACAGTTTCTACCCTTTGCAAAGCTTTGCCTGCTATTAACAGATGCTTGGATGCTCTATAACTAATTTTTGTAAATAAAGTTAACCCTGAAGTAAAGGACAGTGTTTTAGGTGTTTTGCCTAGTGTTGTGAGCGCTTTGCCTTTCTTCAATTGCACAGAATTTGTCACAGGGCTCAGTTAAGTGACCGTTTCTGTAATGAAGCTCTTAGATCCTTTGTGAGATGGGGTTTTGTTTCTTGTCTAAGCTGCTGTCATCTGAAAGGGCATAAAGCCACGCGTCGGAGGTCAGAAGTGCTGGTTACTCAGCAGCGGGTCTCAGATCAATGCAGTCTGCATTACAATTTATTCTAGTGCTGTTCTCCAGCTTTTGAAGTGGATTCAGTGTGAAATTTGTTATACCCTTTCTGTTCCTACTGTTGGAGAATGCACAGAAATACAAACACATAAAAAATGCAGTAGTCATTGCTGAAGGCAGAAGACACTGTGTGATAGTACATGCACACATGAGCAACCAGGGTGGGTTGCTCAGGGCTTTATCGAGCTTGAAACCCCTCAGGTTAAATAACTTAAATCTCTTCTCAACCACCTGCTGCATCTTGGCAGGCTGTTGCCCATGTGCTCTTCTGGAAAGCACCTTCTCCCAGTGCAGTCCAGGGGTTTGGGAGAGCATAGGTCTGTGAGGGTGAAGTTAGCAGGGTCTCATGAGGCTTTCACATACAAACATTGTGATCACCTGCCCCTGCTTCTGGAGTCCTCCTCTAAAAATACTAAATAAGCTGCTTACAGGTGTGTTACGGAAGTTAGGTAGGAGAGGGATGGTGGAAACTGGTTGTACCTGTGTTACAACGTGTCTGTGACTTGTTTAATAATGAATAATTTGTCCTGTCTTGATCATCCTATCTGTCTGTTCCTCCAGGAGTTTCCTGAAGAATAGGTGGGGAAAATTGCTCTAAGGTCTAACACCATCTGTACAGGAGCCTCACACCTTTGACCGTTGATGTTTCAGTTGTTATTGGAGAGAAAATTGTACCAGAAGTGAGAAGGCTTCTTGAGCTGTGTGAGACCATGGTTGCTATTGAGATAATGTGTGATGCTACCGGGAAAGTTGCATCCAACTGGGAGAGGTGGGAGGGAGCTTGCAAGCACGAGGTGGCTATCTGAATGCATGTTTTAACAAATAATAGGTAAGTATCAATGATTACATTTTTAAAGAAACCTTGTCACTGTTGTGAGCACACAGTTGCATCTGTCTAGGGACTGTTTTAAGTTATTTTCACCAGATTTAGTCACAGTATGGATGCTCTCTGTGGAGCCAGCCTCCTCTTTGTTCTTCTGTCGGGAATGTGGGAAGGTTCAGATTTCAAATCCAAATGGCTGTTAATTAGCCAAACACCAATAAGTCTACGGGCTCAAGGGGTGATGTGGCTCTGTGGGTATGAAGGGCTTTAGACTGAAGTACTGCAGTATTTGTCTCATTAGCAAAGAGAAAATCTCCATCAATTTTGACTACAGCTTGGATGAAGTAGTAATGAATATATGTTTAATAGATAAAGATGAATTTTGATTGATATTGAAGTGGATTTATTTGGTGAATTTTATTTTCTTCAAAAGATATGACTTGTCATGGATTTGCAATTGCATTGTTAATAATTACTAGATACATTGGTTTTCATTTTGTCAGCAGAGGCAAAAGAATAAGTGCCTCTAAAAATGTTTACTGTCAACGATGCAACTGCCTTTGATGAAAATAAGCTACTAAAAGAAAATAAAAACTCTGCTCCAGGCACACTCCTGTACAAGCACTGCACTGTCTCCTCAATTTTTTGGAAGTGGGTCTTTATCCGTTATTCACCCTGTGAACTGTCCAGTGTTGTTGAGATTTATTATCAAGGTGAGCTGGCTCCCATCACGTGAAACGTTATTAATGGCTTTATGACAATTCCCATAAATTGCATCATGTGAACTTCCATTATTGCTCTTGTCCGTAACCTCCTAAAAACGTCAAGGTGATTAGTTATTTATATTCTTCCTCTTGTTTCAGTGACCTCAAATTATATCATTGCTTTCCATTTCACAACATCTTTTGCCCTTCACAACAGTGTCCATTATTTTATGTCATGGAAGTCAAGCAGATTAATAAAACAATACTCTCACCCGCCCCTAAAGGCTGGTCAAGTTTAAAGTGTTATTCTCTCTCTAAACCAGCTGTATATTTAAAACATCTCCTGTAAAGCTGCTTACATACCTTTGTTTACAGCTCTTGGACAGCTTAGGCCAGCGGAATTCATGTTGTAGTGTTGGCATTGAACAGGCAGAGCTATTAAATAGGCTCTATCAGCAGATCTCTTGGTGAGGTACCTGCAAAATGAAGGTGCTCAGGTACTCAAAAACAGTTTGATAAAAGCATCTGAGCAGTTAGAGTAAACACAATACCATGAGTCAGTGGAAAAGCATAGATACAGATCTTAATTCATTGGGTTCTTGAGTAAGCAGTAGTTCTGAGAGCAAATGCAAACAGGTCTGCTAATAACTGAGAAGGGAATGTGCTCTTAGTGTGGTGGGACCAGCAGCCTGGAGAGTGGTTTGGAAGGTGTGAGTGATTGGAGCTGTCACACTTACGGTAGCAGCTATCGTACAGTCAGTTGTACAGGGTTTTTTTGCTACAGGATGTCAGAGGAATGGTCTTATTTAGCAACTTTGTGTTGAATCCTATTAACTCAATTCTGTATAATTTATATGACTAATATTTTTGCCATCATGAACAATTAAATGGGTGTTATGGATCAAATAAAGTATTAAATATTCTGAATGCTAATCAAATAATGAATTTTACTACCAAAAAAGAATTATCATTGCTGGAGTAATGAAGGTGGATGCTGGAGGATATCAGAATAGATTTATGGCTGCTTTGTGTCCTGGGAACAGAATAAAGGAAATGCATAACTCACCTGAGGAAACAGTAATAATGTGTAAATACTTGTAGGCCTTGACTGTGTGTAGTTTAATTAGAATTATGAGAGCCACCTGCAACTGTAGTGTGATATACATAAATTATATAGGCACATTGTGTTCTTAACCTTCTCCAAACAGACGCCAAAAGGTACAAAATACACTCTGTCCTTGTACAGTATCCTTTAAAGAAAAGTTTGGAAGGAAAATTACAAAGATAGGTGTCTTAAAGTCATTCCCCGGGGAAAGAGAGGAGTGCTAAACTGTGCAAAGCAAACCCAGTAAGAGTAACTTTTTACACCTGTCTTTTAAAAGTATTTCTGCTGTAACAGTTCTCAGTGTCAGAAGTACTATTAAGAGCACATTTAAATTCAGTATTGTAGGATTGGCTGCATTTGATTGATATTGACTCCTGTACTCCAAGGGCTTTGGTAAGGAGCAAAATATTTTGGAACAAGAGAAAGCCGGAGCAGTGACAAGTGCTTCTCCCTTCCAAAACAAAATAAATCCAGCTCTCATCCAGCACTTTCCATCACTTCTGTCCTGACAGTATCTTGTGCTTCCACTGAAGACTTTTATATTGCGAAGCTCCATGGTAAGACAAAAGTAAATGGGAATGCGGTTCAGTTGAGACAGAAACTTCACTATTACTTCTGAGAGATGTTGCAGGAACAGCATCCTTCTTTCCCTCCTTCACACCATCATTTGGGGTGGCGGGGGTCTGTCCACTGCCTCGGTGGGTGCCTGGCTGTCCTCATGCTGTCACTGGGGCATGCAATGGGCCCTCCCCTTCCTTCTTCTCATTCACTCCTGGCTTAGCCATGAACCAAGCAGCTATTAAATGGGTAGCTGCAGTGGACATCTACTAAAATGTGGGCCAATTTATTTTACAGACCTCATGTGGTTCCTGTGTCCCTGGACTGCTGAGAAGCAGCAAAACCAACAGACGCAGCACCTGGCACACCCCAGCATGGCAGGAGGAGAAAAAGATCCTTCCCTGTGTCCCCAAAAGGTGACCAGTAGGACATCCACAGCAGGGTCCCAACCAGCATCAAGCTTCTGTTGTGGCTGGCACTGTACAAACACGAAATGAGAAAGTTCCTGCTCTGAAGAGGCCATAGCCAAATAGAGCAGGTAGGAAAGAGGAATGAGAAGGGACAGAGAAGTGAAATGTTTTGACCAACTCAAAGCAGGTATTTGACAATGAATAATATAGAGCTGAAGGTTTCAGGCGGCCTTGTTGTTTTCCCTGTTGATAACCCTATGAAGTACATTATGTTATTAAAATTAAAAAATGCTTTATTTGGCTTTGCTGCCAAGATATGAAATTGAGGAAATATATGAAAAGCTACCAAAAATGCTTGATGGACTTTCAATTAGAATTTTCTTCTCTGAAATCTGTAATAGTGCTTCAGACAGACATGGAAAATACATAGATAATCTCCAGAAAAAGAAATAATTTCTCAATAGACTTGCAGTGCCTTACTAGATAAACATTTACAATGATTGCATAGTTTCCCTAAAATGAGTTGCTGACTTTTTTCTACTGTTTCATATAGCATAAGTTTTCCTTAATAATATAAGGCTCAAATTTGAGATGCATTTAACATAGAATATTTTATTTAATTAAATAATGCCCGTATTAAATTTAAAGAATTCAGGGTACTGTGAGTAAAAATAGGGAATCAATTCTGAGATTGTAATTTTGCTCACACTTAGAAATTTAAGTGACAGAATTCAAAATAATTTTTAGGGTGGGCTTGGTAAAGGATAGCATTCGCTTCTGAAATGGCATTTTTTGCGACAGCATTTTGAAATAGGTAGGTGAATAGTCAAACCGAGCACCCTGGCTAAGTTACACAGTTCGGTCACCAGCTTCTGGGTGGATATTCATTAATGTTGGTGCTTCTTGAACCACAGACAAGATCTCCAAGCTTTCTAAGAAAAGGCTCAATTTGTGTTTCTTATTGAAGGTTAACTCACATTCCCTCTTAGTAGGGACCACAACATGTGGCAAATGGGATGCTTACAATATGATAGAACTGAACAGGAGACAGTAGTTCTGGTCAAGGCCAGCTGAAAGTGAATTTGCATTTGTAGGACCAATACACTGGAAAACAAAGGAAAAAACAGTCCTTTTGCAGGTGAGAGCAGTTCCTGTGGAATGTGCACTTGTTCTTTTGATTGGATTATAAACCAAGCTTCAATGAATTGATACTCTCTCACACTCAAACCTTCTGTTTATTCTTTCCCTACGTAGAGTATTTTCTCCATAGAACACGCTTTCTATAGGCTTTGTCAAAATAAGAATTCCTGAAATGGCTCAAGGTATGCTGAAAGCCTCACAGATTCAGTTTCTTTTCATTAGAAAGACATTTCAATCTGCAGACAAACTCTGAAGTTTGTGGTGGGAGCGGTATGCTCTGAAATGCAACTGACTGATTTTATGAGGGAACTACTGTAATTGTCAAAATAGCGTGGGCTGCTTTCATCTCTTCCTTTGTGGAAGCTGATGGAGGGGAACCAGATGGTGAATATTGCATCGTTTGCGCTCAACTTTTAGCTCTCACTTGTGACTTTTCAATACTGTCATACACTATTTCTTGTCTTCTTGCTAGTGTTCTCACTTTTATTTAAAAAAAAAAAATTAAAAAAAAATACACAGCACTTCGGATTTACAATCAAGCCAGCAATAATACTGCTCTATTGTATTTGTCCTTGTGTAACTCCATCTTTTCATTAGAGGTCTTGAATGCAACATCTGCAAATAGTCATGGTCCCCAGCTGAGCACTCGAATGGGAGCAGGAGATACTTCCCTTGTCTTTCTGCTCCCTGACACAGTTGCCCAAAAAGAGAGAAAACAAAGGCTGGGCTGTTGTTCCAGAAAACAAGCCTGGTGACCCCAGAAGCAGGGGCAGAAAAAGAGTGGTTGCACCTCCCCTGCTCTGCCCACAGGAGCTCTGCTCCCACCTCTTGTTGTGTCTTACACTTGAGGACAGTGTCATGGTTTGCACAGTGGGTGTTACTGCATGACAAGGAAATGTTGGTAGAGCCAAGATAGATGGCTTTATTTTTTGTTAAACTTGGTGGAAGGCACTCAGAGAGACTGTGATATTTTAGGGATGTGTAATGCTACCCCAAATAGATAAATTGAGGCATGTTGGAGTGAAAGTACTTGCTTGCAGAAATTTATATTATTTCCGGCCGAATTGGAAATGGAACACATTTGGGTTACACTGCCCTCTTGTAATTGGTAGATTAGACAGTATTTCTGTGGTGGGCTTGATGTTATTAATTATTCCAGAGTAACAGCCTACCAAAACTGGAGCTAGAGAGGGCTACATCAGAGAGTTTGTTAAACTCTTCTGTTTCCCAGGATTTTTGATTTTTTTTATTTTTTTTTTAAATCTCCAAAATGGAGGGAGTACCTCCCTCCTAGATATACTGCTGAATCCTCCTTGAAAGTCAGTGGTTTGGAGGCACCAAAACCTCCAAGTGAGCTCTACCCTCCAGGGCAGGTGAGCCACAGCCATCCTGCCCGCATCCCTGCCTTCTGTATGGCACCACAAAGGTTCTCTCAGCTCCCCAGAAGAAGGTTTGTCTCCAGTTTTTATTCTAATTTTTTTTTTTTTCATGTATCTGCATTCCTGTGGATGTTGTATTTTCTTTTATTAAAATGAATGTCTTGGCTCTGTACTTGGTTATTCCTTGAGCATGTGAAGGATAGCAGGCTGGAATGATTCATTTGTATGGTTTTGCAAGAGCCTATTGCCCTATGCCAACTTTTCCTTAAAAAATTCAATATAATTTTGTTTTTTTTTAAAGAGGCTTGGGAACCCAATTAACTTTTTATCTATTTATTATTGTTTCGCCTTGAGATGGGAACTGAAAGTACTTTGATAAATGGGTTCAAAAGTTTGTCTAGGTTCAAAACTGCTTTTTTGAGTCTCTGTGCTGTTTAGTGTCTTGTTTGGGAACTCATCACAAGCTGCACTTCTCAGAGTCAGGCCATACCCCAATGTTACTTACATGGGGAAGAAACAGGGGACTTACAGGGAGGGGACTGTTTCCCTTCTCTCTCAATTTAGGAAAAAAGCTGTCATTTTAACACTGTGATAGATCAGGTCTGAACCTTCTTACCAGTGATATCATGTGCCCTGTACTTTAACAATATGTTTTCCTTCAACCTTTTTTTTGTTTGGGGGGGGGGGTTACTGTTTCTGGCTTTCAACAGCTCTGAAATTAATTACTCTTTTTTCTTTCTTTTTTCTTTATTTCCTTCAGTATTTTTTTGCCATCTGAAATTATAGAGCTGTAGTCAAGTTGGCAGACATGAAGCAGGTACTTCTTTGTGATAACAGGTACTTCTTAATTTTTGTAGCTATTAGTCAAATAAGCATTCTGTGAAACCATCCTAGCCTAGTGTTAATCAGTACAGGATTCATGGAATCAGCAGAATGAGTTCATACGGGCAGAAGAAAAAGTCCCCATCTAATTAGTCTGACAGATATAGTAGTTATATGGTTATATCTCTTTTTATCTGTGTGCTATGGAAAGAGCATTGTGAAGGTAATCTGCAACTGCGATGTGACTTTCCCCTAGCCCCTAGTTGCAGAAGGATTTTAATAAACTACATGCGGAGAGCAATTTTTCATTTTGAACTAAAAAATAAAATGACATCTCAACAGAAGTATCAGCTCCAGTGACCTCAAGATTGCCCGTCACAGGCCATCAGTCCCTGAGCACCTGTCACATTTTGGGATTTTGTTAAAAAAAATGTCATAGTGTCAACACATTTACCATATGAAACTTTTCTGTTAGTGTCTTCTCTTGTTTTATATCCCCATCATTCAACCCTAAAAGCGTTAAAATTCCAGCAATAGCTTTGGAAGTAGAGCAGTGATGTTTGGTAACAGAATGCTCATTTCCTTTAAGTACTTCCATCCAGCCCTGAAGAAGTAATCACTTTACAGAAGCTAATAAAGAATGGATTAAGCTACAGCTTTGAAGAACTCATCTCAAAAGGGCCCCGAAACCACTGTCTAAAAGCAATATTATCAGTATTAGAAGCTGAAAAATTACACCAACAGATCTAGGTCAGTGCATTATAGGGAGAAACAATAGAACTGATGTCAGAAATATTACCAAAAATTTGCCTCTAGTAGTCTGGGGGATTTAAGTCATCAACTTTGTTTTCATTTGAAGGGTTTCTGGCATGACTGTATGTAAATCTGCATCCTCATATTTGAGATTTGGCTTACAAGGTTCTACTTTGGTATTTTGTTTTTAAGGCCAACCACTGTAAAGATTTTTTGTGTACATATATTAATGTGTGTAGACTACTGAGAATTAATATCTGTATACGCATACGTAGATAAAAAAATATATATATATCTCTAAAGGGTGACTGCAAAGAAGATGGAGACTCCCTTTTTACAAGGAGTCACATAGAAAAGATGAGGGGCAACAGGTACAAGTTACTCCAGGGGAGATTCTGATTGGACATGAGGAAGACTTTCCACAATGAGAACAATCAGCCATTGGAATAATCTCCCTAGGGAAGTGGTGGATTCCCCATCATTGGACACGTCTAAGATTCAGCTGGATGAGGTGCTGGGCTATCTTGTCTAGACTGTGCAGGACCAGGTGATTTTTGAGGTCCCTTCCAACCTGGTATTCTATAATTCTATGAAATTCTTAGTTTCCTTTAGAATGGTACTTTTTTTTGTGTTAGTGTGTTTGTGTTGTGTATGGAACTACAGCAATACCTCGTGATTCCATTGACATACTTGGATGGTCGATACTCTTCAGCACCTATCCTACCCAGTGTGTTTTCCAAAGTCCATGATCTTTCCCTATTTGTTAACACCTGAGTAGATCAAATCAGTGGCTGATTGAGGAGTCACAGCCTGTAAAAGGATCTTCACTTAGAAGATTTCATTGACCTTAATAAAACAACTCTCAAGCATCAATATCATTAATTCATATTTAAACCATGAGTCTTGCCGAACTGCAAAGGTGAGCATCCAGTCCAGAACCCTGTTGCCATCTCCATCTGAAAGGAGCTGTGTAGGGAAAGGTATGAGAATGTTGTGTTGCTGCCCCACGCTGTTTTCTAGTCTCTAAGGATTTGTAGCCAAGACACTTCCATGACCAAAAGTGCTAATTCTAATAATAATCCCTCACAGATGTTTTCTTTGAACTTTCCCAAGTTGCCTATTGAACCCATATAAACTTATAAGAACAACAATATTTGGTGAAAAGGACTTTTGCAGCTTAACTTCATTGGGTATGCAGATCCATCTCCTTTTACATTGATTTTTTATTTTTTTTTTAGCCTTGCTTGATTTGATGTTCCCAGTTTGTCTCTTGAAAGAAACAGTGAATGACTGTACCTTTGCACATCTTCTCTATGCGTGATTTCATAGAGCCGATCATCTAATACTGAAGATACTAATTTGCCTTGATGTTCCTGATACAGAAGTTGTTTCATACCTTTGATCATCTTTATGATGCCTTCCCAAATAATTTTTTAGTTTTATAAGCCCTTTCTCTGCACAGTTGTAACTCATTTCTTTCAGGCTCCTGACACCTGTACTGTTCTGTTACATGATTTTTATTTTTCAACTTGTGAGTGAGATGAGCACAGCTTAAACATTTCAGGGCGAGGATGATGCTCTCTGACCACTTGCTATATAGCTGCTAAGCATTTTGGTAACAAGATATAAAGTCACAGTTCTGTTTCCTGTTGTAGAATTAAAGAAAAATCCTTAAACATTTGTAGCATATTACTGTTCTTCTGAATAACGTATTTAAGAAAGTACAAAATTTTAAAACAAAACCCGAAAAAACCTTCAAAACTATTTTCTGATAATCAATTCCTTTAGTATTAGAAGGTAGCATCTAGTGCACTAGTCCAATATTAAACATTTCCCTTTGAATGATGCATCGTTGCCTGATGTACCTGATGTCTAAACATCAGGGACTTCTTGTGAACTCAGCTTCATTTTTGACCAACAGATGATGGATGAGAAAAGAGGAGAAAACCAACACAATACGTGACAAATAAGCGATAGGTCATGCCTTATGTTAATTTTAATATTTTTGTTGTCTAGCTTGGCAAATTATTGTCCCTTGCACCGAGTCATAGTAAATGGGTTTTTCAGGGTTGGTCATCTTTCTCTACAACTTAGAATCAATAGCTAAACCATGATTTATTTTATTTACATGCTAGTACTCTTCAAGTGCTGTCTATGTTGTCCATAGACAGTTTCCAAACTAAGCGCATCTCCTCCATCCTCATTCCTCAAAACCTCTGTTGGCAGAGAGTCAAGTGAGTGCAAGGCACTGTTTAATACATCTCGAATAGTTTCTGTGTTCTAATTCCCCTATCTGGGAGTTAAAAAGCCCAGCAAGCTACAACAGAGGAAGGTCAGGCAGCAGCCATGTGTAGACTCTCCGCTTTAAGGTTGCAGCTGCTTGCTTTTACTAAAAATACATGGTCATTTCCCAGCAGAAGATGCTGTTACAAGCCGCCTATGAATGGCCTGATGGGAAGGCAGAAGGATCAGCAGAGATGAGGTAGGTTCTCAAAGCACCTAAAAAAAACCAGGGACGGTATTTCTTTAAAATTGTTGTGAACACTTGTTTCCTTTTGCATCTGCTTACTTAAAGGGAAGAAGTCTGGGAGATGCTGTATGCTGTGAATATGTTATTTTCATTCATTTGTATGTGTGTGTATACTTAGGTATATATGTGAGATCTAAAGGCCCATTGCACTGGTGTCTACAACACCATACGTCAACATCGGTTTTGAAGATTTGAAATAAAGACATAAAGTCATAATTTTAATCTCTTGAAGTTAAATCTAGGTGTTCTTAAGCCTCCTCTGTTTCAGGGGGCTTGAGAGGAATATTATATACATTATAGCACTGAGTCATGTGAAGTACCTAATCACAATGGGATGTTAATGCAGGCAAAGTTTATGTTACAATAAAACTAAGATTTCACATTGTTTTAGCGCTTTTATTGAAAGCACAATTTTAATAGTATGATAACAGAAGGGAAAAAAAATGACAAAATTCTAAAAGCATTCTTTTCTTTTGTGAATGCTAATGGATACCAGGAAATGACCTGTCTAGCAGCTGTGTAGTTTGACTGTGTGTACTATTGCAAAAGGTAATTAAGCAGCTGAGAGGAGCAAAAAAAAAAGGAGCAAATAAAAAAAAAAAAGTGCCAGAATAAAATGAGTTGTATAGCTACAGGAAAGCTATTTTAAAAAATCAATTATTCTCTGAAACATGAGAAGCTCAATTTCAGAAATTACAACAAAAGGAACTGCTGGTAACCACCCCACTATATATCCATTTCTCAAAATAGTACAGGCACTTCCAGAGAGAAAGCCAAGTCATTCATTATAGAGTGCCCCCAGGACATATATTTTCTCCAAGTGAACTTCACATTCCTCTTTTGCGGAGGAAAGCAAGTCTGAAATAAAGAGAAATGCTTAGCAAGGAAAGTATTGTGGCCTTAAAAGTTTATACAAAACATAATATTTACGGGCAATGGAGTGATTTTCGTGATTCAGTTCAGATTATTCATTTACATATTTAGAATTTTTTTAAATCCTTGGGTTTAGACAAAAGCACTTTCTCTGCAGGAGTGACTGTATTGTAATGCATCCATTCCTTTAAATTATTAGCCTTCAGTACACTTTGTAATGCACTGAGAGGAGTAGTGTTAAAGGACTGGAGAAGAAGACGTTATATCATAGATTTGATTCACCACTAGAGACTGTTACTTCTGCAGAATGACAGTATGTTATGCAAAAGTCTTCATATAACTAATGGAAAAGCAGCCAATACGTACAGTAGTATTTTCACAACATAATGGATTTCCCACAAGGGAAATTACAGTTTTGAAAAATTGGCAAGTTAGAGACAGAAAAGAGCCCTTTCGAAATTGATTTTTTTCTGCTATTACTTTTTGATAATAAAACAAAAAATTACTATGTTATACTAATTTATAATTTGGCTTCTAAAGATTTAACTTTTGTAAGGGATTAGCAAAGCTGATGTGTAGCACTCAGCAAGGTAAAGAGACTTTGCTTTTAGCTGTTTTCAGAGGGATTTGATGTTTGACGTCCCTGCAGAGCTTTACCCTGTAATGGTTGTCTTAGTGTGTTGGAAATCTGGCCCTTTGCAAGGCAGATTAACTCTGGACCTTTGCTTGACAGATTAGCTCAATGTACAAGAGAACTTTGATCATTTTATGTACAATGCAGAGGCCTCTAATGAGTTCATTTTCAAGCACTTCTTCAATATGAACAAGGAAATAATCTCAGTTTCTGTAGAGGTCTTCCCCGTGTTTTCCTCATTTAAAATGTTGCCCCTCGCTGAGATTTATTTTCTTCCAAAGGATCAGTTAATTGGGAACTAAGCCAACAACCCTTCCAGCTCATTGTCTTCCCTCTGAGCTTCTCGCTCCTTGAGACCTCGTGCTGCTGCTGGCCAGCATTCCCAATGACAGGATGAAGCAATGCATTTTTAGTTACAATAGTGCACAGCGTGAGTATTTCACCAAAACCATTGCTTTTTGCTATTGAAACTTTATACAAAACAATTGATGGTGCAAAAAAATATCTTGCTTTTAATCATTCAGGTTGTTGAGCACCTTCCATCATGCACCCAAGAAATAGCTGCTGGCAAAAAATATAGCAACCCTTAACATTATGGGATCCATGTCTTTCTTTGTATCCATCAAAAACTTACATGGGGTAAATCCCCCCAGGGAATACAGGACTGATGAATTTAAGTTAATCTACCATCCTACAACAAAAGGAGTAACTCTGGTCATTGAGATAAACCAGGGCCACTAGTTTTAGGAGTGAAAGCTGCTGCACTTTGCTTACATCATAGAGCCAGTCATTAATTAATATGCTGCTGGTTCAGGTGTTCCTGGAGGCTCATCAGAAATAGTTTTGCCTATGAAAAGACGTTGGCTAATTAGTTTTTGCTGAAGCAGAGACAGATGGATACTGGGGAAGAGGGTGGTCACGGTGAACTATGCAGCTTGGGAAACACCATGTTGTTAATGTTGTTCCCTGTATTTTTTTCCTCTGTCCTTTGCTGGTTTGCTAAGGAGGGGCTGCTGGATGACAGATAAAAAGGATAAGAGAAGGTGGTTGGAGTAATCATTGTAAGGATGCTTTCTTCTTTTAAAATGCAGCTCGATGAGTGTGAGTGGGGGAAATGAGATGGCCTACGTCACCAAAACCTGTGTCTCCTCTTCAGTTTCTCTGACCTGGGGCCTGTGGGTTTCTCAGCAACGCGTCTGCAACTGCCCAGAGGGGACTCCTGACCTACATAAGCAAGAATCGTCTGATGCGAGGTGGAGGCTGAGCCAATACAAAATGAAAGCAGCTCTATGTTTCTGGGGCG
Source organism: Gallinago undulata (assembly GCA_026546715.1). Lineage (NCBI taxonomy): Eukaryota > Metazoa > Chordata > Aves > Charadriiformes > Scolopacidae > Gallinago > Gallinago undulata. Next base: position 7,014,981 of record JAOTQQ010000052.1, on the reverse strand, counting down.
AAAGCAACGGAGTACGTTATGAAATTATGGCCCCGTGATTATGTGCGAGGTTTGTGGGGTTTTTTTTTGCTCAAAGTGAGGATGTCAACTCTCATGAGCCATGTAGACATATTTCACGGCTGCGGCAAATCTGTAGGAGCAAATGTATGTTGCTGACTAAGTTGAGAGCTTTTTTTTTTTTTTTTAAGAAAGGGCATAGTCCTATACCAAATGTTGCTCATGAAGGTGGCCCCAGAGCTGTTACCCTAGATTGAAGGCTGGTAGCAGCTCCTTCACAGTGGGGCCCACACAAATCCTATTTCTGTGTCTATTAGAGAACAGATGTCAAGTGTATGCATCAGCAGATTTATCCAGACGCCCGTCGTCCTGAGCGGGATGGCTGGTGACCTGAGGCCTGACATCTGCCTGCTGCAGCAAAATTGAAAGATGCCAACTTGCTTTCAGCAATGCGGGAACCACCTCAGCAGATCTGAAATTATGAAGATAGGTGTTTGAGGCTGAACTGGTGAAAGTCATTTGCTAAAAAAGAGGTCAGACAAGGGTAGAAGAGTCATGACCTCTTTCCTATCTTGGTTCACCAACAGTATCTATGAGAAACACCTGTGATGGGTCCCCTCAGCACAATATCCATGGGAGCAAGTGCTTAAAACCATAGTTAGGCTCCTTGGGCTGCTGTTATCTGCAATAGTCTATATAGGATGGAGAACTTTGCCTCAGAGACTGTGCCACACGATTGCAGACTTCACATAAATGAAGCAAAAATCACCAGCAGGTATGTGAGGAATTTTTCTGAATGAAAAGAAAGAAAAAAAAAAATCCCTTTTCTTTCTCTTTCATTCCCATTGAGGTGAAAGGATTTAAGCAGTTCTATTGTTTTGAGAAAAAGTGTCATTAATGCCTTTTTAAAATTAAAGATTAAATCTTCAATAAATGGCATTTTGTAATTAAGACTCCTGTTGTAGACTTTAACTGTTGTTCACCTCATTTAAATGAATTGAAACAATCACATGATGTGTTTGTATGGCAGAATTAAGAGTGTTGTTATTAAGTCATTATGGCTATATAAATCAAGTTAGTCTCTGTGTTACCCTAAAACAAGTCTTTTTCACTCTAACCAATGAGTCAGCTCTCTTAATTGAAGTGTCAAATGAAAAATAACTGTCAAGAATGGAGGTCTTATTTGGGATACTTCAGATGAAAACAACATAGCTGCTTTCTCCAGATGTCTAATGCAGGACTATTCACAGCTAGTTCTCACTCAACTTCATGAGTTGATTGCCTGCTTTATTTATGTAATGATAAGCTATATGGAGAGTCAAAGCAATCATAGTTGCTATTCTCTTAATTTATTGAGTCTCAATTGTGATTTGCATGCATATTTTCACTTTCTGTTAATTAATGAAGGTAGGCTTACTTCAATTATATGTTCCTTTAAACTTAATCTGGTTAGTAAATGCAGTAGAAATTTTTGTTTTTCTTCTTCCAAGTTGCAACACATTCCAAAATCACAAAAAAGATGGTGAACAACCCTTATTTAGTGAAAGGTGTGTGGACCTCCTGGTAAGTAAAGCTGTTTTCCAGCCCTTATGATCTGGCTTATTTTTCTTGCTTAACTACAAAAACAGAGGTCAGAGGGGGAAAGCTTTAACAAAGCTACAAATGTAGGTGAGGCTCCCTCTTCCCATGAATTTCCAGGAAGGCTTGGATGCCTTAACTGCTTTTGTGCCTTTGAAAGTATCACCCCAACAGCTTCTTAACTGAAACAGAGATTCAGGCAATGAAGCGTTATAATCGGGGCCTTTCTTGGTGCATCAGAGAGGTGGTATTTCCTTTGTGTTCATAGGCAATAGCAGAACTCTCAAAACCTAGAACGTGGAAGAAAATGTTATTTATTTTTCTGTCCTGTTCATGTGACCTTTGCTATCAATAGAGCCTCTGAAGTAGGGCAGAGAAAATGAAATCAGGGCCCAATGTGGCTAATAATCAAAACAACAATAAAAGATAGGTTTCCTTTTTTTTTTTTTTCTTTCCTTTTTCTTTTCTTCATGCTAAGGCTGGGTTCTTTTTTTTTTTGCGTTGGCATTGTGAAATCAGTCTGGCTAGTAGTGAATGATGTATGAAAGGGAAAAATCCCTGCCTGTAGCACAAATAAGCAGATACTGCAGGAAGATGAACGCACTTGTGCTGTGCTCTGCTATTTGCTGTGTCCTTTGTGCACAGGCTTGCCATTAAGTTTGAAGATAGAAAGGTCTAGAGTGTTATACCTTAGAAAAAGAAGACAAAATATAAGAAACGGACTTTTAAAAGTATTTCTTATTCATTTTCTTACCGCTCCTCTGAAGAATCCACCATTTTCTATGAAAAGGTCTGATAGAGTCTGATATTTCATTCTGATAGAAAAGTCCTTGTGTCATACCCGTGGATAAATTCATAATAGTGTCGTTAGTTCCAGGAAAGCACAGGAAAATTATAATCGGTGTCCAACAATCTGTAATTATAAAGTACATTTTGTCATGCAGTAGGCTACATAAACCTTGAAAGGGACTAAAAAAACAGGTTCAGCTTTAACTGAATGTTTAATTGAATATTTGATTTTTTTCTCAAATATTTGTGAGCTTATTAAGAGTTTATTAGCGTACATATTTTTAATTCAATACCCTGACTTTGCATATGCAGAATAATAGTAATGTAATGAAGATGATATCTTGGCAGACATTGAGTTGGAAAGTAGATTTCCTGGAGAAATCGGAGGATGAGGGTTTCTCACTAGCACAAGGTGCTGTTTTTGAAATATTACTTGACTCTGCTTCCATGACCATGGCGAGTACAGCCCTGCTTATTCTTACACCATTCAGAGAACATTTCTGTCATCTATAAAAACCTCTAATTAACAATCACGTCATCAAAAGTAACTAGCTAATTTTTTTTGAGTAATTTGCTATCAAGGAATTTTTTGACTATATTTTTGCATATTTTATAAACAAGACCAGAATAACATGGGGTAGTTGTAGGCATTCCTTCATATAGTTTCATACACATGAAAATGTGCTTTTTATTCTGGAAAATCATATCTCTAGAGATGGTATGTATTTTTAAATTCAGAATGAACCTTTTTCTCAAGAAGGAATCAAATGCTGAGAGCTCAAAAAATTTTAATGCTCTGTTGCTGTAGATTAATATTTGTGTTTATGATTTTCCATAATTTACCACGTGTCAGTTGTTGTGTCCTAAGAAACTGAAGGAAATGAAGTGACAAGATGTCTTGACAAGTGTAGAATAAAAAGATGGTGGGATGGAAAAAATAAATGCAGGCGTACTGCTCTTTTCTGTGTTGCTGTAAAGATGAAATCTTTAGTCTAATGTGTTTGCTTTTGCTGTATCACTGCCTGGAAACCTTAATCATGAATGTGGATCCTGCTGGGCAGGGTGGTCTCTGAACAGTGGAAGAAAAAGATGATCTTGCTCAACAAGCAAATAAAAGAGTATTGTACATATGACTGAAATTCAAAATCCCAGCAGAGGCTGTTTTTTTTTTTAACTGTTATTCTGTTTAAAACCTCGGTCCTATTAAGGAGAAATTACTAGGAAATGCATCCAAATATAGTCCAAAATTAAATGAACGATTGTAGTCAAGGCAGGATTTTCCTCATTTCAGACATTAGTTTGACTTATAGTCACCTTAAATATACCTAGTCAATACCTACAGTTTTTATATTTTGTAATATAAAGTAATATTTCAATTTAGAAACGTAATACTGAATTGGGATTCCAAGGTCACTGGATCTCGTGTGTGCCCACAATCCATAATGATGGTCAAATTGAATGACCTTTGGTGTGTCAGCAAGAAAGCAAAGGAAAGTTGAGACAAGTGGAAGACATTTCATATAGGAGAATAAGTAATGCTGCTTAAAATTATATTCCACTCTCTTTGACAAAGTTAAAACAATGAATCACTTTAAATCCAGTGTAAAGTAATTACACTTTGTATTTCAGAGCTACAAATAATGTAATCCAAAAGTCACTCATCGGTCATGGTAAGCAATGTCATGGAAATCTATACATCAGCAAAAGTTGTGGATTACAGGCACTGAAGTGTCTATTTGGAAATATTTTGCAGTGGGGTGTATGTGCCACTTGCCTCTTGTAGATTTTAGTTGTTAACACCTTCTGTTAATGTAATTGTGCGTTACTTAAATAATTTTTTTTTCTGCAATCTTATCCAGTTCAATAGATCAGGAAGGTTGCTTTAAGTTTTGTCTTAGAATTCTTTCTAGTATATAATTGAACTTTTTTTTTTATCAACATTTTAAAAAATAGCAACATTCATTTTACTCTTGAAGCAGATGCAAAATGAATTCATTTAGTTCTCAAGACTGCTCTTATCAACGCTTAATTCATTTCTTCGCAGTACAGAAAGATAAGGAGAAACACTATTCTCAAGGTTACAACTATCCTAATTTGTTCCAGGTTTCTGACGTGAAACAGGTTACATTTGCACATTCAGGGATTGGTCACAATTTGTTAGAACGGGATATAATTTCCCATCCGTTCTTTGCTTCTGATTTTATAAATGGGTTACATATTCATCTGATATATTCTTGCTTTCAAAAGACACAAGTAGAAATTAATCTTCAGACCTTGAAGTTCTTCCAGAATGTGCTACATATACAGGTCTCTCTTGCTGGGATGTGATGGTTCCCTTTCAGCTTGGCTGCAAGTGGAGCACTGTACTCCAGACTAAGCAATCAGTCCTGTAAGAACTATAAAGGGGAAGATACTTGACAAAGACCATGGATATAAGGCATCAAAGCACCCACAATGCTTTGTGGATGTTCTTCTCATTTTCTATCCTTCTTTTCAAACAGGACCCTTTGGTCTATTTTGCCTGGCGTAAGATTTCAAATATTTGAACTCTTGTTGATATCTAACCACTGAGTAATTCATGTTGCTTGTAATGTGGTAGAATTGTTGCTGGAAACGGTACCAAAAAGAGAGTAGAAGAACTATTAGAGTATAGGTGGTCTTATGTATACAGTACCAAATATAGATGACACCAGAAGTGGGAAACAAGGGAAAAGAAACCTGCCTTCGGGAAACAGAAATTATTTAGCGTAATGGAAAGGAACCTAGCTATGTACAATGAAATTAGGAAAGGAAAAAGGCACTTAAGTTGAATATCAGGCAACAATGGAGCATGCAATGATGAGCAGCAATGGAAGAGGATACATTGCTTGATGTACTAGAAATTAGACTGCTTCCTAAGGAAAGGCGTCCACAAGCATTCATGCTGTAGCTAAAGATGCTTCATTTTTCATATATCAGTTGGGCACAGTCTCTCTGTGTTCATTTTAAATATATAATTATTTTCAGCATAATGGATTTGTATTTTATTGCGTCTTCTCCTTCAGAGTGCATACACAAAATAGCATAATGGGGCTGTTTCTTTTCAGTGCCCTGATTCAGCAATATATTTACAGAATGGGAAAGTGTAGATGTCATCCCGCATTCCTTCTTTGAATGGCAGTATTGCCCAAGTACTGAACAAGCACGCCTGATGGAGTTCACATTTATAGACCTTCCTTTTAGAGTAAGTGGTTGTGTGTATTTGTGATAAACAATAAAAGAAGCTTTACTCCGAGTACTTTAATGTGCAATAATAGATGGTGAAGACAGAGGGATAGAAAAAAAACACCGCATTCATCATGTAATGAGAAAGCCTATGCAGTTCAAGAGGAGGAAACAATTGTGCCTTTTCTTTCACCTATTATTCAAGTCAAATGCATCAATGAGCATTGCAGAGGTGCCTACCTTTATTTAGGTAGGACAGAGAAACTAAACAGAAACTAGGGAGCCAAGTGAGAAATATTACATATTAATACAGTAATGAGCTCTGGATTGCTAAACTTCATGCAGTATATAATGTATTTAATCTCTGTAAGTTTTGATATTTTTTTTTAATTACCTATATTGACTACCTATACATATCTAAAACCTAAAATTTATAAATTAGGTTATATGGGAAACATCATTATTTAATACCCTTGATCCAACATTTTGACTTGATCTGGAACAATAAGTCCATGAAATTTGACATGGTAGGCACCTTTGGAATAAATGTTTTAGAAAATTTTTTCATTATGCAAATCTTCTGGTTTTAAGTGCCATTAAGTTGTATGTATTAATTCCAATATTTAATTACACAGTTGTAATAATCTAATCATATATAATTGATCTCCTCTGTCTCCTTTATGTGTTTGTACTACACGCTCATCTGAAGAGATTGGGGTAAGTCTATCTTATCACCTGTGACTACATGTATGCAGAAGGAAGGATAGAAGAAGCTGGTGGGAATGAACCCTTACCGATATGATCAACGACGGCGAAGTGGCCGATGAAGCAAGCGAGAGACTGCCAGACCCAAAGCCACCTGCGGTCTCCAGGTGTTGGGCCAGCATTGGCTCCAGCAGAGGTAGGAACTCCCCTGAAGTTACTGCAGCTGCATTTTCTTGCAGCAAACGCTTGCATCATTTGCTTTCTTAATTGATGTATTAAATTACATTGGAAATTAACACAGGAAAATGCTTTGAAGGCATTGCCAGATTCTATTTAGGGATTTTCGATCTGGTGTAGCCAAGAAAGGCTGGCTTCTGAGGGTTGTGTGTGAAGTGGTAACGGCTGCTCAACAATGAGTGACAGCAGTGAAAAAAACCAACCTCAGCCAGCCGACGTTACAAGGGTGTGAAAATGAGCATTTTTCTAGTTCTCCAGCATTGTTGCTGAACTATATAGATATTTGTAAAGACATTAATATTTGAATGTATTCCTCTGAAAAAAAGAAAGATGTTTTGTATTTAAGAAAAAAACCCAAAACAGAACATGGTATTATGAAATGAAATGTTACTTCTCAGAATCACAAGTATTTTCCAATATTGAGGCAGATTCTTTGCTGCCTGGAACTGGGTGAATCATTTCCGTAGCTACATCAAGACCCAGGTTTTGTCATGACTTTTTCTCTTATTCTTCCTTAGGATAACAGTGTGGTTCATCTGTTGTTCCTGAATCTCTCTCAGAAAAGCTGATGAAGCCTTTATTTTGCTTACACTTGGGCACTGATATCGTCCAAGCTGAAACTGCAGGTAGGTCAGCCATACTAACTCGACTGATGTTTTTATTATTCCAAGTCCTTTCAAGTTTTTTAAGAATCAAGACGATGTGTCTGCAGTTCTTCTCAGTACATGCTTCCCAGCTTTTCCTCATGGTTATACAATGGAGTAAGTTTTTTGAAGAAGTGAAGATTTCAGTAAGTTTCTTTAACTTCAGGAACTGGGAGAGGACATATACATTTGAAATACTTATGTTTTATTTCTCCTTGGTGAAGCTGATGTTATTTCAGGATTGCTTGCTGCTCAAATTGCCTAGGTTGTTTAAACAAATTTAAAAGTATCTCTTGTGGAACACATAGAATCATGGAATGGTTAGAGTTGGAAGGGACCTTAAAGACAATCTAGTTCCAACCCCTCTGCCCTGGGCAGGGACACCTCCCATCAGACCAGGTTGCTCAAAGCCCCATCCAGCCTGGCCTTGAACACCTCCAGGGATGGGGCAGCCACAGCTTCTCTGGGCAACCTGGGCCAGTGACTCACCACCCTCACAGCAAAGAATTTCTTCCTGATATCTAATATAAATCTCCCCTCTTTCAGTTTGAAGCCTTTCCCCCTGATCCTATCACTATGTGCCCTGATCACGAGTCCCTCCCCATCTCTCCTGAACCCCTTTAGGGACTGGAAGGGTCTCTAAGGTCTCCCTGGAGCCTCCTCTTCTGCAGGCTGAAGCACCCCAACTCTCTCAGCCTGTCCTCACAGCAGAAGTGCTCCAGCTCTGCTTAAATATTTTTGTGCAATATTATGGCATGTGTTTTCGTGCCATAAGTTTATGAAGAAGGTTTATACAGTGCCTTTCCTCTGAGTCAAACAGACGTGAATACATGATGTAGATTTAGCCCAAACCAGGAACAGCATCTTTACATGGAGCATGGCTTTCTGCTCTTAAGGAGAGATCTCTGAAATATTTCCATCAGGACAGGTATCTCTGTGCACAAAAGCAACTGAAAGATGTTTCTTCATTCAGTGAATTCACCAACTGAAAAATGGCAGAGCCCAGAGTTGGGACAAGAAGTAAGCATGAAGGCAAGCAATGTTACACTAGCACAGCTTTATTGTTTACGGGGTCTGTCATTAACAGTTTTGGGAGAATATTTATTAAATAAATTAAGATAATTTAGTTACAGAGCTTATACTATTATGTTTCCTTTGAGTATGTTTTCTAAATAAACACACATAAAAATTAAGTGTAGTATTACAGTTATATAAGACCTTTTTTGTCCCAAAATGTCTTTTAATTTGATAATAAAATAGTAAGAATAAAAAAATCTCTGTTAGTACCATCATTCATACTTAAATCACTGTGAGCATTTGGTTAAAAGGAAAGACTGCAGCAAAGTAAATTTAAGGCAGCAGAATTCAAGTCAGTTCTTGTGAGAATGGACTACTGTTCTTTCCTTCAGTCTGCGATTAATTTTTAAATAAATGAAACTACACAGGCATGAGACCTAAGAGGCTTCTGATTTTTATACTCTCTGAAATGTTCAGATTAGATCATGAGACAGCAGGTTTCCAAAGATCCAAATTTGAAAACTATTGTAAATATCACAGTTTGTTTTCCACTAGAAACTTCTGATATAATGGACTGATGCTATGTTGTTTATTTTATTCCGTGCTATTACCAGGACTGGCGTGATATATAATTTTTCTGAATGTGGGAGGCTCTTTTAAGTGTGCATTGCAGAGTGAATCAGAGGTACTGTAATGGCATTGTTGATAGCTACATGCAGTAACTATATAGCCTGTATGTTGTATGTCCATGTCTCAGCTCCTTTCTTCACACAAGAGGATGGCTAATCAACAGATTCAGCTCCAAATCTTCAGAATAGCCATTATTTTTCTGCTGCTTTATGACACATGGCAGGCAAAGAAAAGAAAAGGTGAAGCTGTGGCTAATACTGTCTTACTGTTCAACATCTCGCCGTTATGCGGTTTAGCAGGAGCGATTTGTCATGATCAGGCGTACAGTAATACCAGTAGCATTCATTAGGGTGGCTTTATGTATCCATTTTGGGGGCAGTTGAAGCTTTGATTTAAGCTCAAAGTCAGGTCTTGGTGAATCAAATTGGTACCCGAGCACTATAAATTTAGAAAATATAGCTCATAATCCTCAAACCAGCAGTTGTTTACTATATCTTCTGAGAGTCTGTGGTGCACAGGCTGGAACAGCATATATAAAAATACCTTAAGTGGCTTAGGTAATCGTGCCAAGTCTTCTTTGATTAATGCAGTTCATCTCACCAATTCTTGGCTTACAGCTTTGGACCATTCTCAAAAAAAAAAAAAAGGTCTCAGTAGAAACTGATTTTAGTGTGTATGTAACGTCTCCTGACAGTGAGTTCATAACAGCCCGTTAAACCTTAATTTACATTCCTGTCTTAGAACACTTATGAAATCTGAAGACCCAAAGTTATCATAGCGGACTTTATTTTCCCCAAAAACAATTATTGTACATGACTAATTCAATCATACTTTTTTTTTTTTTTTAAATCTTGTGCAAATAAAGTAAAGCAAAATTGAGCAAAGCTTTTTGATTTATTGCAGTTGCCAACTGTCTGTGATATTTTTCATCCTTAATCATCACTGCATGAAATCAGGAATAGCATGTAACTGATCTGCTAAATGAGTCAAAGTGGTACAGTGCTCCTGGACAGCAGATGAAAGCAGTGTTATTTGACAGAGCTGATCTATTTTAGCAGACTTTCTGTGTGGATTATAGACTATAAATCTGTTATATGGTATGTTTTGTTCTGTTCAATATGCTTTGCATCTAGGCTGCATTATTCAACATGCTTTCTATCACAGATGGTATCTGATTCGTTCAGCCTAATGTGGTTTGTAGCCATTTGGCTATCTATTAAGTATAGATTTTTAAAAAAATATTATATTTTGTCTTTTTATGGGATTAATTAGATTCAGAAAATTTGTCTATTGAATTATGTGGCGGCTTTGTGTAACTGTGATAAGAACTGAGTTGGCTCAATATTAAGAAAATTTAAATATCTATCCCTTAGGCACTAGAAACAATACAAACTTCTAAGGGCTCCCCACATGGATTTCGTGCTTTAGACATCTGCTCCGATAGCAGAAGAGCTTGGTAAGTGACAAATACTGTGTCAAGGATTTGGAAAGTTTTTGCTTAGAGTAGAGGACTTCTGACAATGAACCCACTAATCTGTTTGCTATGTCGGAAATAGTAGAACAACCTGGAAAAGGGATAATCACGGAATCGCCAGAGTTGGAAGGGACCTCTAGAGACCATCTAGTCCAACTCCCCTGCTAAAGCAGGAACGCCCAGAGCACATCACTC
>JAOTQQ010000052.1:6969712-7004411 GCA_026546715.1 Gallinago undulata | reverse complement strand
TATCAGATTGGTCAAGCATGATTTACCCTTGGTAAATCCATGTTGACCAATACCGATAACTTCTTGATCTTCAGTGTCATGATTCATAATTCTCATGACTCTCAACCTCAAAACCCAAAACTGGGCTACTTGAGAAGTCACTTACAAAAACTTATTAGTTTTTTCATCCCAGAAGGTTCGGAATGATACAAAATGTGTGATGTCGATTGACAGTAGTTCCACCATGTGCAGGCTATGAGTTAGCATTTCAGGTGTCTTGAGTAGGAGTAATGGTTTCTAGATTTCTTATCTTACAATATAGAAAGTGTTTGAGATAAATCTCACTGTGCATTAGTTATATTACTAGCAGATCATTTAAGCTGTTGATAGATGGGCAATTCTGCATCGCGAATGGGAGGCACTGACCCATATATCACACGGAATCACAGTAGCATCTCTGGTAGTTACGTGCGTAACTCAGGAAAATGAGATTGTCAAACCACAGTCTGTTGATAATGTTGCAACAGGTTGTATATAGAAGCATAATAGAAAGGGAAAATGCAATAAAAAGATGTATCCTGAAATGGGGTTTGAAATAAGAAACAGCAGTATCAAACTGGAGATATCTGTATTACTCCCATTGGTAGTATCTGAGAATTTACACAGAGGAGGCATTGCCTTTTGGAAGCTCATCTCTTGTGGGCTGCATGTTTGTCTCCAAACGACCCCACTGACATCCACTGTGTGTCACTCATGGATACCATGAGTACAACAGCTACCACAGAAATATTGTAGGTGCCAAGCCAAGCTTTCACTAAATGGTGAGACAAACTGGGTTGTTGGACTCAGCGGAACTGTGTATAATAAGGCTGTGTGGGTGGGGGCAGCAAGGAGAGGGAGGTACCTGGATGTGGCCAACAGCGACATTGTAGACAGACACGTAGGCTACACATCAAAATACAGCTCGGAGACAGCAAAATCAAAGCAGTGAAGTCATTGATGACTGTACTGATATTTAGAACTCAACCCCCAAAAATAAAAATAAAAAAAAATTACTTGATTTAAGCCTTTATTATATTTACCAGTAGCTGTTAAACAAATACTGTCAGAGAATATACAAACTATGCAGGCTATTCACTGGGGCACAAAAGTGTTTTTTTGCCAGAATTCAATGAGTGACAAATCGAATCCAAGAATCTCCAGTTGAGAAAATGATATGCCATCTGCTCATCATTCATTTGTGAAGTCCTTTCATACTGGGATGGGAGAGATAGGATTCACATTATTACGATGCTATGAACAGAGGGCTGCTCATGTGTATTTTTATCCTTTTAGAAGATCACATGGAAAGCCTCATACTTTGAATTTTGTATAAATATAGATTTCAGATTCTGAAATACAGTATTTCTGTTTAAGGTGACACATCTTAAAAGGAAAAAAGGCTGTTTTTCTTCCTTGCAAAGTCTCCCAAGTTAATCAGCTGGATCCCTCTAACAAATCTTGGAGAATTTGCCATTGACCAGCAGCATGTTGGCATTGACAGCAAAGGACTGATTGCCTAAAAGAGAAGCAAGCAGATGAGTCAAGGGAATTAAGTTAAATGTAGACTGCTAATGAAAGGGACAAGCACTTTTGCCCTCCCCACAGATCTTTCTTGAAGCATCTCTAGAGACAACTGCCAAAGCAGCAAAAATTGAAACAGCATAATGAAGAACAGTGATTTTGTAGAAATCATTAATATGCACAAGGAAACACTACAAAATGCTGTTTGTAAGGCTGTTGATTCTGAGTCAGTAAATTACAGTTGTGGAGATGCATACATTTGCTTTTACTCAAGCTCGGTAAGTACCATGAAACATTTGAATTCCTTACTTGTTACATTTGAAATTTTGTTATAGTTCTTATTTTATTACTTTCAAATACATATCCAAAACCATAACAGATACCAGCTTTCAACATTAGTTTTGAAGGAGTAAATTCTGTTCTGATCAGATTTGAAATAGAACAGGTAAAGAATTTTCTGAGCTTCTAATCTCGTCATAAGTAAAAAAAGGAAATTTATTTTAAGCCTAGTTTGGAGGATTTCTTTAGGATGATTCTGCTGTAGTTTACTATCCACTAGTATTGCAATTAATAATGTAATTACAATCAAAATGCATCTGAAGTAGGAATACTGATAAGAAATGCTGACTCTGAAAAGCACTGTATGTCATGGCAAAACTTGTTGACACATGACAGTATCGAAGGTTTTTATCTCTCACTTTTGACATTGTTTTACCAGATCCAAGAGATGCAATGCCAAGGGGTTAAAATGGGTGGCCTTATTTTATAGAAAGTAAAGTAACCAAGGAACTTTACAGTCCATGTCAGGGCTGCAAACTCCAGCAATGAACCAAATTTAGAAGCTGTCTATAGGAAATTAAATTTAAATGGTTTCCATGATCAAATATTTTCAAAACTAGGTATGTATATGGTTTGCTGAATGTATTTCATGATACCTTTGCCCTGACTTTCTTGTGTTCTACAGAAATAGTCTTTTTTAAGGAGGGTTTCTGTTTAGTGATTACTATGACCTCTTGACTCCAAAGAATTGCAAGGTCCAAGGGCATCTGTGGAAATCATGACTGATAGACAAGGGAATAAACTCCAGCCTCCACCCTCAGTTAGGGATAACAGCTAAAGTCTTGAAACGTGAATTGTTTGCTTTCAGAGACAGGACGGGTACAGTATGTCAAGAGGAAGAGCTGGCTTGTTTTCTCTGATTTTTACGAATGTTTGCCATGCCTGTGTGCTTGAATGTAGCTAGTGCATTTCAGTGAGTTATTGAAGTCTTGCTGAAGTACTGAATTCAATAGAAAAGATCATTTGTGTTAGTAAGGAATCACAAAATACAATATATATATGTGCGTGACCAGAAAAGCCAACAGCGATGGAAAACTGCTCCTTTATCTGAAAGAACTGGGCCAAGTGAGAGACAACTAGAGAAAACAAAGTTCTGAGCAAAACAGTGCCTTTATCAGTAAAAAAGGGAGCTATGTTGGCTGTCAGAAGAGTAAGAGAACAAGATTAGAAGAGAAAATGGCACGGCCTTTTCCTGTTCCTCTTAGGCATGGTTCAGCCGGGTATCTTTCTGAATTCATATTGGCATTATCTTGTGACAACTATGAGTTACTGTAAATTAGAGGTGATATCTAATTGTTAGAAAACTTGCCACAAAATATGAAATGAAATCTAATTCTCAAGCCCTCTTTGTAATCCAGGGTTTTTTTCTTCTAAATAAGCACATAATTTGTTCAACATAGATCTATGAATTGATTGCAGACTAGTAAACTTTACACTGGATAATTTATTTAGCAAATTGTTTTTGGCAGTATTTGACCGGCTGTCCAACTAGTTGAATAATAAATAAAAGCAAATCCTGTCTTACTATTAATTGAAATTAAATGGCATGAGATTTGCTTGTCAGGACTGCCCCATGAGTAAAATATTTGAATTAGCTAAGATCGTTACATATGAAAGTAAATACGAATACAAATTTGTTACCTATACATTCCCTTGCACTGCTCCCAAGGCAGCTGCTGTATTTGTTAGATACGAGATCCGTAGGCAAGAGTAAGCAAGAAAAAAATCAACAACACAGTTATCCTTAAAATAACTGCAGTCAGGAGCTGTTGCCCACTGCATTGGGGGGGACTGCATTTTGAGAGGAAACCGCTGTGGACAGATGCAGTGAATTAAGGTCCGTTTAGAAGCTCCTGAAATGCCATTTAACTGTGTCAAAATATTCAGTCAGCACACAGGAATTAGGTGCCATGTAATATTTTTTGGTAGAAGGCATCTACCAAAATATTATTTTCCCCTTTCTAATGCCACGGAGAGCTTCTCACTCAGAGCAACATGGTTTAAATACAATACTTGATACAAAGATGTTTCAATGGTACGAACTTTCTGATAAGTATATGTCTAAACTATGGTTCTGTAGTTCTACTGTATAGGTTAATATATTCACATGTGCACACAAATATAGGAAAGTTGATGGAACAAAAGTCTAAATGGGAAACTGTAAGGTAGAAAAAAATGGCCACTGACCAATTACTGGAAATGTTCATAAACATGTTATATGAATTGCAGCATTGTCTGACACAAAGCTCTTACTATCAAATAACATTCAATGCAGAACAGAATTATTTTGTGTTTAACGTAACCCTGTGGTGCGTATACAGAGTATCTGGGCTTTGCAAAGTGCTGACTGGCAAACTAGGAATAATGCAAAGTACCTTCTCGATTTCACAGATTCCTTGTCTGTGTTGCTAGAAATCTGATGGTAAATGTAACTCTCAGAATGTGGTGATACCTGCAGAAAAGAAGTGCTTGCAAGATGAATTCTGATAAATTCTGTTTGACAACACAATATGGGATAGGAAAGGGAACGGGCTGGCTTGCTCTGGCAGCAATAACCAAGCATGGTTGTTGCCGTGCAGTCGTGGCACTATTTAACCAGAGCACAGTATGGATTCTTCATTACAGAGCTGTATCTAGACCAGTCACATTATAGATTTCCATTACAACTTGATGGCACGTGGAAGGAAGGGAAGTCAGAGTTAAACAGAGCTTGCAGGTCACAGGCTGAAGTCACCCAAGGGGACTCTGGTGCAGTCAATGCTGCATAGAAGGAAGAGGCTGGGGAAGATGGGGAGGAATGCCTGCTTCTGGGCAGGTGCACCTAAAGGCTGTGTTGGACAAATGGAGTCAAGCATAGAACCAAATAGTGAGGTTTTTTTAGTGATCAGCAGCCTGTTCCTGCGGTTGTGGCAAAATAAGATGCCAAAGGAAATGCCCCAGGGTTAAGCCTTCTGGACAGGGAACAGTGCAAGACCTCACCAATGGATGGATGAAACAGGCCAACAGTTTCATTCCTTTATATGTACAATGTCAGCATGAAACACCAAAAGGAACAGAAGGAGGACCTCTGTAAGCAGTATTATTTTTTTTAATGACTGTAAACCCTTAGAAAACTTTATAAAATGTGTGTAACAATAAGGCTAGGAAAGTTATAATAACCAGGAAAACATATATTCTATTACTATCAAATTAAGTCAGATATCTAACATTCATCTCCAGATGTGAAATGTATCTTCTGTTTCACAGAACACCAGGGGAATTTTATAGGATTTATTAAAATGTAACGTTCCAACACAGATCAGGTTTTGGGCACCTGGGGAGGTGTCGTGTGGAAACCTCTCCCTGGGAATCTCCTGTGCCACATTCCCACTCTAAATGAATCTCTCTCAAAGACAGAGGAGACGCTGACTCCCAAAATATTTCACAGTAAAGAGAAATTGATCGCTCTGCAAAGAGAAGGAGGTAGAGAGCTGGACCGTGGAGTATCAAACCGTGATTATAGAGACCTAGCAGGCATAAACAGCGGGACAGGAGTATGCTGACAACCTTGAAAGAAAAGACTGCTTTTATGAGGTCAGATGAAGCCATTCTGCTCTTTATGGGTTTGAATGATCTAAGGGAGGTTTTTGGAAGAGCAAAGATTGCCTCATGGTGTTCATTATCCCTTGATCTGCACAAAATGTTCCTATTCATATCAGTGACAGTTTCCTTGGCAGGTTTCTCACCCGTGCTATTCCGCAGGCTGTCGACGCGCAGCCCCAGCGAGCCCGGTGGCCCAAGCCCCCTTGGCTGGCTCCTTCTGCTCCGATTGAGCTGGTGGACACTGAGATCTGTGAACTGCAGAAGATCAAATAAGCTATTTTTGTATTTAGCTATTATTATGGATGTTATCAGAGACCCAGGAGGTCCTCGCAAGTCTCCCAATTTGATTTTGTGGTAATCTTTTCTAAATGATAATTTATGTGAGAAGTTCTTTATCTGTGCCAGTAATAAAGCATTGGCACCACATGCTCCTCTACTACATTTGCCCAGAGAGATCAGGCTCAGAGTGGTTTCCTGGGGAAACCATGGAGACAATTTATAGTTTCCAAATTTGTGAGAGAATGTTTTGCCTTCAAGTGCAATTCATTCATTTATAAAAATGAACTGCAAAGGTTCTGCTCACGTGGAAATGTTCCTTTTAGTATCACAAATAAAACGGGGTGGGAGGGGGGACTATGCTGTAATTCCCAAATATAATTACTGCTATACTTTAGAATAATATGAGTTACAAACCAGTGTCATAAATAGCCAAAACTGCAAAGTTAATGTCTCTTCTGTGAAAGAAAATGTCGTTGTAGCTTTTTTTTTAAAAGTCAGCAGAAGTCCTGATGTTCTAAAAACTCCTTTTGCACCTATAGATAACTTTTTAAAAAAAAATACTTGTATTATGTAGCATCTCATACTTAATTTTAGTACAGAAGTGAACTTTTGGAAAGGTCCACAAATTTGGTTCAGCCACTTTTTTTATTATCTTCAGAATATGGAAAATACATTCCATTTTATATTTGAAAGAGGTTATTTTAGGGACTCCAATAACTCAAATAATGGGCACTTTTTAAACTATCTAGGTTGCACTATATTTAGACAATTTTCTTATTGGAGGCGAATGACTATGACAGATTTGAAGGTAAAAATAGTTGCACAATAACTATAGTAATACAAAAATTATAACGGGACCCTGACATGGATCTTTCTATACACTGACAGTACCTGATATGTATAACTGTGGAGGAACAGGTTTCAAAGGACTAATGCCAAGTCCCACTGGTTTTAAAATCCATGGGCATAGCATGCCCTCACTATAGTAAAGGAGCAGACAGTTGTCAGCCCAGCTGAAAAATTTTCAGCTTCACCTGAATTATTGCTTCATAATTTGAGATGTTGTTTACACTAAATTGTACCCTGATTATTACTTTTTTCTGTGCACACATTTAAAAGTTATGTATTCTGAATAGAGGTAAATAACTCATATGGATTTAAAACCTCATAAACAAAAATCAAAATCCTTTTTTGTCTTGTAATCAATATCACCTGCCTGTTAATATTAGGTACAGCTTCTTGTTCAGGAATTCTCTGACCCAGAAATTGCTGGAGGCTGAGAACTTATTCTTTGCAAGTTTCCTGATAAGTTTATTTTTTACATTTTTTTTCATTGGCATCTGCTGTTAGCCACATGGCTATGAGACTCGTTCACTCTGAGCCAATGCAACCTTTTTCTTGTATCCCTTTTTATAGTCTGTTTTTCTCAATATGCAGTCGTTAAATTCAGTTCTGGGTAATTTCAGCATATTTAAATGTATGAAAATATATAAATATATATGAAATTTTACTATAAGTGAAATTTGAAATTGCATTGTGCAGACAAACATGGACCATCTTTTTTTGTAGGTAAAGTATTGCTTTACAACGTGAAGAGCATTTGTTTGGCAAAATTTTATAAATTCTACCCTTGTTTCCAAGAGTAGAAGGTGGTAAGTGGGCAAAATATTTTGGGACCTTGCAGTAATGAGATTGTTTTCCTCTTCTGCTCAGCCTTATTAGCATTAAACACAACAACACACCTCTCCAATTGCCACATTGATTGAATAATGCAAAATTTGATATAAGCACTGTACATTGTTTAATCTAGCTTTTACATTTCTAGTTCCTGAAGACTAGAGATGCTTTGTTGATTGTTTAGTTTGGAATGGCCCCAATTTAACCCTGTAAGGAACAAGTGGATGAAATACCTGAAAAGTGGATAAACAGGAAACAAAATTCCTCCCCATAGTAGGTTTTCTATGAAAATGTGCTTGTGTAAATTGCAGTATATCTCCTGCACCCAGATGGCAGTAACATGCTCTTTAAAATAGAGGACAGTGCTTTGGCTCGTAGGTTACAACATTCCCCTGTGTGTTATTAGGATTATGTAAACCACTTAAAAAAACAAACACCACCCACAAACTAATAATTGTTAGGCAGCTTAATGATCTTGTAAAGGCTCGGTTAAATGCACCTGTATATTTTTGTACCGCAAAAATCTATACAGAAGTAGAATAGTTTTGTGAGCCCAATTTATTTTTTTAAAGAGGAGGAACTACCTTAATGTTTAGGGCAGTAATCTATTCTTCTGGGATTTTAGTTCAATTATATGCTTTTCAGGAGGGTTTCTGGTATCATCTCAAGTAATTTAGCTCATATCCACACTTAGCTCATGTCTATTTAGTTTTGGAGACCTTAATCTTAACGGGCAATGTAGATACCCAGGCAAGGACAAAGGTATTGTTGAGCCTGAAAGGTGCTGATTATCAAATAAATACTCATTGGGTCAGTAGGATCCTGGCATCTGGGAGGTGTTTAAATAGCTTCTAATGGAAATCTGAGGTTCTGTGTGTTAACTTTTTAATTAAATACCTGAGAGAAGAAAAACATGCAGATATAAGAAAAAAAAAAAAGAAAACAGTGATTTGGTGATGGCAGAAATAAAGAAGAGGCTTTATTTCATCTCTTGCTCATATTTTTCTACTAAGTGGTGGTAGTGAGATGACCACAGACTTCCCTTGACCACAGGCAATGACTTACCCCTCAGCTGTACCGAGATCTTGTGCCCAGTGTCTGCAAGAAAGCCTGGGACCAGGTGGAGGTCTCGTTCTACACAGATGCAGAATCATCTGGATTTCAATTGAGCAACAAAAGCACCATTCCTGCCCAAACTATAGGAAAATTCCTTGCTATTGGCTTCTCTGTAATGTGGAACTAGATAATGTATTGTTTGGTTTCCACAATCATTTTCAGGGGTCTTGGTGTTGGCTAGAAAATACATAAATTCTCTGAAGATAAAAAGATCCTGAGTTGTCTGCTTTGGGAGCCATTTTGATTCTCAGCCCGATATCACATTGACCAATCCTTTAAAATTCAGCTGTGTTTGTGTATTTTAATACATTTTCAGAGGATAAAGAAATTATTGTTGTTCCCTGCTGGGGACTGTAATTTGCAATGGTCATTTTAGATAACCATAAATATATGTTAAATCTCCTTAAAATAAAACAAAACAAAACAAAACCTGTATATTGTGCCAGTGCAGTTAGATACTTCTAAAATTGAAGTATAGGGTCTTCTCTTTCATATGTTCAGCACCAAACCACCAAAATTACTTTTTAAAAATCCAAATATTACTTCTTGAATATGCACTTTCCTGAAAGGAACATAATGAAGATTCAAGAATAATTTGGACAAGGCAGTATGAAGCTTAAAAAGGATGTATAAGATGGGTAAAAACTATCAACGTAGACCTTTTCTTTCTTAACTATCACAGACACTCCGTAATAAAAACATAGCACAGTCTTCCTATCAAGGACTAATGCAGCAAGTGCATGGGCTGAGAAACCACATCAGAAATGTTACCTCCTGCCACCATGCTGTGATTCATAGCAGAGATAGCCAGTGGTAAGTAATATGGACAAGGGGAGTAATGGCTTTTTTCCCTCTCTGTCTGATAGAGTCCTTCAGGGCATGGAGAGACACCCCTGCAGCGGGGCAGTGAGATCCCTTCCTTCCTCCCACCATAGCAGCAGACACAACACCAAAACTTTTCTTCACCTTTGCATGCACCAAAGAAGTCCAGAGCATTAGAGACAGAGGGATGCACTGTATTTTTTTTCCAGTTAATGACCCAAATATTAATATGAAGATGAACTTTTCTATGCACTATTGTTATATTACGGTATAATAACTGTGTTTATTTTGCATACGTATTTTATTTATGTTTCTACCTTTCTTATCTACTTAACTTCTCATCTCACTATATAATTTTTTTTTAGGATTTAAAAATATGAGGGACAAGGGGTGTAAGATGTCAGAGGCTTAGTTTGCCCTATTGCATCTGAACTTTTGCAAGAGGAACTGGTCTTTATAGGCTGGTGGCAGGGTCTGCATGGTATATCTGGAAGGAGTGAGGAAGGGCAGCTCCTGTTCCTTCACCTGGTTGGAAAAGAAAGTTGCTTCATCATGAAAACTTCAAACTGAAAGGTGAGGTTTTGATGAGATATCAGGAAGAAATTCTTGACTGTGAGGGTAGTGAGACACTGCCTCAGGTTGCCCAGAGAAGCTGTGGCTGCCCCATCCCTGGAGGTGTTCAAGGCCAGGCTGGATGGGGCTTTGAGCAACCTCATCTTGTGGAAGGTGTCCCTGCCCATGGCCGCGGGGTTGGAACTAGATTGTCTTTAAGGTCCCTTCCAACCCAAACTATTCTATGATTCTGTGAAGTGAATTATCTCATCTGCTAAAGGTTTAAAAGTTTCAAGCCCGCTATTAAAAAACCAGGAGCATAAGTAACAAAGGCATATTTGGAGAGCAGCACTGAGATGATCAATCATTGATGACAAATCCAAGTTTTCATGTTAGGATGTGCAGAAGCTCATTGTAGACATCTGTTCTGTGTGCAAAACGAATAGCAAACACTTATTTTCTCAGCTTTTTTCAAATGAGTAATCTGCTAGAAATTGTGTTGAATTACATGAAATATAGTCGTTTAAGTATACATAATCTGGAAAAGAATAGATCTCTAAACAGAAGAATTCATAAATTATGTATTTTTGACATTTAGATACATTACAGGGACCCTATAAATCAGGCTGCCTTTGAAGTCACATTGCATGCAAAACACTTTCAGACCTTGCTGATATTGTTAAACCAACATGTCTTGTGCTGCCCCGCTGAAAACCACACCCCAAAACTTCAACCTGCAATTCTGCCCTGAACACCATTTAACTTTCAGTGGTCTTTTAGCCTTGTGCCCTTCTACCCGACCTGCTGCTACAGCACTAAAGCGTTTTACTGTTGAATCCCTTTTACAAACCAGCATTCCTGGTTAGGTCTCCTATTTTCAGACATTGAAGTTCGGTGTGTGTTCAGTAGTCAGAATAGTTCTCCCTACATATAAATTATATATAGTTTATTCACGGTATATATTCTTATAGTCTCTACATATTTATATACAGTTTTTATATAGTCTGTACATATAAGCTATTTTTGCGTTTTATCTATGTGTCTAAATATGGATGAAGAAATATGTAGCATTTATATAGATGTTATTTTTATATGAAGATATGACGGTAAGATCAATGCTCTCAGGAAGGATGGTCTCAGCTCCCGGCCAGAAGCCTTGGAGGCCACCTGTCACCCGTGGTCAGGCGCATCTGGCGACGCGCTCACCCAGCACATGCAGGATCTGGCCCTTCTTTGAGTCTCCATGTCCCTACAAAAGGCAAGTCTGGTCCTGGAGATGCTTTTAACCAGTTCGGGATTTTATAGAGTTTTCATTAAAGGTCTGAGTGCAGTGGGGATTTGATTTCCTTTTCCGCAGCCATCTGTAAGACATGTGAGCACAGCTGCTCCTGCAGCGGGTGCCAACTCCTAGATTTCCTGGGAGAAAAGCTAACGAGGTTTGAGGAGGTCTGTCTTTTAGATCGACAGAGGCTGTCATTGGATATTGCTGGTTTTGCTTTATTAAACAGGTACTATATTTATTAAAAATTAGTAGATAAACACCTGGAACAAAATATCTTCCTCAAAAAAAATGTCTGTGTAGAGACTGGAAACTGCCACGGAGATGAACCCGTACTGAAAGACTGTGTCATGAAGACAGATCTGATCATATTTTTAATAGTTTAATCATAATTTCATCTATGGAAGGAAGAGCAGAAGCAAACTGGACATATAAAAGTAGATGAATATGAGTAAGAAAGAATAATCAAAACCAGCCTAAAATGAATCAAAACTCAGCTCTATTGATGTAAAGCATGGACATGTATCATTTCACATGATAGAATCCAATATAGTCACTCAAATACTGCAATTAAATATCCAGGCAAATTCCAATAGTCCTGTGCGTGTGCACAATTTAACAAATTCTAGAGTTAAATTTCCAGTGTTGACCTGCTGCTTAAGATCAGAGCAGCCTCATGATGTGAATAGGACAGCCATGGCTTGGCCCATCATCTGATGCTCCTCACAGTAGCTGTATCTCTGGCCATAATATGCTGTTTATTTATTTTTTTTTAAATAAACTTTCTGGACGAGTGCTTTGCTTCATAATGCTTTTATTTATTCATGCATTCAGTATTCTATTTGTCCTCCTTTCTTTTGTAGAGGCAAACTTTTTTTTTTATGGCTTTCTCTAATTCAGATATTATTCCACCTGTCTTCCAGGTTCAAGCGATCACCATGACCAGTGTTTCAGATCACAACCAGGTAACTAAGGTTATGAGTTTCCACCAAGTGTAATGCTCCAAACTATAGAGTTCTCAAGACAAAACTGTAAAATAGCATGTTTTATCTCCAAAACTTGTCCAGACTCAAGTGAAATAAGGTGATATTTTGCATAGACAATTTCTAGGCTGATCATTTCACAGTTAATGGAGTGCCCAGTCATAGAAATCTCATTAGTTCTGAAGGCAGTTTCAGTTTTCATTCCTACATATTTAAGTAGTAATGACAATAAATATAATAATTTGCTATCATATTAATTCACTGAATTGTTATATAATTTTATTAGATAAAGTCAAAAATACTGTATTGAAAAGAGCACATATTAAAATTTGACATTTAAGTTTTGTTGATCTTATGAGAAATATATAGAAGGTAAACACTGATGAACATTCTGTCTATTTTAATCATCATTCTTAGCTAGCTTGGACAAATATTTCAGTGACTACCATACCTGAAATGCAAATACCAGAATACAAATTAATAATCTCTCTGGGGGCTCATAACCCTTTTTACTTAGGGCTTGGAACTCACAAGGCCTTCCCATTGAGATTTTTAGTTTCCATAACAGAAGTCATGCAAAGCTGAAGGTCTCTATCAAATGAGTTACACTTATATTGTATCATATATGTTGCAAGAGATTTTTCTGTATATTTTTACCATCCTTTTTAGACATTAGGGCTAATTTCTCTCATAGTTCACTTATAAAGTTACCTTGGAAATAGTTGTAACAACAGTGTATTTGATACTGAAAGTTGCCTGGAGGCTTGGAAATGATTCAGTGGAGGCAGTTTCCCAAAAGAAAAGAAGCCTTTTTTTCAAATAGAATCTAAAGGTCAGACCATTTCAGAAATATTTTAGCTATTAGTAGAGATGCTTAAAAGCTTGAAGGAAAAATCTGAACCTGTTATTTCCAGTTTATAGTTGTCCTATAGTTCATTTGATTTTAAGATGGTCTCAGTTTCATTAATGTTATATTCTACAGAAGACTTGAAGATAGAAATGTTGCAACCAAAGAAGCTAATTATCTATAAACTTAAATTTGAGAAGCATTCCATGCATTTTTGTGTCCTAAGTAGGGACTGTTTGAATACCACTTTCTATGGTAAGAACAGTTGAACAAGTAAATATGAGACCAAAATACAGTTTTTGGGAAAAGCCACTTATATTCCTATGTAAGAAACTACTGCTGCAGCATATTGTGGTACACCGACGTCATTGTTTTTTCATAATTTGTAAGAAAATCAGCAGAGCACTAATTACACACGTGTGATGAGCCTGAACATATACTTTTCCACAGCTGGTGTTTTGTAACTCCATTTTCTCTAGAGACATTTGAAATTATGCCGTTCCTGAGGTTGAATTAGAAGCCACAGACACATTGTCTGAGAGTAAATGAGACAATGGCAAAGGTTTCTTCTCCAAGAGCAATAGTCTAAGGCAGAGTCAGATAGGCTCTTGAGTTCACTGGGCTGTGGTTAAGAAGAATTAATGTCTTAAGAAAGAATACCTAAAAAGCAGTGCAAATAAACAACTTATTGAAGAAATATTTTACCTGTAACTAGAATTATATCTGCTTCAGTGAACCTGAACAGGTTCCTTTGTTATTAATGCCTACTAACTAATTTAGTTGCTAATACCTGCTAATCCCATTTTTATCAGCTCAGAGAAAACCCAAACCCATCACAAAAACAGTTCCCGTAGCCAAGTAAACTCTCTTATGACACCTTAAAACTCGTTACATAAAACTTCAAGCTTGATGGATATTAAAAAGGAATCAGAAAACTGTATGACAGTCGCGAAGGGTTTGAGCTGCTCACTGCTTAGGTGCACTCAGCCAGACAAAGCTTCTGAGGCTCTGAAATAAATTTTGAAGATTAAGGCCAGACGGTGATGGAAATATTTGATAGTCAAGAATGACTGCAAAACAAAGGAAAGCCACAGGCATGGAGTTCCCTGCGAAGCTTGTCTCTTCAGTGTCGTCTTGGCAGAGAAGCACATGGCATCTCCATGACAGGAATCAGAACCAGAAAGTGAGCTCCCAGGTTGGTACTGGGGAGCTAGTTATACAAGCCGTCAACACAAGAGCGTGTGTTGTCACCAAGCCATCTCTTTGGGCAGGACTGACTGAGCCAACGGAGGCCTTCGAATGCAGTGACCCTGCTGATACGGGGATGCTCGCCTCCTTGGGAAGGCGAAAGAGAAATCTTTGTCCACATCAACATCTTCTGCAGTTGAAGAACCGTTTTCACTGCCTTTTCAAAGCCACCATGGAGCCAAAACTTCTAAATCAGCAAGCTACTGTTCTCTTCTGTGTAGGATGCAAGTAATGTGATTTGGTCGTGGAAAAGGCACGAGCAGACATTGGAGCTATTGTAATTTTATTGATTTTTTTTAAATTGTTCTTTTATTTTAAGAAACCCACACAGCCTGTGTCTTGACACAACCTGGAAAGGTTCTTCTGAATGAAATTCTGCTGGATTTCTTGTGCATACTCTGATACAGATTTCAGTTTCACATTTTCTGTATTCATTTCCTTGATTTGCTTTATGGTGTTGCAAGGAAATGCAATAACCTGCCAAAAGCATGCATCTGGGAATGTTTTCAGGTGACCCAATGCTATCTCCTTTCTGGTTTTGTCTGCTAATGCCAGGCATTGAAAACAAAGCTGGCTCTTTTCAAAAGCAGTGCCCATATTCCCTATCACTCAGCCACAGTTTTAAGATCATGAAGGAAGGGATGATATTATCACATCCCAGTTTTACTTGTCTCTTACAATCTCTGTGTAAGTTCCTTTGGCATTTCCACAGCTGGGCAAGCTCTGCTTATCTCAAACTGAGGTGAAGAACGACCTTGGCCAGCAAAACACTGAATGTGTGCTTGCAAATGTGGCTTGACAGAAAGAATAACTTCCCAAACCTAGCACGACTTTTATTCAGGAAGGCTTGAGGCCAGCGTGGCCACTGACATTAACAGGGTTGTGGATATAAACCTCCATATTATTGGCAGGAACGAGACAGTGTGGTTTTGCCGAAATGACTTTTCACAACTTTTTTCCCCCACTGCAGATGATTCCTCTAATATATTCTGTGCTACTTATTGGCAAGAAGCAAAAAATGTTAAGTGGGAAACTTAAAGGAAAAATATGTCGGGAAGACATCAGGACTTTCCTGACTCTTCTACACCGTGTTGTCATATGTATTCAGAGGCACCACAGTGAGTCTTCTAAAGGGTAAGTTTATCAAAAGTCAAATCAGGCAGCTCTGTTTATAGACTGCAATTAGTTCAGGACCCATACATTTGAATGAAATTGTGTTAATATCTCTCTATATGAGCAGACACAGTATCAGCATTGAGTGTTTTTCCGTGAATATAATTATTGACACACACCTTTAGCTAGATCTTAACATATTTATTAAAATTTCTTTTTACGATCACTGTTGGTCTCCAATTACTACAATTTTGTTCCTTATTCAGCTCATGCACTATAACCTTAGAAAAGATACTTATAATAACACAGCTGTCACATTGCTTTTAAATAGATAATACACTTTTTAAACTTCTTATTAGTCCTAGCACTCATCAGTAGAGATTTTTCTATGAAAGATAAGTAATTTCCCTCCTCTGATATTACAGGAATAGGAGATGAGAAGTGGACCAAACATTTTTTTACACAATTCTGTGGCACTCAGCAAATTACCACAGTCATTCCATATAATCAGAAATGAAAGCGGACACAGTTTTCTAAAAGCTAAGTAGTGAAGGTTATAACAATTTCTTTGGAAGTTCGACTTGTAAAAAAAGGACTTGCTGTCAGATAAACACCGTATCATGAGAGAAATAAAGCCTTTTTTGCTGAATACCGGAGCTGAGGAAGCAAAATTGCACAATAAAATTCCCACAGTCAATAAACAAGAACTAACCTGTCAAACAAAAGTAAAAGGGGAAAAAATAGGCAATGTGGACATCTACAAACACCTACTGGAGCAACAAAGCATAACAGCATGAAAATTAATGCCTCTTATAGAAATTACCAGCTGCTTCAGTTTGGTTTCTTGCAAATAAATGTCGACTGAATCAAAGAGAGCAAACAACTTTGTAGCTTGAATATTAAAATGACTGAAGGAAAACGCCTTAAACATAGAAAGAAAGGTGCTAGACTTTAATATCAGTGAGGAAAGCATTAATGAGTAACAGCTGATGAGAGGCAATCTATAAGCCTAGGAGTTCTTTATGCTAATGTGCAGACTCGCGGGTTATATTACTCTCATTTTAGCTAAATTGCTCACTAAAGGCAAGATCCATCTCTGCTATAAATTGGTGGTGGGACACAGACAAGAGCAAGATGGAAATCCACAAGCACAGTGGAGTTGGTTTGTGTTTACACTCCTGTGACCAAGCTGGGGATTTGTTTTCCAGCATTACATAAAGCAAGATTTAATTTTCCCTAAATTCCATGTTGGCCTAAACAAATCCTCACTAGGAGTCTTTTCTAATTCATATTTTGTTAGGGCAGGCTAGGACCCATGAAATGCATTTTTCCTAATTCATCTGCTCATTGTTAAGCTTTTATTATGCTTTAAAAAAAATATTTTAGTGTTTTCATCTGTATTGTTAATCTTCTTCTCCCGAAAGTTTTTTTTCCTGGAAAATGTAGGTGGTGAATATTCACAAACCCTGGTAAGAGCTACGCCAAAGATGTGATTCAAAAGAATAAAGCTCAAGCCAGAAAGCTGTATAGCGTGTGAAGTGCTTGTGCACCATTTATATGCCTCTCCTCCGCATTTCAGACCTTACCCAAACCATTCTGTTTAATAGCCCTTTTTTTTTTCTTTTCCAGATTCTGTTCATTTTGCTGGATAAAAACAGAGGGGAAATAGTAGGACAGCACCTTTTACATTCACTCCAGTGTCTGCTTTCAGGTAAGATTGGCTGGGTGTGAATATGTGGGAACGAGAAAGTGGGTATTTTTCCACTGCCCGAAAAGAATGGGGTTGAGCTTTCTCCACTTAAAGATTGCTGTATGTAGGGCTTGAGCAGTAGAAATGCCATTAAATTTATACTAAACAAATAATAAGTACATGTTTCAGTCCCACACCTACAGCAAGGTGTTAATCCCTACAATACTGTGTCTATAACTATTGTGGGCCAGCATTATCCACGCTATAATTAATCAAAATAATTGGAAATATGACACAAATTAATATGCTAATGTGGCTGTCGCTTTTCACTTGTCTGTATGTATGAGTTTATATAACAGAATTCTCATAATACCTTAAAAGAAAAAAAATAGCAGGCAAGAAATAGATGTGTCTTCCTCTTTCATCTAAATTTAACTAGAAAAATAGTTGCAATGAAATTAGAGATCTGCTGAACTATCCATAGGAGATTCCAATCCATTATTAGCCTACTCACCCTGCTACTTATCTTCAAATGCACACACCACCAGCAGAAAGGATTTAGGTTACATTTTAGTAATCCAAATCTTGTAGGTAGTGGGTTTTAGTGAAACTGGAGCACTTGTTACTATAATTTAACCACAAAAATACAGCATTTAGTAAAGTAAGACGTCTGACTTTAATGCACAAAAGCAAGGAGTTTTGTGGCAGTATCAGTCAGGTTGGAGTGTCAGTCTGGATTTTCAGCCTTAAATCTGAATTTCCTTGGTTTTGTGGATTTGTCAAACATTTAAGAGTGCTTAAATGTAAACTTTCTTCTTGATGATATTCAAACCTCCATAATACAGTCTTTTCAAGAAGGAAAAAAAAAAGTAGGAAGAATAAGTAAGATTGGTAACATTGGTGTGGCTGTGGTAAGGGATAAGTCCTCATCTTGTGGTTGTACAGTCTTAGAGGCAGACACCAAGTTCCTTCCTAGCCATTGAGTGAGGAGAAGCTGGGACCTCTCGAGAGCTTTTGCCTCTCTCTGCCTTAGTTTCCTGAATGGTCAACTGAAGATCATACCTACAACTCTCAAAAGACATTAAAACTAATTAGTCAGTATGTAATATGTGTAAAGTGGTTTAACATGCTTGGATGGAAAGTGTCACAGCCCATTTCAGATGGGATTTTAATTGCCAGTGACCGGAAAGGACCCTGATAAAGAGTATGTGTCAGCAGAGTTTGCCCCTTCAGAATATATTCAATTAAAAGTGGTCAAGGACACAGACTCTGATACTCTCATTTCTGCCCGTGTGTTATGGAAATGGTGGATCACACTTCTGCAAAATTAATATTGTATTGGAGGGAACGCATCTTGTTTTGCAAATTTTGCAAATATATTGCAAAATATGAGTGTGCATGTTTTCTGATGTTCTTGTAACAGCTCTTGGGTTTTGGTCTTGGTTTCTGCATAACCATAATATAAATGCAAATATTGCCAGCTTTGGGGTTCTTTGAGTTTTTTGTCTTAGTTTAAAAAAAGGAAAATATACGGGCCTATTTATCTGGTGGTAAAATTGCAATTTAACTGAAATGAAGCTATATGATAATATGGCCCAGTATGTCTGAATCTAATTCATCAAAACTAATAACTGTGATGGAACATTAATTGGAAAATTCATTATCAGAGCTACAAAAACTGTACCTATTTCTCTACTTAATCTGTGGCTTCTATTTTCCAAGTAAACCAAATTATTCTCAGTACAATTTCCTTTATTAATGGTGTTATATGGAAGGAGGAAGCATCACTATGTGCAACACAGATGTGTTAGGAAATGTTGAAAAATCACAGTGTGGTGTGTGTGAAAAGGCTCAGGCCTGTTTTTAATTCTCTAAAATTCAACAAATGCTGGGTGACAGCATGCTTTCACATATATGGCTTTAAGTGAGTGCAGAGTCCCCATTTGTGTGTGTTCTCTTGACAGTGTGCTATGGGCTGCTCAGGCACTGATTAACAGAGGTTACTGTCAGGGTCTCCCAATTAATAAAAATAAAAATCAAAATTCAGTGGTCCAGCTGTCAAACATGGAGCTGCATTTCTGATGGCATATTCATTATTTAAAGCAGTCTCAGTTACTACTTTCTATGTTATATCACGCTTGCTTGCTGAGTTAGATTATGAAGACAAAGTTCAGTCGTTGGTGGAATAAGTTACTCTAATTTGAATTTGAAATGGATGACATCCCATTATTCAGCTTAATCTAAATTCAGAAGAATATGCAATTAAAAGTGCTATGTTACCTATAAAATTTAAAACCTGAACTGCCTCTAAATATCTAGCTCTGCAAGGTAATATTTGGATCATATATAAGAATATAAGAAGTGATCAATGAGGGCGGATAGACAGTAATTGTTACAGAGGACTGTAAAAAGCATGAGAAGGTCTTTTATTACATTTCCACCAGGATAAACAAGTCCTCAGAATGGGTAGGTCTAATAAAAAATGATGTAGGTGCTGAATTGTATCAGCTAATGAACTGACACGGAAAATCTTTTTTTCTTAATTTATTTATCATTGTTCATGAAAAAAGCTATGAAGTCTGGAGACATTGCTAAGGCAATGATGTGCTGAGAGATGTGGGACCCCTGCGTGTTCTTTAGAGCCATTACAATTTCCATGCAGGTGTGCTAGTGTCAGAAATAAAGTGTCAGAAATAAAGCAATGCTTGGCAATCAATGGCCGTGATGATAAATTATGTTATAAATACTGCTTTGGGAATTTATTTTCAGATTTATATCCTTTGTTTCTATATCATCTAGTAGGGCATACAAAGAACCGATTCCTTCAGTTCAGGATCTTATTGCTTGCCCGAGACTCAAGATTTATATTATTAATTCTCCAAAGTTAAGCGCTTTTGACTGAATTAAATCTGTATTGCTTAATTGGATTTTGTGCACTTAATGACATAATAAACCTGTTTGTTATCAATAAATGCATGGGCGTTTTGCCCGATTCACACACCATGAAGAACCGCAGAGACTTATTGTGTTACATTGCTTCCAGAGAAAGTATAATTTTGAGTATCCTTGAGCAGGTAGAATCTTGTGTGCATACTCTGAGGACAGGCACACAGGGGAATGGCAACATTCACTTCACAGACCTTTAAGACCTGTTACTTGCTGCATATCTGGATATGCAAGAATTGGCTCAGTGGATTCTAATTTGAAATCATTACTCTCAATTTTCTAACAGTAAGCAGCCGACTAATATCACAAACATCAGCCTTTGCAAAAATCTTCCATATGTTTCCACACCAAACCAAGAGTTTAATAAGCAATTAATTGCTGAAATGATGCATAGCTATCTGCAATAACCATTTATAGACATTGCAACAAATTCAATTCAGAAGGAGAATGAAGTTGACCTGGTGGATATTTCTAAATGTACCTGTTTAAAAAATAATAATAAAAAGCCATCGCGAAATATTATTTGGATGAGGTCCAGAGTGATAGTGAAAAGGGCAAGCCATCACTTTTTAAAGTTAACTTTTCTAATTCCTGCTTGTAAACTTTCAGCACCTGAACGAGCTGTAAATGAAGCCATGGGGAAGCATTTCTAGAGCAAAGAGGATGGTCTGGCTGTGCAGGCACTGAGGGCAGCTGCCTGCAGAGCTCCCGAGATCCCTCTGCCCCTGAGGCTTTCCTTCATCATTCCCACAGAGGACAAGGGATAACACCAAAGTAAATGACCCAAACCAGGCAACTAATAAAGCATCAGCACATAATAGCACACTATACCTATGATATTTTCCTTAAGATACGTATATATGTTATAGATTATAGAATAAGCCCTTTGGAATCTGCTGCACCTTAGCAAGCCAAGGTCCCTTCCAACTCTAACCATTATATGATGCTATGAATTTGCATGAAGATAGCAATGTTAGAAATCGGTTAAGAGTCCCAAGTTAGTATATTTTTAGAGAAATGGCACCTAGCCCTTTGTTGGGAGGGACAGGAACACAACTTTTCCGATCACTTCTGCATGTGAGAGGATGGTGGGAGACAACTAATGTGCACCACTAGATGCAGGACAATGTATGTTGCCCCTGGAATATCCTCTCTGGATTCCAGCAACTGGCAAGAGGCAAATGACCGTCACCCTCCATACGCTGCCATTTGCAATATAGTTGTTTATAGACATTTGGCCAAATTATGAGTTAAGGAAACTCGCAGTAGGTTTTTGTTTGTTCAGAAGTAGGTAGAGGGTTTCTATTTGTTTTGGCTTGAGTTTAACCTGAAGAAACAAAACACATTTTTCTTCCTCTATAGCTGAAAAAGAGCTGAAGTCCAGGAAAGGTGTGCCTTTGCAATAAATCCACCAACTCATAAATCTTTCCTGATCTTGCTTGGAAAAATTTTAATAGCTTTGAAATACATTTTTATTGCTATAAAATCACCAAGGGTGTGCATTTTCCTCTCTTTGCTCAGCCCTTGCTCCGTGAGATATTGTAGTAACTTATACCTTTAGTTTATACACAACTTGTTAGTACGCAGGAAGCCTTTGATTTGCTTCGGTTTGCCAAGAAGTAATGGAAACTATTCATTGATGATTACAAATTGGTCATTAAAAGGTAGTCTTGTATATATTCACGTTCAAATCTCTAACTGCTTTCAATTATGCTTCTCAGTACTAATCCGCCAGCCCGTTCTGCAGTGTAGATGTTGAGAACAAAGCCAAAGTATTTAAAATAAACTGTCTAGAAAGGCTTGGAGTGTGTTTATACGCAAAGGTAATGCTAAGTAGCTCTTATGGTAGATGCTTTATAGCTAAAGGCAATATTATCTAACAGATCTATTAGGCACTTGTTGATGTAAATTGCTATGGTCTTTAACAGTACTTGTAGGTCTGGTAACTTCATTAAAATTAAGGTACTGGCTTTATCTAATTAAGCAACCAATATCCATCTCTTTCTTTCAGTTTGTCTCCTGTTAATCTGGCTTTAAAACCAAGATTTTCTTTGAAAGCTCTTGATGACATTTTTATATTTTTACTCACGTCTCTGACTATATTTATCTGATCTTCTGGTAAATCCTTTAGGGCTGAATCTAGTCAATCTATTATCTGGTTTACACTACTAGAATGCAATTCAATAATTCAATACCATTCAAAAAAAAATGAAACCTATTTTGAGTCACTCAGTTCCTCATTCAGCTTTTTCTGTATAGCAAGTATAACTAACCACAGCCGGGGTAATTTTTCATATTTACCTGTCAGTGTATTATTAGCTGTTTCAGTTTTGGATTTTAATTGAACTGAATTAATTCTTACCAACATATTGTGAAGAAAATAATAAATATTATGACCAGAGTTTTATAAATGTTACCTCTATAATAAGTGCCAGTTTTAATGGATACATGTTCTTTTGGATACAGAAGAGTTCTTCTGGTTTGACCTCTAAACTGAAAAGAAGAAAGTAGACCATCCAGGAGGGATTCATGTGGTACAAGAAAATATATTTTAGCAATACCACAGGAAAATGATACTTGATATCTTGTTAGAAAGTGTTTGCACATTAAAAGTACTATGTAAGTTAATTTTATTACCAAATTGGTATACAAAATAGAAAGGCTGAATCCCCAAAGGAGACCTCAGCTCTCAATTTTTCAAGCACAAGGCTGCAAGTGAAAATAATAAATTCAATGCTCATGAAATTTCTTGGCTTAAAATGTGCCGAGCAGATTGTGCTGCCCTTCTTGCTCCTGAATACTAATTTTACGTGTAAACATTTCATTAATCTGGGTGGGATTGTTTGCAGTGCAACTATGACTTAGTGTGACTCCTGACGTCAACAATATCTCACAGTCACTTGAAAACTAAAAATTACAAAATTACACTTCCCTAAAAAGTAGGTCTGAAAATAGAATAGATATGAAAGTGTAGATGAAAGAGTCTTAGAAATAAATTATGTGCGCACTGATGACTGTCAACATCCCTAGTTATCCTTTGCCAGTGATTCCTGTTACCATGACATTGCTTATACTTCTTACAATAGCTATAAAGTCCTCCTGCAGTAAAGTTAATCCTGGTTGAACTGGGTCCATGCGGTAAATTATTATAAGTTCATCTGTGGTGTGCTTCGATCTCAAAATAAAAAATGCCTGCACAATCAGTAAAATTAAAAAAGGTTGTCAGAGCAAAATTAGGCAGGTTTGTTTTCCCATTTGCTACAGGAAAGATCAGCCTTTAACTAAGGAGAGCTTTCCATCAACAGGCTACAGAATGAAAACATGCCTGCTTTGTGTAAGATTTACAGGAGAACAAACAAAGATTTTTATTCATGAAGTACCTCTAGTGCAGTGTCCTTCCCACAGTTTTCTCTGCAAGGTACTGTGGAGCTGTATGAAGGTTTCCCGGAGACTACAGTATGTCACGCTTAGGTACTGCTCTGTGCAAGGCCCTTTAAATTCTGGGGCCCAAAAGGAAAAAAAAAATAAGGTTATGTCACACTCTAAGCTGGGGCACTCATTCACCTTGCAAAGGTATATTATGTTTGGCAGCCGGCATCTGCAAACAAAGTTTACTTTAGTGTCTTGCTTCCTATTTACATTTGCCTGCACCAGTGATGCTGTATCACCTGCCAGGGGTGCCCCTGGGCAATAACCTGGCAAGAGACTTGTTTTCTTGTCACAGGAGTCCTGTGATTCCCAGCCAAGTGTGTATACACCCTGCATTATATATCCTTCCCTAACAGCAACAAAACCCAGCAGCTCAGAGTCGCTTCAGGCTGAGGCATGTGATATAGATTGGCAGAGAAAGATTTTTCTTTTGCTATTACCCTCTGCCAGTAGTAACATCTT
Organism: Gallinago undulata; assembly: GCA_026546715.1. NCBI lineage: Eukaryota > Metazoa > Chordata > Aves > Charadriiformes > Scolopacidae > Gallinago > Gallinago undulata. The sequence continues at coordinate 6,980,505 of JAOTQQ010000052.1, read as the reverse complement.
CACGTGGCCGTTCCTTTACTCAATCAGGTGGTTCCCCAGAGCCACCATCCACCTGCTGGATGCTTCTCTGCTGGCTCGTTCTTCCTTCCCATTAAAAAAATAAACTTCGCTATTTTCAGTTCATCATTCATGGTTGGTTTGATGGGGCTGCACGTGTATTTGTGTCAATGAAATTGGGCATCAGCGGGTGGGAGTGGTCAGGACACTCAAGGCACATTAGATCACACGCTATGGGAGCTGTTCTGTAGGCAAAGGCACTTGGTGTGGTAGAAACCCTCATGCTTTGAGAACCACCAACTGCCAGCTCCACTTCTCTGCCTGGTCTCTGCCTGTTGTGTGCAGAAGTGGTGTTTCAGGTGAGACTTTGAGCTTGAAGGGTGCAGGAGGACTTTGCTGAACACATGGCCATGCTTTTAGATTAATTTAAGAGTCTCTTTCTCGGCTTTTAACAAAATAATTCAGATCAATGACTATTTCAGTCTTTCACATGACAGTTGAAAACAGAAGCAGGTGCTGCACATCCAAACAACATCTCAAAATAAAGACAAACAGCAAAATGTTCTTTCCTTGTGTTTTAAGGTCTAGAGAGCAAACTTCTTTGATGTCTTATCGGATACTATGAGTTTAGCATTTGAGCATTTTCCAGAGAGAATGTGACAGGAGAAACAGCATCTTTCCACAGTGTCATTAGGAGATGACATTTAGAAAAGAGTCAAAGACTTATTAAAATTTGATGTGTGCTTCAGAATCTTCTTTAAAGTGAATCATTCATCCTTCCAGCGAGGCTTTGTGCAGGCTCCCAGGCTGGCACGCGTATTCCCGAACCCTCAAAGCTTTATGAATTCACGATTACAGAATGTCAGGAATTCAAGGACCGGCTTGCAGCAGAGCGTGATTTGGAGGGAAACATTTAAAATTCCTGCCTGTGTTTTGTCCTGTGCCCACCAGTCTGCAGCAGACATGCTGGTGGCTGGTGGAGTGAAAAGCAATTAGAGAAGCGGCTGCTGCTAAGAGCTCTTGCTGTAGCTGAACTCGGTAGTTGCAGGTTGCAGGCATGCTGAGGACGGTTTAGTTGAGAAGAGGCTTACTAAAGGGAAGGACTTTCGTGCATTCGGTTTGGTGGCAATTTTATGAAGAGCTGTGAAACAATGCTGTGGGGTTTTTTTTAGCGCTCTCCCTGGAAACACGGTCTGTTGTGAAAACAAAACCCTGCAAACAGAAGAGGCTGCCAGAAAGGTCAAAGAGTAATTTTTATGACCAGATAGAGGTTGAGAGATTTTCCTTCATGAGGGTTGAGAAAAAGCTGGATAAGGAATGAATTTGCACAGTCCCTTTGTTTCCAAAAGAATAGCTGATTAAGACGTCAGCTTGTTCTGCTTCATCTTCATTTATTAAATCGTCAGCTTCTAACTATCCTGCAAGCTCTCCCTGTAGCGAATCTTCACTAGAGAGAGATTCCTGGAGCCATGTATATTTAGGGTTTAGCATCCCATTAAAATCATATTCATTTTAGGAGCTTAAAAAGTTGAGGTAAAGAACACATTTGGTCTCAGATTTTGTCACTCATCACATACGATATTTTTGTCAAAGTTTAGAGACTACTCCTTTGACTTTGTGTTCCATGTGCCCTCATACTGTCATATGCAAAATGCACCTCAGCAACTTGCCAGTGGCTTTGGCTTCCTTCTGAACAGGTCAGGCTGACCTGGGACCTGGAGAAAAGAGAAGACAGTTCACTTTGGAGCCCTTCTCTTCCTCCAGGCTGAGCTGGACCTACTCCCTTACAGGTATTCATCATGCATCACTGTGCCCCACCTTGCCCTAAATTAGCCTTACCCTGTTCTCCCGGTGCAACCTCTGATTTCTTGCTATGTCAGAGGGTTGTGCAAAGATCAAAAAATGACTTTTCAAATTCTGATCAAATATCAAGCCACTGGGTCTCATTGTACTACAGGTGTCAACGACAGCGCTTGAACTGAAGGAGCATCTCCCTTGGCTTTCTTCTTAGTTGACCTGCTTGCTCCTTTCAAGGTGAGATCATAGTAAATGCATATAAAGTCTAAAGAACTGAGCCTGGATGTGTGAAAGGGTGCAAGTCTTGATTTAGTTTATTGAAGAGTCCTCTGTTTGTAAGCACCTTATTGCATTCCACGCACGCCAGATTCAAGCCCACGTTCTGGAAATAAAAGGCCTAAATTTCTGTTATCTGCCCCCTAAGACATATTTGAATCTGCAGAGGGAGGTTTCCTGGAGTTGCAGTAGACCTTTTCAAACTAATACTACAGCGTGCTCAAAGTCACAGCATCCTTGAGCTTTCATTGCCTTACTGTTATTATTGTTGTTATTGTTACTGTTATTAGACTTTGTAATGCATTGAACTCCCAAGTGCTCTCTGCTATTTCTAAGATTATGCTATACTTCAAGGAATTTTAAAGACAGCTGTTTTGGGCATGCTCCAAAGAAACAGGGGAGGGAGAAGTTGCTTTTTTACACTGATATGCAGCATTACCATAGTGTCCTTCCAGTATATGAAGGAGATCTACAAGAAGGCTGGAGAGGGTCTTTTTACAATTGAATGAGTTGTTGCTTTGGGTCAGAAACCAGACTGGAGAGCACAGAGTCACAGTAACATGGCCAGAAAGGCCTCAGAAGGGCAAGTGATCCATCCCGGTCCCTGTCCCACAGCAGAGCCATGCTCACAACATTTCCCACTAAATGCACTTAAATAACGGAGATCAAAAAGGAGATGAAATAGAAGATGGTGGAGACCAGAAAAGGAATAAGATGAGGGATGATTTTAGCTACAGGTTTTTGAGAGGAAGGAAAGAAGGACCTTTATGTTCACACACTTCCTTTGCATTTCAAAAAAGATGCTATAACTGTAACTGGAATTGTGTAGCAGGATATATCATTGATGTTACTGTTAAAATTTTTAAATTCATTTGAATTTCCAGGGGGAGGTAGTTTGTAACATCTGAATTCTCACTTTCTGTCCTGAGCAGTACATCCTAGATTTCTGCCAGGAGATTTTCATAAGGCTGAGGCTGGGCTGTTGCAGTCTGGGACATTTTTCCTGCATTTCCTTTTGGAAGTGATCTAACAGAGCAACACACACAATTTCTGTGTATTCATGAAGTCTAAAGGATTGGAATAATTTCCACACATGGGCTATGCCAAGAAGAGGTTATGGAGAAAAAAAAAACCTTCTGACTCATCATAAAAATAGTAACCTAATGCAATATTAAAACAATTCAGTTAAATATTTAAGCCTGAAGAGCAACTCAATTTTCTGCCTACTACATTTAATAGTATGGTTAATATACACATATGCTTACATAAGAAAGGAGGAATGTGGTGGTGCTAGGAACTCACTATGGGCCTGGGGAGCTCAGGTCAGTCATTAGCCCACCCTGAGGTGGGGATGAGGATGAGTTATTGGCCACACCTGTAGGATAGCCCTGAAAAGGTGCAGCAGAGCCCAGGCTGAAGGACTGTGAAGCTGAAGAAGGGCAGTGACAGCAGTAACCATCCTTGCCTAAGGGGAGTAGTTCAAAAATGCTCTGGGAGAAGGTGTCGTGGTTTCAGCTGAATTTACCAAGATGTGAAAGGTGAGCCACAGGTAAGGGGAAATAAGTTTAAATCAAGTTGCCTTGGCTTGGATTTCTTCTGGGAAGACTGCTGTTCAAAGAGGAGAATTGAAGACCATATGCTTGGTAGAAACTACACGTGGCAGGACCGCAGAGACTAGGAGGAAGCAGAACGAGCACATCTGTTAAGTTATAGTCCATTTAAAAGGAAGAAGCTTTTAGACTACTGTAGTGGGTAACATCAAGTAATTTAATCACAAAAAATGACAATCAAGCTGAGCACAGTGAAACCCCAAGGCCACAAAGGCCTCTGTGGGTACATCTCAAATGAATGGCTCTTGTTATTTCTTGCTAAGTGGATGTCTGCAAGTACTGCTGACACCTCCTGTGAGGTGCGGTGGCTTGGGGCATGGGAGAGAGCACCATGCTCAGGAGCCTTGAGTAAGAGCCTCAAAAAAAAAGGTTCTGCCCAAGGCATTTCAGGGGTCCAACATTGCAAAAAGCAAGAAGACAACTCCAAGTGGGTGTTGATATCCAATCTCCCCCCCAGGGCTGCAGAAAAAGGCAGGTAAAGTGAATTATGGATGCCTCTGAGCAGACACCTGAATACTGAAACTCACATGAGTGCTTCTGCTTTCTCTTGACAAATCTCATCCTTAGGAACAAGTAACTTCATTATTTCATAGGTGTGTTCTGATTTGTCAGAATAAACTGTGACATACCAAGGGGAGGGAACCAAATAAAAGCCTTTGCTTTATGCATGGAAAAAGCAAACTCAGGTCTAAAAGCTGCTGTCTCTAAGCTCAAATTTTCCCAACAGCTTCAGGAAGCTGTGAATGGTAAGGAGGGCTCGAAAAACAGGGATGACCGCAGAGGCTACAATGAGGTAGCAGTTTCCCAGTGAATAAACAAATAAATAAATAAATGCAAAGAGTGTCAAGGAGAAAAGGGGTTATTTATGGTGACACTTGGGGCATTATGAGAGGTAATAGGCTGAAAAAGGGAGAAGAAAAATGTAAGCTTTATAGCAGGGTGGAAAAAAAAAAGCCTTGACAGAAATTTATTAGGCTGCAGAGCAGCTCTCTGAAGGAAGCGAGATCGACCTTCTGGTTTGGGAAGCTAAAAACTATACTGAGTAAAATACTGGTAAAATGCACAGCGGGGAATGACCTTTCACAAGCTGAAATATAGTAGAGATGATGTATATGGCTGGGTTTTTTTGTTGTTGTTGTTTGCTTTTTTTCTGAAGCTCATATGGGGAAAGGGCTTGGACTTTTATAAATGAGGACTTTCCCAAGCTGGGCCTTGCCCTCATTGTGATTCACTTGAAGAACAGCAGGCAGTCGCTGCGTGGTGGCATTAAATGTGATGGAGGCAGAACTTCATCTGTGCTGTTCTGATTTGCCTCCCGTTGTACAAACCAGTAACTGTGTGGCTCCTTGCTTTTAGGGCTTTTGGCTGTTATAGCTCACTGTCAGCTGTCAAATCAGACTGAAGTCCATCCAGTTGACTAGTATTTGTGTGTAGAATGCTGATGTAGGTGTTGGTGTCATGTCAGGGACAATGTGCCAGGATCAGTGGGGCAGTTTTAACACTGCAATGCCTTCAGCATCACTCCTTATGTCTGGTGGCAGGTAGGCAAAGAGACTCACTCATTTCTGCAACTTGGCATTTTCTTTATTATTCCTCTTTGTATCTTAGAACTCAAAGCTGTTGGTAAATGGCATGTAATCAATTAAATCAGAGCATTTTGATGTCCATGCAATGTCTTCTTGGATAATGCTGCTTCCCATTTCTTCACTGTAGTTCCTCACATAATCGTTCGTACCATCAACATGTCCTATAATACTGATTAGGGTACTGATCAATATAGGGCGTCTATCATTAATAAAACTATATATAAAATATAAATAACTGTATATTTAAATAGCGGTAATAAAGAAAGAAGACTTTGAAATTTTGTACATTATTAAGGGTTTTTTAAAAAAGCCTGAAATATAAACATCCGGTTTAGCATGACTTTTTGGTTTGCTATCACTGAGTTTAGTGTAGCACAAAAGTAGGAGATTAACTAGTATTGGTTTGCATTTTAACGATGTATATTTTTCCAAGATGCAAACCAAAGTAAGGTCATAGTTTTAGTTTGAAAGTCAATTAACTGAGGGAGCAGAGTGAAAGTTCATACTAATCCACTAATGTGCATCTCAGTGGTAATTAATTCAGGTCTTTGTAGTGGCTTCAGGAAAGTAAATTACTATTCTATGGGAAGAATCTACAAAGTGTTTTCTTTGGTTCTAGGGCCTTCAATTATAATGAATAAATAATTGGCATAGGTTTGTTTTACAAAACCATTATATGGTCTTGGAAGACTAGAATTGATTTCTATTGTGAATACTGTTCTGCAAAGCAAGGGAAGCAAGAGGCAAAGAAGGATCAGGTCACTTTTTAAGTTGTTTTAAAATTTAAACTGTTTAATTTAGCTATGATAACCACTTACCTAGACTTGCTATCTTACAAAGTTGGGTCATTTGCCCAGCTAATGAAGAATTACATGGTAAATATTTTAAATGTCTCAAAAGATATCAAAATGATCTTTTCCTTTATGTTAAAGAGAAAATTGTCAACAACATACTTAATTTCAGCATGAAGTATTTGGTTTGGCACAAGAGTGCCTTTCAGACACTGGGATATGCATATGGCATTCGAAAGGACTGTTCAAGGGTAAACTCTGAGGGCTGAGTTTGTAAAGGAGCAAGGAGGACCCAAATGCAGTAAATATTTTTCGTACAGTAGTAGGAATTATCAACAAAAGTACAGAAAGTACAGAAAAAATCTTCTATAGACACAGAATAAGAGCTGTGACTCAGTCACCCATAGCTTCAAACTTAAAGTGACTTAAAATAACTTGCCTTTTATTAGCCACTTATGGTCTACTGAGTTCAGAGCTGACTTAGGATATTAAAAAGATAGTGGTAATAACATGAAATATCTGCAGAGAAACTAAATGTTTCCATTATAAGGTTTATGTTTGGACTTGAAGCTGATATCCTATTCACAAAATTATTTTTTTTAAATTAACCTATTTTTTAGTTGAAATCAGTATTCAAATTACATGTTACACAAAAATAGAATATAAAAGTTTCACTCCTTTCATGGCTCAAAGAATGAATGATTCACAAGTTGTGCGCTTCTGAGTCCGCCAGTCTGCACTGAAGTTCTGTGGCCTTATGGCTTGACAATAAGTCTTATGACGAGAATGTAGAGAAGATGCTCTTCTTGGACGTGCCAGGTGCTGTGACTAGAGATATAAAGTAGAACATGGGAAATGCCATTCGAGATAAGGAATCTATTTTTTTAACCATAAGCGTGGTCAGATATTGGAAGAGATGCGCAGAGATGTTGTGGGCAACACCCGTGCATCTAGTGAAGTGGTTAAGAATATTGAGATTGCAAGTCTGCTGGAACAAACATTTGTTTTGCAAACACTAGTAGAAGATGTCAGGCTGTTATATTGAGCCTTACCTCTAAAGGCAATCAGAGAAAGGAACTAAACCCATGGCTCCCTGCCAAACAACCTGAATCCTGGCGCTCTACTAACAGAGCAGGATAATAATACCAATTGACTCATTGTCTTTTTGAAAAAGCCATTTCCATTCATTCTCTTTTCCTAATTGCTACCCAAGCTAGCTTTTCATTTCATGTTACTGTGTTTGGGCTGCATATCTGAATTCTGCTTTGCTATCTGTTTCAACTACTGGTTTGAATACCAACATGTGGGACCTGCAAGGCTAAGCACAGCAGTATGCCATCCGTGGAAAAACCAAAAACAGCAGAATGATGAGTATGTAAGTAGTATTTTGCTAACAAGAAAATCCCCAGGGAATTATAAAAGGGAGAATGTAAAATAATGGTTGGAAGTGATCTTCAAATAAAGATAATGCAAGAAGCATTGTGGTGCACAGTATGTGGGGCCATGAGATGAGCATCTCAGTGGAACACTCTTTCCTCTCTAGGCTCTGAAGAGTTGCCTTGCAGCTACTGCTGATGTTTCAGATGATGCTAAAATCCTTATGTTGTCTCTTGCGTGCACCTCTTATAAATACAGTCCTGCAAAATCTGGTCTTTTTGTAGAGTATTACATGGAGCATGGATCTTAAGGAAGCTAATCACCAGAAGCAGATGAAATTGAGGAAGAGTGGGGTTTGGTTTAGCTATAAAGTTCAGAAAATTAAAAGTGAAGCCCGAGAGCATGTCAGTAGCTGATGTGTCATAATGACACTACAGCATCATCGCAGGATGGTACGCAGACCACAGATCGCAGGTGATGGGAGGGGAATGGCCATATGGAGCAGCAGATTGCACCCCTTAACTAATAAGAACAGTTAAATGTGTGATTAAGGGGTTTTGACTAGGCTGATCTCATCTTTTGAAGACCAAGTATTAATTCCTACAGTCTTTCTGACCTGAGATTTGATTTCACTTCTCTTTTGCTTTTTAAGACTAGATATTTAGTATTTAGATATTTAATACAAATTCATTATCTGGATGTTTTCTAAAATCAGTGGATATATGAAATGATTAGAAATTATTTCTGGATATCTGGTACAGGATGGTTTGAATCACCCGCTGGATATTGTGGCATTGTGTTGACTGCAGGGTTGAACTAGACCATGGGGTTAGCTGAAATATTTAAAGCTAGGTGGAGACTAAGGCATCACTAATGTCCTAGCCCAGCAAGTTTTGACACCATGAAATTAAAGCTGGATGTGAAATCAGGGTTATGTGGTTGCTTACCTCTTGTTTGTTCAGTAACATGAAACTCACAAAACACCATTAAATATTACTCCCTGTTCTGAAATCTGAATGGATGTTTTGGTCAAATTTGGCTTTATGAATGGTATATGCAACCCAAATAATTAATGGGTAAAGTTAATTTGAACTACTACTATTACTTGTCATAGAATATTGCAGAGCTTGAATATTTCCATATAATTCTGATGTCTGTGCTCTCTTCTGTTCTGCAAATAGCCATTTATAAAATTGGGATATGGTACATCTAGAATGACTCAGTTCATTATTAAAGGATACTGAGCCTGAGAGACTAGAGATAATTACTTCTGCATACTATTAAAAGTGTTCATAAAAACATGGCGTTATTTTAAGGTTCAATGAGAGGTATACGACTAAAATAGCATTAAAATTTTATTTTTTATATTCTACAAATATAATGACATTTAAAATATGACATTTAGAAGATACAACCTCTAATATCAAATAATGTCAGCATATGTGGCAGTATTTATTTCCCAACTGCAGACAAGTGGCTGTCAATGTCACCTTCAGCACCTGCCATTACTTATTATCACTGAAATTCTATTTGTAAAAGTTCTGTAGCATTTTATAGCCATCAGCAAAGTCAGTTAATTACAGTCTCCACTTCTGCATGAACAGTGCAATTACTTTATCATTCGCTTTGATGTTGTTGACCAGCAGAGTTTTCAGGCAAATGCTTGGGGTCCAATTAACACGTTGTAAGATTGCACAGAAGCTGCAGCTCCCATTCCCGTGTGATTTAGGCTCAGTATCCCCCATGTGTAACTTTTTTTTTAATCTACTTAATTTTTGTCCCCATCAGCATTGCTTTTTAACAAAATTCCTTCTTTTGGGTGTTCTTCCTTTCAGATCTGACATGGATAGAATGATAGAATGCTTTAGGTTAGAAGGGACCTTAAAGACCATCTAGTTCCAACTCCCCGGCCATGGGCAGGGACACCTCCCACTAGAGCAGGTTGCCCAAAGCCCCATCCAGCCTGGCCTTGAACCCCTCCAGGGATGGGGCAGCCACAGCTTCTTTGGGCATCTTGGACCAGCGCCTCAACACCCTCACAGCAAAGAATTTCTTCCTAATATCTAATCTGTCTCCCTTTTTTCCATTTAAAACTGTTCCCCTCATCCAATCACTAGATGCCCTTGTAAAATGCCCCTCTCTGACTTTCTTGTAAGCCCCCTTTAGGTGCTGGAAGGCCACTACAAAGTGTCCCCAGAGCCTTCTTTTCTCCAGGCTGTACAACCCCAATTCTCTCAGCCTGTCCTCACAGAATTGATGCTCCAGCCCTCTGATAACTGAAGAAACAGATACTGCTACTTGTAGTATCCCCAACTTTAGGAGCTACTCCTAGTAGCACACAAATTATGACTAAAATGCATTTTTCTGCATGAAGTAGAAGTCTCCATGGTGCAAAGATGCCAAAGCATTCTATTCCTTTGTAGGGGTTTTTTGGGGAAAAAAACAACCACAAAACATCAGTAATGCTATTCTACTGTTATTGTAACAATCAGTGAGAACTTAATGAGAGGGTAAACTAAAGAGAAGTGGTAAATCATATATTTGAACTGCATATATTTACATTACATGGACTGAATATAGTACATAAATAAAAAAAATAAATAAATCAGCTGTGCAACAGAACTGTTAAATATAGAAATACTGTATATAAATAAGAGAAGAACTAGGGCTAGGTCTGTTAGCTAAATGCCTGGTGAAAAGATCATGGAAATTAGAAATACAGTGAAATTAAAAAGCAACAGCAATGAAGGACTTCAATTACCCTGATGGAGACTCGGAAAAGGTCACAGAAGACCAAGCAGCAGAAATTACATTTTTTGATGCAATTACTACTTTAGAGTCTTTTTGCTCCAAAGTAGCAGATTATCTAAACTGAACCACTGAAATACAGTGATTTCTTTTCCTAGAACTAGCAAGGGGTGAAGGGGGAGAATTGCTTGTGTTTTTGCAGTTTCTGTGGTTCTTTTGTGGAAATTCAAGTATGCAATAGAGAATTAGTATTTTTCAATAAGTTTTGCAGCCCTGTCAAAATACCGTTTTATTTTCCCTCTCAAAAGTTAACCATGTATGAACACAGCATAATAAAAAGCACTGTTGTCCTTCAATAAGGAAATTAAATGAGAAAAAAAAAAACTAATTAAAATATACTAATAACCAGCAAGTTTCAAATCCCGTTGAAGATCAGCATCTTTCTTCTCAGGTGAATGCCACAGAAATCATCACTTTTACAGGGATTGTACAGCCAGCAAAACCCTTCTTTTCTTTGCTCAGGAGGTACAATGAGCAACCTATGACACAAATGTATTTTTCCATTAGTCTCTAACCACCTGGTTTTCAGTGGCACTCCATTTTAGTGTGCT
>JAOTQQ010000052.1:6959009-6969370 GCA_026546715.1 Gallinago undulata | reverse complement strand
ACAGAAATCATCACTTTTACAGGGATTGTACAGCCAGCAAAACCCTTCTTTTCTTTGCTCAGGAGGTACAATGAGCAGAAGTACTCGCAACCTATGACACAAATGTATTTTTCCATTAGTCTCTAACCACCTGGTTTTCAGTGGCACTCCATTTTAGTGTGCTTCCTATAGAAATTATGTGATATTTAGCAGGTCAATGCAATCCAAACAAGGTAGCAGGAAATAAATGGACATAACCTGTGAATTACTGATCAAAGTATTCCTGTTCCAAATTGGTACCAGCAGGCTCTGGAGCTGTTTCTTGGGGTAATTCTCACTAGTCTGAGTTTGCTCTCCTCTCAACGTATAAGGAAATACTGCAAATACTGCAGAAGCAAATGCTGCATTATTGAAAATTTGGTAGTAAAGGGAACTCTGGTCTATAGCAGTTGCCACAGCATGCCTTCAGCATCACTTGCCAAAAGATGCTTGATCATTGAGTTGATTCTCTCTCACCTCATCATACATTCATCTTTAATGTCACTTTAGTGACATCTTTAAGTCACTTTAGTGGTATGGTTTCTACTTGTTTTAGTTTTATAAAAAAAATTTCTATCACGTATTCATTACTCCAGATACAAAACCAGCTTGGTTCATAATATTGTTCCCTGAGTCACCTGTCCATTTCCTAGGAAAAAGTCTGTTGTAGGAGGTGGCAAAATTAGCAGGGGAAGGGATTTAGAGAGCAGAATACTCTTCTTTATTTACATAAAACTCACCATTATTTTTTCTGATGTAAAAGAGAAAGAGCTCCCTGAACATGGGAAAGGACATTCTCCCCAGGAGAGCTGAGAAGCTCACTATTTAGACGTGCTAACAGCAATATTGCAGGGCAGGTGACCAAAGAAAATTCAACAAATGGAAAGGGAGGCAAAAAAATAAATCAGTCACGTTGTCTTTATAGTATTCTTCACGCAGACATCAAAAAAAATCTTTACACCTGAACTCCTTTACTGTGCACAGCAGACTCAGCTGTGTGTTTACTGAGCTTAAGACCCAGGTTTTATCAGAAGATTGACTATCAGTTACAAGTCAAACTCTGCTTTACCTTCAGATGAAACCAGTTCAGCCAGAGGAGTACAAAGACAGTAATTTAAATGCTGTTGTCCTTCAATACCTGTTGTACAATATCCCTCTGGCCACGCATCAGAAGCGGTTACCCAGACAAAAGAAGATGCTGTTCTCAGCGCTGGGCATTATGTGCTGTATCAATTCACTCACCTTTTCGTGGACCTTATCCTTTGAAATGAAAACTTTTCTGTTTTCCTGATATTGCAAGAAATAGAATAAATTATAAAATAGATGGTGAGGAAAAAACCCTGTTTGTTGGTAATTTCCTTTTTAATCGTTCTGAATTGGTTTCATTAAGTCTTTTTTTCACTGCAAAGTAGACAGTTGTATGAAAGAAGGTGGTAAGGTTGAAAAAAAAATCTCAGGTTTGTTTATTGGTTGATTCTAAATATTCTCCTGTTTCCAATATTAAGGTGGATGCTGAAACATATTCTCAAGGGAATACACTTTTGTAAGATTTGTGTAGAAAATGTGGATTCTAATGTCTCAAAAATTATGCATTTAAAAGTAGAGTTAATATTTATACCAGCTTCGAAAATAAGAGACTTTCTGCTGAAGTTATGAGAATGAGAGAATTCTTAATAAAATGTCAGGGAAGTGACTCCTCTTTCATTTTCTTAGGTTTTGGTGAGGGTTGGTTGGTTTATTTTCTTTATATACATCTGTTTTCTTTATATACATTCCCAGTGAGGGATCTCAAATGAGGGAGAGCAGCTCCTAGACAGATGCCACCGTGTCTCATCAAGGGCGGTAGATGGATGTAGCATCAGTTAAAAGCATCGTTAGGAAAACAATGAAATCTTCAATGGCTGATATTCAGCTTTCAAGCTATAATAGACATAGCCTTAGGAAAAGGAAGCTAGTTTATTTTAAGATCTATTTTGCAACCTAGAAGTATCAAATACAACCAGAGAAACTGTGTTAAGATGTGTCTTAGGAGATATGGTCTTCTTCCATCTACGTGTAATCTCTAAAGTCTGGCAAGCTCAATTTTTGGGGAGGTTCTACTTATTTTATATGCATGATTAACCCACATTTATAGACATGAATAGCTTGTGTATATAGAAATACAGTACCATGCTTTCATTTCGCTCCTTGTGTATTTACTTGTTGCTGGATTTGATCATATTTGAATGAGTTCGAAAGCAAGATATGGCATATGCGAAAAAAAATAACTTTCTAAGTAACTCACTGAGACGCTATCCTTCCTTTTTTTCAAATGCTTGTTTTCTGTCTATATGATGAAAACTGGTGTCTTTGAGGCACATAGGAAATTGCTTAAAATATACAAATAGAAAGTCACACATATTTTGAAAATTGAATTGCAGAAATTAAAAAAAAGGATAACCAAAACCCCAATTCTGTATTGCAGAATTTTGTAAAGCAGAAGATTAAAACAAGTTTGGAATAGCCATGAAAATGGGCTTGAAATAGCAAAGAGGAAATCACAAAGATCTTTAGAGAATGCAAGTGAGAAGGTGGCATTTTCAAAAGTAAAGCTGTATTGGTAAATGCTGATTTCTGGGCTTCTAAATAAGCAGGCTGATTTTCTAAAGTAATCGCACATAAAGATTTTTCCAGTTAAACTACTGCTTTGTGCTCAGCACTTTTGTAGAAAGCCCTACTTCTATTTAAGACCAGGGATGCCAAATCTGGAAGGCACTTGGGCACATGCTCCCTCCCCACTGAATTCTGCAGTCCTGAATGTGCAATGAGCTGACGCCTACATCAGGAGGTAAGAGAGTAAAGTCAGGCTCCTCTTTTTTTTTGGGGGGGGGGGGGGGTGGAAAGTTGCTGGTTACTGCATTTTGTCACAGGAGGAAATACTTGCTAGCAAGGAATAATTTATATTTATCTTTGAATTCTTTTAACATTTTTTTTTTAAAAAAGAAAGCAGTATTTTCCACAAAACCAAGTAAATTAATTGTGAATTTCATATGCATACCTATATAATTCCTTCTATTCCAGTTCTTAACCTGGGAGACTTCAAGAACTGAGTTCTTTACTCCAGTAAATGAAAAAGCAGACTTGAACTGCTGACAGATCTTCTGCAGCTGTGGGAGGTTGCTGTAAAAAAGGTAAAATTATATATATTGGAATATTGAGATCTGAGCTCTGCAGGGACCTGCCTGTGTAAGAACTTTGGGTATGGCTGCCTTTTCTGTGACTATGAAATAAGGTGGGGTTTTTTTAAGCATTTATGATCAATAGGGGGTATAGATATAAATAAATAAAATGGCCTGTAAGCCATACCAGGACACTTTCACTTGCAGACATCACTTCAGTTTTAGTGCTTTCTGGATCTAGGGTCTGAGACTGTTTCTGGGAGCTTATTTCTGGTATGAGGGAGGATTAACCAGCAGGAGAGTTCGGAAAGGCAGAATCATCACCAAGGAGTTTTTCACGAGAAATTCTTTTCTACCATCTTCCATATATTACCCATTCACACCCCAATCCCTCCCAGCGCAGGATCCAGAAGTTTTGCCTATTTTCTCAGACAACGTTGGTGTCGGTTTGACACCAGGAGAGGACAATCCTGTCCTGTCAAGGCAGGTTGTGGTACCAAGTGTTCCATCACTCAAACAAACCCATTTCTTCTTGCTTAATAAGGGTGTTGTACCCTCCTGTAACAGCAGTGGAGCTTTATCTGAGATCATTTTGTCTTTAATACCATCCTACAGTTTCTCTTCTCTCCTGGTTATGGCAGTCTACTTGCAGGTACATGGTTGGAAATCACTGAGCTGACAACCCAGCAAGCACTTAGGCAAATACTGAAATGCTTTCCCGTGTTGAGATGCTTTGACAGATGTTGGGTTTGCTTTGCAATAGGACTTGGAGCATGTGAGTCTTGTCTAAAGGCACCTTCCTGAAAAAGTGTCTATAAAAGCTTGTTTGTGTCTCTAATGCTGATGGGATGGGTAGCGTGCCATACTTCCAAACAGAAAAATAACTAGCTGAGCACTTTACATAGTATTTTTGGAAGACAACAGAAACACTTTCCCCTGTATATGGAAAGCCTGTCACCCAAGATTTGAAGATTATACAAAGCCAGTTGCAAAAACAGATATGGCTTCAATTGTCTTCCTCTGCCCTTGGCCTGAACCCAGGTCAGGAGAAGTGTGAAGCTTAAATGAATGAATTCATTCCTATCACAAGGCTGTGGCAACAATTACTTTGTTGTAAGAGGTTCAGCGCGTTAGAAGGATGCTCATTTGTTTCTGTGATTACTCATCTCTGCACAAACGAACAATAGTGGCACCTTTGGAACATAATAGCGCACATCCGAGGATGTTCAAGGCATTCATCCTCCACGGCATCTGTAATTGAGGTATTGAGCTGCAGACAGGCAGGAGGCACAGCAATTGTTCAAGGTATTTAGTGTGGATGTTCTTGGGAATGGTTACCCTGCATTCAAATAAGGATAATGTGCTTCATTGTGTAGGTTTTGCGTTTGTTTTTTTTTTTTTTCCCTGTTCAGAAGTCTTATAGCTGGATGAAATCAATGCTGTCATTTTATTTTGTAGTCTTGAAGCTTGAGAATGTCAGTGAAGTTATTTATTTCTGCAGACAGTGCAGTTACACACTGGAAGTGAGTAATAAAGTTGTACATGCCTTAAAATTTTAAAGTATGAACAATCAAAACAGTGCAGAAAGTGAGTGCATAATAGAAAATTCAAGCTAATTTATGTTCATAGCAAAATAAAAGTTAAAAAATACGTGCATGAGCGGGTTGGCTGGAACAGCTGCACTGATTTGCCATCTCACAGCAGTCAGGGATGCCTTTCCCATTAGTATTTTGCATATGCTTGAGATCAGTGAAACATTGATTTTCTTTGTGGGAGATTTGGCCACCTGTATGTTGTAGCTGGCACCTCGGCATCGCGGCTCCACGCTGCGAAAACACTTGGATGTCTGTGTGATCCCTCCCTGCTCTGGAAAAGTGTTGCAACACCTTTGGTGGGGAAACAGTGGGAGAGGGTGACCTCTGTGATGCTGGGACAGAAGCTGAATGGCTCCTCCAGGCACCAGCCAGGCAAGGTTAGGCAGAGAAGCATTAAAGTAATGATAAGAGAAGGGGAATACATGGAAAGGAGGAATAAATGAGTGCCCATTCGTGCAGAGAATCAAGACAGAGGGAAGCAAAATGGACAAATGACGAGCAGAGAGGGGGAAAAAATTAAATAACTTATGTTGGGGGAGTAATGAGGAAGGGTAATTGGAATGACTTATTTATAAGCCTAAATTAGACTCACTTCGTGTCACTGAGACCTAGCAGGAAGGCTAGGGATGATATGGGTTGGCTGGGGTGGTAAAATCAATAGTGAGAAATTATTTAAGATTGATCAATCGGGGGACAAAAAGTAAGAAGAGTGGCATTTTGTAATAAAATTGATATTAGTTCTTTCCTATCTCAGGAGAAAATGATCTTCAATGCTTATGAATCAGTGACCTCAAAGAGGAAAGTCAGAATCACTGTGTGCAACTGATCCCAAGACCACACCTGAATGGCCGTTCGCTTTACACCAGAGGCAATCAAGCTGGAAAAGATGGAAATGTGAACAACCAAAAGCCAATGCCTCTTCCATCATCACATGAGGCTTCACAGTGAGTGGGGCCACCACTTTGTCCACAGCTGACATGGAAAAGTCCAAATTCAAAACATGCCACGTCTTCAAATTGAATAGCAATGTTTCTTGGCATTTAGAATAAGTATGCCAAGGAAATGAAAAGTTATCTCTTAAATTTACAAATCATCATCATCTGATTACATTTAATATGTGAAAGCAGAAAGAAGTCCAAATGTTTGATACTTTTAAAAAATCTTACAAAGCTGGGAAAAAATACAAGCTAAACAAACTGTAAGAAAGTTTATACTGAGAAAGTTGTGAATGCTGTTTGGGGTCATAAAAAATGAAGAGGAATTAACCAGGTTGATTGGTAAGTGGGACTCAAACAGTTCTTACTCCAATGTCATTGAATGTGGTCCTACAGCTGAGGAGCAAGTGGTGGCCAATCCCCTGTGCTTGGGGGATTGGTCCTTGGAATAAGAAATTCAGAGGACTTACAGCTTGTGGTGTGAGCTGAACGTGAGCTCAAAAAACTGAAAATAAACCAAAAAAATAGCATATGAGTAACCTGGTGTTAGCCATATTGGACAGAGTGCACAATTTGACTATGGAGAAAAATAGGATGTGATTGATCAGTCAATAATTGATCCAGCCACTGTCATGCTCAGCAGATGCAGCTTTTCAACAACAGGGGCAGTTAACCTTTCAGGGATCATTTTGTATTTCTTCTCATTGTGACTGTTTTCTACAAGACATTTTCTAAGAAAGACTATTCTTACTCGACAAGGATTATGTTGTGTGTTGCATATGTTGTCAGTGTTGATCATTGCATTGGTATTGATTTCAAGGAAAGGTAGTCAATATCTTTTAAGGTAGTCAATATCTTTCCTAAATTTGACTAGAAAACCTTTTTTTTTCTTTTTATTGTTCTCTAAGTAGTATTTAAAGAAAATTCATTTATTATGAAGTCCCCAGAAGAAATACCAATTATGCACTCTTCAAAATTGTGGTTCTTCATTTGATTGGATGCTGTAATCTAAATCTTGTTTATATTAAGGTAATGTTTTGGGGTTTTGTTGTGGGTTTTTTTTTTTTAATAAATAAAAAATTGATGCCACTGCACAAGGCACTGAAGAGTGAATTCAACCTTTCCCCAGGAACCAGGACATGATTCACATAAACTCAGATTCATTCCCATGATACAGATTACTCAAACAACAGTCATTTCAACCTATTCTAAAAATAGAACGCATAAGTAACACCCAAATAATAATGAATACCTTTTAATACCTAAGGAAAAGGAAGTACAAAAATGGTTCAAGGGCAGAAAACTGTTCTGACCTGTAGGTTTTTGTTTTCACCAAGCTGTATACCAAATAATGTGCATCTTTAAGTGTATATGGTTCAAAGAGTGTATTCTGAAGAGGCAAGTGAAAGAGAGATATTCTGGGCTTGGTTTTCCACTGAATAGCAAATGAATTTGGGGACTCAATAAGATAGGGTAAGATACTCATCTCCATGTGCACTTTCTGACCCAAATTAGATCAGAAATCACTGGGCTGTCAAGAATGAATCACACTGAAGCACCTAATAATAAAACTGAGTCCCTGACAAGAAGAGGTGGGAGGGGGGCTCATATTTGAAATGCTAAGAGGACACCAAAAAAGAAGGGGAGATTGTCACACTGAGACAATTCCCGTGGCAGTTTGGTTGAAATCATCCTAATTACAAGACTAGCATTTCTGCCTAAGTAATTACCCAGATTTTAGATCTTGTATGGCTGAAT
This sequence comes from Gallinago undulata, assembly GCA_026546715.1. NCBI lineage: Eukaryota > Metazoa > Chordata > Aves > Charadriiformes > Scolopacidae > Gallinago > Gallinago undulata. The sequence continues at coordinate 6,961,906 of JAOTQQ010000052.1, read as the reverse complement.
GCCACTTATTTTTTTATTTGATTTGCACTTGTGTTCATTTTCTAATAAATGTTTCCAGGAAATTTTCGGAAGTGTTTGAGCTGCCTCCAGCTGAGCGCTCTCAGAGCCAGGGAAGGAGCTTGGGGCAGCAGTGGGACTGCAGGCAGCCGTCCAGGTGGAGCACTGCAGAGAGACATCCCAGAGGAGAAATGCACTTGCTCCTGTGAAGCAGATGACAACGTTCGTTCCATCACGACGCCGACTTACAACAGTCCCCCTCCTCCTCTGCATCTGCTTTGTCCCTCTGGGTGTTGGTGGCACCGCATGCTCTCACCCATGAAAGCCAGTCCTGGTTTGACAGGGTGTTGAATTGCTGTTAGACCACCTCTTTAAGGGTTTTGTTTTGTTGTTTTGCCTTTTTTTTTTTTTTTCTCCTCAGATAGGGTCATATTCATTAAATTAGACATTTGTGCTGTTCACAGTGCCTGTACCCCCTGCCATACAAATCCAATAAGAACAGCCTGTTGTAAAGCTACCGGGGAGGAATTTCAATTCAATAGAGGCAAATAGGCTGTATTATTTCAGGTGGGTCTGTTGTCAATAGGTGGCAATAATATCCTTCACTACAGCTACTTAATATATGTTTACGCTTTTCCTCCACCCCAGTTGGAAATTTTATAACATAGTCTCATGTTATTTATATCTGCAAAGTTCTGCATTTCCACCATTATAATTTTTCACGTCGGTACAGGCCAGCTATGGGGGAGGTATAGCATGACATTACTTCATTAAAGCTGACACTTTGCCTTGGATTGAATGAGTTTTCATCTTCTGTATATGCAGCCAAAAATCATTAACATTCCAGTTCTGTTTTGCTATCAACTAATTTGCTCCGAAATGTTTGCATGAAATCAAATTTATATACTGGTCAGATACGTACAAAAAGAAATAAATAAATATAAAAAAAAGGTATAATTTAAAGGCCCAGGTTGACGTCGCTGTTGTTTAGGTATTTAGAGCACCGAGGAGTTACCACTCAGCCTCATTACTGGGAACAGACAGGCAACACTTTCCACAAGAGCTGTCATCGTTTCTCTCTCCGGTGCTGATTTATACAGTTCGGATCCCAAGCGCTTCGAAACACGTGTTTTCTTGTGGCTTATCAGGAAGGGTGGATGACATTAAGTCTTCTTGCAAATTTGTCATCTTGGAAGTTTATGGAGTGAAAACGCATCTTGTCATTGGTGAACATTTGCTGAGTCTATTTACACACACTCAACACAAAATACAATTGAGTCTGTAAAGCATTCAGACGAATATGAAAATGAAACAGGATGGACACTGTGAAGTGCTTTTTATAGTAGTTAATCTACTTTCCTTCATTCTGTTTTCTTAACCTCTGAAAACACGAGAACACTGTTTTCATAACAGTTTTGGTCTGCGTCAGCTTGACAGCTGTGGGTATTCGATATGAGTGGTTACTCATGAAACACTTCCCCTATATATAGGATTTTCGAGATTCTAGCGTTTTAAGGTCACATCCCATCATAGTCCCAAAGGTCCAATTTCTGAAGTTGATACACAACGCTGACTTCTGTTTTTCTGAAATCATTCTGATACGAGAAACCAGGATCTTGCCCACACTGTGTGTTAATACATATATATATATATATGAAGTTATGCTGAGACTTGGGAGGAGGCCACCAAAGCCAGGGTAATATTAGAAGATGTATACTGCATAATCTGTAGTTCTTGTGCTGTTTACTTGATTTTGCCATGACATTTCCAGAGGAAGATTAAAAGAAAAAAAAGAAAGTTTCTCCTAGAGTATTCTCGTAGGGATTTCTTTCATCACGGGGTGAGAGGAATTTTTTTTTTTTTAAACAAACAAAATACCCCACCAGGATGACATTATCAAATCAATCATACCCCTTTGTAGAAAGAAACACGTGTAAGCAGTTTGCACCCTAATTTTACCTTGAAGAAAAAAAAAAATAATCCAATTTCTACAAGCCCTAACTGGTTTTTAGAGTCTCAACAGGGGCTTTCTGGAAGCAGGGTGTAGATGCTGGTTTGTGCCACAAAAGCGATTTCTTGGTGCTATGAAGAAAAGGTACTTTTCTTTATTTTACTTTGTGCTCTCTTGGCATTGAAATATAGATTAAAAAACAGATAAACCCACAGCTTTTTAATATCGGTGGAATCAATCAGAATTAGTACCTCATATCGACTGGTAAAAGAGGAAAGAGATAGTAAGAAAATAGCTTTCTCGGGGCTGTTTCTCTTCACTCTTTCCTGTTCATGATGATTTAATTCTTATATCACTGATGTGAACGTGGCAGGGCAACATAGTGACTACTCTTGAGTTTTTCCATACTACAAATAATTTCTTTCATAAAAAATCCCTCAAGGAAGGGAAGTTGTAAGGATGTAATAGAAATCTTTAGACTTCTAGTGGTATCTGAGAAAATTTTTTTCAGTATATACATAAAAAAATAACTGCCTGCTTTTATAAGGTGGAATCCTTCATCTACATTTGCCATTAAACTCACAGCTTGTAAAGAACATGAAATTAATTCCAGGAGTTACTTAAATGCTACACGGTTATAAACTACCTGCGAACCATCTCCTCTCCCCCAGGGGAGCAGCAAAGTGGCCATTGGGTGCTGTGATGGAGTGGAAGGAGCCCAGTGCAGACCTCGGGTTCCTGATCTCCCACAACCTCCTCCCTCCCCCCGTGTCCACCCGGTCTCTGCTCCCTTCCCACCTCTAACTGACAACCCAACAGCTGAAATTACTTTCAAAGAGCAGTGTTTCCAAAGGGGCATAGATTTACTTAGTAGGCCAGTGGTTACACCTAAAAAAGTGCAGTAGATATGTCATAATTTTTATAATGGATCCTTAAGATCTGTAATCAC
>JAOTQQ010000052.1:6928441-6958909 GCA_026546715.1 Gallinago undulata | reverse complement strand
TAGATCTTTATCTATCAATATTATCCACGCTAACCTTGCCAGATTGAGTTTGTGAAAACTTTTTGGTATTGATCTCTTCTGGTTTCATCACATCTTCTCAAGCAGATTGCTTTTGAGCTTGGCACTGAGGGAATGCTGATTAGGGAGGCCTGTTTATTGTAATACTGATGGAGAATGACAATGAAGCTCCTGTTAGGAATGTCCTGCCAGGAGAATTATGGTTACGAGAGAAGCGAAGGTTAAATGCAGATAACAATATTGGTGAGTTGGTGCAATAAATCTAATTGTACTGTGGGAATCTTAGGGTAATGCTTTGGTTGTGATCACTGTTTCCATGTGAGGAGTCTAAAGCTGGACATTGAGGGCTGGATCCCAAGGAGGAGGTGACTCCTTGCTTTCCACAGGGTGGGAGACAGGGGTTTGGACAGAGACAGGAGTTGACCCCTCTGCCTGCCCACTCTACCAGCACCTAATTCCTGCCCAAGAGGGGCACGTAGCCCCTTTCCTAGAAAGTATACTCCAGAATAACTTTGCTGTTTCCATGGTAATGCAGCTGAGCAGAGATTTTCAGGATTTCGCTTGTAGATGCAGGTGTGTAAATTCTGCCTAAATCCACTTCAGACTTCAGGGCTAAAAATAATATTTTTAAAAGCACTCATAGGCCGAACATCCTGGGAGCTAATCCTGTGCTTCATTTTGGAGCTACCAGTGACTGTGACTTTTACTTGTTTCCTATTGCTTGTTCTCCTTTCCTCTTGAAGAACCAGTATTTGGAAAGTCTGGACTGCCCCTTCCCTGTGGCAGAGACTCTGGGCCCGGCTGCCCCAAAGGGCTGTGCCTTCTCCATCCCATAAGGTTTCTCAAGACCTGGTCTTGAGCTATCTGGTAGGATCCAGTAACTTTCCCTGCCCTGAGCAGAACATGAGCATAATCCTTCCTATAAGGAAAAAAAAATCCTCACTGAAAGGGTTGTCAAGCATTGGAACAGGCTGCCCAGGAAAGTAGTTGAGTCACCATCCCTGGAGGTATTTAAAAGGGGAGTAGATGTGATGCTGGGGGGCATTGTTTAGTGGCAACTTGGCAGTGCCGTGTTAATGATTGGACTTGATGATCTTAAAGGTTTCTTTTCTTCCAACCTAAATGATTCCATGATTCTATAACAAACTACAGGTAACACTGTGCTGCTCTGAGGGGTGAAGCCTGGTGGCAACTTTTTGGTTCTGCAGAAGTTTATCAACAAGAGGAGACCTGAGGAGCTTTGGTGGACAGAATGACCCCTGGCAGAGGAGATCAGCTTTCCCCAGTCCCTGACCTCCATCTTCCACTGCGTGGCACACACCCCAGCACAACCTGTCTCTTCAGGCTGCAACAGAAATAAAATGTGAAGAATGAAATCAAGATTTTCCTTTTTTTCACAGTTGGAAAAACCTAGAGACAAGATTTTGCTACTCTTTGAAATAATCCTTTGGAAAAAAAATGCTGTTTATCTACAACAACTTAGATTAAAAACACATGCACCGCTTTTAAACTTTTTTAAAACTTAAGATCTTTTCCACATGGGCCCAAATCCCCCTGAAGGTGCCAGTTTAACACAGCTGTGGAAGAACAGTCCTGCTGTTTCTATGCTCATAATAAGTGATAGGAAATGGAAGAGTTACGTACAAGTGTGGAGGTAATTGCATGGAAAATAGTAGCACAGGAAAAATAGAATGACAAAGGCGGCAGCAATTAAGAATTGATGAGAGAAATAACACAGAGATGAGTGTATTAGTGCAATAGATTTTAAGTTTTAGGTAAACAGAAATGATATTTCAGAAAGAGCGTAGACAGCACAACACAACAAAATGAGAATACGGTAGGAAGAGAAGAATGCAGTGAGTGAATGAACGTTAATTACTAATTGAAGAGCAGCAGCACATGAAATATGTAGAGCTGGGTACATAGCTTAGTAAATATATATAGCTTAGCTTTGTACTGATCTATTTCTATTACCTGCTTTGCTCCCCAGATGAAACAGAAACAGCCATATACTCACAGCCTCAACTATAGAGAAATGGTGCAACATAGTACAGAATCGGGGTGAATCATGATTGCTGCTTTTTAACCCCAGTAAAGAAGTGTCTTTGCACTTGTTAATGTTAAAAGTATTGTGACTATAAAGGAAAAAGGGAAGTTTGATTTCTTAAAAGGACAGGGATCAGAAATGGTGCCAGTGGATGGAAGAAAGGCAAAAGTGATACAATGAGATGTTAAATGTGATAAGGAATTCAAATAGTCAGCCACAAAACACAAAAAGGCACCATCGTTTGGTCTGTAAGAGCTGCAGACCCTGCTGCTGCGATCGGCTCCCAGGAAAATGCCGTAGAACATGGTGTGCACCTAGTGGCTGGAGATGTCAAGGTGTCACTCATCCAGTTTGTCTGGCTTAATGAAACCTCAGGCAGCCTCCTGCCTTGCTGGAGCACTCTGATCTCCATCCACCCCCACCCCACACCTGGGGACCCCCCAACATGTCCTGGCACAGGCGGCTGCAGCCCAGGCTGCTGCTGAACCACCACCACCACCTTCCACAACCTACCCTGCACCTGGACACCTCTCCTCTGCTTTGAAACACAATATTCCCACAGGTTTTATGTGCCACAACAAAACGGTCTCCAGTAGATTAATTCAGGCAATCGTTAAAGACCAATCCAATGCAGTCTGCATAGGAAATGACCCGTTTCCAGCTTCCACGCTCCTTTAGGTATATTGTTACTGCTACCGATGTAAAATGAAATTGGTGTGCAAGATATCCCTGTGTCACACAGGAACTGATTTGGTCACTTCAGTCCTCACAGAACCTGTTGAGCTCTCAGTTTAAACAAATGTTTAACCATTCTTCAGAAGAGCAACACTTCAGAAGCCTGACTGTGCACTCCCCTACAGGCATGTGTGCATCTGCTCACCTTTGCATCCACTAATATATTAATATCTACAAAAGTGGCAACACAAGTAGAGGAGTAGAGGCCACATTGCAGTTTTTCCAAGGAAAGGTCTGAATATTGTTGAAAGAAATAATTCTGTTTTGTTTAGAAAAAAAAAAAATAAAATCAATTATTTCCATCGATTTCTGTCTTCCAGTGTCCTTTGTAATACAGGAGTATTATTCTGTGATGCTTTTTGTTTAACTACGTTTCACTCATCAAAACAAACAAAAACCAAAGTTGCTTTTCAAAGCAAACGAGCAGGTGACTGTGGCTGCTTTTACATTTATGCTATCATTTACTGTGTTTAAAAGTATAATGCAGTATCTAAGCCGAATTAGCTAGCAAAGTAAAGACAGTGTTTCCAGTAGAAGAAGATGGTCTCTCACTTCGGCAGAATGGCTGTGTGGGCACCAAAACCCCCATACTTTCATTTACCAAAATTCCAAAAAGCCACATCAATAACAGAGTTGCCCAGGGAATACGGACAATCTCACTAGACATCCCGAGAGTGGGGATTTCAGCAGTCACTTATAGCTCAGCTCAGTCCCTACAAAAAGAAACGTGCATGACAAAAATTGTTCAAATGCATCATACAACTGCTGCCATGGGGCTTTATAAAGCCTTCAGTTAAGCTGAGGTTCACAATCTGTGTGGCAATGGCACAAAATTTCAGTAATCTGGTGTTTAACTTAAATGTCTTCAGAAACCGGTCATGGCACCTGTAATATATCTAGATCACGATACAAAAATTCCAGAGTAAAGACAAGCAGTCCCAAATGCACATCCGTAAATGTGTCTATTTTGGAGCTATAGGTTTTATTCTTGAGAGTGACTCTGCCCAAATTTCTTGCAAAGGATGGAAATCAGAAAAAGAGAAAAAAAAATTAAAAATATCAGCAAAAGCAACTTAGACCCCTCTTCCCTCTGTTTTCTAGAGCACCTGTGGAATTTGAGTAGGTTCCTTTTCCACATGTCCAAGTTGAAGCACCTCAAAGCAAATTAGTTTTAAAAACCTGTGTACTCGGTATGGCCAGCTGAGGGGCGTAGCGAGGTGCTAAAAATGAATGCATCAGAATTTAAAAATGCCATTCAGATTGATTTAAATGAGATCCATCATGTATGTCTTTGATATTTCCAAGTACTGAACATCCATGCATGTGAACGTGCAGAGGTTTAAATGCTGCTCAGAAAACTCTAAAAACTGTGGAATTTGAATAAAGCAAAAAAAAATAAAACAAAACGGAGGTTCATACTTTCTTTATCATTAATTATCTGGGAAAGAGCAGATATGACTCTACTTATGTTCTCTTGACACGTGCTCTCCAGCCATCCCTAACTTCAACAAACCTTCACTGAACCTTCTGAAATAATACATTTGGGAATGAAACGTTACCCTTTATTTCCCTCCTTGCTTAAATCATCATTTCTGCGGCTGAACGTGTCACTGGGGGACGTGGAAATCCTGGGGACTGTTGCCAAACTGGCGCGCAGCCGGCGGTGTGCTGTAACGCGAGGTGCCAGCTGATCCATTTGCTCCGTTTGCAAACATCACTTTTCTGATGTGAAACCAGGCGAGGTCTGAGAACTTAATTAAGGGGGAAATATGTTGTGCTGGCTGTGGCAAAGAAAAAAAAAATTGGCTTTTACAGTATTGGGGCTGCGAGTGCTAGACATTTGTCGCTTCTCACGTCAAAAGCTACACGAAAAGGCAAATCTGTCTGGGTCAGTGCTTTTCCTACCCTGAACGTTTGGCATAATGGGTGGAAAACCAGGGTTACTGGTGTCAGTGAAAGCGGCACTTTGTGAAGGATACAAGGCTCCAAGACAGTTTATGTTTTGATGTTTTGAATAATTAGAAGCCTGCCAGCCAGCTGGTAGAGTGTAGTTTCATGGTTTTCGTTTGCTGTGTCCCCTGCTTTACCCCAGGACCTGCAGAGAAGCAGGTGACCTGCATCACACAGGCAGCAGAGCCTTGCATGCCCAGAATAGGTGTGTGCAATCAGCCCAAGGGTTCATAGTTAACACCTTAATGAAGTAAATGCAGGGACTCCCTCCCTGAGCAGCTGAAAATGGTTAGAGGTGGGAAAACACGCAGGTGGAAGCAGATGATGGATTTTATAAAAGCAGGAAGAGAAGCATGTCAGGCTTTTCTTCTCCTGGTAGCCCTAGAGCTCTGGGGTGGGGGTTGGTTTTTGTCTTTTCCTTCCTTCTGCTGTGGTTGAGGAACCTAAATACTTGTGGGGTTGTGTCTGTTCCTCCTCTCCAACCTGTCCAACTGCTGGAACCAAGGAAGGAAATCTTGCTTCTCTCTGCTCTCCTGTTGTATAACAGGTAAGTTTTGTTATGAGGACGCTACTTGTTTTTTTTCAGCTTATGGGAGCTAAAATGAAATTTAAAGTCTGTAACTTACTCTTTTCTACTTCTGCTAAAGGGAGTGTAAATAACTTGATTAATACTGTTTCTTTTTACAAACAAGAGTTTTCTCTGCTTTAGTTGGCTTTGCAGCTATTGCAAAGCTTTGTCTTTTTTAAATATCGCGCTTATATATGTATTAGAGTACTGATGTTAGAAATCTGTTTTAATGCATATATTGCCTTCCAAGTGTTTTTTTGAAGAAGGCTTTGAAAAATCTAATCCCCTGGTCCCCTGCTCTCAGTTATTTAAGTTGTCATCTTCCCTTGTCAGACCCAACAGTACTGAATTCTTACAATTCACCAACTTCATGGTGCAACTTTTGCCTCTAAGAGCGTAACAACAGCATTGGATGGGGCAGAAAGAAGTGATGAGTAATTACTAGACGAGGCAGATGCTGCATTTTATTCTTAAAGAATTTTCTTCACCAATAAAAGGCATATTTCTTATTTGTTTAAGGCATAAGGCCCTGAAACTCTGCTGCTTTAAGACTGTGTAGTTAGGAAGGAAACATATTCATCCTTTGTTCATCTTTTCATTACTCAGGCTGCAGGAGCAGCATAGAGATATTCCAATTATCTTCTTCAAACTATACCTCCTTAGGAAGGCAGGGCTGCTTCTTGTGTGCCTAATCTCCAAGAGAACAGGGAGAACTGTGCAGAGCAGACCCCGTTACAGAGGGGAGTTTGCATGTTCTGTCTGTAGTCCATCAGGGCTGATCAAAATGCTGCCTTGGCTAGAGCATCATGACCTGCTGCAGTTGAGGTACCATGAGTGATCTTGGGGAGCTCGTGTTTATCCCAGGTAGGGCTTGTTTGCAGAACACCTCATTCTGAAGATAAGCTTGTGTTTATAATGTTTGGCTGGTTTGTATCCAGGCTACCAGATGTTTTCTTAATGGCCAGACCTATTTATGCTGGCTGAGGACCAGGTGAGCTGTATATGATGGGGCAGCCAAGTAAACATACAAGAAACAGACTTAGTTTTGTAAGAATCCTTAAACCAATAGAAAGCTTTACTTTTTACCTTCAGGAAGAAGCGTTTTTTATACTTCTGTGCTCAGTGAAAGAGAATTTTAAAAAACAATCTTACCGACCAATCAACAATGTGTGTTTTCTGTTTTGATCTGTGACAAAAAAATAGTGGCTGAACAAAAATCTGTCTCTTTTACCATGCTTTTTACTAGGAATATATGGCCTTCAGTAGGACACTGTTATATTAAATTAATACTTTGCAAAACTCTGAGCTGCCACATGTGAAGGGGTAATTATGAGCTCTGGTACAATCTATGCTGTGCAATATATAGGCTATTCTCAAAGATTTACTGTGAGCACAATGAATGAGCAATGAAAGCTGCCTGAGCTATAATCTTAACAAGAACTAGAAATTCAGTGCTGCTGAATTCAGAGTTTGTTAGCTACTACCTTACCAAAGGCATCACTAATCTTAACTCTAAAGCGGCTAGAGATGGTGGCTTTAAAAAGCTAAACTGAAATCTCCGAAGGCTTAAATATTTAAATACTCAATTCAGATAGTGTTTTTGCTTTTTCTTTTGTTTCCCCAGCCACAAAATATTAACTGGGGTTCAAAAAGAATATGTGATTTGACTAAATTCAGGGAGGGACTGGTAACTGTAGTGATATGGTCCTTAGGCTACGTGATCTTATCCGACAAGTCATGGGCAGATCTGTGAAGGATGCTTCTATTGCTTCCTAATCTACTGCTTATTTTCTGTAGCAACCACTGTTTAGTCTAAAACCTATATTAAACTAAAGTGTTTATTTTTTTAGATAAAAATATGAAATGTTTTTATAGATGAAAAAGCTGACTCGCCATCATCAAATGTTTGCATTGTAATCATGGCACAGGAACTTAATAAAAGACAAACAAATAAAACCCACACACCACCACCAAAAACCCATTACAATTACATTTGTCTTGAAAAAATGAGATTACCAAAAGGTATTATTGATCAGCAATACTGACATATTGTGCTTCATTGTCTGTGCTCCTTCCCTGTAGAGGTTTATCCATGTAGCTCCATGTTACTGTGCCCACACTGTGCCCCTGCAGTGTCCCAGCAAAAAATGCAAGACCAACTTTTCAGCAAATATGTGTGATAGAAATGCAGAAAGACTGAATACTTAGGATAAATACTTCCTGTTTTTCACAGGAAAGTTCATGAACTCATTGTGGATTACTTGCTATAAATTTTGATTTAGGTTGTTTAGGGTTTTTTTTTTCCCTTCCTTAGATTGTAGCAACTTATTTGTGTTCTTAGTTCCTCAGGTCCTGAATTTCTATTATTTTTCTTTTAAACTTTGGAAAAGGAAAGGCATGTAATTTTATGTTCTCCTTTCCTGTTCCCTCTCAAATGTATCATCCAAGGAAGCTGAATGGGTGAACTGAAGAATTGAAATATAAATCTCTCTTGTCCCATGTGACCACCTTCAGGACATAAAAATGGTTGTGACTTTTTGAAGAGCAAATGAATGAATGCATCTTCATCTGAGCAGGTGACAATAGTGCGGGAAGCCTTTCAAGTGTGTGTCTCAGGAGAAAAATTACTTAGCTGGTGTTTTAAGGTAATCCAGAAGAGTAATAGATGAATATGAGAAAACCCAGGGGTTTGGACCTGCAAATCCCTCCAAAGAGGCTGTGGTTACTCTGTATACAAACAGCTTCAAGGGGATGATGATGGGGGAAAAAGCCTTTTAAGACATAACTTAAAAGTAATGTGAATGAAAGCAAGGGAAACAAATTACATCTTTTCTTTTTTTTTCCTGTAGACCCATTTTATAATACTTTAGAAGCACTTTTATTCTTTACAGAACCACTAGATAATCCTTCTGGTCTGTTAGCCACATTCATGTGCTCCCAGTTTGCTTTACAGGGTAACTGCACACATGCCATATATGTTGAAAAGATAAATGGGAGAGATGAGCGCATTTTTCCATGTAGTTGGGAGTGATATATTCTTTTAGTAGTCATGGAAGTTATAAGCTAAAAGTTAAGGATGTTCTTTTGTTGAATTCCCACTAATGTATCAATTTATACTAATGTGTCAAATATATCTGTTTCTTGAGCGTTAGCAGTGTATTGCAGCATTTCACTTAAATTTAAATATTGATTATGCTGATATTAGAGCGCTAACTAAAAAATTGGGTAGAAGATGAATGTATCTAACCACTAGAAAGTCTGATTAGAAAGAGCATTTAAAAACCTATAAAAGAATTTAATTAATACATTAATATAATACTCATATTTAGTGAAAGATTCCAGGATCCCTGCTGAATTATCTGATATGCAAGTGCGTGATGCTACTGACTGCAGCATCAGAAGCTGAGGATGTTTTGGCATGTGACTGACTTCCCTATTTCATATTTTAAAACTGTCTTTCACAAGGAGTAATATGTGCTGTAGGACTTGGGGTCAGTGGAGCTGAAATGATGCACAACGTGAGTAGCTGCAGTGAAAGAACTGCAGGGGGAAAACATACCACCTTCCCTGGGGGTTTTGAATGTAATTTCTGACTCTTCTGTCTGGGAAAGAAAATACTGTTGTGTGAAATCAGGAGGCGCAGTCTCCTTCCTTTCAAGCTATCAATTACTAATGCCTAAATAATCTCTTATGCAGTACAAAATCTCTTGTACTGATGTTTATCCCTTTGGGTTTATGCCTTCTAGATGCTGAAGAATGGTATAACTTTGATAATTATCCTTAATTGTCTTGTTAAATTGAGAATGTATCCCAGGTCTGAGAAATTGGTGCAGATAGGTCTTGGGAGAGAAATCTTCATTCTTTAGTTATATTTTCTTATCTAAGATGAATCCAAAAAGATAATGATCCCAATGTCTTCAAAAGTTGGAATTTTGGAGTCTGCCAACTCTATAACTGCAATCTTTAGATCTTTATTATTTCACAAACACACTTTTGTGTAGAGAACAGACTATCTATTCTTGTTTTACAAGGCACATCCAATCATTTAGTGACTACACCAGTGGAGAAGGGGAGGGAAGAGCTACAGATGTAACCTAACTCGACTTCTGTAAGGCCTTTGACATGGTCCCCCACAACATGCTTCTCTCAAAACTGGAAAGATATGGATTTGATGGGTGGACTGCTCAGTGGATGAGCAATTGGTTGGAGGGTAATATTCAGAGGGTAGTGATCAATGGCTCAGGATCTAGATGGAGATCGGGGACAAGTGGTGTGCCCCAGGGGTCTGTACTGGGATCAGTGCTGTTCAGTATCTTCATCAATGACGTGGACAGTGGGATCAGGTGGACCCTTGGCAAGTTTTCCGATGACACCAAACTGTGTGGAGCAGTTGACATGGGTAAGGGAAGGGATGTCATCCAGAGGGGCTTGGGCAGGCTTGAGAGGTGGGTCCATGTGAATCTCATGAGGTTCAAGAAGGCCAAGTGCAGGGTCCTGCACCTGGGTCAGGGCAATCCCCTGGTATCAATACAGGCTGGGGGGCAAAAGGGATGAGAGTGGCCCTGAGGAGAAGGACTTGGGCATGTTGGTGGATGCAAAGCTAGACATGAGCTGACAATGTGTGCTTGCAACACAGAAAGTCAACCATACCCTGGGCTGCATAAAATTTTTTTTCTCTCTCCATCCTTTACCTTGGCCCTTAAAGAGTTTAAGCATTTGAGCAGTTTAAGATCTTTTTCTGCCTATGTAACTACCTAAAGACTAACTGCAAAACCTCCTGTATATGTTCTCTCAGCAGGTACAATTATACTGAAAATGTGTATGGAGTACGAGCAAAGCTTGAAATTACAATGTGTGTATATACTACAACACCTGAACCAATTAATATTGTTTCTGCATTAATTAAGACTTCCCCATTAGTGAATACAAAGAATGCCTCCCATTAAAGGGTGAAAATTCACTGAGAATAGCAGCAAGATAACTTAAACTAAGCCAGGCCATAAAAGAAACTTTAGTAAAACAGTTTGTTTCTTTGTCTGATTTTTACTTTGCCAGGTTTCCACGACTTGGGACCAAATAGGTATTGAATGTTAAATTTTGCAATACAAGTTGTTCCTTTGCTGAAATGCTGCAGGTTCATTCTCTGACTGTAATGACTTTTTCTTTAAAACATCTAGACCATAAAGTGCAGAAAGTAGGAGTTTATAGTGGTCCTCGATGTGGTACTTGGTGTGCTCGTTCTGCTGCAATGGGCTCCTGGACACTCTCTGTAATGCACCTCAGACACATCCTTTTTCAGATTGCTGGTCTAATCATGTACTGGTGGAAAAACAATAGCAAAGGATATATCACCCCAAGAAAGCTCGTGTCCTGAAGTAAGCTTGCAATGGAAGGATCCCATTTATGTATAATAATATTAAATAATTTTCTTTAACACTGTAACATGGTAAAAATCACCTTTCTTATTCTATTATTAAAAAGGAAATGGGGAGATAATTTATTTTTTTGAACAGTTACACCATGTTATAAATTTCATACATATATTACTTGTAGGAGTCAACCACTTTGCATTTTGATTATACGAAGTGCAATAACACAATTGTATAAATTATCAAGCTCTTCTTCCGCTGTGGTAAATTAATGCAGCACTTACCTCTTCGGCAGCACAATTGCTTTATGCTGTTTGAGGATTGGCCATTTTAAGCACTATAATTTCTTTAGTGTTTATGCTGAAACCCTGTGCACACAGCTGCTCATTTGAGTACCCCTCGAGCAGGATGGTCTGAGCAGGTACCAAACTCCATTTGCAAGGCACAGAAGAGGAGAGAAGGATAATGGCTTTGGGGTGTGAACAAGATCATGTCTTGGTGAATATGATTCTTATGTTGCCTATGACTGCCTTCCACAATATGACTGTAACTTTAGAGAAGTTGTTGGAGATAATGCAGGAGTTACTGCATGTTACATTCTTGATGTGCAGTGCCTTGATCGAATTAGCTCTTGGTGCTCTGCTGTGGGAAGATCTCATGGAGAAAATGGCACATAGGGAGTACTGGTATAGGAAATGTCTGAGAAGAAAGGGGGGGAGAGTATGGATTTCATAGTTAAAAAGAAAAAACAAACGAGAAATAGTAGAGTCCTACAAAACAATTAATAACGCAAGGAAAGTTTATCAGATGCTCCTGCTTATGCTTTCAGATGGGAACATGTAGCTCAATGGAAAGGGAACACACTTTGAATGAACTGAAATAGTTACTGCACGCAATGCGCAATTAACCCTTGGAGCTTTTTATCACTAGGTAACTTTGAGACCAAGAGCTTAGAAGGATAATAAAGGGATTATATGATATTCATGTGGATAATGAGAAGATCAAGACTTATTACAGAAAATCAGAATGCATAAGAGAAATCTTCATGTTTTTAGGATTTAAACTGACAATCACTAAACATTAACTGACAGGAGTAGGTAAAACTTCCCTGAGGGCAGGTTTTTAACCATTGGGCTTTTTGCACCCTTTTAAAAAAAATTTATTAATACACTTGGTACTACTAGCCCAGACAGGATTTAAGATTGAGTAGTCTGTGAGACTAAGATATACATGAGAATTTTTAAAGCCCTAGTAGCTTTTAAGAGCAAAGAGTAGTTCTGGGCATAGATTTGGAAGTATTTACAACAGTGTAGAGGCTTCTTTGAAGTATTTGGAACATGCAGTATAATTGAGGTGCGACCTTTTAAAGACAGAAAATGCATGCTTTGTGGTAGGGAAGCAGATTTTCCTACAAAACTGATTGCCCTCACTCCCAGCACAGAGATGTGGACATGTATCCGAGTACTTTGGCTTCTAAACACCAACAGTAACTGCCATGTCTTCCTCAGGGTGTCTGCTTTTCTCTTGAGCCTCCAGAACTGTGAGAAATGCCTGCAGCTCAGAAACACTTCAGGTCTTGTCTCTAAAGCTTCCTCCAGACATTTCTGCACCTATTTTTGCATCTGTTCTTACATGTGTTCTAGTCCTGACAGGCTTCAGAAGTTCAGTTAACCAGCAGGTAGTAACCAAGCAAGTGAAGCTCTGAAATGATCTTTGGCCAATGTAGGGCTGGGGTCCAGGCTGATACCATCACTGATGGAGCACTAAATATGAGGTTTTCGCCTTTCCAGTCTCCCTTGTCTATTACAGGCTTCACAAAGGATAACCCATCCTTCAGCATTTTCCAAATGAAGGTAATACTTGCAATCTCTTGAATATTTAAGATAGAAGTCAAGAGTTCCAGATTGCTTGTAAAAATCAGAAGACCCCACTTAGAGCTCTCACGCCATTACATTTGTCTTGGGAAATATTTCATATTATTTTGGAGTTTTTTAATCATGGATCATGATTATTCATCATAATATTTTTTTTAAAATAAAGAATAAGTGAAATCAAGCTGCAATCTTAAAAATGGGATCTCTATCTTGTGGATTGCTGTCATCCAGACCAGAAAAAAGGAAGGAATATCCCTGAAACAAAGGATTTTCTAGGAAACTGTAACATAAAAGCATGGTCTTCCCAGTCCAATTGTTCTTTCACAGTTCTAAAAAACCTAGGACTTTGAGATACAGTAACAACAATATAACAAAAAAGATCTAGAATTAATCAGTGAGACAAAGATGAGAATATTTGCTTTTAGTTGTATTTCTTGCCAATCAAAACATGTTCTTTAAGTAATGAATAAACAAACAGAGCTAAATCATTTGAATAGATTATTTCCTTCAATACTTTATTGTCTTACAAGGCAATTTAAAAGCTTGGTGAGAAACTGTGCAACATGGTGTGAAATGATATTAGTAACTGTGCCTAGGACCCGATCAAAACGGATAGATTTCTGCTGGGCAGATCATAAATTCAGTGCTCCCTTTAGCGTAGTCCTCTTATTATTACTTGTATATTGGTTGTTGCTATGCCACTGAAACCTAATTTAAGAGTGTAGGTGAAATTTTGCTGCTAGAATGGCAAGATCAACATATGCAGCAGTAAACACTGAATTATGATTATAATTCACTTGTAAGCTTTTTCTGGTCTGATTTAGTTTGCAGTAGATTCCAACAGAGTTAAGAAGGACAATCCTTAAAAAAAGAGAGAGAAATTGTGAAAGGCTAAACTGTGAACACCAGTTTAGTTCAATAAAACTCTTTATGTATAAACAAAAGCAAAGAGCCACTGGTTCTTGCTAAAAGCTACTATTGACTTAAAGAGAAATCTTGCATCTATCAATCAATAGGTAGGTTTAGATGTAAGAATTTTACTACTGAGGGAAATGAACTGAAAAAATGACCTGAAGTTAACTATCTTAATGTGTTATGTCTCACAAAACTGTGTTTCAATGAGAAAGTGGAATTGCAATAACAATGAAAATTTTCTTCAAACTGTGAATACTTAGTGGTACAAAGACTAGAAAGAATGTATTTGTATATTACTTGGATACTGCAATGAAGCAATTGTAGATTATGGTGTTGCTGCTGCTCCTGGCTGGTGTGGACCAAATTAATAGAGATCTCATCTATACTGAAAGATGTACGGACAAAAAAGACTTACCGGGGTTTGAGGAAATTGGATGAGAATGAAATGGCTTGGACTTAAAGTAGGTAAATAAGAGGGTAACACTGATAAAGCAGTTTGAGGAGGAAAGGGAGGTAGAAGAAACACTGGGCAATATACAAGCCCTGACTGAGGACTGAGTGCTTATTGTATATTTGTAACTCTTTATGACAGGGCATAAGAGAGCAAGAGAGTTCTAAGAGAAAGAAAGCAAATTCACATCTATAAGAGAGCTCCGAAGGACCTGTTCAGAAAATACTCTTGATGTTAAACACCTTTGAATAAATAGACCTAAAACAATTAGAAATGTGAGCTTAAAAGTATTCTTAATAGCATATGTAGTAAATCAATCTAGCAAATGAGATCCTGTTCCAGAAGAATACCAAAATCCAACTGTTTTTAGATGAGCAGGGTAGCTACTACCTTTTATAAAATATATTTGAAAATGCTTTTTGAAGTTGTTGGCATTTTCCCCTGATTCTTGGCAATTTTAGGTTATTGGGAAATCTTAAAAAGCTTTTAGTGTTAAGATGGTCTACATGTAACTATGTAAAAAGTGTGCCTTTTATGTATTATTTTTAAGAGTTGAAGAGTAATACACAATGGTCTTATACAAGACAGTGTTAAATTCTGTTTGCTTTCATATCACAAGACCTCATATTGCTTAAAGTGATTCAGTAGTTCAGTCCACACATCAAAATATTCTGCTTGATTGATAGTAATATTCAATGCAGTAAAAATTTTGGCTACTTCTTTCCAAGAATGGAAAAAACATCCAAAATAGATTACGCTATTGAATCCTGGGTTTTTTTCCTTTTATTCCTTTCTATTACTGAGGTGCATTTTCACACTAATTAATTTCAAATCAATTTTATCACTTTGATCTGTCCCAAACCTTAAACTAAGTACTACTAGTTTATACACAAATGTCTGCTGGTGGTATGATTGTCTTCATGTTTTGTTGCGGATGTTCTACAGCAACTGTAGGAAATAAACAAATTTCAGGACCAAAACTCAATGAACTGATCTGTTGGTAGTGTAGTACCAGGCAACAATACTTTCTTCTTGTTGGGGAATTTTTGTCAGTAATTAATCCTGTTTTCTTGATACATAATTCTGTGTAAACATCAAGATACTCCGTTCTAACCAGCAGGGCTCATTTGTGCTTCTCCAATGGCTGTAGCAAGGAGCTGTGCTCTGTACTTGCAGATGGAGCCTTCATTTGCATTCATTGACTGTGCTTCACAGTATTTGCATATTTCTAAACTGCTGTTAACTAAATGATCATATGAGTGAACTCTCATCATGATAATTACCATTTGTGTCAGCTGCAAAAGACCTGCTGAGGCTGTGTCTACAGACCTGGGAGGGGGTGCTGAGGGTGCCAGCCCTGCCCCCCAGAGTCCCAGGGGCAGGACAAGCCCCTTCCCCTCGCTTCTGCTGGGAGTGTTTGGCCCTGGCCTTCCTCGGGTCCCCAGGCTATGTTGCTGTGCCCCTCATAATTATTGTCTGGGCTTTTGCACTTCAGAATGCCTGCAGAGGTGTTTGTTGGAAGTTGACGAGATGGGTTTTTGCAGTGTGACAGTGAGGCGGTGGGAATATTCAAAAGCACGGGGCTCGCTGGAGTTCTTGGTAAAGCAATCTCAATGATATTCCTTCTACAGACTGATTTCTGGAAGGAAATACCACCTTCTTGTTTGCTCCAGAAGTGTGGAACTCACAAATGCATGTTGATTGTAGATGATCAGGGACCAGGCTGGAAGATGGGCATTTTACAGCATGGTATCTTCCATGAGATAACTGAAAGCTGGTAAGACACAGCTTGCAGCGCTGTGACTATGCCAAGTAACAAAAATAACAGTAATAGTGATCAAAGGGATGAGTGGCAATTTCCCATTCAGGTGGTTGTGCTCTCAGCCTGCTCCAAAGTCTAGCAGCAAAGTCACACCAATGAAGAGTTCAGTGACCTAATTAGGCATCTCTCTTCAATCGTTGGGGTAGTTTAAATAATCACTTTTCTATTTTTTTTTTTCCCCATTAAGGTGGGTTGATGTTGCCCTGTCTGTAGTCACAGCGGTTGTAGTGAACCGCTACAGTTATTTCATGCAGCACGATTTAGTTATGGTTACCTATCAGCTGAGTATAAAAAGACATGGAGCAGGTAAGCTAAAGTTTCATAGCTCTTTAGTTTTATGGTGCTGTGATTCAGAGCTGTAACAACACATACGGAAAAACATCACCGCAAACATGGCTAGTGTGTACACAGTCCAAGTGACAGACAGGCCAGATTGTCTGAATATAGACACAGCTGTACAGAAACGATATCACTGTAATTAAGTCATTATAGGTGACATGAGGGTCCAGGGCAAATCAATCCCAGCAGTCTTCCCAGGAAGAACATCTTGGAGCGGATGAGCCCACCACGTGCTTGTGGCTCACTGCAAAGGCTGTCGTGGGCTGGGTGGCCACGCAGGGAGGAGAGGAGCTCTCCCCAGGGACAAGCTGCTCCTTGCAGCTTGATTTGATGGGAGCTGTGTCACATTAATCTTGCTGTGGCAGTGTGGCTTCGCAGATAGCACAGTGGCTTCCTTGGCTCTTGTTTTCCCTTGTTTTACAATTCAAAGCTATGATAAATAAAGATTAAAGAGAAGTTTAAACTTCAGGAAATAGATAAGAGACTAAAATTATTGGCAATTCCTCTCCCTAATGGCATCTCAATCAGGTGGTGGTTGTGTCTCTGCCTTGCCTCATCCTCTGCCACGCAGTGTGGCACAGCAGGGATCTCTGCTGCCTTTGGGAGCACGCTCAGGGAATGGGCCCTTGCTTGAGCCAGGAGCTTTTGTGTAAATCAAATGTCCAAAAAGCAGACCAGGAGGAAGAAAACTGTGGTTCATATTTGAGCTGTGCTGATAGATGTGGGAACATACGCAAATGCCCGCTCCTATCCGTGCATGCCGAAGAGCCTGGGGCCATTCAGGGAGGCTTTTTCCTTGCAATTGATCCCACAGCTGGTAGTCAGCAGAAAGAAGTAAGAAACATCTCATCTCACATTCTCTCCTGTGCCCTCACGTAGGGCAAGCCATGCTCCAGTCCACAGTACACAACCAGAATAATTATGGACACTCATGGAAAGAATGGATAATTATTTCATAGGTTTACTGTAGTATTTGTAATGCCTTCTCCCAGAAATGTAGCAAAAATGTGGAAACCCGTTGTTACAAAGCAATTGCAAAATCCCATTTTCAGTTTTACCCATTCTGAAATTTTCCTTGATTTTATTTCAAGACTAGCTTTCTCTGTACAGTGAAGCATGATCTTTCTCTTCAACATGAACTTTACAGTATGTTTCATTCCATGGTAAGCTAATAAGGAAATATATATATTAAAAAACTCCTCATAACTCTCACTTGTAAATTCCTAGCATGTTACAGTTTTATCCCCTGTCCTCAAAAATGACCTTTCATCATCCATGTTAGGGAAAATCTCTTAATGTTGTAACATCTGTGGATTATGATTTTTGGCTAGACATGTTCTACAAATGCACTTAAGACTAGCAAAAATAGGAAGCACTGATTTTGGTTTGTGCCTTGCCCATTGAGGAGACTTTTTCCATCCAGTGGGCATTGAAGCATCCTCTTGACTTCTGCAATTTGCTGCCAAATCACTGAAGTGGTAATGAGCCATCTATGAAGGGTGAAAGCTTCCCACCTAGGTTTTGCATATCTTAAGTATGTTGTAACTTTTGGGGAGTAATTTTTTAGCATGTCCCAGCTTACACACAGAAGTTTGAAAGTAGCGTTTATTTCCTTCAGGCTCTAGACTCTGTTGGAATGCCAGACTCCTAGAAATCCTTTCAAAACAATTTCATCATTATTACTGTAATCACTGCACAAGTGGGAAATCCTGTGCAGGATGCCTCTTGTTGCTATGGGATGTTGTGGTGGCAGTTCTACTCACAAATTGATATTATCAATCACAATTTAGTCATTACAGGTTTGCAGTAAGATTGCTGGCCTGCAGATTTTTTTCTGCTTTTACTACAAAAGACTGAAGATCTGCAGCACTGCAGATTCTGAAAACACTGTCTTTTTTTTTTTTTCCTTTTGGAATTGCTGGAATGTTTGGATTATTTGACTCTACAGGGAATGAAAATGTCTTTTACTTTATGGAGCCTTTTTGAATTAAAGGACTCTGTGCAACTGAGCCAGAAGGTATATTTCAAGGGAGACCTGAAATGTTTTATCAAACTGAGCACTATTTTTATCACAAATGAATAGTCATTCACACCAAAAGCAGGGACATACTCTGTTCACGTATTAGCAGACCTGTGCTGACACAGCCCAATGTGAGATGGAGGTTGATGGCTCCATGCACAAGCTGTAAAATTCCAGCATTATTACTGAGTGGAGTTGGGAATTGCATCTCAGTGCATTCAGAAAGACAAGAAAATCATAATCCAGCTCAGACAAACCTTTAGTACCAAATCCTCTCTGTCTCTGCCCCAGCACAAGTGTCATGCAGGCAGCAGAACAGGAGGTGGAAGAAAGCACCAAAAGTCTTGCTTTACAAGCCTGGATAGTAAGGAATCTCATGGGACCCAGCAGCACTACTCCATTTAGGATTTTCCAGCAGAAATGTTGGAGGATTGTCTTTGTATCTGGCCTTCTGGAGCCCTCTGATCCCACATTTGTTTGTGTGCATGTGACTAATAGGACAGCTACAGAGCAAAACTTCACTCTTATGCAAATCCCACCTTTAGGCATGAATTTCCAATTCTAAATTACTGGGGACACAGGATAGTTGCAATAGAGACTTTAATAATGGATAATTGTATAAACACTTTAACTGTTGATAGGGAGAGGGAAAGATTGGCTTGCATGAGTAGCAATTAAAGGTAAATTATGAGCCGTGACCCTGTGAACATACCCAAATCAAGAAATACTGATTTCATTTAATGAAACACCTCTGCAGGGATACACCTGTACACCCTGTCACAGCCTCCCTTGCAGAACTTGCAGAGAAACTTATGCACAACTGAACACAGAAACAGTTCCAAGATGGTTTTTGTCCTGTTCTTCATATCACTGATTGCTTGTTTTAAAACTGGAACAACAAAACCCCCACATTATCAGTTATCATGTATAAAAGAGCTCCTCTTGCCACCAAAAGATGCTTTGTGATTATGTATTGCACATCCCTCACATTTATTTAGCTCAATAAACAACACAGAGACAGCTTGTAGGAAATGAATCCTCTCTGCATTATCTTGTTATCTGAAGCTGCGTGCGTTTCCTTTGGAAGAAAGTGTTGGAATTATTGTGTTTAGACTTTGAATTATAATATAAATCAAATCACAAGAGGAAAATAATTGGCTTCCCTGCACCACATTTCCAGCTTCTGTATTTAAATTGCAGTATTCAGTACAACTATTCTATTTCCCTGTACACAGTGTTAAAAGCTGACTTTATGGCCAGCTGGGATGAGTGGTATCTCTCAGATAGTGGGGAATTTATCAATTTTTTCAATAAAAAAAATCAGATTCTGAAGAACAGAATAGTAAAAATGTTCATGTGATGTTTCCCCTGCCAAAGCAAGGCCCCACTTTTATGTTTTTTCAGATGGCTCATTCCTGAGCACGATACCAAAGTCATCTTGGTATGAAAGTACTCGTGGGCTATCTCGAAGGATAGGATTGATGTACGGAAAGCTTCGCATTACAGCAGAATGAACACTTTGTCCTTTTCAAAGTGTTTCCTCAATTTCCCCAACCTTGAAACTCTCTGGAGAAGAGAGTGATGGGGAAATATTAAATCATCCCATCCCTGGCTTGTGACTCTGCTGCTTGGTGAGAGCGTAAGGAAGAAACACAAACTGACGCCCGGAGGCTTGGACATATTTAGTGGTAGGCAGTACGTGTATATGTGTAGCTTTATTGGCTTTTCAGGGATATTGGGAAATTATTGAAAGCCCCAGTGTAACTGCAACTCTGTTCTCTTTATTACTGAACCTGAGGGCATGAAGGATTTGGGGATCTATCTCCTTAATTCTTTGCTTCACTGGAGAAGTTTGAAGCACATCATGCTTTACCAGTTCACTGTGCGCTCTGGTGGCAGGCAGGAGCTGCTGGGTGGGACTATCTGTGCACCCAGCTGCTGCTGACAGGGACACCAAACCACCCCTCTGTGAAACCAGCTCTTTACACAGTTTTAAACTGAAAGAGGGGAGATTTAGATTAGATATTAGGAGAAAATTGTTGACTGTGAGGGTGGTGAGACACTGGCCCAGGTTGCTCAGAGAAGCTGTGGCTGCCCCATCCCTGGAGGTGCTGAAGGCCAGGCTGGATGGGGCTTTGAAGAACCTGGTTGGGGGTGTCCCTGCCCATGGCAGGGGGTGGGAACCTGATGATCTTTAAGGTCCCTTCCAACCCAAACCATTCTATGATTCTACATCACAACAGCAGTTTCTATCACTGGAGAGATTTGGCCTAAGGTGACAACTTTACTGTGGAAGGAGCTGGCTCAAAACTGCTGTAAGTTATCCTCCGTGAAAGGACAGTGGATATCACACACAGGGCTTTTAATCTAACTGCTGTTTTATTTGTTTTGGAGGGAGGGTTTTATAGCTGAAATGCTAACCTGTGCTCTTTCTGATAAGAAAATCCAAAAGGGGAGTGTGTACTTCCAGAGAAAGTTCTGCCTGGTTGAGAAACAAAAATGGACTGAATAAAAATCGAGGCAGTTTCTCGAGACTCAGAACTTATTAATTAGAAGATGAAGCAAATAATTGCTACACCTTGAAGGTTTGTATGCAGGTAAATGTATAAAGGTGACAGGAATAAACTCATTGACACAAAATTACATGAAACATTTGCATCATATCAAACTGCCTCGATGTTTGTTTTATGTACCCTGGCAGAGGGAGCATTTAATATCTGAGCAGCCGCTTGCAGCGAAACACTGGGACTAATAAAGAGTCTAATCCTCAAAGTGCCTTAGCACTTCTAAATGTCATTAAAAGTCACTCCACAAGATAAGAGCTAAATATATATTCTAGCTATCAAACCCAGATTGCTGTGGGATGTGTATGAAACTGTGCATATGTGATGTCCTACGCTTAATATTAGAGGGTAGGTTACAGTTATCGCTAGAGGATTCTTCTGAGGCTGTTTGATTGTATCATTTCCAGTTCTTATGTAAACACATGTTTCTTTTAATCATTTCATTTGAAGATTCAGGGAGTTGTTCTTGTTCTGCTGTGCCTCAGCACAGCCTGCATAAAAACTGCAAAACATGTCTGGATAAGCTGGGGAGCACCTTAGGATTGTCCTGGCCTGGCCAGGTGTGTCTGGGGCAATTAGTGCTGGGTTAATCACAAAAGTTTACATTTGATGCTTAGCTGAAAATAGTGTATAGCTGGAAACAGAGATGTGTAGTCGGTGGGTAAATTGGGAGGTGAAATCTGCATTGGAGATGGTAGCACAGTCTCAGATGGTGGCAGGGCAGGGGTGAAGCATCATCTGAGCATGGTCCAGTAGTTGCTGCATTGGCAGTGGGAGGACAGGCTGCCCTGGGGGCTCCTCTGCCCCTTCTCCCCACACTCCTGGCAGCAGGTCTGGCTGGGCTTTAGTTGGTCAAAGACAGGAAAGTTGAAGGGAGAATCCTCTACCCTTTCTTTTTCCTTTGAATCCTCCTTATCAAGAGTGGGGACAACCTAACTTCATGACTTATTTATTTGCTAAAAGTCCAATCTGGATCTTATTTTATTTTGACAAAAAAATAATGATTCTAAAACATATATTTATCTTCAGATATGTGAAACCATTTCAAAATTTTAAAATATGTGGAACTTCAGTAAGAAAAAAGAAATCAAAGCATCAAGGAACTTTAGTGATCAAATATGATATTTGACCAGCGAGAACAGCTCTCCACACTGTCGTGGTGTGATCAGAGCAATGACTAATGCACGTTTTAACTCACAGGAAGCTTTCAAATGAAATATTTGCTATCTAATCCATTATTTCTCTAGTCAATTTTCAGGGTCTTCCTTGAAGTTAATGCATATTCAGTGCAATTATTGCCTCCTCAAGATCATCTGTGTGAGAGCACAAATAACTAATTAGCCATACTTCACTCTATGAAGACCATATAAGCGATTTAATTCACTTAGTCTTATTGAGAATACTAGCAAAATACTCCCATTAACAGTAACAAGAAGAGAAACAGCCGCAGCAAATCTTTGGTTTGCAGTTATGGTGGTTTACACAGATTTCACCATGAAACTGTTATGACCATAAAAGGAAGGAACTGCTTTTGTAATATGAAATTGCATTAAACTATGATTAAAAATTCATCCAACTTCTAATTGGAAATACTCTGAAATTAATGGTTAAATCCTTATACCAATATATTAAAACGTTAGCGCTGTAAATTTTTAATGAATTCATTTTAATTATCAGATAAGGTCAGAGAAGCAACTGGTTTTAAAGATGTACATTTCCATCTTCTGGGGTGCGGACGTAACTTTTTCTGATTTGTTTATTCCTTGATCTTTAATGTTAGTTTGTCAACTCCTATTTGTCTTCACAAAAGTCTTTGAAGATGTTTCTTCCCCCATCCTTTTTCCAATCCCTTTGGTTGCTTTCATTGGTCTTTTTTCGTCTTTCTTTTTTAACTCCATAATTTCCTGTTGCTTAGATGCAATTTTTAAAATACTTGTTATGTATTGCATTTGCCAGGCCTCTATTTAAGTTGTTCAGAGTTCACTCAGCTTACTGAAGCAAAATATTCTGATTTTCATGTTTCATTTGACCCCACAAAAATGTACTATAAATACTAAAATGTATTTAGATGTAACCTAGTGTTTCAGTACAGTACATTGTTGAGCTCATGAAGATTAGGTGATAGTTCTTCCAATTCAATATACAATATAGCTTTAAAGATATATGTATTTGTTTTATAATTAGATTAAATATAATGTCAGAGGTATGTGTATGCATAAAACACGTTCAAATAACATACTGCATGTTTTCATTCCGTCATTTCCTCAGCCTGTTATTAATAACAATCCTTGTTGGACTGCTTTATGGACGGGTTTTTGCACCCTATGTGTCTTATGCAGTTTTCTTACTAAGAAACCTATAAACAATAGTCTGTCTTACTTTCACACTCATGAAAATTGCAAATATTACAAATGAGAGAGACTTGAGCCTAACATATACTTTGCCGTTTGCTTGGAGACTAACCCTGCAGAAACCCTCAACGATGCAAGGGAGTCTTCTTCTCAAGTTTCTGCTTCTTTGTCAGGAGCAAGGGGTGCTGCAGAGGAAGCACAAGGGCAGAGCTGAAGCTTTTTGTCCTGGTCTATGGCTGCCAGAGTTTTTTACATTTTTTAATATTTATTTTTCAAATAAATTTGTCATGAGTGGGATAGGAGATGATGTTCTCAATCTTGGTTACTCCCAAGCTTAGCGTAATTATGTAAAATACCAGTCTGTGGTGTTGCACGTAACACACTGGGGTTTGTAGAAGAGCTTTATCAGGCTAACATCAAACAGTATTTTGGGGTTTTGTACTTCAGTTGTCTTCCTGACTAATTCATTGGCATTCAGGAATACAATAAGCCATTCTAAAAACCTTATTGTGTTCAAGAATATCTCAGACTTCTCCACTTAGTAAAATAAAACAAGTTAGAATTCCCAGCAGCCATATAGGGCAAGCTCTAACTTGCCTGTCTTAATACCAGAACTACCACCATCATTGTTGTTGTCAGTGCTCCAATTATATTTAAAATAATAGTACGATTATATTTGAAGTAAATTTCCTTCTGTCTGACTGAAAATAGCCCTTGATAGATATCTCTCCTATGTATCTTGAAAAATATCCATTCTTACAGCAATCATTCCTCCTCACAATAACATTTTAGGCTTGGGAACCTTTTTTTTTCAATTCATGTGTATTTTCAGAATTATTTTATAGGGTATTTAATAAACAGTTAAGAAACAGAAGTAGTAGCACTTGAAATAAATAGCTGAGCCTAGCTAAAATATTTGACTATTAATAAGAGATATGGGATGGAAAAGTTTGCTGTGCTATGAATCTTGACAAGTGCTTGTAGTAATAGTATGTTTGTCTCCCAATTTCTCCTGAATAAGCATTTTATGGTAATTAACACTGAGAAATGGTGACTTGCTGAAAGATCATTCACATTTTTCACATTTCAAATCGCATAAAACTGAACTTTAGTTATTGATATTCTTTTCTCCTGAACTACTTACATATACAGTCTTACAATGTTATCCCAAATCCCTGATGATGCTTTGAAAATTACACAGAGAAACTGCCAGAATCAGGGAGTTCTTGCTATAGGATCAAAGCAAAGGGTATACGAGTTCTCTGTAAAAGATGCTGTGGAAAAATCTAGCTGTTACAGAAATATTAATAATTATAATAGGATTTTTTTAATTGTTTCTATAAACCCTGGGAAACTAAGTTACAAATTCAAGTTGTAATGATGTTATGTGCATTCACTGGCTTATCATGGTAATGCGTTGTCTTCCTTCTAAAGGATGCAGGATGTGCTAAAAGTCTGCCTGGGCTCAAAAAGTGACTGGAAGGAAAAAAAGAAAACCCACTGAAGAAAATCCTTAGAGGGGAGAAAAAAAAAAGTCACACAGATTCCACCTCAGTTTCAGGAAATCCTTGAACCACAAAGAGCTGCAGGCTGGGAAGGCATTGTGGAAAAAAATTGTTGTTCTTTGGCCCTCAGCTGGTGTTCTTTTCTGAACATTGGCTGTGGATAATGCTGGAGGATGCTGGACACATGTCCAGTTTGAGCTGGTCCAGCTCTTCTCCTGTTTCTATGGTACTTTCTCATGTGTGTTTTGTAAAGTCTCTGTCTCTAACCTGTACCTTTTATTCCAACTCAGTTGCTTTTCTGAATTAAACTGGGGAGGGAAATGCTGAAAGATCTTAGAGCTTGTGAAGTTTTCCAAAATTAGTTGAGGGCAGGTCCCCAGGT
The DNA here is from genome assembly GCA_026546715.1 of Gallinago undulata. Taxonomy (NCBI): domain Eukaryota; kingdom Metazoa; phylum Chordata; class Aves; order Charadriiformes; family Scolopacidae; genus Gallinago; species Gallinago undulata. The sequence continues at coordinate 6,933,999 of JAOTQQ010000052.1, read as the reverse complement.
CTCACAGTGGTGGGTATCTCTTCTGGATTCATGTAATCCAGTCCCCTGCATCTGGAAACACCACAGAGGCCCTTGGTGAGATACCCGGGGCAGAAAATAATGAACAGGACTATTGCAACTAACGTGGAATTGAAAAGAATTTATTTAGGGTATGTTCAAAATTATATGGGAAAAAATCTTAAAAGACCATAATACGGAGACAGTATATTATTACAAATAACATATTAAATAAATTTGAGTTTACAATGGAAGCTACCAGAGGCTGGAAAGATCAATGTTACAAATAATCATGATCTGGATATACTACAGGGAGCACCAGGCATGGCTCCTGGCTTCTCACAATGAGTTTTGCATTTTTCTTTTCATGGTGGGGCGATCTGTGAAGCATTCTCCTTTGGGAAAGAAAGTCACGGGAATGAGCTGTATTTCCCCCAGAAGATCAATTCTACAATTTAAAACAATGAAAGAAGCAGTAACATATTATAAATTTAAATTATTCCACATGGTCTTAACTGTACAGATGCAAAGGTCATTAAATAATGTCGTTTTTAGCTATATGCTGTGGGGAGCTATCTATCATATATTATCTAGCATTCTGATGGAAGTAAAAGTGATTAATTTTTACTGTCTTGTATAATTTACTTATTAATGTTCCTTGTGGAACAATCTGGGCTTGATTATTTGGCAAATGCATACTGAAACTGAGCTCTGTGTTTTTCCTTGAAGAGAAACTGGTTCCAGCTAATGTATGATGCTAATATATTCTAGATGTAAAATCTTGGTTTTGGCTAACTGTTTAGAGGGGTTATTGCTTTCTGCAAAGTGTGTATATTCAACACCCTGTATAATAAAACAGCTACTGAATGGCATTCTGTGGGAAAGAAAGAAAAATCAGATGTTGGAGTTGGTCATCATAATCAGGGTACTGGTGAGGTTCCCAAATGTCCCATCTCAGCACACAGTGCCTACCAAAGACTAAACTGAGATGTGCAGCTACTCCCTATGGGGGGGGGGGGGGGGGAAATTTCAACAGGATTAAAAAGTTATCTGAAGAGTGTTTGATGCTGTTACTGACTATTTTAAAAGGGCTAACAAAACCAATAAACAATACTACACCTGTAAATAGGTTTACTTCAGAACTTTGCGATGTATGGAGGTTGAGCTAGAGCACGAAGAAAGCTTCTGCCCTAAACATTTTTTGAAGTAAAACAAAAATATGCTCAGTTCAATTCCTAGTTCCCAGTTTCACCTGCCAGGTTGCTCTGGGTTGAAGTTCCTCAATGTCCCCTCCTGCCCCTTCCTGGGGGAATTTTCCTGGGCAAGGCTTTTCCCTTCTTCCATCTTCTGGGAGTTCTGAGCCAGACTTTGCTGGCCCTGACTGATGTGGATGTCAGTTAGGTGTTCTCCCTAAAGGTATTGGATTTTTTGGTTTTAAAGCAATGTAATAGCTTGCTTCTGTTCCTCTCTTTTGCCTGTTTTTTACACCTTATCTCCAGTGCTGTCAAGCCACTGTTGGACTGGTTATGTGCCTCTTCCAGCAGAGACATCTTTTCTGTTAGTTCAGTATCAACATATTTGCAATGAAGATCCCTTTCAGGGACAGCCATCAGGCTTTTCTTGTCCTTTTAGTCCCAAATGTATATATGAGAAGAAGTTCGTGTATCCAGACTCCATATATCTGGATCCTGTAATGGGCAGGGTAAATGGAATCGCATCATTTCCGTACAGATCCTGCAGATGCTTCCACAAAAGCCCATTCCTACCCATCCATTAAGTTTATGGCTCCAGATTTAGAAATAGGAGTGGTGGGGGGTACCTCGCAGCAGCATCAGGGACCTCTGCAGGCATGCTTCCGTGAGGCAATTTCTGCAAGGTGGACAGCACGCATGGATCAATTCTCCTGTGGACCTAATGGATAAAAAGGAAATTGAGAATTTGCAGATTCAATTATTTCTTTGTTTCTTGCCAGAAAGCGGCTCCTGTGCCCCCAAATTGATTCAGCCGTAATCGGGCTGGGTTTCATTTTGCTTATTTCTAAACTGCGGACATATCTAAATACATGTACGTTTCCATCTAAAAGATTTTAACAAAAGCAAATAGGCAATAAAAGGTTTCTAATAGGTAATTTCAAGCAGCCTGGTGAAAAGCAGAAAGCAAAGTAAGCAGCTTCTGATATTTCGGCACAAACGTTTGTCTAGACCTAAAGCAAATGCACTTAAGACTAGTGGTTGTGTGTCACCTCTTGGCACTGAATGTTAATGGTCATTATCACACCTTGTATTTTTTTAGCAGCTAGGAACACTTTGATATTAAAGTTTTGTTGTTTTTTTTTTATTTTTATTCTGAGCTTGAATACTCTAAAGTAGTAGATGCAGCAGCTGGGAAATATGTTGTTGTAATTAGGCCACCTGTGTGGCAAACAGCATCTAGAGAAACAGTGTTTTCTACACTTCATTAATGATCAGGTAGATTGTGGCAAAATGATCTTAATTAAAATTCTTTTTGACAATTACCCCGTGACATGAAAACACACAAGAGAACTTTACTTGGTGTCAGTGCTGTCAGAAATTAATTTAAAAGAGAAAGAAAAGTTCTGTTGGGCTTTTTGGACATTACGAATGCTTTGAATTGGAAAACCTGACCTTTTTTCCCCCTCTAGCAGTTTGGGAATAGGCTTTTTCTTTCTCACCTTCCTCAGATAAACATATGTTACAGAAGCCTAAGTTAAATATTATTTAGTATCTTTTCCTTGAAAACAAAAGAATATGATTTTCATTGAAAATATGAAATTCAGTAAGTTTGTTTACCATAGTGCTTGCTAATCAATCTGCTAAGGAAGCAAAACCTCTTGATCAGAGAAGAAAGACCACTGTATTCTAGAACTGTAAAGTAGATTTAATGTTTTTTATTTCTTAAGTATCATTTGAATTAGTGATGGTGATGAAATTGTTCAGAGCAGATTTTGAACTCCTTATTGGTACTGCCAATACAGATTCCCTTCTCATCAGTTTTGCAAAGGTCTTTGCCTTTCCTTTATGTATTCTCTTTCTAAGGTGAAAACTGCTTCATTCTGAGGCATGATTTTGTCAGAATTTGTAAATTTTGCACCAACATGAGCCCATAGTCTTTTTCATCTTAAAGCCTGAAATATAGCCTGGTTGATACAAGGTTTACATGGTTCGCTGAGGTATCTTCTCAGGTTTTGGCCTTCTTCAAGGCCGAATTTTATTCTGAGTTAAATGCTGCTCTTCAGAGTACTCATTTTAATGAGTACTGTGAGTTCCATATTTTTTTCAGTTAGAATCTAGTTATAAAAAACAGGAAACTTCTTAATGTTAGTATTGTTTATTAACTATAGCTAAAATAAAATTGCAGCTTTTGGAGTCATATTGAAGGTTCTTCTGAGCTAAATTCCTAATCCACTAATTATAAAACATTTTATTACTTACATTAACATTGTACTAAAATTTACTGAAAAGTTTGGAGAAGAAGCGCTTCTGTAAATGAGTAAATATGTGATTTCATAACAAAACCACTGGCTCAGAACTTGTCTCATTCTATTTCTTATTTTCACCTGTCAGTTTTGCAGTTATATGGCCCTTCTGTCAGGCCTGGCAGATCCTGCTGCTTGCCCATGAGATTTAACTTTGACTTCCACTCAAAGTTGCCATGTTCTTTTACATTTCTTTAGCTCTTGGCCCAAACCTTGATTGCACTACTAGTAAAGCAATGGATATGATGCTCTCTTTGTTTTAATTACCATTTTTCAATCTCTAACCCTCAAATTGAAAAAATGATCTTTCTGTTGGATTACTTTTCTAATAACTATATCTAGTTCTGTCAGTAAACATATATTTTCGCAGCTATGCTGGATAATCACTAAGGCCAGCTTGTTTGGAGAAGAATCAAAATGATGTCCTTCCAAATAGCACAAATCAGCAGCGCTTCAAAACCAGAATGTGCTGAATTTCTACCAGCAAGCTCCTTCATGTGTCTTTTGAAATGCTTCCCATTCCTTAAATCAAATATTAGCGCACCATCAAGTTGTGTCAGCCCCAGCAACTCCTTAAGATGAAGTAAAAAAGCGTAGTTATTTGCAGAATCTTCAAAACATATGAAACAAATATTGTGGCTGAGGTTGTTCAAAGTAGATTGAAGGTAACAAGCACTGAGGTGGAAGCAGCTGGATACGTGGTGCTCTGAAGATCCTTATCTACAGATTATAGTGTTTTAAATTATATCTGATTTTTATCAGTGTGCAAATAATATTTAGTACTATGAGCAGTTCTTATCTTAAAAAGATGCAGTGTTTAAAAATACATTAGATTCCATCCTTTATTGCTCTGTATTTAGAAAATGAAATCTTTGATGCCTTAGTGTAAATATGTTTATCCTCAGTTTTTACCAATAACTGTCAGAAACTGTGTATGTAGAACAGGTTAGATAACCTAGAAATCTGAAAAATTTTGTAGGGGAGAAAACTTTATTTCCATGACCCAACACTTTAGTCTTTAGCTCATTTAGCTGAGCACTGATCTCCTTTTGCTGCTGTTAAACTCTTATGCCTGCTATCGTACCTAAGGAATATTTCATCAGTCGTTACTCAGCACTCCACACATCGACATTTACACGTTCTTCCTTCCCATTAACGTTTTTTCAATTATTTTTCCCCAAAGATATGTTATTTTTAGCATTTGAAGTTCAATCTCATTCACATTTCTAACATCTTTAGTTACTCCTTGCTGTATTTGATTTCTTAATTTCATCTGGGTGACATTCTCTATTTGTTCCTTTTTCCCGTATCATTATTTGAGATACTAGGAATGGAAATAATTTATCTCTCTTGAGTACGATATTGCAGTAGTTGTGTTTGTGATATGTACATAGGCGAAGTTTTCTTCCCCCTTTTGGTGCCCAGGGGAGGTAAGGTGCTCACAACAAAAAGCCTGGAGAACAGTTTGTAATTCATGTGCTGATTTTGGGGGCTGATGAATGAGGATTTCAGTTGCAGCTGACCACGCATATTTGTAGTTAATGAAGTGAATATCTAAAATATCCAAGGTGTTAGAGATCTATTAAAAATATCAATTCCTTGTCATTGTTATATGTAATTCCATTCCTCCTTTAGTATATATAATTCCCTTTTGGTTCACGTTGTTGTAGGATATTTTCATTACCAGTACAGAGTAACACCAACAACCTATAGCAGCAAAATGGGATATGAAAGCCTCATAGCTTGATCCTTAGCAGAAGGGAACCTAATTATAGCTTGATATCGTAATATCAGAGAACAGTATTTTCACTAGTAGAAGTGAAAGTTTCACCACAAAAGTTTCATTTAAATAGTTCCCAATTAATATTTATCTAATACATGCTCATGAAGGAAAATCCATCACCCCATAAAACAGACATCCCACTTGCCAACTCTTGGATTTGTAAGGTTTGGCTGGAGCTTACAGGCATATTGAGCAGAGCCAGTGTCATGGAATCATGGAATTGTCAGAGGTGGAAGGGACCTCTAGAGATCATCTAGTCCAACTCCCCTGCTAAAGCAGGAA
>JAOTQQ010000052.1:6887494-6928341 GCA_026546715.1 Gallinago undulata | reverse complement strand
TAGAGATCATCTAGTCCAACTCCCCTGCTAAAGCAGGAATGCCTAGAGCACATCACTCAGGACTGCATCCAGGTGGGCCTTGAAGATCTCCAGAGAAGGGGACTCCACACCCTCCCTGAGTTCCAGGGCTCTGTCACCCTCACCATAAAGAAGTTTTTCCTCATATTTGAATGGAACTTCTGATGTTCCAGCTTGAGCTCGTTGCCCCTTGTCCTATCACTGGAAACCACTGAAAAGAGTCCGGCTCCATCATCCTTCAGCCCACCCTTCACATTGTTAGTGTTGATGATAAACGTATACAAGCATTATTTTAGTTACCCTATTGATAATGGCATTAGTGAACAGAACTATGTATATCCCACACAGTCAGAAAACATCTGCTGAGCGTCTGGACGGCAATCCAGTGTGATGCCTCCTGAAAGATGAAAACATAATAGATGTGCTTTATGCAAAGGGCAGATATTTTATTTTTTTTTGGTAACTGGTTAAAGTGCTGCAATTTGGGACTTCAGGAAGAGAACTGGAAATGGGTCACAGGAGAAAAGTTCCCCTCTCATGAGCAGCCTGCTGAACTGCCTTGATGCTGAGGAAGAATTTGTAACTTCGGAAAGCACTAAAGCCATGGTATAATCTTTTGCACAGAAATTTGTGATCACAGTGATAAATCTGAATTATTGTTATATAACTCTGTATTTTGCTTTGAAAGGATAAAAAAGAGGAAAGGGTGCTGCACTGCAGATTAAGACTGCACACGCACTTAAGGAAGTTTCTAAATCCGGATTTATATTGCTAACTTACTCCATGTTATCTTTTAAAACTCATGAATAGAAAAGATGTTTCTCTTTAGTTTACTACAAAATAGGTATGCAGCCTTAGGGAAAAAAATTACTGAAGAGTGGAAAAGCATATTTGGCTCTAAAAATATGTCTATGGTCTGACCTGACAAGGAGGGGCATGGTGGAGCTCGGATCTCCCCCATTGGTGTGTGCTCCAGGACTTTGGTGCATGTGGTAGCTTGGTGCACCAAGGTACACTTACTTTGTATTTGAACCATTTTTCTCTTGATCTTAAAACATGTGTGATGGGAATCATTTATGTCAGTACTGAGTCTGCAGTGTCTCTCAGACATGCACATGCATGAAGAACTCACAGATAGCTCTGAACAGTAGGCGCTTCAGGTTATGATTCTCATCTGCTTTAGCTGTAAGTTATATATTGTGTTTTATTTTTGCTTGTTACCTTCTAAATTTCCCCCCCCCCCTTCTTTTCTCTTTCTCTCCCCACCCCCCAAAAAAAAATTTGTTGTTTTATTGCTATTCCCTTCTCAACAAATATCATTGTAAATCACCACTCTGGCTGTCTTCATTCCTTTTTCCTCTGACTTCTTCTACAATACACTCCAATTATCAAATATGATAGTAATAATAATAATAAATGACCTCTATTTCTCTGTTTAAAGCAGTAATACTCGTTTTGGTCAGGTTTTGCCACAAAGCCCTGCAGCATCTGCTCTCCAAAATGCCATTGCTGCTGTCCCCTCTCATCTCCCTTCCACCAAACATTACACCTACTTTACATCCTTCAGCCTCCTCCTCCCACTTGTTTTGCTTCTTTACTTTCTGCCTTTTGTGATTTAATCCCTAGTATTTTGGGCTCCATGTCACAGTAAAACTTCTCTTAAAATCCAGATCTTCTATTGTGGCTTAAAATTTATTTACTCTTGAAAATCTTCTGGTGACCTTAATGAGAAATGTTCATACATACACCGTTGCTGTTAGAAATATGAAAACGCTTCTCTCTCTTGTTAGTCATCATGAGTTCTACTGAATAACCATGACTAAATTTTAAGACAGACAAATCCAGGTCAAATATACCATTTTCTTTATCTCAACAGAGAAAAAACCCAGGGAAAAGACAGCAATCCAGACTACCAAATAAAAACAATGGCATTAATTAGAATTATTTGTTAGAATAAGAAATCCCATGCACATTCTATATGAAAAAGGAAACGAAGTCAAAAGCGATGTTATTTTCATTCTGAAATGCAATAAATACAAACTAGTATATGAAACTTAAATCATAACATTCTTATGAAACTCCATAAAAACAACTTCCTGCAGTGCTCTGTGTGTGTTACAAAGGACGACTCATTACGTCTCCCAGTTTGACTCTGGTATTTGTTAGACTACTTTTGGCTGCTGATGTTTAGGCTTTAATTTTACTCTAGACTGCTGTTCTGGAAGCACAACTCCGAATCTCCCTGTGCCTTCTTCAAAGGGAACTGTGGCTCCAACACCAGATAGTATTGTCTTAAGTCTGGCTGAGAAAATAACCTGCATTTCTACTTCTTTTACCAGTCTTACTTTTATATTGGCTTCTGGGTTGTAAAAAAACCCAGAAACTAATAAAAACCTGGTTCTTTCTCTGTCTTTCCTGTACAGACACAGTGCTTCCCTCTGATCAGTGTTTGTCAGTGAGTGATGGATAGGAGAGGCAGACTGAAGTGACAGCCTGTAACTCTACATCCTACATATCCTTCCTCTGTTCGCATTTAACCACATCCGGCATGAAGCTCCCACCACAAAGATGAGACCTGTGGATAAATGTGCTTCCTCATGTGCACTGAATTTGTCCAGTTTTTATGAGGGTCCAGCTGATGGTTGGAGTTTGAACTTCCTTGCAAGGTTTGTAAATGTTTCTGCCTCTTTTCCACTTGTTCTGGGCGCTGCCCAGCAGCTTCATTTCATTGGTCAACGGTTGAGAAGATGGGCTTAGGGGTACGCATCTCTGATCTGGGGACTGGGACCACTGGACTGGCTGTGGAGAGCAGCTTCCATGTGGTTTAGAGGCAGCCAGTGCTGCTGGCTGTCGCCAGGTCTGTACGTGCCCCTTATTTTTTCCTATTTCAGCTATGGGAGTAAGGGCAGACTCACCTTTGCTTCTAATTAATGAACTCTCGCCTCTGGTTTATTGGGTTGAATCAGTTGAGCAGGTCAAGGCAATGCAGGGTTATCAGAGAAAATTAACCACTCAAAAAGCCAGGTGTGGGGGACTTTCCAGAGTGCAGTATGGTCTGAAAGTTAAAAGCTATCTCAGAAAAGCCTGTGCTACTTAGCAATCACAGCAGTGAATATAGCACAGGCATGCTATTAGGTATTTACTTTTCATGTTTTACCAGGTTTTAAAGTTAAATGCAGTGGATTTAAGAGGAAAATGGCCTTCTGGAGTGCTAGGAATTAAGCACTTGCATTGAATTAGTTAAAAGCAGAGAATCTGCTTTCCTATTGCTTCGCATTTCTGTGGCTCTTTAGACTAATACCATCTTAAAGCAAACCATGTATAAAATGCTACAGAATTAAGATACTAATGTTTATTTGCTTTTCATGCTGATATAAATTTTCCTTCAATGCTAAAGGTAATGAAGTAGCAACCTATGAATTATAAACTGGAGGGGAATGGAAACCTATTTCCACTGTGTGTATCTGTTCAGACCATATTACAGTTGTGTCTGAGAATTTCCTGAGGTACAGTTGTATCCTCATAGTCTCTCCTAGGCAGGTTGTGTTTTTCCCATGATACAGATGGGACCTGAGATACCGTGAGGTTAAATGACTTGCCTGATGTGACACAAGCAGTCTGGAGCAGAACTGAGAGCTGAACTGAACTGAACTCGTTTGCCTCTCAGTTCAGTGCCTCGATCACAAAATGACCCTGTAAAATAACTTGGCTGGGAAGCCATGAAAATTGGAAGAACCACCAAATGCTTTCTGTTGAAATGATCAGATTATTGGAAACTAGAAGGAAAAATCAGCTAGGCCAATGTGTGAATGTGTTTTTTCATCTGCTGCTTTGCAGCTGCATCGTTTCCATGGGTCACTGAGGTCCTGACCCACACGCTGCTGTGGGCATAAAATCCTATGCTCACATGCTTGGTCAGGTAATTGAAAGCACGAACAAGCAATTAAGTTCAAACTTATCCCATTAATAAGTGCATATCCAGGAACAGACCTACGTTCCTTCATGCCTAAGGCTGAAAGGTTGGACTCTAGGAACACCGAGCTGGTATCATGTACTAAAGCTGCTGCCACAACTCTTGCCAACGTTTCAAATTTACTATACTTGAACTATAACTTTGCTATGGAAGCAAAAATGTTGTACATTAAAAGCTGGCATGGAAATCCATGCCAAAATACTGTATCTATTGTAGATGTAAATATTTGCATTTAAGTGACCCTTTAGAACAATATGACTTTAAAGAAACCATGTATAAAACACTCCCAAATTGAGACAATAATGTTTCTATCCTCTTGTGCTGCTACGAATTACTCTTCAGTGCTCAAGCTAATGAAGTATTAACCCATGAAGTGTAGCAGGATGGAAACAGGAAACCTACTTTCACTGTTGATCTTTACACAGCTTGCATTTTTGCTGTTTCTAAAGCTGAAATTCTGACTAAAATAAGAAATCACAGATGTGTTATTTTTTATGTTGAAGGAAGGAGCTGTAACCAAAAGTAAAAATGCTTTAAGTTCATTGTTCATTGGAACAGGCTCAATCAATTATCTTATTTTCAAATATGTGGTAACAGGATATTTAAAGTGCCTTACAGCCACTTTAGGAACTGTTATTACATATTTTACGTAACCTGATGCATCCATTTAGAGAAAATGGAGCATAACACACATCTTCAAGGTTTTTGCTTTCTAAAGCGTAAGCACAACTACAGGAAGCGCAGGATTCACCCCGATAAGGTGTGTTAGATGTGCAAAACAAGGGTCTGTCTACACATTTATTTAACCTCGTCTAGTACTTAGGGTGATCTACTGCTACAATATCAGTATTTATTTAAATCAGGCTAGTCTAGTCACCAAGATGATTGCAGAGACTTGTAAATAGGGTCCGGTAAACTGCAATTCTGGCAGCTGTGGGGAGGGCCCCAGCTCGGGCAAGGTTGGCACCAGAAAGCAACAAGGCAAGACCCCTGAAATCCACACATATGTCAAACCTAACACAAACTTTACTGCTGCAAGTACTTGGCAGAAGCAATGCAGCCTTTGACCTCTCTGTGTTTTGAAGATCTGGGCTCTATTTTGCCTGCCCCTGCTCAGTTCTTTTGTAAAAAAAAAAAACCTGCTTCTACAGCCTGACCCCGGAGAAATGACGTTGACCTTTAGATGACAATTTAGAGTGCTGGGGCTTCAGCTACAGCACACATTAAATGTACAAACTGCCGTTATAACCATTACATCAGCGATTTATCTTCAAGCAATTCTTTCCACTTGCTCCATCTTTCATCGAATACAGTTCAGCTGATTGCCTAAATCAGGCAGTCTGTCTTTCCCCTCATGGCTGCTTCCAGACTGCCATTCTGGAGGAGGCCAGATTCCTCCCCAGATCTCACAGGGCTTGAAGAGGAGCTGTGCTGCTGCGGTGCAGAAGCTGGCCCAGGGACAGGCAGAGGGATGAGCAAGAGGACTGATGGCGGAGGAGATAGGGACAGATGGACAAAAGGTGGGGAAGGAAAGCAGCGCGGAGCAGGGGGCGTCCCGCCCGCAGTGGGTGCACAGGGTTGTGGTGAAAGGAGGCTGTACGAGCAGGACAGAGGAAAAGAAGAAGCAATGCCTATAAAGTATGTCCCTAACTGGAAAATCAATGACCATCACATGGCCTGGGCTCCGTGCTGCACAAGCAAAACTACAGTAGTTAGCGGTTTTAATAATCCAGACTGTGTTTCTATGTTTTCTGTAGGTGCCGATGGCTCTCCATTGGTGCTGGATGAGCAGCTGGGAATAGTGGGCATCTCCATGGAGCTGGAGGAGCAGCTGGGGCCATGGCATCATCAGCAGTTGTGTTTGGAGGGAACCTGCCATCATTTCAGCAAACTCAGAGTGGGAGCCCAAGACAGGTAACTTCAAGTACGCTGTGATACTGGCTTTTTAGCTTCAAATTGAACTTGTTGGTACAGATCCAGATGAAGGCCACAAAGATGATCAGGGGGATGGAGCACCTTTCCTATGAGGACAGGCTGATGAAAAAGTTGGGATTGTTCAGCCTGGAGAAGAGAAGGCTCCGGGAAGACCTTATAGCAGTTTTCCAGTGTCTGAAGGGGGCCTACAAGAAAGCTGGAGAGGGACTTCTTACAGGGGCACGTAGTGAAAAGACAAGGGGTAATGGCTTCAAACTGGAAGAGGGAAGATTTAGATTAGATATTAGGAAGAAATTTTTCACCATGAGGGTGATGAGGCATTGGAACTGATTGCTCAGAGAAGTTGTGGATGCCCCATCCCTTTAGGGGTTCAAGGCCAGGCTTGAACTCCTGATGGGGCCTTGAGCAACCTGGTCTAGTGGGAGGCGTCCCTGCCCATGGCAGGGGGGTTGGAACTAGATGGTCTTTAAGGTCCCTTCCAACCCAAACCGTTCCATGATTCAAAATGTCTACGTGGCACAGTGGAGACAGATAACCAATGGTAGTGGGAAAAGTCATAGCTACCCTGGAGGAAGTCAATCCACCTTAGTCCTCCTCAGGAGGGTCAGTTAGCCCAGCAAGTGCTCACGTGGGCTCCACGGCACTACCTGCATTAGCCAGGTTGGGGTTAGCTTGGGTACCTTTGCAGGCGGCTGCATTGTGCTGGATGGGTGTCATTGCATGGGAGCAGCCAAACCCACAGTGTTTGCTACACATCAAGAGAGGTTTGAGCCACTGAACAAACAGAGAGCTATTATAGAGGTTAGAGTACTATTACTTTCAAACCAATTTACTATTCACTATGAAAAATTAAATACTTTTTGTATTTTACTCAACCTTCATAGAGAGACTTGTTCCCTCTAATTTTGGCAAATATGCTGCTCTACTATTTAATTTATGTAGTCTCATGTCATTATTTTTTAATAAAACAAAGATTATTTTTTTAAGGTAGGCTTGGCATAATAGCAAGAATATTGTATGTTTTCTTGGAGTTTCATTTAAGTAATTTTTAAGCCATATTATGTTAACAGTTACTGCTCTGATACATCATGCAGTTAATACCTGAAATTTCAAAACTCAGCCTTTATTGTCCAGATGAAATGAAGACCAAGCAGAGAAGAAAAGCTTATTCTCGACACACTAAAAAAAAGGACTAAGCATTTCAGTTGCTTGATCTTCCAATGGTCTCCTCTGACCTGGGCAAACCTAAAATGATTGAAAGCCCACATTTTAACATCCTTTCTGAAAAGCTCAGACTTTGGTTTTGGCAAAGTTGTGCCAAAGTGCTTTCAAAGGCATTAATCTCTTCTTTTAATGAGAACAGGAAGAGACTTGCATTTCTAAAAATTTGACTGTGTATATTTCTTTCCATTTGCAGTGTAGGAATAATAGTGTTACCTGCCCTTGTGCTAGCCTGACACTTGAAGTGCAACTTTTATATTTGTCTCACACTATGTCTTTTTCCAGAAGCTTGTAAAATAGAGCTGTTATCCCAGATAAACTTTAATTTCTGAAATACTGTACAATTAATACGTGTTTGGAATTAAAAATAATTTTGAATGAAATTTTTTAAATCTAAATGTTAACTGATATTTACTATCCAGCTTCCAATAATCCACAGAAATTAGGATTATGAAAAAATAGCTATTCAGTTAGCCAATAATGTAGTTTTTAAATGTTTTTTTCATCAGGTCACAGCATAAAACATTGAAATACTAATGAGTAGTCTTCATTATTAAGGCAATTCTATATGTGGTCTCCCGAAAGTTTATTAATTCTAGTGAGCAGTTTATGCAACTGTAAGCTAACATGCAATGTTTCTTCCTGTGACATTTGAAAAAATCAGAAATTGAATCCCAATAACAGCTGTCTCCTCTAAAATAAACAGCTGTTTGGCACAAATTTAGTATACATATCCATATATTATGTATAATAAATACACACATTTGTGCACAACAGTCTGACTCTCGCAATTAACCACTCAGGTGGATAATCGTATTGTCCTCATTGGGATTGTAATGGGGCTACCAGATGAATATCCAGCTGCTTCCATTCCTTTTAAGGAAAGAAACACAAACCTTCAGCCTTAGCTCCCACTTTGGCAGTTGTGGCCAGGTTTCTAGAAGGGCTTTAACATCCAGTGTGGTAAATAGTATTTATCTACCCATTTAACCTGGTGCACCAAGGGACACCAAACACTTTTTCTGAAAGTGGACCCTCATCTATAGTTTCTGGAAAGCCCTTTAAACCGTCCCAAGATGCTGCCTGAGAAATCTGGCTTTCTCACTGAGGAGATGGATGCTGAAAACTTGTGAAAAATTAGTCATTTTTGAGCTCCATACCTGCGTATGTGACAGGGTTGTATTACATAGGGACGTCCAAGTGTCAGCAGGGATATGGTGAAGAAAGGAAGTGATTGAGCCATTTTGTCTCCCAGAAAGCCAAAGGAAACAGAGGCTAAGAGCTCTATTCTTGTTTGAATAATAAGCATATGGGCTCTGGTGCTAAGCTAATACAATTCTCAGAATAACTTTTGATAAAAGAAAAAGTGAAGGAGGGTGAAATTTGAGATACAAGAACAGCAGCTTTATACCTTGCTGCCATTCCTAAGTAGCATCATGAGACAGATTCTGCTTCCTGCTAAATTGCACGGAAGTAAAGAGCCTCATTTAGTTCTTGTTAACTCTTAATTAAAGAAAAGAACTAACTTTGCAAAAAGTTTCCTGATTATTTTTTTTTCCAACTCTACTTTCGACACAGGAGATTTATCACATGGGAGAGAATCCAGTCATTTCAAGATAGACTTTCTTTTTAAAAAGAGATGACCCCAGAAGCAGGACTATAACAAATGTGCTCCATCCCATCCGTTTAGGAGTGGTGATGTAAGGCCTTATGACCCCAGATGCCAGTGCAACTGTCTTCTCAAGAGACAGCACAAATCATCCTAATTGCACGTTGACCAACATAAATCACCATCCTCCCCAGAAGAGGTATTTTAACAAGGAATCAGGCCTAACAATGTTTTAAACTAAAACACTGAATAGTGTTGGATAACTGGTATACAAGTGTAGATAACAGGTATACAGCTGGATAACAGGCATACAAGTGTATCCAGTTTGCTGGTGTTCACTTTAATGGAGTTAGACAATAAACAGGTTGCAGGAAGCTCACTGGGTTCACAGAAGTCTTGATCATCACAGCAAAATCCTCCTCGGATCTCCAGTACCTCCTTTGCACACAGGATTTAAGGCACCAGATGACAATTTTGGGCATTTACTTTCCCTCTGTTATTTAGAAAGAAATAAAATTTCAGGCCAAGTTTCCCTTTAATTGGTTTCTCGATGCATTTATAATGGAATGATACATGTTTTTTAGGAAATAATTTTTGTAAAAAGCTCCAGACTTTCTTTTGGTTGTACAACAATGAATATTAGGCTTGGTTTTCATCATAGTTCATGATACCCATGAAAAAAAAACACATTTCCTTTCTTTGTATCTGCATTGTTCACTAGTTTCCAGTATTTCAAAAACTGCTGCTTCAGTATATAATTCCCAACTGAAAATTCAGTGTATGTAATATTAAGACAATCAGGACTATATTGTTTTGAGGCCACATCATATCACTTAGGCAAAGTGGTTTCAGGAAGAACAGAAGTAATAAATAGCCAGTTCATCTAAGGATATTTTTTTTCTCACTGATAGAAAAATCATACTAAAAGACATGGGGTTTCCCACTAGAATTATACTAATTTCATAAGCAAATAAGTAATGGTTTTCTTATATGCAAGTATACTGAATTTGAGTGATATCCCTGTAATTGCTTGTTCTGCGTTCCTGGTAGGTGTAGCAGCAGATTGGCAAGGTGACATAACAACTATTTGCAAGTCTACATCATGCTGTCTGATGTTACTAAGGTAACTAAATTGCACAGCAATCTGCCTGAAGTCCCTATGAAGATAAAGTGGTCAGCGCTGCTCTGCTTTGAAAATGTCAGGTACTGACCCTTTTCCACATTACTTGGGATCTAACGAGAAGCAGAAATCATTTGGTCACAATATTACAGATAGCTTGCAGAAAAACTATAATATTCTATATTTCTTCCCCTCCTCCCAGCCCTGCTTTTTACAGAATATTCCTGACCTGCTCAAATGTTACACAAGCAAAATTCAGTCTTTGCTTGTACTTTTCCTGCATTTGAAGTTGCTCAGAGGAACAAGGCAGATATCTCAGAATCACTTTTGCAGCCTCCCAGTCCTAGGCCAGCCTAGAGGCAAAACAACCCCCTGTAATGTAGGGTTTGTGCACTGTGGTGTGAAAAAGAGCCTGCCCTCACAGCCCCTCATCCCGACCTGCACACTAGAAGAAGAAAGAAACATCCCAGTGTGAGTGGTAATGTCTGCAACTGGCACAGCTGGAGCTGGGAGAGGGCTTTGAACGAGCCTCATGCAACTGAAAAAAAAAAGTCAGGCAAAGCAAACTGAAGCTTTTCTCTTTCAAATGGGTTTTATACCGCGCGACGTGATGCACCATGCAGTGAACATCAGTTCTTGAAGAACGTCAGTACTATATATTGAGTTAGAGATCAAGGCTACTTAGCAGACTATATTCCTGGATTTGGCATCAAGGAAGTTTTGCATACACATGTGATGTCTCCTGCCTTCCATTGGGAGAGCTGTCTTTTCTCCATGTCCTGACTGTTTTGGGAGAACCGCAGCAGTTCTCAGCCACGAAGATGAATTCAACATCTGATAATTTCAGCAGACAGGGACCCAGCTCCCAAAATCCTAACAAGACAATTTGAATAACGTGCTCTAGGAACAATTGGAGTGGCTGTGGCTACAGCCATGGTGACACCAGGTGCTCTGATTGTGCTTCTGCCTTGCCCTGGCACTTGTGTGCCACCTCTTCTCTGTTGTCGGTCAGTAGCTGCTATCACATTGATCTACCATATAGGATCCCTGTGTGAAGGGCTGAATTCAAAGGAGTCAAATTATCAGAAAATGCTTAAAAAGACCATAGCTAACCAAGACTAAATCATGCTGGAGAACCCTGGCAGAAGGTGCTTGGCTGTTCTACTGGAGAGGGAGGTTGTGATGGCAGCTGAAAGCAGCCGCAGCAGCGATGTACTGGCCCAGAGAAATTAGGAGAAGAAGCCCTAAGCAAGCACAAAATGTCAGACCAGGTCAGTCCTCCTTCCTTTTTCGAGCATGTTTTGTACTAAGCCCCATTCTGCTCTAGACCTTTTCTCTTGGGGTGCCTGAGATGTTTATTGCAGGGGTTGGTGTTGCTTCGCCGTCATTAATGGCAGCTGCTTACAGGGTTGAAAAACCCTTTCCAGAAACCTAGCAGGAGTCTGAAAAGACATGACATACCACCTCATAAATGATTGTGTAATAGTGAAGATGAAAATCTGAACAGCTGTCATTTAAGTAATGACCAAGGTCATTACATTTTGAAAAAGTCAGTGTTAATGCAATGTACTCTGGGCAGATTGCACATCCCAAGTGTTCCTCTTTATGGCATCTTTCATTGCAACAACTGTTAGTACCCACAGAAAATCCTCTACTGGCGCATTTTATGGAGAATAGTATAAAATTGTCCCGTGAGTTTATTTACACAGGCCGATCCACAGTAACAAACTCCGAATAGGAATGGAAAAATCAGCAAGTGTATGCATGCATTTGCTATTTTTGTCACACAGAAACAGATTCTCTGGGAAAAAAATGGGGAAAAATTGGAATTTCTAAGGAAGCATAGGATATTTTTCTAGAACAGCAGCTATGACACAAGAAAGAGCTTGAAGGGATCAGGGTGAATATTAAACTTTCGGTTCATTATCTCTGATTATGCAAAAATGGAGACCAGTGATGAGTGGCATCCCTCAGGGGTCAGTACTGGGACCAGTGCTGCTTAATGTCAGTGACAGGGACAGTGGGATAGAGTGCACCCTCAGCAAGTTTGCTGATGACACCAAGCACTGTGGTGCAGTTGACACACTGGAGGGAACCTGGAATCAGAGAGACCTGGACCGGCTTGAGAGGTGGGCCTGTGTGAACCTCAGGAAGCCAAGTGTAAGGTCCTACACCTGTGTCAGGGCAATCCTGAGCACAAACGCAGGCTGGGCAAAGAATGGACTGAGAGCAGCCCTGAGGAGAAGTGCTTGAGGATATTGGCTGATGAAAAGCTTTGGTGAACTGGCAATGTTTGCTCCCAGCCCAGAAAGCCAACCAAATCCTAGGCTACATCCCCAGCAGCATGGCCAGCAGGGCGAGGGAGGGGATTCTGCCCTTCTACTCTGCTCTGGTAAGATCCCCCTGCAGTTGGAAGCTCTGGGGCCTCCAATATAAGAAGGACATGGACCTGTTGGTGCAGGTCCAGAGGAGGCTACAAAGATGATAAGAGGGCTGGAGCCCCTTTGCTGTGAGGACAGGCTGAGAGAGTTGGGATTGTTCAGCCTGGAGAAGAGAAGGCTCTGGGGAGATCTTATAGCCCTGTCCAGTTTCTAAAGGGGCTACAGGAGAGATGGGGAGGGACTCTCGATCAGGGAGTGGAGTGATAGGATGAAGGAGAAAGGTTTTAAACTGAAAGAGGGGAGATTTGGATTAGATATTAGGAGGAAATTCTTGACTGTGTGGGTGGTGAGACACTGGCCCAGATTGCCCAGAGAAGCTGTGGCTGCCCCATCCCTGGAGGTGTTCAAGGCCAGGCTGGATGGGGCTTGGAGCAACCTGGTCTGGTGGGAGGTGTCCCTGCCCATTGCAGGGGGTGGGAACCTGATGGTCTTTAAGGTCCCTTCCAACCTAAACCATTTTATGAAAATACCCAGCCAGCTATTTGTCCCTTAATTAACTGTCCCTGTGTGCTGGGACCAGCTCTTCTGCCCGCTGTGGTGGCTGAGGTATGCCTGGGCTCAGAGAAGTAGTGGTGTTGCCCCTGACAGGCCACAGTCTTCCCACCAAAGACTTGTCCTGCCTCCTGTTTTCCTTTGCCGTCTTTTACAAGTATGTAAAGCCCAGCAGATGTGCAAGGGGGCAACTCTTGGCTCTGCCACCAGGACAGTAGCAGAGGAGTTGTTAAACTTGCCTTGTAATTTACTTAATGCAATATTGTGAGGGGAAAACAAATTAATAGAGCTGCCATTTGGTTCTTGGAGGGGTTTGTACCAGCCGGGGTGAGGAGTTGGGTGAGGAAAGGGGAGGTGGGGGGCGGCGGGACGGCCTCAAGGATAGAAGGAGAAAGAAAAAAGGCACCGGCCGCTTCGAGGCCCCACCGGGCCCCGCTCAGCCCTTAATGAGCTCGTTAGCGACTGCCGCCTCCCTCGGCCCGCCCCCGCCCCGGGTGGGAAGCCGGGGTGCCGTTCCCTGAGGGAGAGGAGCAACTCGGCTGGGAGAAGCTGCGTTTCCTGAGGGAAGCCCCGGCGGGGAGCCGGGCCCGGCAGCCCAGGTAGGCTTGCGGGGGCCTCACGCAGCCGCTGAGGCGGGGCCCGATGGTGGCCCCTCCTCCGCCACTGGGGGGTGGGGGTGGTGGTGTCAATTTCCCCGAGTTTTGGGGTTTGCTGAGGAAAAAGATGGTGTTAGGTTTGGAACCCCAATAGGATCGCTACAGCAAAATGCAAAAAAGGAAATAAATCCCACAGGTGAAAGGAGCGTGAGTCCGCTCCGTGGGCTCAGCGCTGTTTCCATTTGAGCGCCCGCGTCCCCCAGCGTCTGGTCTTGCTGTCGGAAAATAAAAAGAACAGCACGCTTATCTGAAAAGGACAAATGAAGGGAAAACATCTCTTAGGACGCTTGAGTAGGAAGATGTTACAAGGCGCTATCTGGCGTGTCTGAACTGCCTCCCACGCGTGGGAGAGCGTGTTGGGGAAGCGGTGCAAAACAAGTCAATAAAAACCCCACGAAGAGGAGGCTCTTGCTCCAGCCATGCTGTTACTAAGCAGGGTAATTTGCACAGTGCCTCTTTTAGAAACCCTGAAGTACCGCGAAAGTCTAAATAAGTCACAGCTACTGTATGAAAACAAGTTAGGATCATTATTCACATGGATTACTCCTAAAGGATATGCTCATTTAAATTAGCTCTTGCTTACTAAATTAGCTGGGAAGAACAACCTCATGTTAATATTTAGCTACCCAAGAGAGGTAATCAACGGGAGGATAAAGTTATCATTAGTGTTCTGCTTAATAAATATTTTAAGCTACATAATGCAGGAGTATGTGGAGATGGTGATGCTCCTCACCATGGTACAGCTCTTCTTACTGGACTCAGGTCGGTCTGGGCTTAGGCTTGTCCTTTCCTTAGGAGCTCACTGAAATTGATAGTTGACCATCTTCTTGCCATATGTTTGGTTGGTGGTTTTTGGTTTGTTTTTGGCTTTTTTAATGTTATTGTTGTGGGTTTTCTTGGTTTTTGGTCAGTTCTGTGCATTTGCATAAAAATAAGACATCCTGTAGCTTTGCTGGCATGCTGGGAAACTTTCTTCTTGGTTTTTGGAGAAATCTGTCTGAACCATCTGAGTGCTGTGTCCATCTTGTGAAGCTGCAGACGTAGGTGGAGAGGACAGATGTTACCTTGGGTGTTTTGCTTGCATCTCCTTCCTCTAAACTTCTGAATGTTTTCTGTAATCTTATGAAAGAGGTAGCAATTATTCCTTTCTCCCCTTTACTCCTTCAGAGTTGCTCCTGTCCTTCTCTGAGCAACGATTTCAGCTCCTCATGTCTGTATTATTGTCTTTTATTTGAATCTTTAAAAAATAAGTTTCCAGAGCCTTGCTCTACTTGCTTAGACTCTCGACAGATGATCTTCTGCTTAGGCTTTGTTATTTAGCAGCTACCTTCCCTGGGGATTTCCATCTTTATGAAGTTGTTGGAATCTGTGCTATTGAAAATGGGTAAATGCCAAGCTTAACGGCTCGTTGATTGGTAGTTAGGTGCTAGATTTACCTCAGCTTTACTACAGTATGAAGCAGAAAAGCAGGGAAGAAAACCTCTGCACTTGGAATGGCTTTAGCAGTCTAATATGGATGTGCAGAGTATTTCTGTTGTCCCCCAAATCCTCTTAAGATCCAAATAGATAGCTTTTGCAATGTTGATTTGAACAATTGTAAAGCTTGGGTGATAGAATGAAAAGACCCCTTAAAAATAAAAGTGTGTATTGTAGAGGTTAAGAGGGTTTGGAATTTAGCTTTAATCTTAGCTACTGCTGTGGTTTTATTAAAAGATTTTGTTGTGGTTGGGGTGGTTCTTTTTTTTTTTTTTTTTTTTCCCCTCCTATATGCGGGCAGACTAATGAGTAAGCTTTTTCCACTGTCAACGGGCTGTTCGGTCAATAAATCTGCTTAACTTCTGCAGGTCCTTTCTTGGGCTTAGAAATCTTTGCGTGTTCTTCTGCAAGAGACAGCCTATGAACTACTGCTTGAGTGCAGGCTTGGAAGAGATGCTCAGAGGC
The DNA here is from genome assembly GCA_026546715.1 of Gallinago undulata. Taxonomy (NCBI): domain Eukaryota; kingdom Metazoa; phylum Chordata; class Aves; order Charadriiformes; family Scolopacidae; genus Gallinago; species Gallinago undulata. The sequence goes on along the minus strand of JAOTQQ010000052.1, from coordinate 6,912,935 downwards.
AATCTTACTGATTTATAGTTGGCCATGCATATACAAGTCAAAGCATTTCTCTCTGTTGCTTCCCAACTGAACAGAGCTGCTGAGCTTTGTCCTTTATGGTGCCTGAGCCACAACTATCCATTTATTCATGAAACCTTCGTAAGCACCTCGATAGAATCTGCATGATGAACATCTGGGTGGATTTTATAGTAAAGGTTTAGGCATCTTGAAGGGTCACTGTCTCCTGAAATCACTTGGAGCTATTTGGCTGATAGGGCTTTTCAGGAAGGCTGTTGCTGGGAACTGATGATAAAGCATATCCTTCTGGTCTCATCTACTGACAGGCTGAATTATTTACCCTGTTTGAACGATGCTGGATAGTAATTCTGATGTGATTGTAAGTCATAGGTGTCTTTAGGATGCTTAGATTTTTCTTACTGCTACTTCAGCTGTACTTCTATACTTCTGTATCTCTTCTGTATCCCTTTAAAAGTGGGGAGGAAATGATGAAGTGCTCTTCAGAAAGTTGTGGAGTGCGTTACAGTGAAACACAGTTGAAATGTTCAGAAGTTAACAGTTGAAAGAACATGAAATATTTTTGTTTATTTTGAGTGGACAAACAGTTTGGTCTTTCCATATGTCAACTGTGGAACTTGCTTTCTACTGTGGAATATAATTACGAAATGCTTTGAGCTCCCGTTGTCTCAAGGTTATGTTTAGGACATATTAAACAGCCATCAGTGTCTCATAACAAATGATAAACTACACAAATTGATCAGCGGTCACTGAATTGCACTGGCTCATAACTGTAAAATAATTCAAGTGCAAGTATAATTTACTTAAAAATGATTGTAAAAATCAACTGCAAATTAAAGCTCTCTTTTTCCTCAGGACTGAGAGAGATCAAAATGCTACAGTGCAGCTGTGGACAGCCAGAGAGCTGGATTACTGCACGGTGCAGCAGAGGTTTGAACTCGAGTGCACTTGTGAACCTCATCAGAGGGAGCAAAGGTGACCTGCTGTGCCCTAATGAATCAAAAAAGAACAAAGCCAAAACCCCCAACCATTTGGGTTGGGATTTTGGTTTTAAAACTTTGGGGTTTGTTATGCACTGTTTGGCAGACTTGCTCATGTATTGAACAGAGCATGTACTTCTGTACTATTATGTCTGGTGAAGTTTTAGCATACAAAGTTATAAGTGCTACCAGGCTAATCAGAATATTATCAAACATAACTCTTAATAGGAAAACTACCTTTCTCTCCAGAAAACCAAAGTCCTAGTAAATTCTGTGTATTTGTTTTGCAGGTTGATTACTGATTTGAATTACTGATAGCACTAAGAGCTGTTGACTATGGCTGTTCTTACTGTCCCTACCAGCCCTGAGGTGCTTGCTCAGGCAAATGCCCATCTCTTCAAACAACTTCACGTTCCCCTCTGTAGAGTACTGATTTTCAGCTTTGCAGTACCCTGAAAACTTTCCTACTATCACAGTCTGTGTCAGCGCCAATAAAAAGCTTGTGATCTAGAGTTAGGAATTAATGTTTCAGCTTGTGACCAGCCATCAAGTATATAAGTAGTCATTTGGCATATTTACACAAATAGGCAATTTACGTCATGCAGCTCACTTAAGTGCGAGCATCTTTGTCCAAGCCTGGATGGCAGAGCAGCATCGCTCAGGGAATACACGTTTTCAGCCAGTCCATTATTCCATTGCTTCTTTTTGACAGAAGTGAAATGTTTGGGTTTTTTTTTCCCCTCTGCTATTCAGAACCTATTATAAAAAATGGTCAATATTGAGGAGAAAGAAACGTACTCTGTACAAATGGTTAACTTCCAGATGCCAAGGAGATGGTTTGAAAACACGGAAAGGACAAAAAGATACAGCAGCTGGAGTTCCTCCTCCAGATTTCTGTGCTGTCCTGCAGTTACTTCGGGGGGAAAAAAAATCACCCCAGAAATGCTGCTGAAACTTGTATTTCAGGTCTTTTTTCTGAATATCTACTGCTCTACAAAGTGGAGCAGAAAAATAGAAAAGAAGACTTCTGCACTTGCAGTGGGTTCAGCAGGCAAAGGCTGACAGGAGGGGCATTTCTGATGCCTGAAAAGATCTCCCAAGTTTAGCATAGTTGCATTCTGCAATACTGACTTGAAATAGAGTCAAGTTTTGGAAACAGGATGAAAGAGCACTTTAAAAATAAAGAGTAGCTTCCTTAGCACACTTCTTTTTGCTCCTTCAAAAATCACTTTCAATGCAGTTTAGTTCTATTCCCCCTTTCCCCCCTATCCCCACCCCCTGCCATTGCTTCACTGACTAGGTTTTGACTGTTTTTACTCCTTGAATTAAAAAGAAACCACTGAGTGGTCAGGGGGTAGCTATAGTTCATAGCTTTTATATATATAAATGTTTTCTGTAGATTTGGATGCTATTGTAGCAACATAAAACACTGTAGAAGTGAGAGATGAAGGCTGAGAGGTGGACAGCTGTCTACCTCTTTCTTCCCTGGTAACATACAGAAGTTTTTTAGAAGTCATCTCAGTTTTTCTACAGATCGTTTGTTGTTATGTCTGTGCAATGTGCTATGTTTATCCTCTCAAAAAAAAAATATTTGCATTTCAAATTTTTCTTTTTTTTTTTTTTGGTGTTAATGAATGTTAGGACACTATTTAATAACAAAAGTGAAAGTAGAGGTTAGATCAACACGAAGACACAATAATAAAGGATTACTAGCCTTTATTTCAGTTGTTATGAATTTCCTCAGTGAGGATGAGCTTACATGATGCTGTTCCTCAAAGCAGAAAAACGCTGCTGTATTACACTGCTTAAGCTTACCTTTGATATAAAGAAATACTGGAAACTTATATTGTCGACTTGTATTATTTTTTGGTGTTGGATTCTTGATATCCAGTGTCAGTTTGCTATATTTGTGAGCTATTAAAATTTAATCAGAGCTGTATAGAAAGTATTTGTTTCAGTCCTGGGAGGCTGGAGTTAAATGCTGTATGAGAAGAGATGAGTACTACAGCTGCATTCTTGGCTGCTCTGTAGTAGTTCCTCCTACAACTTGGGGATGTTCTTGCCAAGTGCATAATGCCAAGCAAATCGCCTTGCTTCAGGAGGCCTGACAAAGCTAAAATCTAGTTCAGGGATTCATAAGAGTGCAGCAGAGGTGCTGGCTATTTTTGTGACCTGGCTATTCTTGTGCTAGTGTGTGTGTCCCAGCCTAATGCACATAGGCACACACTGTGATTTGGCAACAGCAATGCATTGGCTGCGTTACTGCATTAGGAAGGAGCTAATTTATGTTATTGAAAATATCTTTACGACATCTTGATTGTGTTAAATATTTCAAGACTGGCGATCTGAGAGTAGTTCAGCCTCATTGAATATCGCCAGTCTCTTAGATGCTGCATGAACTGGTGAAACATTCAGACGGAAGGTGCACCAAAGTCACCTAAAACCAACTGAATTAAAGGAGTTCCTATGCATCATGATTGAGTGAGAGAGAAAACTGAAATACATATCAGTATCAGCTGAAAGCAGATCTTTGACTATGCTAGGCTGTTCCCACTCTGCCTGGTAACAGAGGGGAGGGGGAAGAAGCAGACATTCAGAAAACACTTCATACATGGTTTTGCCTTTTTTGTGTGTTTTTATTTTGTTCTGAACTACTGATAAAAATTTTGTAAGGGGAAAAATATGGCAAAGTTAGAACTCCCTCTAGAGTCTGTATATGTTTTATCCAACTCTGCTCAGAAGATTCACCTGCATTTCAGCAGTCTTGAGACCAGGCGCTCTGCAGCCCATGAAGCTCACAGTGGTAGCGTGTGAGAGACCAGAACGTGTAGCTGAATCTTACAATCAGGCAAATAAGATTTTTATTACTATATTTAAAATTCCTTTCTATTTTCCCTGAAAATAGTTAAATATAGAAGTTTAAATTATTGGAAGCATAATACAGCTTTCTGAAATTTGTTGAAGTTGTTTAGTTTCCCATGTAGTGAACATGAGAATATGTTTCTGTTTGTTTCCATATAAGCTGTCGCTTTTTTTTCTTGATTTCATGGGTGTAAATGTGTAATGTTTGAGAAGTGTGACCAAAAGCAGGACACTGTTTTCCAAGTGGTGATGAACTATTTTCTATGTAGTGCAATGCCAATTATTTAAAAGGTTTTGAATAGGTTTAAGTAGGAAAAAATAGTCCTGTTAACCTCTGAAATGATTTTTTGTTTTGTTTTGTTTTAACTTTCTGCTTTTAGTATTTTCTTTCTACTCCTTTGTAATGTCTTTATTAAAAGGACAAGCTTCTTTATGGCAGCCTGTACTGACTTGGGAGAAAAAGGTCACGAAGTTAAGAGAGCACTGTTGTGGAAAAAAGGCATGTTACTGGTGGGAGACCATGAGTAGATTTCTCAAAGTCCAGTCTTGCCCTGGTGAACTTAGTTTGTAAAAGGAAAAGTTCATTGCTTTCTGGAAAAGTTCTAGGTAGGTAAAGGCAAATGACAATGCCTAAGCTCTGTAAGCATAGTTTAAGTGTAGAATTTCAGCAGAAATTCAAACCCTGGAAAGAATTTGAGACTAAACCCTACAGTTTGCTTTGTTCTATTGTACTTGCCTTTATTCACAGAAGAACTGTATTTTTTTATCTCTGCTTGAGTTTGTAAGCAGTTCATTTTTCTATGATTTTTTTTTTTTTTCGTGTGTGTGTGCTTAAAATATGATGGGGTAGTTATACATAATTTTTCTTCTGGTCTTTGGCACCTTTATGACCAAGTAGGCATCTGTGCATGTAGAGAAACACAAAAATGTCTAGTTACATAAATCAGGATGCAGTATCCAAAACAATGGTGACAAGAAACTTAGTCACAACTGGATTCTTAAAAATCTAAAATCACTGTAAAAAAATTAAATATGTTAAATTGCTTATTATCCCTGAAAAATAGCCATAGGTTATAGTTGACTATGTTGAGCTTTGGTCCTTTAAAAGAAACTTAGTATAAGTGTTACAGCTTTCCAGCTTCGAATCATTTGAAAAATCAGAATGTCTGAAGAGGACATCATGTATTTGCCCTGTCAGACATATATGAATGGTATGTTTGGGCTCAAATAGTAATCTAATAATATGAAGATACGTACCACTGTAGCTGTTTCTGACAACTAGTATACAATTTTAGTCCCTTTCCTACTTGTGCCTAGAGAATACTACTTAATGTGTCACTAGATCATCTACAGAGTGTGACACTGAAGTTGTATGGCATGACTTAGTTACCAGGTAGCTTGAAATATTCCAATGCGTATTTTTACCCACTTTTCAACATCACTTGTGCTCTTTTCTGTTTTTTTGTTTGTTTGTTTGTTTTTCCTTTTGATTCTTTCTAAGTTATTCTACTGTTCAGGTAAAATAGCAAAAGGATGTCATTGTTGCTGTGAAATTGCTTCTGTCTCTTACTTCAATAATACAGCTTTGTTTTTCCATCTCTGAAATATATTGTAATAGCCAAGAGAAACGTGACATGTAGGGGAGTTGGTGGTGACCTTGGCAATGAGGTAGCTTTGTGGGATGCTTGTGTAGAGTCTGAGGTATTTTTCATCCCCTAATAATCTCTCATGGTAGTGTATTATGTACTGAGATCTGGAATGAAAGCAAGGCAAGATATAGGAAATCTGTAATCTGTTAAGATATAACTTACTCCAGCTAAACAAATTGGAATCGTGAGAAGTATTTTTTGTATTTCTTTATCAAAGAATAGATGTTCCTAGTACAGATTGGGGAATATGGATGCTAAAAATATTTCCTTTTGTAATGTATAATACTTGTAGATAAAAATACTCCCCTTTAGTGGCTTCATCTCAGTAGCATGCAAAATTACTATGTTCTTTTCCTCTTGTTGTGGCAAAATATTCTGTGTATAGTATTTACTACAATGTGTACCCCAAATACATTCCAAAGGTGATGCAATTAGAATTAAATAACAAGTAGAAGTAGGTAGGAAAGTTGGAGTTGTTAAGAAGCAAGGAAAGATTTCAGGGGAGGTGGAGAGGAGAGATGCTGCAGTTACATTAAATCAGCATGAGCTGAGGAGAGAAGGCTGTCAACCTAAGCCTGCAATGAGGGCATAAAGGAATAGAGAGATTTGTAGTAGGCAAGTAGAAAGAGTAAGGAGAGAACTGAATTATGGGTATTTATCTTGCTGTTCTGCTACCAAAATTCATATGTGTACATAAAATACAATATGAAGTACAGAGCAGGTGTGCAATTTTTTTAAATAAAACCATTCTGGCCTTGTTTTAAATATATGCGACTTTGCTAAAATTGATCTGGTCAGTGAGAGAGGAAAGTTAAGTCTGAAATATATTATTAGTTAAGAGAAGTGATGCATGAGTGTATGGGTTTTTTTTGTTGTTTTATGTTTCCTGAATAATGTGTTTCCATGTAAAAACAAACTTCTGCTTGCCTTATTTTCTTGGCACTTCATAAGATGAATTGCAGAATATTGATGTTTGACAGAAATGGTTCTGTAATGGCCACTAGAGTCAGAAAATAATAATCTTCAGTGCAATCACCTTGTAAAGCTTTCTCTTTGGTCAGATTTTACATCAGTCCTTACTGGTGCACCCTCTGAAGAACAGCAAGGGTTTTGTAATCAAGTCTCTCCTTCTGACTCATTGTTTGTATTCCTGGTTGTTTTCTCTCAGCTAGTTGATGTCCTCTGCTGTGCATATTTTCATGCCTTCCAGCTGAATCATAGTTATATTAAAATGATTGTGAGGTTTTTTTAAAGGCTTTCTTTTTCTGTTTTTTGTTTGTTTGTTTGTCTTGAAATCTTAGTTCTTATGCAGTAATTGAAAGCAGAGCTGTGAAGACTGAGAAACATAAGTTCTAATCAATATTTGCTGCAACAATTTTCTATATTTATGTTAAATCGTGTTCGGTATGTTCTTGGTTTCCCAAGCATTAAGTGTTATTCTTTTCTTTGTATTTTTTTCACTAAAAGTACATGTGAGTTATGCACGCTTTCTCAGCAACCTTTTTTTCTGTGTCTCTTCATAATTTCAGGCTTTCCTTAGAAATAGGTTTAGAAGACCCATATGTTGTCTTTTGTCTTCTGGGTTTAATGAAAGCTTTCTTTTTTGAGAATAAGAAAAAAAAATGTAGGTATTTAATATCTGGATTAGAAGTGCAACTCCACAGTGCAACCCTAATACTTCAGTGTTGGTAAATAACCCTAATAAAGATTGATGTTTGTGAACTACGACCTTGTAAACATTTTGATCAAAGTACACTCTGAAGAGTGCTTTGAAAGTTGTGTTATGAAGACCTGTGTGATCATGGCGTTTTATCATTATGCATTAACAGATGACAAATCACCTCAGCTCGTAAGTATCGAAAGAAACCAGATAACCATTTTTTACAGAAAAGTTGTTTGACTGCTGTGGAGGCATTTCTAAACACTGGAGGTTTGCTTTTAATCACCCATCTGGGAAAATGCTGCAAAAAGCTCCAGATTTCATTTGAAGCCATACACAAATACCTGCTGTTGATATAAAAAATTTTATGAATGTACATGTATTACAGAGAAAGAGGCTACAAATATTCCCACTGGTGGGACCCCAGTCAGAGCTGACCCGTGCTGTTTTACCAAGATGCTCTTTCAAAGCAGCCTCAAACTTTACCTTGTGGTTTCTCACCTGGCATTTGTTGGTGTAGTAAGGGCACTGCAAAAATTATTCAGCTATTAGTTGTTTGACCGTCTTTTCCATCTGTTTTCAGCTAATATGCAGATAGGAGGAGGGTTTAATCGTAAATTATTATCGGTTTGCTCAGCTGCAGTCATGAGGATTGCCTGTTTCAAGTTGCTGAGTGGGTTATAATGGATTTCCTCCTGCTTGTTTGGTTAAGATCCTTAAAATGCTGAAAATGTTGGAGGAAGTGATTTACTTTAAATTATTTCAGGCAAGAATTAAAATAAATTTGAATATTAGTGCTTTTTTTACTAATTATAGAAATGGAAACCTAAGATCCATGTTCCCTGTAGGAATCAAGACTGTGTCTGTTTATACTGAGTAAGGGATGGAAAGGATATTTTAGGTGCTAGGAATGTAAAGGAACTATGCAGGGAGACAAAATAAGAGGAAAACATCCATCCCTGAAAATACTGTAGTTTGATCATAAAAACGTAGCTGGCTACTGAGATAGCTTATTATGTCAAATGCTAAGAGTATCTGGTTTTGTTGTATACTTATTTGAATTTGTTCCTGTCTTAAAGTCTGCTCCAAATCAGTTTCCCCATAACAAAATATCTTATAACTTGGTTATTGCCTACTGTGTTGAAAGTCAGAATCCTAACACAAGCTGAACTGTCAAACTGGCTGAAGCTGTGTCTTCTGGGGGACCTCCAGCACAGGATGTTTGATGTGAAAATACTGCTGGGGTGCAAGGCTTTGAAGTTGGTCATGGTGGGCCTGAGGCACATGACCTGTGAGGCTGAGGGAGCTGGGCATTTTTTGTCTGGGCAGGCTTTAAACCTTGACTGAATGAATCCTCTGCTGAACATCTCCGGTCTTGGTGATGGCCATGTTTCTGGCAGGAGGCTGTGCTGAGTGTCCTCAGAGATGTTTCCAGCTAACACCCCTATGATTTCGTCAGCTGGGGAAATTCTCATTTGTGTGAGTAGCTGCTTATCAGTCTTCATCATTTTCTTCCACTGGATCTCAACCGTAGAAGCTAAGATAATGTTCTAAAATGTTCTCCAAAGCTAGCGTACGTTAATGCTTCCTAGTAGTCTATGAATCTTGAGCTGAGAATCTGTCTTTTGAAAGAATCACTTTCAAGGGAGAAAATAGCATTAAGGCAAAACAATAAAAGCAGGGCTTTCCCCATTTCTATAAATATTAAAGGTTAAAACAATTATTTTTCTCACTAAATGTATGACTGTCAAACAATCAACTTCAGAAAATGGTTTATCCTGTCTGAAGAGAAATAAAGGTGTCTGCATCTTCTTTTGCAATGCCTGTGAATATACAGTTACTTTCTCCTCCATTCCTATGCAATTGCAAATTACAAAATGACACAAGCAAACTCTTTTAAATATGAATAAATAATCAAGAAAAGATTAATGCACTAATTGGAATATAAAATGCAGAAGATGTTTTCCTGCAAAGGTGGCTCAGTGGGGGATACAGCTTTAAAAAATCAAAAGCATAGCACTTCATTTCTTGCTTGTTTTGATCTTGCCTTAATTTTGAAAAGCCTAATTAGCTTTTTTAATTATTTTTTTTATTGAGAGTCAGCCTAATTATTTTTTTCCTCACTTTCAAACTCTCCAATGTGGTATTATTTTGGTGTGTTGGTTTCTACATTTAGAAGCTAAAAGGAAGGTGTCTATACAATTTTCTTCCTTCCAATAATTCTTTAAGAGAAACACGTTATGGAAAGTTGGGTGCTTTTTTTTTTTTTTACCATCTCAGTCTTACGTCGTAGGCAGGCAGCGTCAAACACACTAAAAATCTGTTGACAGTCCTCTGAAACTCTACAGCTGTCAGTAGAGAGATTTATGCTGACTTTCCCTTTTTCAGTCTGTGGATGAGGTTCTGCATTTACAATACTTCTTTCTTCTGCCTTCAGCAAAGTTTTAAGTCAGACACAAGCGTGAGATTCTGTTAGTTGAACTGGAAGGTTAACTTTTATCTGTGTGACAAGAGTCAGATAAACTGGAGGCTCCATGCATCGAGGTTGATCATATGTAGAGCTTTCCTTGGGCACTTGTAGCCTGTGCTAACTGGGAGAGGGACCCAAACTATGAAGTTTTCTTTGCCTCACAGACGACAAGCCACTTTCCAGTTTATGTTGCCTGACACTTGGATTCTATTACAGAAAAATACATCCCATCGACACCTTTCCCCTCTTCCCCTCCCCAGCCCCAAAACCGTTACAGAAGTTGGAGGAAAATTATCTCTGCAACTTTTACTCTCTAACGATTGTGGCATCTGAATGTGAAAAGGCATCCTGGGTTTTATCAGCTGAGATAAGAAGAACAACTGGATGTTTACAGGAACTGTTCCTCCTCCTCATCCCGCGCTCTTCACATCAGATACATTTAAATGAATTTGAAGGGAGTGTCTAATTAACTCCTCTCTTTTTTTCATTGTTCTTGCTTATTGAACTGGGATGAGGTTGTTTATCTTTCAAAATATAAAATTTTTAATATACTACCATATAACTTTTTTTTTTGAGCATATTTTAGAGTTTTTTCTTCGCTTCAATGATTGAGAGCTGAAGGAAGAGAAGGATAAGTTGCATGTTGTCAGAACTTTCTGATGGAAAGCAGTTCTATGAATTATGAAAGTTAACTTCTGTTGCAGGATTGTTGTCTGAGGCAGGATTAGTAATACCAAAGGAGCTTTATTAACATTGTCACTAATTAAATATTTTGGATCTTTATTTTCAATTGGGAAGATGTGATGCATTATCTGCTATCTAACTTCATTAGATCAGAAACTGAGAGTGACTTCAGCCAAGCAATCCACTTTATTTCGCAGTGAGTGACTCATGAGTGGTACCATTGCCTTCACCCTTGTTAGGCTGACTCAGTCATGTAACCAAGCATTTTCATTTGTACACAATCGGTAGGTAAGTGATAATTTTCCAACCCTTTAAAGAGAAATGTGAGATAAATGAGCACAATATTAGTTTTTGTATTATGTTACTTTCATGAATATTGAAAGTGAAAACCATGGTTTATTGGATGTATTGAGACCAAAGGCTTTGCAGTGAATTACAGTAGAAAGAATAATTACTTCCAAGAAAATGCGAGCATCATAAATCCAGTTGTTCTTTTTTGTGCTTGAATCAGGTCAGGTTCACCCAGATTGGTTCAGGCAAATGTAATTGCTCTTTCTGGGCTTCCTGGGGCTTGCTTAAGTATAGAAAAAAGTTAATAGTAAGTCAGGCTCTGAAGGGTTCAGCTACTGTATTGTTTCAATTTTAATTCTCTTTCATTCACTTAAAATATATGCTTCTACTGTGCTATCACCACAGCTATTGAATGGAGTATCAAATATTGAGACTTTGGGATTACTGCCTTTCATATTCTCTTCTAGGATACAATAAAATCCTGAAGAACTTAAAACAATTCATTCCTAGGTGCTATGTCTTTCTGAATAGTGCAGTCTCGTGTTAGTTTTTCTTATGGTTGATTATACTGTGATACCTTGGGGGTGAGCAAAAAATTGCTGTTGAATAATTGTTCCTCAAATAGCTGTCACAGTAACATCTTGATATTTACCAGTAAATAAACGTGGAGAGGAGCAATTGACTTGTGATAGAAGGACATAGTTACGGTATTTGAAGGTACAGTTTGTTAAGTTGCATTTTCCTTCAGTGGTGCCTAGGTCATTCAACCCTTGTGGATATGCAGGGCTAAAGAGGCTCTTTATATGAAGCTCACTCCCAAAATTCTGAAGTTTTGAACGTTTCTAGGCACCTTTTCCCCCCAAAAAGTCAGGAAAATAACTCCTATGTTTGCCTTATCTAAGAGGAAGGATTACTTCTCTACATTTTTTGTGAATTGTCACTATGTTGCAGTTGGGTATAGTATTTTGGTATCACATGGATACTCTAAGTAGAATTTTGATGTTAGCAGATTTTTGAAATTTTTTTTTGTCCTAGCCTGTCTAGGTACAGACTTGGCTGTGCAGGGAGCCAGTTGAGCTCCTCAAGAACTAGAATCTTGTTTTGGTGACCTTCTGGAAATGTGTCTTTGTGTTCTACTGCTGTAAATTATGAAACTTTAGCTATTGGAAACAAAGGTGGCCCAGGGACTGAAAAATATGAAATGATTCTTAATTTTATTGGCTTTTGAGCTTTTATATATATATATATACACACAGAGACAGACACCCCCCTCCCCCCCATATACATACGCATATACAGAATATCTATGCTATAAAGAAGTGAGAGGTAATATTGTAAAACCAAAATGAGCAACTCTGCCTGCTCCCCCCCCCGAATTCCAGGGAGTTTGTTACAGGGGTGATTCCATAGAAAAAAATACTGTTCAGATAATATAAGTAACAATATCTAAATATAAATGCAATATAGTAGTGATAATTAAAAATAGTTCCAAAACTAAGCCCATTTTAATTATTTTTAGTCCAGAGTGAGGATTAAAGGATGTTTTAAATAGATGTCAAACAACTATTACTTTTGCAAATTCATTATTCTTTGTTAAGATAACAATTAACATGTATATAATGGGACTGAAACAACTTCACCACTCATAAGAACAAAGCTAATTAGAATTGTGCTAAAAGTGTGTGAGCTTGTTTGAAATTGCCTCAAGCAGCAGGGAATGATCGAGGATTCACGTTTAACTGATACTACAAAAAAAAACGTGCCATCTGAAACAGCCAATGCTCATTTCTGTTTCTAAGGAAAAGGCAAGAAAAACTGCTAATTTGAAAGAAGCAAATTTGATTTACAATATTTGATTCCTAAGAGGTGTTTAAATGGGATATTTAGATCTATAGTCAAGCTGGATGTCTAATAAGAACTTGTATATTGCTGGCAAGGTATGTGTGTGTTTGTTTTTTTTTTTTTCCAATTCCCCAAATATGATATTTTGAGGGAAACAATAATATACAATTCAACATGTATTAGTGGAGTAAGACATATCCGCATTAGGCGTCTTTGTTATGTTGTGGTCAGCTTTTCTTGGCTTGTTTTTAATTTCTGCGGAATTGGCTCAGAACTGAAGTACCCCATGCTCTTGCATATTTCTGGCTGCTTTCCAAGTGTTTTTTATCCTCTAATAATGGTGGGTGGTCACTCTTGGACCTACTTCTGGTATTTATTTTTTTCCTCCTCTAGTCATAATAATCAGTTCAAATAAAAATTGCAGTCTGTATCTTTCATGCTTTTGCACTGTGCTCAAATGCTGAGCCTCCATGAGTCGTGGTTTAGCTTCCTTCACAAAGTGGCTAAAAAAGGAGGCTTCTGCCTCATGTCTGTGTTAAAAACTTGGTCAATAGTAAGAACTTCAATTATAGTGCCCATGAGTTCAGAAAAATCAGTAGGTTTTTCTCTGGACCGCTTCATTTATTACAGAAGCAGTGAATGGATAGAGTTGTACTTGGAGGATGAGTAGTTGTTCCTTTCTGAGCCATGTGTAAATAGAATTAGGCCTAAAGCAAGGTAATCAGAATCAGTGTTTTCTATCTATAGTGTCACATATTGCAAACACAGTGCTTCTGCTCTTAGAAAACTTTAAGAGACAATATTAGACGTCTATTAGAGAAGCATAATGGGATTGTTAAAACAATGGAAATGAAGTATGCAGAAATTCATTCAAGTAAGAAAAATGCTCAAGACATTTAAATAAAGTGTTAGCATTTACTAAGAAGTAGTAAGACAGTACCATGACAAACTATGAATAAGGGCTGTTCATTAGAAAATTTCTGGTGAATTCTGTTAATGTGCTAAAGGATGGTCACTTGGATTTTGAAGTCTTTGAAAATTTCAGGAGTTCAGGCTGTTGTTTTAGTTGTTGTGTAAACAACGATAAAATGATAGTGTTAAAAAAAATAAGATAAAAAAATAATCCTTTGGTCTGGATGAGGAAGTATTCAAAGCAGTATTTGGTTTTCTATATTTGCCTTCTGATTGCTGTTAACTTGAGGTTTTAGCTTTTTAGAACTTGAAGTTATATCAGCTGGGATGGGAGAGGCAAGAGGCTCTTAAAGAGGGTAGAAAGACATTATTGATTAAGACTTAGAATAAATATGACTTCTTATATTAGAACCTTTATGAAATTGCTAGGCAATATTATGGATATTGAAAAAATTTGTCTTGAAAATTCGTCAGCCCCCCATTTTTGGGCACAGTTGTGATGACACATTTTTTTGTGTGTCTTAAATTCCATGGAAGGGGGCTCTGCAAGGGCTGGTCTCTCTGGTCCCGGTGCAAGGCTCTTGCTGGTGTGTCTGCAATGCTGATGTGGCCCAGCAGCTCAATAAATGAAGGTTTGATTAAGAGATCTATATTTCAAATTCAGTGAGCATTTTCTTTTTTTTTGTATTCAGAGTGAATACTTTGGCTGAAATAAAGTAAAAGAATTCTGATGTAGTACTAATTCGTTTAAACCGGTAGGCCACATGTAGCCTACATATAATTTTTTTAAAGATGTATCTGTGCTTCAGTCAAGCATTGCAATTTGCTGACAGATTTTCTTTCTGCATATTGACTTCAATTATTTTTGTGCCAAATTGCCCCTTACACTTCACAATAGACACATTTCTTCATCTGGACCTACATCTGTTTCTTATTTTTTATGTCAAGCTCACAGCCTGCATATATTGTAATACAGAAAACAATCTATATTTCAACATTGAACATGTTTTTAAAATATATGCAAGTATCTGAAACTCCACAGAATGGAAAACACTATAGATGAACCAATGAACATTTAAAAATAAAACAAAACAACAACAACAAACAAAACCACCAAACAAGAAACAATCACAATGTATAAAACCAGTTCTCTTGCCTGCAGTGCTTGTACCTCAAATGCAATATTTAATCATAGCCCTTTACCCCAGCCTCCTAAACACCACGTGGGATATTAAATACTTGATTTGTAAAAAGAAAATAAATAATTCTTCACTGTAACACTATTCTAAAGAAAGTTTATTGTAATAAAACCAGGATCAAATCTTGATCTGTGTATTTTGCAAGTTGCTTTTGTGCTTCCAACTTTTGTTATAGAAGTATTAATGCTAAATTCCCTTGATGTAATATAATATAGAGAGTATCTTCTAAGCATATTTGAGCTGAACAGAAAAATTCACTTTATGGAGACCTTTTTGCAGCATCTTGTCTTACACAAATTGCAGGAGCTGAAGAGTCTGATCTCAAAGTTAAAATGCTTAAAATGATTTTTCAAATCTCTAATAACTTCTCACTGTTCTACATCTCAGTAATAAATGAAACTGACATTAAGAAATCTGTTTTTGTGGGGGAAATGGAAGCAGATAGACAAAGCTATGTCTGGTTGCTAGTTCTTGTGATAGAGCATTACCTGGTCTTATATGGCACAGTACAGCTAAACTGTTATTTTGTAAGTGTGCTTCAAAGGCAAACTGGGTGGGGAAATGCTGCTTGCACCTCCTATATATTCTTGGAGATTACTACAGCTCAAAGCCTGTTTCAGTGCTGCGAAGATTGGGAGAGAAGGTCTGAGGAACATGAGCTGTGGAATAGAGGCGAGTTCCTTAATATGAGTTTTGAATATTTTCTGGACCTATTAATATGTATTTGACTCTACATGGCTGCCAAGTCATTACCCTTATTTAATGCATCTCAGTAATAAATTTAGCTATTTTGATTCATTAAGGCACTTAATCATGCAGGAGATGTGAGTGGAAGAGCTCATTCAACAGACTTGTCCAAAGTTTGGCATATAAATCCTCAGACCTTTAAGGATAGACCTGCAAAAGGCAAAGGTCCAGCTGAACCCTTCCAGTGGGAATGTGAATCTCCAGAGATTTCTGTAATCTCTATTGCAGCCAGTTGCTGCTTGACCCTGAATGGGCTGATGTTATGAAAAATGTTGGGAAAACTCTTGTGTTTTTAAAACCCTGCTTCTTGGCATTTGGAGAGGTTTCTATAGTATGTGGCCTCTGAGAGCCAAGGGCTGCCTGTCAGGGTTCTTTGCTCCTGCTTACTTTGTGCTCACTGGGTTGGTCTTTCAGGGCTCATCTGAGAGTCCCCGAGCTGAGATGGTGTCACTGCTTTCACCAGGTCCCTCAGCTCTTCCAGATCGCAGTGCTCAGAGCATTCACTTGCCCTTGAGTATGGTCCTCGGTGTCCCCCAAGTCAATAATCTGATCAGAAAATTCATAGAGAAGTTTTCTGAGTTTTGTCATCTGAAGATTTTTTCCTCTCCGTATGGAAAAACTGAATATTCGTTATCTGAGCACAATAAGACAAATGACGCTGTAGTCTGGCAGTCTCGTCTAAAAATGGGAAGGATTTAGGATTTTAGTGATTATTACAAGTAGCATCGCAATACTCGGCATTCCCTGGAGTAGAACTAAAATGCAGGGATGTTTTACCTGTTTTGTTCTCTTATTTTTCACTCCCTTTCCCCTTTGCCCTTAATATTTGCAATGTGGATAAAAATGTGTCTGACTAGGCTGGAAATTTTATCTAAGTTTTGGTGAGAAATTCCTTTATGGCTGTGCCTGACCATATGTAACCAAGGTCTGGTCCATGGACCCCTCTGAGCGAGGAGGTGTCCAAAGCCTCCAAAATGGGCTTATTTCCTACCTGGGGACTGTAGGTACTACTCTAAGATGGAGACCTGGGAAGATGGAACTCTTCTGAGAAGCTTTAATTAAAAGAATAGTAAAATGACAGTCTTCAGTGTATAGTATTTTATACAGTATTGGCAGTATAATTACAGACAGAACAACTTGGAGCTATTATTGGTCATTGTCTCAGATTAATCCATCATTTCATACCCTAAATTTACTGATATTTTACATCCATATTACGATTTGAAGAATCCAGGTCTCGTTTTCCACAGGAGTTAATTAAAACTTCATGGAACAGGAAAGATAATGTAATATGAAGAAAAAGATTCCTATGAAAAATTTGTCTAAATTAAGCCTGTAATTGATCTCCTTGGATGGCGTGTCTTGAGAATCTGGCCAAATTTTATTGTGCATTTTTTGCTAAATGACTGATTACCAGATAGATGGGACATAGCAAGCACCATATGTTTTGTTTACCTAAAGGCTCATAAATTCAGTGTCTGTTGGGTCTCTCAAACATGATATGTTAGCAGATTCCTTCCAGGAAAACAAAACCCAACTACAAAGTCATCAGGTTGAAGTATTATCCTTTCAGATGCTTTTTCAACCCAATTCGTTCTTTGGCTGTAAATACAAGCCAGATGCAGTACTGAGTTCTGATTAATTGTTTGTCAAAATATGTGTAGCACGCTGAGCATGGAGGGATCGTGGGCATCTTGGGTTGCTAATGAACTATGCCCAACAGTCTACACAAAGTCTGTATGTGTATAAACAAACTCTCAAGAAAAGCATACACTTTGATAAACTGCATTCTCTTATAATTAGCAATGTGAACATCACAGGGATGTAAGGTCAAACATTTTGCAGAAGAAGGTACCTGTATTAAATTGTTTGAGTATATATTTTAAGCAAGCTTGTCAAAGGTTAGGAGAGGAGAGGGGTTATTGTGCTGCTTCTTCCTAGAGCAGGCCCTGCAAAATGAGAATGAACAAATTTTTATTGTAACAACATTGCTGCAGCCTACTGAGGTAGACAAATAACTCTTCAGGTAGATAACTTTAAGCATATATAATGACTCAAGGCTGTGTGTCAGATCTCTAATAGAGTACAATGAATCTCTTGCTCAGGCAGTCCCTGTGTTTGGACCTGCAATCCACTCTGCTTAATGTACTTATTCTGCATGTAACATGTATGTAGTTTTCCCATCTATAGCAGTTGCCTCTTCTATCTCATTTTGTTTGGCTGTTTCTTTTCCAAATAAAAGATGAGCCTATTTTGTGCCCCTTTAGGGTCCTATGGCAGTATATACCGCCCAACATTCCAGCTTCCCTGCTCTTCTGGGGAATCTTTATGCAGAGCTGACAGCAGCTGTACGAGAGCGTTACATCCTACAGAAAAAAGCAATGATCCAAATAGGCAAATGATGTCTCCTCTGATTTATATAATCTTTCAAGTGCAAAGTGTTAACACCATTCAGATGAGACAATATGAAGATTTTTTTTTTGTTATGCAAGCTGAAAATCAGATGAAATCTAAGCTTTTAGAGTACATACATGATGCTACAACAGAAATAAATTTAAAGAAAAAGTTCTTATACCTATGCTTATTTTCACAGTCCTGTTTTATTTGCATTAAAGTTGAGTGTGTGTGTGGGAAGTGTTGCTGCTCTTTTTCCCTCAGAGGTAATAGGTTATATTAGTTGAAAAAAGTATTCCCCCCTGCTCCCTTCCATGTGTCCCCATGTCTGATTGCTAAGGATTAGCACACTGCTCCAAACTTTGTTATAGATCCAGTCTGCTCCTAAAAAACTGTAATTTACCAAGGATTCCCACACTCAGTGAGGGTGCCGCAGTTGCACAGATCTGACAAAGTTCCCTATAACAACCATTACCTTATAATCTCCTGTAGTTGTTTTTCTGACAGGGTGTATGGAGGAGGGGTGGAAATCCTAAATATTTGACCTGCTGCCCTGTTTGTTTAACAAACAGCCCTCACTTGTGGTAGAGTGAGATTTCTGAAAGGCTGTGTAGTTTAAATTCTCCTGCAGAGGAGGATGGCTCTCTCCGTGGTTTACTGAAACTTTTGCACATATCACTCCCATTTACTCTTACCGCTGTTAGAGAGGTGAATGAGGTGAAATATCTGTTCTTCTCTACTCTTTGAAGCTCTTTTTAGAGACAACGTTGTATTCCTTCTGAATGAATAACTTACTGCCAGGTCAAGCGGAGTGTTGGTTTTGTGTGTGCTCAGAGATAACTCATAGGATCGGATCCCTGCTTTCAGCTAAAACCAGGGATGTTAAACCCTTCGTGAATCTGATTCAGTCCTTGCTAAACTCAGTGGGAGTTTTGCTTAGGGAAAAAACTGAGAACCTTCACATTAACTTTGATTTCATTCAAGTTCATTTTTGGAAAAACAGCTGATCCACCAGAATACTGTGAATACCACATCTGTGAATGCTAACGGCTGTTTCTACTGTGTGTGATTACCACAAAACAGCTTTGAGAAATCTTCACAGTAGAGAGTATGAGCCCTTGATTCCTCTCACTGGAATTAGTGCAGTTTTTTGGTGAGCACACACAGAACAACAGGCTATTAATTGCAGCTCTTCCTGACATCCTGAGCACTCTCCTGTCACTTGTGGTGCAACAATTGAAAATCAGGAGTTCAAGATAAGTCCTTACAAGTTGCTGTGTCAGTGGGGTGAAAGGAAGAAATAAATGACTTCTAGGAAATAAGTGGTGGCATACTTGAGCAGCGGAAGCTTCATTTGGATGTAGCAGTGTTTATCTTGGATATGTCCTGTAGAACAACCTTTCCTACCAGTGTGCAGCAGTGAAGAAGTCTCAGTGCTGCTGCTGCTGGCTTCTGTGAATATTCAGAAAGTTGCTGAATGGGATTGTCCAAAAACGTCTTCATAAATGACTCTGCAGTCAGCAGCATGATTTTTGCTCATTCTGGTCATTTGATATATTGGACTGTGTCTCCTTCAGGAGAGATGAGGCAGGGAGGGGAGTCTCTGCAGGCTCCAGACAGTGGTGGAGAAAGGGAGATGAGAGTGCAGTTCAGATCAGGCGTCTAATTCAGATGTTCTAAAAAATCCTCTGAAAGAAACTTATTTTTTTTTCCCAGTGATTATATAAGAAGTGCGAGTTAGGTGACGTGAGCCCTCCTCAGGGTATTAGTCATAACACAGACACTGTCTTGAAACATCTCCAGTTGATACATCTGTACTTTTTAACTTTAAAAAGGAATCGTTTGGCTGTGGTGGGACTTCTGAGGACTGTAGATCCTCACTGGCTTTTCTGAATTTTTCTGATGTGAAACATTTTGCAGTCCTGTGTTATGTATTTCTCCTAATAGCTCAGTATTGAAAAACTTTGTCAGCGAGGACTTGTTTTTATCTCTCTGAAATGACAAATACAAACTTAATTGAAAGGGAAATGATTTTTCAGATTTATAGATTTCTAAGGCTAAGAGTCTGCATGAGTAACTTTAATTAAATTCATTTTCCTGCAGAGCTGCTCATTGTTTCAGTTACTCAAATCTCTACACGTGTTGCTCCTCCTGGCTTTTCAGCTGGCTTGCAAGTCGTTATTTAAATGCTTGTCAGCTGTGTGAGACAACTGAGAGGAGCAGGTATAATTTCAAATGTTGCACAGGAGAGGTGAAAAAAAAAAGTGGCCTTTGTTCTACTTCATATGGGCAAATCTAAGTCAACACCCATGTACATGACTTGAGTGATAAATCAAAACAAGTAACAGTCCTATTATTTTTTCTCAATTATCTTATCTTTGGCCTTTGGTTGCGTAACCAGGAGACCATATGGTAGTGATAAGACTTTGAATACTGCTAATTAGGTAATTAAGAGTGCCTTGAGAGGATTATTCAGATATATAAGGTTAATGTGAGGACCTAATGTATGGGAAGTAGTATGGCCAAAGCCAATGGAGAGAAAATGTCTGTCTACTGAGAAATGGTCTAGCTGCAGAGAGAAAGGTGAGTGACATCGTGTTTTCTACCAGGGCTACAGAATACTTTCATAAAATGGAGGAAAAGATGACTTGGAAATTATGTAGGCTGACAGTGTTTTATGGACAGGAGACGTGACATGCGTTGTCTAGCTATGACGTTAGTGCAATAGAAAATAGTCAAACACAAAGAAAGAATTGTTTTATCAAAGAAGCAGCATGATCCCTATGGAGATTAAAGAAGGAATTATGGTGTCTGAGCTACTGGAGATTAAGAAGCAGATGCATGAAACTTGTGTGAAGAGAAAAGCAGTTTTGTTCTTGCACAAAGGCTGTTCATGGTGCTTTCATTTCAGTCAGCAGTGACTTCTTTTTGATCCAGGAAAAATGCAAAATGAGGGAAATTAAAGTTCTTAATGTGTTTTCTTGTTGAGGAGTTCTTAGAAAACTTGTAATGAAAATATATTAACTTGGTGTATAAAGCAAGAGTCTGCCTCAGAGAGAGATGGAGATCTTACCCAAAGTCCCCGAAGGGAAGAGAATGATTTCATGAGGCTGAGCCACTAAAGAGGGCAGCAGGTTTGCTGGTGTTACACTAGTGAAAACAGCCACAAAAGGTGCTGGTGCTTTAATAGGGAGGGTGTTTGTATTCAGGTTTTTACTTCTGTCTTCTCTCTTCACAGTATGAGACTTGGTCCAGTTTTGGTGAAAATGTGCTGTGTGGGAGTGTGCACATGGCTTGTCCCAGATGCCAGCAGATAGGTTGCCAGAGGAAAGCCCTCTTGCTTGGTGCCTGGAGTTTCAAAACTGGCAGCAGGTCAAAGTTATAACTTAAAGTGGACAAGAGTCATGACAAGGATTGTTAGCTGTTTTTTAAAAAAAAAATTTTACTTTGCTTGAAATGAAGGAAGGATTGTTTTGTTTTGTTTTGTTTTGTTTTTCTGGTTAAATTTCTCTAAAATTTCTGTTCTACCTGGTATGAAAATTTGAAGGGAGACAAACAATAAAACTCTGGGTGGAGGTGATTTTTACTTTAAAAAAATAAAATTAAAAAAATCTTATTTCAGTTCCTGAGTAAGTCAAAGGACAGTTATCACTGATGTGTTAATATGCAGACTATTTGTCTAAGGAAGGACAAAGACATCAAACTGTGGAGATAAGCTCTGAATTATCATAAACTAGATTTCACATAAGGAACTGGTATTTTAATGTAAAAGGAAATATTCATAAGCCATCTTAGTTTATAATTTGAATATAATACGATGAAACCTGTTAATAAGAGACTAGCGGGATTTCTTTTTTTTTGCCGTCATAACAGGTGGCTGTGTAATATAGTCTTAACAAAGTAGCCCTTCAGAAATAATAACCTCATGAATTTTAAGAGGAAATTCAAATGCACATCAAGGATAGAGAAACAGGATCTTGCCTTGCATGGTAAAGATGTGAGAGTTTATTCTGAAGGCCAAGGAAGTTTGTGAGGAAACTTTGGTTGATGGGTTAGTTTAGTATTGAGCAAAGCTACAAAATACATGCAGTTTTAGACTGTGGGTGTTTGCATCTTGATCAGTGAAAATGAATGTTTATATTGCGAGTAGATGATTTGAACTCTTGTAGTATGCAGCTGGTAGGAGAATTCAGTGTTTATTGGTGGGGTGATGGGAAGTCGAATACTTAGTAATGTCATGGAACTGTGTTATAATTGCAAGAATACAGCATGTGCTTTTATCTAAGCTTTATCATACAAAACCAAAGCGAAAGAGTAAACAACTCGCTGCACAACGAGCATAAGGTTTGTTTGGATGAGAAATAAGTATTCTAATTCACTTGTGCATAAATATTTACAAACAACTTTGCCTGAGTTACAACTTTCTGACTGCATTTTATTTCAGTGAAGTTCTTTCTAAATTTGTGGGGCTGGTGTAAGAAATTCTATCCCTTGATCTTCAATTCCTGACGCATCTTGCTTCATTTAATTAGGTCGTTCATCCACAGGGTAATGCCACAGTTGTCCTTGTTGAGATGCCCATTAAACACATGGCACAGCCACTCCTTTTTATGCTTTTGAAAATCATGATACATTCAGATATGGTGCATCAGATGGTCAAGGTTTAGGTAATGTCTTTTTAAGTGAGGTATTCAGGTTGGAGCAATCTAGAGGAAAGAACACTTTTCAAAACAAATTTTTAAGCTGTTTTTGCCAAATCTCTGATTGAAAGTGAAAATCTGAGTTGAAAACTGGGATTTGCATCCACCTTTGTCTTTCAAAAAAGTTTCAAGCCTCTCTCTGTTGATAAATAAGAGATGCAGTTCTGCTGCATCCGATCCATAATCAATTTAACTTGATAAGGGAGGTATTAAGCTTTGTTAAATTTCATTTTTTAATATATAGCAGAGCTGTTGGAGAAGGCTAGTACGTAATGAGTAATAGTAAGAAACAATCTGTAGTTTTGACTGTTGGAGAAGGGATATTGAATTTTGAAGAGACTTAATGGCTGTGGTGGTTTAGAAACTGTCAGTGTGTTGGATGTAAGCACTGAGGAGGGAAAGTCAGCAAGGTCACAGAGCAAATTAGAGTTTGGGTAGGAGGAAGCACCTGGAGCCTTTGTCTCTGTCAGGCTCCTGTTTGAGCCTAAGCCCTACATTCTTGTATGGGCTTTAGCCAGCACCCACCAAAGTCAATTGGGAAGTTTTCCAAGCTGCTTTGGATCATGTCCAACATGGTCTTCTATGGTTGATCTTGGGCTTAGCTGCCGCTTCTGACTGGCCAGATTCTGACTACTGAAACAATTATGATACATTTCAGAGCTTTGAGAGTTGCCAGTTAGTTTCAAATGGCCTAAACAATCACTTTATGGAAGACACTTTCAGATCCTGTTCTTAATTTCTGTGTTGATTCAGTGGTTTTTCTAGTGTTGTTCAGTGTAATGGCTTTGCTAATGTGTTAGTATGCCTCAGTAGCAAGCTATTTAATGTATCTTGAAATAGTGTATTTTTTGGCATTACAGAGGACATGGAATTATATACATTATTCAGTATGTCCCCTGATAGTCCTTAAAGAGTATAAAAATAGAAATGAATAAAAAGTGGTTTAAGTGGATATATGGTTATGAATGAGATTAAGACTGTGTGTACACATAGGTTTGCCTTTTCCCCGTCTGTGACTTTGCTCTCTCTGACATAAATGAATGAAATGACCTTCCCCATGCAGAATAAAGACAAAGTGGGTTAGGAGAAGTGTATAATTTATAAGGTATTCTCTATAGATAAGAATGAATATCCTATATAAATCACATTGCAGAAGTCAGGAGAGATTCTCAATGCTGTGAGATGATGCAAACCACAGACTGTCAGTTTTGTATCTTTTCAGAAGATGTGTATTGGATGAAAAATAGATCTGCCACAAAATGAAGATATCACAACATATTTTATTGTGGTTTTCTTTGGGCCAGAGCAAGAGTGTGTGTATGTGTAAATAATCCAGCTCAACAAGAAGCAAAGAAATCCATAATTTCTCTTTCCTCTTGAATTGTTTCTAAAGCTTCTTTGTGTCTCTTATTATGCAACGACATTTAAATGCTGACTTCCTTAATTCAGCGCGGGTGACAAAAATATATAATATTTTATTTTTAATGTTCACAGTTGGCGTCGAACCCCACATATTTTCAGCTCAGGCTGGATATGTCCTAGTTCCCTAGAAGCTGTGGGCTTTAAGCAGTGCTGTAGGTAGGGCATGGGGAATGACATGCATTTTGAGGAAAACACCTGAATGCCATGGCTGTAGCGCTTCTGTTGGTGTTGGCCGCCAAGGATGCTGACACTTGCAGGAACTGGGCAGTGAGAGCAGCAGCTGAAGGACCTCAGCACTTGCTAAACCTAGCCTAACATATAATATTCAGAGGCAGGAACATCAATGCAAATCTGAAGACAGGTTTATAAACATGAACAATGGGAAAACAGATGCAGGGCCGTCTCAGGAACTTTACAGAGGTGCAAACTGTTGTGTTGGTATTAGCAGGGGACCTGTTGGCTGTAATTACAAACCAACTGAAAGTAGAATGTTTTTCCAACATGCCACAGCATTTGCTGGTTTGCTCTAACCTACTGGCACTCTTTCCTTCCATATTACAACACAATATACGTGCAGCTGTTTTGTGCTCCATAGAAGTAAGCAAAGGGAATTAATTTAATTAAATCCTGAATCTGGGTAGGTAGGAATAAGGCAGAATGAAATCGGAAGCCTAAACTGCATTTGAGCTCGAAGAAAGACAGTAGTAAAGTCTTGGAGCACAGACCTATTTAGGCTGCTTGGAGACCAACAGGGTTCATGAAGGGTTCAAAGGGGTTTGGTGGAGACCACTAAAAACTGAACAAAACACTTGAGAGGTGGTGATCCTGCAGCGCACAGGGGTTTGCAGATGGCCTCATCACTGATAGCTTAAAAATACTCCTTCATTCCCGGCCGGGTGTGATGAATCGCGAGAGGGAGCGAGAGGCTGATGTGTCTGGGGGCGGGGCCGGGCGAGCCGCGGCACATTTAAAAGCGGCCACAGCGCGAGCTTCACCCGGCCCACGCGGACAGCGGCAGCGTTGAGTGCTGCAGCTTTAAACTTGAGCTGGAGGGGGCTGCCCGGAGACGGCGTAGCCGAGGGAGGGCGGAAAGGCCCGAAAGGACTCGGGAATCGCGAGAGGCTGACGTGTCTGGGGGCGGGCCGCGCGAGCCGCGGCACATTTAAAAGCGGCTGTAGCCGCAGCACGGTCAGAGCGCGTGCCAGGCGCGCGTGAGAGCAAGGGCGGGTATGCTAGTGCGCAGGCGCAGGAGCACGAGCACGAGCACGCGCGCAGAGCGGGTGGGAGCAGCCATCAGTTGTCGGTCCCGTCCTGGCTCTAGACAAGAAGATGGCCCCAACACGTGCAAAATGCCCAACAAGGAAGAATGTGGAAACTCAGAGCTCCCACAGAAAGATGTGTCTGTGCAGGGCTCTGGCTGCAGTGAATGCCTCAGCCTGGCACGTGTTCCCCGTGGAGCCCGAGACACCGCCGGTGTGTGGTGTGATCAAATAACTGCCTGCTCAGGCAGGTGGTTGAATTGAAGGAGGAGGTAGATAGACTTAGAAGTATTAGAGATAGTGAAAGCGAAATAGACTGGTGGAGCCGTACCCTGAGGCATAGGAGTGGGGCAGA
>JAOTQQ010000052.1:6837107-6884137 GCA_026546715.1 Gallinago undulata | reverse complement strand
GGTTTTATGATTTTTATCTCTTATTTTTTTGTCAGTTAGGTTGACGATTGGACTGGATGATCTTTAAGGTCCCTTCCAACCTAGACAATTCTATGTTACTATTTGAGAGCAGGTTTTAATCTTCATGCTGGGAAGTATTGCCCCTCTTAGCTAAGAATTCCTGGCACAACCTGTTGAATAATTTCAAATACCATTTTCTCATCAACTTATGGTATCATAGCAGTGTTTTCCTATATAAGTTTGGCAAATGAAATGCTGTGGCAAAAAAAAAGCTGTCACTTCTGGTAATCGTTATCTTCTGTGAAGCAGATAGCTTCCTCATACGTGGGCTGATACTGGGTGTCAGGCAAAATTACAATCTAAATCCTAAATCACCATAAAAGGGAAAAGCAGGGCACAAATAGCTCCCATAAATCACTGGCTTCAGCAGAGGCTTGTGCCAGGTGAGGAGCTGGGCTCTGCAGCTGTTTCCATCCTTAAGTACATAGACCTTGAGAGGTACCGAGTCAAGTTTTTAAACTGTAACCTCTATTTGCAGCTGTCATTGTTGAGCTGTAGTTTGGCTTGTTCCTCCTCTCTCTTGACTGTGTGGAGGGGAAACTGAGAAGCTCCTTTCAAGGATCTTGGGGTTTTCCTAATCTGTTACTGAGGAACAAAGTTGTCTCCTGCAGTGAGGAAACTTTTATTTATTCTAGGAACTACCCCCTGTGACCATATGCAGATCTGCAGGAGGTGAGAGCTGTGTTTCAGCTGTGGTCTGCCCCTGTGCTGTTTGGTTTGAGGCAGTGTCCTGGCTCCACAAAGCCATCGTTATTTTTGGATGGGCTTCTGGGGGAGCCCGGGAAGGTGCCTCAGCCATGTTGGGGAGGGATGATGATATCACCAAATGAGCAGTGCTCCAGGCCAGGATAGTGGTGGCTTATGTGTACGTACCTGTTCTGGTCTTTCTAGATAAAATTAGGAGCATTGCCTATGATTAGATAAAAAGTTCAAGCTGTTTGGATTGATCAACTTGTGGAGCTTGTAAATCGTTTTCTGTAATAGTTACACAGGCTGAAAATGATTAAAGTTCATTATCAGCTGCTTCTTGCAGTCAAGCTTGTGCTGGTTTATATGGTAGGTGGAATAACTTATTTTAAAAGCTCATTTAAAAGGTTTCTTGAAGAGATTAGCAACTGTCATCTTTATTTCTACTATTCTACTTTTCTAATATTTATATTTCTACTCCTATTTATACATACTTGGTCAATGATACTTTGTAGGGAGTGAAATTGGATATAAAGACTGAATACAACTGGCTTGTTCCAGGAGCTCTGGACCACTGCATGACCTCAAAGAATAGTGCAAAAACAGACTCCTTGAATTAATTCAAATAACCATAACTCATTATTACGCCTGAAATATGGGCATTCTGTAAATAATTTTGTGTTTTTGAGGTTTTAATCACGGATTTTATAAAGAAAGGGCCAGTACAAAATTCAGAATTGTTTTGTCACAAAACAAGGATTATAATGATGGTATCAGTCAGCAACCTGAAAATAAACAAAAAGGAGTACTCTTATTATAAATTAATCAAGTTTGTGAAGCTACTTCTTGTAGGGTGATGTAGAGGCCCCCACTGGGGACCAATGCTTTGCTGGCAGTTCTCGTCTTCTTTAGTCTTTTGACTAAAGAAGATCAGCACCTAGCTTGAAAAAAAGGAAAATATCCCCAACTTTCTACTTTATGTGTTTCCAACTTCAAAGCGTAAAAAAAACAAAGGGCAAGTGTGGGACTGGTCGAGAACTTAAATTTTTGTGTTTAATATCTGGAAATAGAAGTGTGTTTGTTCAAGTGGATGTTTTGTACTTCTTGTGATATTTTCTTTAGATGCTATACTAAACAGTGTGTTCATGTTCTGCCCCATCACCTGGTTACCTGGAATAAATCAGCCTCCTGGCTGAAGAAAGATGCTGGAATCGGGAAAATGCTCGACGGAATTCCAGCATTGTCATTTATCTGATCCCTGTGACACCTTCTACTGTTTCTTACAGAGACTTACGTACAGTTACTCTGTATTTTTCATTTGACTCATGATTACAACTCTCATTCTTAAAGAATTTGGAGATCTGCTTCCACTTGCTGTTGTTGATGGTGCACTTTATGTATAGCACAGGTGCTCACTTTTTATTTCCTGGGAGGTGGGTGAGGTACTAGTTCAAAATCCAGTCAAATTCTCCAAGTTAGGTGTCTGTGGAAACTTGCACATAAACATATTAAAATAATTTAACAGTCTGTTTTGTGGGAAATGCAGGTCCAGACTTAACTTAGAGCAAATTTAACTATTTGCCAGAGCACGCAACATCTATTATTACTAGAGAAACTTCACTTTCCTGAGCTTTAATTAGAAAGACCCTTTTGTAGGTTGTCACGAGAATGCCAAAGTAACTGTAATGAGTGTTACTGCCATTCATCATTGTTCTAACTTCTCTGAAGAGTGAGCAGTAGTGGAGCACAAAATTGTAACTAACCAAGCAATGAGGAATGGCAAGATGATTCACAAGTACTATCCCCATGCTTAGAGATTAATTGAGTGAAAGATACTCTCTCTGCAGCTTGAGTTAATGAATATAACCAATCATTCTGGGAAGACTCATAACACACACATCCTGATTGCTTTCCAGGGGTGAAGAAAATCTCAGATAGCTTTTGTTATGCCTCAGCTAGTTAACTACTGCTAGCTAGTTGTCTGGGTGCTCAGAGATGAGGTAGATTATACAGATTTAAGGAATTTGGGCTTTTTAAAATTATGAACAGTATTACTTGAATAACCCAGTAAATGATCTGATGGCATCTGATTGTTATTCTGTCAAGTGAATTCTAGATCAAATGGGTAAGTTTGTAAGTAAAGTAATTTTTCTTACCCCACTAATTAAACTCAATAAAAACTAAAATTCATGCTTACTTTTTTCTTTAACAATAAAAAAAGTGTACTTGACATATTCAAGATTCTTGAAAGACTTCTGCTGCTTTCCAATTATATTGTATCTAAATGTTTCATTAGAATAGCTGTTCTCTTAGAGTTTAGTTGTTAATATGCTTTTTATTATTATTTTATTTTTAATAAGGAAATACTGAAGAGTGCAGCAGAACTGTTAGGTTCGCTTCAACAAAGCAGCAAACAGGCTTAGCTGGCTTCAAACATGGATGAATGGTCAGGTAGGATTCTGTTTTATCCAAACAGCTTTGTTTATATTTCTAGGGGTGTTTTCAGGTACTAAAATATTAATATTAAACTCCATCCAGTGTTTTAAATCTCTCCTCTGAGTTCTATGGCAGGCAATATTGTCCCTGTAGTTTTGTGTTGGGTTTTTTTAATGAAAAAAGCTTTCAGTTTATCAGACCTGAGGATACCTAGTTGAAGAGCACTCCTCCTTTGAATGTGCCTTCCATGGCCTTCAAGAATCATAAGCAAAAGCCTTTTTCTTTGGTTTGATATATCAGACCTTGTTACCTTGTCTGGTCAGCTCTTTTTTGCTTTTTTTGTTGTTGTTGAATCATGTGTTAAATAGTTTTTGGGGAAAGATTCATTAATTTTCAAAATATCAGGGTGTTCCAGGCAACTGTAATTATTTCAGAAAGCAATGAAGTAATACAAAATTGGGAGGGTATAATTCCAGTTTCTTTGATCTGTTGGCTAATGAAGAGCTGTGAAGATGCTGCTATGAAATTAGTTGTTAGTAGTGCTGGCAGTTCCTGGGGGAAGGCAGTGTGGGGCAGGAAGAGGGGGCAGCTGTCATAACTCTGGGTATTTTTTGTAGCCAGGTATAGAATAAATAAAGAAAACCATTTTAAGATAAATACTGTGAAATTGTAGGTCAGGAGATGCACTTGTACATTTGAAATGTAGATGTGCTTCTTCCTGCCAGTTCCTTTTTGCTTAAAAGGGAGTGGTTTGTGTCCTGGTGTTTGGCTTTGGTCTTCTCCAGGTTTGTGGAAGTGGTGCAGTGAGAGGGTCCCACTGTGACCATGTAGGCTGTCCTTCTGGGAATGCAGCAGGCAGGACTATCCTGAGGTACTCATCTTTGCGTGTTACAGTATCTTGTTTTTTTGGGGAGTGGGAATTTTGATTTTAAGCTGTTTGGTTATTAGAGCATCCATCACTACCTTTGGTAATCATTAAAAGTGTGGTTGATATTTAAGGAACTAAATCCAGTAAACTTCAGTGATGTTTATTGGTGTGTGGTCCTTTCATGTCAGTGTCAGAGGTGTGCAGAATTTTAACCTTTTGAAGTTAAGGACTACGTTTGGTGACAAACTTGAGTCTTTTTAAGACTCTTTTTTTTTCCAGAGTTCAGCTTTTCTTCTCTGTATGAAAGGCTGCCGTTTTTCTTAGATGAGTGTGGTAGGCTTCTCTTAGTACTCATGGTAAAAGAGCTGTCTTCAAAGGATCATATGAAAAAGTAATTTTCATAGTGCTAGAAAGAGAAGAGTGAAAGAAGCTACAAAAAACCCCCCAAACAACCACATACCTTTTTAATATGTTGGTTCCATGCCACAGATGAAGTTTACACTAATTAGAAATCATCTGGAGGCACTGTAGCAGATTGGGTCTTCGGCTGGAAGTGCTTCCTGACAGGTGGTTTGCCACAAAGCAACATTACAATTACCTAACACACTGTTTGATTTGTGTAAACTCTCATTACTACTCACGTTATTTAATGAACTATGTGCATTCTCTTGCCTCCCTGCAGAATGCAATGCTCCCTTCCAAATCTGCAGCACTCATGCTCCAGGTTTAACCCTTCTCTTCCAAGGTAAAGAAATGTCAACATTAATGAGGAGGTGAAAATTGAAATTTAAATGCCAAAATGTGTTATGTTAAAAAGATGCTTGAAATTCAAAATTTAAATGTATAATCTGGAGGTTTATTTTAGTGAACTATGTAGACTGATGCTATTTTACTTAGCTCTTTGGTATATTTCATTGCAAAATTTTCTTGTTAACTGTAGAAAGTAATAATTTGGTTACTTTAATGTCTAATATAAAAATCAAGATGATCACTTGGAGATTTTTCCTAATGTTTTTTAAGAAGTCCAAGATGGATTTCATGGTTACTACAGCTATACACAATCAAAAAAGAAAGATAAGCATTCTGCTGGTCACAAAGGAATTCCTCAGCTTATCAGAACTTCATGTATCTCTGCAGGTTTTGTATAAAATACCCTTAGGGTTATGGACTCTCTGTGTATTTGCAGTCCTCGTCAGAGTCTTGCTGTTTTAGCCCCACGGGAGGTATTTCATAAATTGAATTTATGTGGAGTAACACAGCTGCAGAATGGTCTGTGACCCATAGAAATATTCTCTTTCATGTAGTTCAGACTCTGATGTGATTACACTCTTCAGCAAACACATATATTGAAATTCTCCCTCTAAGTGAACTTGGCTGTTTGCTGTTTATTACTGGAAAACCTCTTAGTGAAGCAAATGAAGTCAAAATCTGAATCCACAGGCATGGGGAGATATGTATTTTGTGCTGTTTACTTACCACACAGAATTATGTTAATCAGTCACCATTTCTATGTAGTTCTTTTTCCAAATAACTTGAACCTTAAATCTTTCAGGAAAAAAAAAAATAGAATAATTTCAGCAATTCCAGAATTATGATATCCTTCATGACTACCAATGATGTACTATACAAAATAATACAGAAAGGTGTTTCTTTAAAGGTAGTTATTATCACTGGGTGGGGTTGACTAAGTATGCATATGTTTGTGTGATGTTATAACAACTCCTGGGTTAAAGGGGTTTTTATTACAGAACACATTTGCTGCATCAGCTCCCTGTGAAGAAATACATTGTAACAGAGTAAGAAAAAAGACAAAAAACCAAACCACCACCTCATAAAATAATGTTAACTAAGTTTATAGTTTTGTGCTCTATGTGATGGATGATAGTTAGCAGGTGTCCAGGGTGCATTTAAGACTGGTGTTTGACTATTTAGAAATGTGTAATGTAAGGGAAGAATAAAGTGTAAATGAGCAGGAGAGGCTGAGCATCAATTGCATGGGGAAGAAAATAGGTCTGTGACAATCAGAGGCAGCCCTGCGGTCAGTCGGCCAGTGGATGAGTGCAGGGGTAGGAAATCGTGGCAGCATCAGGCTTAACTCTGCTGCTCCCGAGCAAAAACCCAATACCTGGGTGATGAGGCTGACGTGTCCTCACCAGGAAGCTGCCCAGGCAGGCACAGGGAAAAAGGCAAAACCATGGTGTCATCGAAAATAGTAGTTCAGTAAACATCGTCTTCCCTAATGCATGTCAAGCAGTGATGGTCCATGGAAAACAAATGGTTTCCCCTTGTAGTCCTCTCGACAGGTTCTTGTTGCAAACATTTTTGCTACCTCTAAGTAATTGTCCTGTCTGCAGTGAAAGGTTTCAGTCTCTGAGAGACTGGATCAAGACACTGTGCTTGAAGGAAACCAGTGAAGCTGAGCTGCAGCTGTGACAGAGCACTTCTTGCACTGCAGTGGGATGTGGTTGTCCCCCTGGGCTGACTCTCCTCAGGCAGTGTTTCTATTCCAGGTCTTTGCCCTTACACCCCTTGCCTTTCCTCCTGCATTTCACTGGTGTTAGTGAAGTTGCCACTGCCATTTTTAAGGGCAGCCAAGAACACCCAAGCTTTGAAATACAAACAGGCTCAGACTGTCTCTGAGCTATCAGAGGAACTTGGTATTTTGAGGTCCCAAGTCTACAAAAAGTGTGCATCTGTTTAGCAATATTGTCTGAGCCACCCCTGTGAGTCAGTGAAATTACTCATAGTGCACACAAGTACATTTATAGACCTCTGCCAGATTGGAGCCTGACAGTGTGGTGGGATGAGCAGCTTCTCAGATGCTGGCTATAATGTGTATTGTTAAAAAAGACTGTGGCATCCTAAATTATTTTTCCAAATTTAAGTCAATTGCATTCCTAAAGTAAAGAGATTTCATAGTATTAAATTCATTAAATTACCTTTTAAATGTATAGTCCTTCCAATCAGAGATGCATATATCAGTATTTCCCATGAAACGGTAAGTCTATTTTAGGGCAACAAATATTCAAAGATGTGTTGCTACAAAGTTTTGGTTCTCAGTAGGTCTTTCCTGTGCATGTTGCAGTGAAGGCTGAATTCATGGAAAGCTGATCTCTTTCAGTATTTTTTATTCTGCTGGTTGTATTGTGGAGGAAATTGCTCTGTGATTATTTTTTTTTTTTTTTGCCCTCTTTAGCAGCTGCTCTTCTCACTGAAGAACTACTGCCTATGAAGTGGCAACACCAGTACAAGATCAGGTTCAAGTGCAGCACTGCTCTTAATCAGGCTCACTTAATTTGCATCTCACATGGAGCCTAATCCACTGCCTATTGAAATCAGTGGAGAAATTCTCTTTGACCTAGGCAGGCTCTGTAAAACCTCAAGTCTGGGTTTCATAACTAAAGTAATTTACGAAATCCACAGTAGACATGGAAACTGTGTGGAATGACACAGCTGGCAAATCTGCTTGCATATGCTTCCATGAAACAAATGGATAATTTTCAAGAATAGTGGGTTTTAAATGCCGTCAGTGTTTGCTGTCACTTTGAAATTTATACTGTCAGCTGGTTAGAATGTGTTTTTATCTTAAAAATCACAAAAAGGTGAGGCTTTCTCATACTAACAGGAATGGGATATAACTTGCCTGATCAGGGAAAAAAATGATACTGGAAAAATGAGAGGCATTAGCATACTGTGTCAAATGGATCAGCATAAGTCTGGGGATATTTTTTTGTGCTTTCTTACTTACGCTGATACGAACTTTCTCTTTAGAGGCAGGTGAGCAGCTGAGGGGGTGGGAAAGCACCTGTGGCCTGGAAATGCAGTGCACAGGTGGAAATTTCCTGACCACACCACACACAGTGGCTGAGATACTGCAGTTACCTGCAGAAAGGTCAGTGGAGGCAGGTCTGTGATCAGAGCCCACCCTCCTGCAGACAGGCTCTTCCTGAATCCAGAGAACATTTGAAAGAAATGCCAGAACAAAATGTTAACCGTGCTCTACAGATTTCACATAACTCATGATACTAAGATTAACTGTTCAAACCATAATGAAAAAGAATAAATCCCAGCCTGTGGTGTGCTACGAAGGTATAAGTAATTGTAACCATCTGAAAAAATGTGGCACACCACAAAAATGTTGCTATTTCTGCAGGTTGCTCCTGGTCTACTACACAAAGTTTTGAAACACAAGAAGATACTGAGCAATGCCCAACATGGATTGTCACACATGCTTTCAGTAATATAGATATAGCAGGGAGTTACCATCAGCAAATATCCATGCAAAGCACAGTCAGTCTTTCTGAACTTGTAGTTTATCTATGCAAACTGGTGCCAGCTCCTGAAATGTCATCCTCCCTTCTTTAATGTGGCATTTAAGTGACTAGCTCATCAGAGAAGCTGCTCAGCTGCAATAGTAAAGAGAGGCCTGTCAACAAGACACTAGCAAAACCAGGCTACTTTAGGATTTTTATCATTACTCATTGAAGAGCCTTTGGAATCAGAATGAGTAGTGATGGAGGATATCCACTTTTTGGGCTGTGTGACGATACATGCAATACCGATCTGTTAAAATTCAAATTTTTTTTCCGGTTTCCTCTTTGAGGAATAATTATGTCCCACACTGTTCCATATGGCAGGACTGTCTCCCATTTATGACTCACATTTTTTTCTGTTCTGAAAAGAAATATATGAATATGTTTATGCCTTTATTGTTAGGTCAGTAGTTCAATTGGTCTCCAGAGCTGTGAGAGCTGACAAGCTCTGGTTCTCTTCACACCCGATGATTAACTAGGAATGCAATTTGGAATTAAGTACCAAACTCTCTATACTTCTCATTCTCTTTACTCTTTGACTATTTAAATGGAAAAAAAAAAAAAAACAAACACAACACCTTTTTCATCATGGATAGTTCACCAAGAAATACTTTGTTATTAAATTTAAAGAAAATGTTCATGAAAACCAGTGCATTCCATGTATTTCAGTGTGTTTCTGCAATACCATTTTGGGATTCGTATGTTTGCAGCGTGGTAGGAAAAGTGTTTTGGTGAAAACATGATTTGATACCAGGTTTTATGATTCTATATTATAAAATCATGCAACGTGTGGACAATTTAGGAAAATCTTGATTTAGCTGCCCTGCCAGTACAGAATGCTATTTCAGAAGTTCTTTAAGAGGGGGAAAAAAAATAATCCCACAGTGGTGAATTACGAAGTTCTTGCAAAAATAACTTTTGTAGAGTTTTCATGCAGATGCCAAAAGCATGAAGTCAGTGACTGCAGAATAGCATGTTTTATTCAGTTTGTCTTCGTCCGCTGTCTGAGACACTGAGGACGGAAGTCAGAGTTGGTATTTTGAGCTTTAGTTAAGATATTGCCCTTATCAGAAGCTCACACCTTTAGCCCAGAAGTGAACACAATCTGAATATAAAGGTGGTGCTGCTGCAGTGATCGTGACAGACAGCATGACTGATGCTGGCCAGGCTCCAGTATCAGGGAAACATGTGACAGGCAAAGGTGTGTAGTCGTAAAAACCTTCTTGCTCCAGACTGAGGTAAAAAAAAATAATCAGAATTTCAGACACTGGAAGAAAGATTATTGGACTCTCAAAATATAGTCATCAAAACCAAAAGTAGTAATGAATGCTTCTGCATAACTAAGATGCAAGCAAATGCTCTCAAGGAGTTTCTGGGAAAATAGCTCTTACCAGTTGAGTGCAAAAGAAAGAGAAGGAACCAAGACCTGTAGAAAGCGCAGTTTGCAGAGCGCGGGTCCCTGCAGACACCTCAGTATGAAGCAGGCTTCTGTGCAAGGCTTCGTCCTCCAGCAGACAGGTATCTGAATGATGGAGGGTCAATGATTCAGTGCCCTTTTCGTGTAATGAGAGCTGATAATAAGAGCTGTGTATCTAGCCTTGGAAAAAATTGCCTTACATTATTCAATTGCTGTTTGTAATAAAAATTTAGTACATGCTTCATGCTGGATAGCATGAAAAGTCCTGCTTAGTATTTAATATAGGCCATTGTGCTGTTGTCATACAAATTGATAAAATACTCCAATTCATGAAGTGTTTTCTTGACAGAAGAAAATTAAGAGGGCATAAAGGGGAACTGTAGCTATGGACTGGTTTTGAGGGTCTTTTCATCTTTTGTATCTTTTTGATTTACCTCAAAACAGTTTTGGAGAGCCCACTTCTATAATCTGGCCCATCTGAAAGGTGGTCATTTATCCAGCTCCTGGATAGGAATATTCCGCTGAATTGATGAGCGGTCTTGCAGGAGTATCCAGTGGCCCAACAGAAGTCTTTCTTTACAAGCTGTCAACATGCAACAACTAAAAAGCAGTCTAGTCTGCCGTGCAAAGGCAGCATACATTCAAGAATAAATGAAAATACATCTTAAATCTCTATATTCATGACAGTGAAAAGGGGTATTTTTGATTTCTGCCCTCCCCGATGCTGCACTTTCTGGTTTTGTGGGTAGATTGTAAAATTAGTACATCCATGTTTATTCCACCCTGGAGCGGACTTACTGCAAGAGTTAATATACTTGCTGGCAACACACAGATCTGGTCTTCTTCCAGTGAAGGCATAAGATAACATTGTAGGATCCCAGATATCAGCGCAATTTTCAGGTTCAGTGGCTGTGCCAGTGCCAGCCAGACATCAGGGACAACTCACACGTGACAGTAGTAGTGGTAAGGACAACATAGTTAAGGTGTGCATTTAACTGTGAAAGTTTCATGCCCCCAGAACTGTTGCTGTTTAGATCACTGTGGATCGATGGCAAAGAGAGGAGTGGAGGGATGGACTTTCTCGTTCAAAGTCAATGGCAAAATCGTAACTTACATTTGCTTAAGACAGTTCCTAATGAAAGTGTTAAACTATTTTTGGGACATATTAGATATTTCTAATAGTTTTAAGAATTTATGCATCTGATGTCTCAAGCTTTATATGTTTCAGTTCTTCAGTCACATTCTGTTTATTTAATGTATTCGCACATGATGGAATTTTTTTCTTTAATAATTTCAAAAATTGTATCTAGATTTCAGCATTTTTGCAGCTTGCAGCTGAAGTTTGATAGTCACCTTGATAATGGCTTATCAATTTGAACTGTTACTTGGCATACCAGATGAGAAAATTAGTGTTAAACAAGATTAGCTTCTTAACCCTAAATGTCACAACTTGTAGGCACACTTCATACAGTTGTAACCACGCATATACCCAGATGCTTCTCCAATAAAGCATAGCTTCATTTGGTCCTTGAAAAAGGCTGCTTGCATAAAAAATTGATACAAAGTCAAAGCAATGCGGTAACACCCTGTAACCCCCAAATATCTTACAAAAATAACCAGAAAGGGACTATATATAATGTAGCACAGATGCTGCACAAGGCTTACTCTGACATCTGGAAATAAGGGCAGGATTTACTCGCTTCTAAGACATGAGGTGTCATTTGCTTTTAGGGCTCTGCTGTCCCAGGGCACAGAAAAAAAAGTGCTGAGCTTGGCCAACAGTTTCTAATACAAGTACCTGTGGGACTGGTAAATGGATTTCATCTTGGTGAGGTCAAAACAATATTAAAGTAACTGGGTAAAGTAATGGCTACTGGGTTAGAATATTTCTGTATGACTTGTTAAAAACTCAATAAACACAGATACTCTCTTTCAGCATGGTAGTGCTGAACTAAAGTGTTGTTTTGTTCTTCCCTCTGAATGACAGTATTAGAGAGGCAAGCTTGGCATGAGCATCTTCTGTTGAAATTAAGGTGTCTTATTTGTTACCCACAAGTTAGAAAAGAAGATAACAGCGCATCGTGGAGTTGCAGGCAAGTCATTTCCAGGATACGCACATGCAGTGTAGACTTAAAGTATAGCTTTGCTTTTTGCACCATGGTAATGACATGACACTTAAATTTCTGAAGAACATCTCTATTATTATCTTGGATTGTCTGAAGCCTGCCACCTTTCCTTTCCCAAAGAATTCCTTGCAGCTGAAATTTCTGTTGTCAATTATTGATTAGTAAAACTGAGGATTCTTGTTTTGGAAAGGAAAGGGAAAGAAAGAGGTGATTTTTTTTCAGGAACTTTTCCTTAGAGAAAAAGGCTGTCTTTTTTCAGGCCATGGGGTACTCAAAAGCTGGCCAAGTTTGTTAGTATTTTCTTGACTTTGCTCATCTTGCTTTCTTTGCCATGCTTCATTTTAAATAAATAAATAAATAAATAAAAATCCTAATTAGTGGGAGTAAACTGTGACCCATATCTCAGTGACTGAGGAGGGCAGTGTGGGCAGCAGGGTGAAGGGAGCAGGATGCTATGCCTGGAAACATACTCCCTTGCTCATGGTGTGAGGTGCCACCAGTTCCATCTCTAATTTGCTCCTGACTGGGTTACTTTTTTACTTATTTTATGCATTATTTCACACGAGACATGATTGCTCTTCCTATCCCTTGCTCAGTTGCTCAATAGTAAACTTGCTGCCATTCAGGGGTTTGGAAGGGTCTTTCATTGTGCTGTTCAGAAGCGACTGCTTTTGCTGCTGCTGAGTACGCCCCTAAAGAAGTGATGGTGTGGTGTCATGAGGCTGCTGTTGCTGCTTTTCTGATGGCTGTGGGGAAAAATTGGGTTGGCTTTACCATGTAGCAGGAGTTGGTGTTGGGCAACTACAGCTGTCCAGGTCAGTCAGGACTTTATTCCAGCT
This sequence comes from Gallinago undulata, assembly GCA_026546715.1. Classification (NCBI taxonomy): domain Eukaryota; kingdom Metazoa; phylum Chordata; class Aves; order Charadriiformes; family Scolopacidae; genus Gallinago; species Gallinago undulata. The sequence continues at coordinate 6,871,391 of JAOTQQ010000052.1, read as the reverse complement.
GGTGGGACCAGAGGAGAGGTTGGCACAGCAGGGTTGTGGGGTTTTGTTTGTCAGCCTGTTTAGCTTTTTGAGGTTTTTGCTTGTTTTGCATTTTCTTTAAAAAAATATTCTGGAGATTCACCAGAAGGCAGATGTTCTTTCAAGACTGGTGGTGTCTGAGAATTATGATTTGAAGCTGAATCTGAGCTGGCATGATACAGTTACTTGTATTCACTGAAACACTGATGCGTGAGCTCATGTTCCTTCCCAAGGTCATGTTTTTAAATTGCTTAATATTTGAAGAAAAAACAAATTCAGAGGTATGAAACTGAGTATCTGTGTTTCATGAATATCGTGGTAGGATGTCCAAGATACTGTAGCACCACCTGCTAAACTTTCAATTTTGCTTTCTCTTGCAATTAACAAGGTATAGCTAGATAGATACATTTATTTCTCTCTGGGATAGTTTGTATGCCATTATTTATGCAAGTGATCTTTGAAAGGAATTAATATCAAGAAAGATAAATTTAGAGAGTTTGCTTTCTTCATCCCTTCCACAGATCTGGGTGAGGAGAGTTTTTCCAGGTTGACTCATTCTAAAATTGTTTGAGATCTGTAAATTTAGCCTATAATCTTACTGTAGGGAAATACCACTGTTAATATCCAAAGCCTATTAAAAAGGGATTTCACATCTTTGGAATTTGTTATCGAATATCAAAGATGTGAAACCACATTTTAATAGGTTTTGGCCTTTATAGTTTTTCTGTCAGGAAATAATATTGTTGATGTGGTTTAAAGATTGTGAAATACATTTTTCTTCACTTTCATGACAGTTATTTTAAATTAGTGTTCTACCAGTTGTTTGAGGAGGTTTGTTGTGCTCTTTCTTTAACTTTTTTTTTATATATATAAAGGAACAGTTTTTTTTGTGCAGTAAAAATTTCTTAAGCACTGGATATCACCTAATTTAGTGGAGAGGTCTACTATTCCCATAAGAATAACTTTTTTTCCTTCTGCCGCTCCCATGAGTATTTAATGGAATTGGGATCCTGTTTTTCTTACTGTGTCTTCATAATAAATTCTGTGATACCAGTAATGTACTTAGAAATACACTAAATGTACTTATTATAGCAACTGCGACTACGATTCATACAGTTTCAGTAATTAGCCATGCTAATTACAGTTGGGATGTAGGATGGGAGATTGCGTGCTACATTAAAACTAGAGAAATTAAAACAGAGCCATTTTATAGAACTATTATGATCTTTTGGGGACTGCAGATCTTAGTGAAGCATTAGCTAATTAAAAACACCAGGATAGTTCCTGAATAAACCATTAAAGCTAAAGGTTACTTTCACACTTGAGTGGTATATGTCAAAACATTTTTTCCCTATTTGTAGCAATTGTGGAATATGGATTTTAAAAATACTGTGCACAAAATTTCTTCAGTATTATAATGGCACAAATCTGTGCTGGTTAAGGGATCTTGAAAAGACTTGTCCTATCTTGTCAGTTTTCAATTTCTACTTCTGAAGGGTGGAGATTCCTTTCGGGCATTTGCCATGCAATTCTGTCCCTTTCCTGCATGTTCCAATGCTTTCCATCCAGTCTGAGGGATGAGATCCCCAAGGATCTGAGCAGGGCTGCCATCCTTCAATGTGGACCTGAGAAGCCGCTCTGAGATTCTAAGGTTGTGCTGCTCTGCAGCTCGCTCTCCTTAGCCTTCCTGAATCCTGGATAGAAAGTCACTTATCCTCTATTATTGGATTAATCCTTTCCTCAGCAACAAGAGGCAAGCAAAGAAATTCAGATCTTTGCAGAGGATTTTTAAAGATACTATGACATTGACTGTAAGGAGAGGATGGATGATGTGCAAACCGTAGTGTTTAACCGCTAGTTGCAGAACAAAATTCTTTTGCCTTTACAAGTCATCGGTGCTGGGATTGTATTTCTGATATCCATGATTAAAAAGCATCAGATTTAGGAGATGAAGTGTACGTGCAGCAGAAATTTTCACAGGCATCATGTAGGGGTTTTTTTAAAAAAAGCAAGAAACCAACCAAAAAGGCTGATAAGACGAGGGCTGGTGCTTCCTGCTTGTGGCCTGACTGATGAGATGCCTTTCCCTATGTAATCAGTAGGCAGTAATCAAATCCTACCTTGAAAGCTTTGAGTTTGCTTCTATTTGAGGAGTACAAATGATCATCCCTTCAAAGGTTTGGGGAAATCTTGTTGATAAATGACTCAAGCATGTTTTAGACCTCTGTAAAATGAACATCACTCAAATGCAGATCTATCTGAAGAAGTTCTATGACTTCATTGTTCACATTGTGGAAAAATCTGTTCCTACAATCTGGATACTAAAATACTCCTGCCTATTTTCAATGCTAATTCTTCTGTTCTTGCTTTAAATTTTACTGGGGAATAAATTTCTAAATTAGCACAATGCGGATGAGTGAGTAGGAGGGGCAGAGTGAAGGCTGTGCAGGTGGGGGAGTTATTTAGTTGCCAAACTGTCTTTCATGTCTTTAAGATTTCTCCACCTTTTTCAAAAGGACTAGTGTATCTTTAAGAACAGTAGAAGGGGCCTCATGTTTGGAAGGGAAAGGTAACAATTAAAAGTATTAAGAAGAGCTGTACTGGAGCAAAAGAGATCAGAGCACAGTATCTGGAGATTCATGTTCTAGAAGAGAAGAGTTTGTCTTACCAAAAAGATTTTTCAGAATCTTCCTCTTGTGTCATTCCACTGAATGCTCTCTTTAGAAAATCTATGCTACAGATTATTTACATTTAAAAACCAGTATAATTGGTTGTCATAGAGATGCTGTTTCCCCACTGCCAAAAAAGTGTGTTGTTTAGTTAGTCTTAATACTTTTTGATGTCATTTCCAGCAATGTTAATGTTGTTAGAGGTCATATTGCTAACTTCTTTGGTCTAAGAACAAGTCTTGAAGTTCATGGCTTTGCATCTTTTCAAGGTTTCAACATGGAAAGTTTAGTTTTCTCTGATAGTAACTATTTTTCTGATAGAATTGGAAAACTGGCAAGAGATCAAACTAGGTTATTTTATTGTTTTATGTGAGAGTTGGAAAGTTAATAGAGATAGAAAAAGCAGCTTTAGCCAGTTCATGACATACTAGCCTGACCAGAGCAGGGGCAATTTTCCGTCTTCCAAAAATGCACAGAAAAAGCTTTTACAAGTATTGTCTGCTACTGATAGCCTAAAGTATTCAGAAAGCTGACAACTTATAGCTGGACAAAAAGCATTCATATTATGAGATAGTTACACAAATCAGAATTAAGACAATGAAACTCAGAGTCTTTGTACACTAAGTGTTATGTATTTTTCAAAACATGTTTATAGAAGGAACACTCCAAAAAAGAATCTTAATAATTGATCAGAGTAATATACAAATTTTGTTAAAAGAATGGGTGAAATTTCGATGGAAAATATTCTTAAGGGTTTGAATAGAGTGCTGTGGTGGAAACCTTTGGAAATCTTGAGTTTTATTCTGAAGAAATTGCTGAAGGAGCATATACTCCATACACATTAGGGTGGTTTGGTTGTTCCAGCCAAATCTTGTACACAAAAACATACACCTCAGCTTCTCGTGCTGCATGGCAGGTAAGGAATTGCAATCTTGTGATGAGAGAATTCCATTTTCTTGGGGTCCGAGATGAGGGGAGAGCTTGCCAGAGCAGTGGCTCTGATTTGGGGTGAAACATGGCAAGAGAGGGAGTTTGCAGTGACTGGTGCATGGGGAGGTCAGGATCAGCATGGATGTGGGTTATGATATTCCTTTCCACAGGGTCTTCTGTCTGCAGGTCAGCCAGCATCTCGCAAGAGAAAAGAGGTGGAGTTGAGAGATGGATCTTGTCTTTCTTGTTTAGAAAATAGATAGCACAAAAGATATGTAATAGTCAATCAATAATGATCAGAGCTGATGAAATGGATCAGTGATATTTCTGAGCTGCAAGCTGATTGCTGTATTTTTCTTCTTTTTTTTTTTTTATTGTCTGCTTGTTCAAGGAGATAAGTAAACAAAGACTTTGAAGAAGAGGAGCAGTTTCTTGTTTGAAAAATGAAATAATGTAAAAATACAGATCTGAAGTGCAATCCTCCTCCCACTCTATTTGAATAGCAGTTTTGTAGTGTGTTTCCATGAGGAGCTGTAGATAGGTATTTATTAGTATTTCCCTGTTACTGTCATTCACTTTTTGGGCAAATGAATTTTAAGAAATGTAATATGTTAAAATAATCAAGAAACTTAAATATGGGCTTTGAGCCAGGAAATTTCAACTGGCCTGTAAACCTCTGAGGAAAACTGATCTTGTTTCAAGTGAGTTTCTGTTAAGAAGCAGCCGAATTCCTTACTGTCACCTAAGACCAGCCACGTGGTATTTTGAAGGCAGATCAATTAGCTGAACTGAATTAACTTTCTGCTCCAGGCCTTCAGACGGGAAGATGGCAGGGTGTTTTTCAATAGGTGTGACCTATTGAAAAATACTATTGAAATACCTGCATCTGGCCAAATTTTGTAATATTTTGGAGGAGGGTCTAAAGAAAGATGAGGGGTCTGTATTCAGCAGATGAATACAGAGTCCATTAAGGATGTTTCAAGGATCACTAAACTTTCTATCTTGACATCTGAATTGTGGAGACTCCAGCACTAAGAAGCTCAGGAAAAGGATTATCTTCAAAGCTTTGAGTACCTAAACATCCAGTAATGTATTCATAACTGGTCATTTCTAGTGGAGCCAAACCTTTTAAAATAAACACCAAAGAAGTGGCAGATGGTAAGTCCTTTATATAGTTTACCTGCAAAAGTATCACATGATTGTGTAATAGCCACATGGCTAATAATTATGGTAAGGAGTTGAACTTCTTGATTAGATAAGTAATTAGTTTTAGGATGAGGGACGAATTTTCAAGTGAAAGCAGATCACGAGTGAAGAAAATAAGTAGGTAGCCAAATGCAATTCTAGAAGTAATTGCCTTCTCTATAATAGCGGCTCGAATTTGGGAAGGAAGTTTATTGCTCCTAAGATGTCAGGACATTCAGTATCGGACTGGGGATAAAAGGAGGAGGAAGTGGACAGGAGACTGAATTGCAAATGTCAGGGAACCATGAGGTGGAAACAAGGGAAGGAAATGAGCAGTAATTTCACTGCTTACGTGCTGTGAAATGTTCAAGAGAGACATCTGGGGCTCTGGGGACGCGAGCAAAAATAAGATCTTTTGGAATAATGCTCAAATGGGGAGCAGGGGGAGAGGGGGAAAGAAACAAAATGCCTTTTATTAGCGAGACAGTTATGGGCTGTAGTTGACACGTTTTTTTGAGCACTGTGTAAAGGTCTATTAATTTGGATATGCACTGTAATTTGCACAGTGTTCAGTTTTTCACCTTGTTACAGCAAAATAACTTAGACCTCGGGCTGATAAGGGTCTTTGGAGAGAAATCAGCCCTTTACAGACACTCTGGAGTTACTTCTAAAAAGTAAGCATTTTCTTGTGGTGGCATTGTCTTTCTGAATAGGCATTTCAAGGTGCTTAATCCAATTCTTAGCTCAAACATGTTGACAAAGGAAATACATCTTTTAGGAAAATGAGGTAGAAATGAGCTTTTGGATTGAGTGTTTGGTTTTATTTATTGACTGAAGAAGATGAGTTGGAGAAAGCTGAGAAAGGCAGGAAAGAATCAGCATGACAGCAGGTTTTGGTTCCATTAACACAAATAAAGGCACTGCAGCAGGTGACCTTGCTCTTTTCCTTGTTCCTGATTTTTCTCTTGTATTCTTTTGGAGGACAAGAGATGGAGGGAGGATGCAGAAGGAGTTCCCTGGGGTTTTGCTCTGGTAATGCAAATGTCTGCGCTGAGGGACATGAGAGATGCTCTATCAGGAGGTATAAAGTCCTAGTGTAATCTCACCACTGAAAGCCCAGGGATTTCTTCAGACATGAGAATTTGTCATCAGAGGAAAAATGAGTAAGCGTTAAGCGAAGAGCAATCCAGAGAGCAAGGGAAAATGATGCTTCTTTAAAACCAAAACTAAAATAGCAGGTGGAATTTGTTCTTCAGATTTTGCAGCCAAATGGAATACGATGGTTCTTTTAGCAAAGGGGTCGAAATAAAAGAGAAAGGCAATCCAACATATGGATGTGTAAAACTAAGCCTTAATGAAACATTAAATAGACATTATTTGAAAAAATACAAAGAAGTGTGTCAGGCATTGGTTAAAATGGGAGTCTTCCTTTAGATTTAAAAGGATGCTGACATTAAATACAAAGGTTAGATTGACCACTAAGTGTAGAATATAAACCTGATTTTGTAGGTAGAGTGCAAAATACCCACTTTGGTTTACTTATCAGAATTGTGATCTGACAGATTAAAATGGAGTGATAACAAGATTACTCATTTTTCCAGGACAACTCTACTTCCTGTTGAAACTAATCTTGCTTGTCAAATGTATTTCCTGGTATAAAATGTGGGGGTCAATAATGGAGCATGAAGAAGGTGCATGATTTAATATTGCAAATGTTTGAGATTTAAGCAGGATTTAAAAATAATAGAAGGATTAGGTAATCTGGAAACATCAAATCCAACATCTTTGGGAGTGATCTGGGGACACTCTGGGTGAATCTGCTTTAGCAGGAGGGTTGGACTAGATGATCTCTAGAGGAAACTTTCAACCCCTGCCAGTCTGTGATTCTGAGATCAGAACATATGGGGTTAAACCCTGATGGAGCTCAAGTGATGGTGAAGAAAAAGGGGCCTAAGTAGTGTTCTCAGGGTAAGATGGGAGCGCCATCTGTTTCCAGGTGTACTGCTGAGGTACTGTGGTCCTAAACTGTCACAAGTATTTAGTTTGGAGTTTATAACAGTGTATTAGTGGAATGAGGGAAGTTGAATGTGTACATGAACATGAATTGGTCTGCTGAAGTCCCACAAATTATAATTTTTGGGAGGCAGTAGACCTTAAAATTGGAAAATTGATATTGCAACTTCTTTCAAAGAATGCAGACCTGGGGGAGGAAATTCAGTCTTTCTGTGGGGCTTGTTTTGAAAAGAGAACTAATGGCCTACCCTTATTTTATTGAGAGAGAGCATGTACAGTGTCTCGGGGCAAATCGATGAAAGAGGCTGTGGTGTCCCTGCAGTGCTTGTGGCATTATTGGGTGAATAACCGGGTTCAGCGTTTAGGCAAGTCAGCAGGAAGTTAACTCCTTAATAGCGTGAATAAAGGCAGGTGTGTAAATGTTTACATTTCCTTAAAAAAAAAAAAGAAAATGAGAATTAAATAACTGGACTTCAGGCATCCAGGTAACAAAATATAATCATAAATGGAATCTTAAAGAGTGATTCAACCCTGAACCAAAGGCTGGTGCTGCACCGGCTGGCTGTGACCTCTGGAGCAAGTCTGCAGCAGTGCAGTCATCTCCATCACTGGGCTGTGGCAGCACTTAGGTCGCTCTGGTGACACCTGTTCATTTAGGTAAAGAGGTCAAGGGTATGAACACATCTCCATAAATTTAATCTATCATACAAAGGGACCTAGAGCATCAGTGTACTCTGCTCTTAGCAACAAGAATGCGTTATGAAGATGTGTCTCTGAGTTCACCACAGTTTAGCCAGCTGGCAGTGGAGCTGCCATGGAAAGAGAAACAAAGAAGATCCTGGGCTGATCTGTCCAGGGACTGGCACAGATCCAGAGTTGGAGCTCTTTCCCCTTTTGGTTAAGAAACTGGTAGGATGGTAAGAGTAATTAGGAGTCTGAGACATGCCAGAAAATTATTTTTTCTTGAGGTGTGAGCTGAACCATATTGAGTTTCACACCATGTGCAGTATTTCTTGCTGGGGAGTTTGTGCAGCTCATCTCAAAGATAGTTCAACATATCAAACTTGATATCAAATCTATAGTCTGGGGGTTGGGTTGGTGGGTCACTTATAACAGATTTTGTGGCAAGTCACTAAGTTTCCAGCATCCTGGCAGTAGTCTTATGTCATTAGATAGATTCTCTTAATAACTATGTCTTAAAGATAAGTGCTTTAACTATTAGATTAAGAGCAGAAAATACCCTACAGTATTTTTGAAAGAAAAACATTTTAAGTTATTTTGAGATCTAACTCTAGCGAGTAGCTGGATTTCTGATGCTCTTCTGTGGTGTGAGTTAAGAGAGATATACCTGCATCACTCTTCAAGTGCACAAAGGGCTTTGCTTCTCATAAATGTGGCTCAACCCAACAAAGCAATTACCTTTTAAAGAAAGTCTGTGGAATTTCATTGGCTGGGACCGGATATTCAGGAAATATTGGATTTGTTATTCAAGCTGATGGTAGATGCATAAGAAGAAAATTAAGAGGGGAAAAAAAGATCCCCAAGTTGGATCATGTTTTGTTAGACTAATGCTTTATTAGTGACACATTAAAGGAAATTCACTTGTTTAAAATACAGCTATTAAGTTTGACTCTATTCCATAAAAAAATAGATTAATGGCTCTGCCTTAAAGCAGCTTGAAAAATGTATTAATCTTGTCACTTCCTCCTCCCCCTCGCATTGCAATGTTTTAATATGTCTGCTATGAGTATTCTCATAATGTTTATTTAAAATAATTTGATATGATATAGCAGTCATCTGCCACAGCAGTGACAGCACTACTTCTGTATTTTCAAACTTCCTTTTAATTTCTGAGGTGTGTGTCTGGTTTTACTCTCTCTCCAATTTAAGAGTCTAATGGTCACTCTAAAATGGCTGTGTTTATTCTACCACGTAGGGAGGTAAATTTGTCATATGAAAAATGTGTTTCAATTCTCTCAATGAAACAGTGGGGGCTGCCAGTGCCTGATCGTGGAGAGTGGGTTCAGCGCAACCTGCTTTTCTCTTCAGTATGGTTTCCAAGGGGTATATTTAGTACTGTTGCGTGTGACCAGTCTTGGGAGCATTGACCTGAAAAAAGGGGGAAAACCTCAATGTTTTAATGCAAACTCCCCTTTGGTTAAATGCGTAGTGCCTTTTCCTTAATGTGGTTCTGAAAGTTCACAGCATTTTCTGGCATCATAAATCAAAAGAATGCATCAAAACAGACAGGTAGATGTGGTTTAGTTCTACAAGTTTTTCTCACTGAAAAGTGAAGCATACCAAATGGCAGGTGGATGGAAAACATCAGTAAATCATGCAAGGCCATACATTAGCATGTTTGTAAAACTGTGCTTTATATTTGGACATTTCCATTGGCATTTTCTTCACATAATTGTCAGACTGTACCCATCTGGAACTAATTTGAAAATCAGAGGTTAGTGGTCGTAGAAGATGACTTGTACCAATTAACTGGAATAGTCATAAATTCAGTCACTATGTGAGTTTCTGTTATAAATACTGTTTTCACTTATCTGGCACTGACAATAATAATGTTTTAACTATTATATTATTAACACATAACTTACATAACAAATACCCGTACAATCAAAATTTTTAAAGATTACTATTTGTCAAAGGATGCCTATTCTCTAAAACACATTATTTTTAAAATTGTAGGAGAAGCTACAGATTATTTCAGGAACATCAAAGCTGTTGTAATCTCTGTGTTTGGGGATTTACTCTCCTTTGAAGTTCCTGCAGTGGAACTCCCAGACTTTGTTAGTCTGACTATTTGTATGTTTATAGAAAATCATAACAAAACTGTGAATCATTCTCCTTCCATTTGCACTTTTTTCAAGTTTCATTTTCAAGCTCTAAGATAGCAAATTAAGTAAGGATGTACTGATTGATTTAAAAGTCAATGTCATGGTGACAACTGGCAAATTGTAAAACTTTCCCAAGGGCCCTGTTACTGAAAGGTTTTGAGCATTTCCCTCCACTGATGTGATAAAGAAATGCACTGAGAAGATGAAAAGGGGCATCATCTCTCCTGCCTTGAACACCTGCTTTGCTTTACCAGCATTTACTTTTCTGCTGCCGTGAGTATGTATGTGAACATTTGCAGTCTCACGGATGCAGGCTGTGTAGGGAAGGATCTGGAAATGCACTCCTGAGGTGTTACACTGGTGTATTCAAATGTCTGTGCTTTGGGAAGGAGATTGCTTCATCACTGAACCTCTGAAACCTGCACAGAACAGCCTCTCAGGATATTGTTCCGTGGGAGACACAAAATGTGATTTGACTTTCTCACATTTGTTAGCTGCTAAAACGTAGAAAACAAGATGTGTCAACCATAGCTCTAGGCAGATTTCTCTGGTTAATAGACAACGTGGATTTCACGGTGTTTACTGAAGCACTGAATTAAAGAAATCTAAATAAATGGATTATTATGACAAGGTGGTGAGGGGAACTCTTAAGCCTAGGAAAAATACTTCAAGTGGGTGTTGATACTCTCACTTCACATTGTTAATCAATTGATGCATGAATGTTTTTCTATTTCTACTGTAAAAATAACATTAATTATGTTCAAGGAGGAAAATATGCTATATTGCTTTTCATTCTCTTAAGGCGTAAACAAGATGTATTGGACTAGAAGGTAGTGTATCTTCATTGTTAAACCAAACCTGTGGGATTTGGCAATGTTGTTCAGTGACTTGGGAAATGCAAGAGGCATATTTGCTTCTAGAGAGGTCAAATTATCCTGGTTTGAGGGACTTCTAATCAATTTTCTTGGCAATGGTGACTGCCAAGATGCATTGACATAATTGTATGCACTCATCAAGCCTCCAGGATGTGTGCAACACACTTAAATTTAGCCCGCTTGCCCTTAAACCCCATTACTTCTTAATGGATGTTCTGGAGGACTGACTCCTCAGCGTGGTCCCCCAAGGATGTGAGGTTATTCATTTTTCTAAAAAGTAGTGGTGCTGGTAGATGGTTTTCTTTCCTTGTCCCTAGAGAAGGGCTTTCTCACATGGGCTAATAAGGACTGCAAACTGGGAAAAATGTTGTGGGATTAAATAAACCTTTGTCAACAATTTGCTGACATTGCTCTAGTTTATGGAGGAGGGAGGATGTGGCCAGTTCAGAATTTTCGTCACAAAATGTCCCTTTATCAGTGTAGTTTAATAAAGTCAGCAGGTCTAAAAGTAGAACAAAACTTGTCAGGTAGACTGGAAGGATCTTTAAGTGTGGCCATTTATAATGTAAATATTTACATAACTTCTACTATAGAATTGCAAGAGTTTTGCATTTATAACTGAATTAGGAATATCTCAGGTTTGTTTGTTTATTTGAATATTAGCCTTTATAAGGGATTTTAGGCATTTTTAATGTTATGATATATTATCAAAATTGATCTTATTGGGTTGTTGAAGCCCACATCCTTGAATACAGAAAGTAGCTAACAGAGCAAGTCTGTTCAGTAACAAGGGCAATCTTAAAATATTGTAAGACAGAAATACCATTAGCATGATGGATTTTTACTATCATTCTTATGCAAATAGCTGAGTAAACAACAGTGATGGGTCACCTTTGAAGAATTTCCATTGTCTTTAATGGGAGATATGATAATATATGAAGGAGTCCAAATCTCTTTAATTTCTAAATATCCTAACATATTCTGAATAGCTGTTGGTTGTCTCTTTCCTTTTCTAAGCTCATAGCAACTTAATAGTAGTCTGTGGTAGGAATCATTTGGTCTGATTCTTTGGTTTGATTTTGATCTTATGAAGATGACTATTGCTGTTAACAGCTATATGCACTTGAAAGAAGTGAGTGCACATTCTTTTTGCTGACAAAACTTTAGTACAGCAGTATCATGCTTTTGTACAGGTGTAGCAAGCATAATAGACTGGGACTTGAAGTTATTGTGACAATGCAAGTAGAAAATCATAATTTACAGGAAGGAAACTGAAGTGTTTTTGAAAGTTCAAAGCACATCATTTGTCTATCACTGTCTCCCCCTATCTCCATCTATGTCATACTGGTAGTAAAAACGAGGAAAACTTCTAATGATTCTTTTGCAGCAGTCATTGTGAATTGTGGCATGTGACACCATTGGCTGTTACTTGTACATAGACAGTGATTTACACTGCTACCAGTAAGAAAACAAAAACTGATAAGAGTCTCTTGACTTGTTATGTGCTTTCATTTCTCCTTAGGGAAGAGAATCTTGTTGCAATTACAAAAATTCACAGCTTTAAAGATGCATGATTTATTAATGATCCTTCACTTCAACTGTGCACACTCTCCCCTTGCCATTTGCTAACCATGCCCATTAGTAGCACTTGCAGCTTGCTTGGGAAAAACAACTTGACACAAGCGAGGTCTTTTGCTGTACCTCTGCCCTTTTCTCATATTTATGCACTTTCTACCCAAATGTGGTAGGAACAGTTTTCATGTGCAAGTGTTGAGCTTGATTAGGAGCATTAAATTAAGTTTTTATTTAATTTCAGTTCTCACTTATCAATAATCAAATACAGGATTTTGGGAGGAACCAGCATCTGTATCCCTACTTCTGCCCACTTCAAGAGAAGAGCAACTGTGCATCCTGCAAAGTACGGTGATGCTGTAGATTATTATATGTACAGGGAGTTCAGTGTTAAGATAGTGTTTAACAGCCAGCTGATGTCCTGCCCTTCAGTTTTGCTGTACAGATTATTAAGAAAGTACAGAGCAGATTGGATTACTAAATTACTGAATGTGAAGTATAATCCAGATTCTTGTAGTGCTTGCTTTATATTGCAAACAAAACCACAGGGTGGTAGATTTTAAGCACGTAGAAGAAACAGTCCGGATGAGTACCAGAGAGGAGATATATTAAGCTACATTTCTTTTTCTGTGTTTCTTGGTGTATAATGTGCTTCAGTCACTACCAAATGTTGTTCTGAATATCATCCAGAATGTGTCTTGGTTTTTGACCTCTGCTTGTATTTCCAAAGCTGATGTCATGAGCACAAAATAAATTGTGCAGTGGTCTGGCATTAACAACCTCATCTTGTGAGTTAAATAAACCAAGAACATTTCATTGGATATTCAGTTTAGACCTTTTCCATTTGGGTTCCAATAAACTACAAATATGTGCTTTTGCCTGCTCAACTGTATAGTGGTTTATGATGTCTCTAGTTTATATAATCCTTTGTTCTGGGGTTTTGTATTTTATTTAGTGTAATTGAGGAAAGTTTTTTTTAAAAAAAAAAAGGATAAAAAGGGAGTGAATTCTCCTTTCTGTTGCGTTTCAGGTAGGTTTCACCTGTTTTTAGGATGACCTTGGTATTTCAAACTTTTAATTCCAAATTTCTGCCCAAAACAGAGCGATGTTTCCTTTCTGATATCATTTTCTTTTACGGTCATTTTAGCCAAATGAACTCTGTTTTCTGCTAAATCTGTGTAGCTGGAAAAGCAGGTTTTCCTGCTGAATAGGTAAATCCCATTTACTCAGACTTTCACACACAACTTTCTTAGCTGCTATTTTAGACACAATTTGAATTATTCAAGTGGGATGAAGAAGTCGTACCCTGAACACTGAATCCATGGCAAAATTCTCTAGTTTCCCAGAAATGAGTGAAAGTTTGGCAGTGATGAGGTCACTGCCAGGACCCTGACTGAGGATCATGGCAGTTTAGAACACAGGTGCTTGAGGATAAGTGCTTAAATCACCAGAGTATTTAAACTCCTGCCCCTGAATTACACCTCAATCTAGGTGGGTTTTTTTTTCCCTTGTGTCTCGTTGCAGGTTTCAGATGAATTAGGACATAAATGCTTAGAGTCAGCTGCTTGTCCTTCTGATGCATGCTCTTTACATCAAGTTCATTCACCTCCAGCATATTTAAACAGATAAAAAAATCACAGTTTTAAGACACCTCCCACCCCAAACCTAACCAAAAAACCTGCTGCTGAACTTCATGCATATTTCACCATTATTTACAGAAATTATTTTAGAAAACAAAAGGACCAGGGAAATATAGACAACAAGAACCTGCTTGCTTAATAATACTTTTATCATTTTCAGTGTGGTGAAGACCCATTGTCAACAAAGATGCATGTGGTGATTGGCAGGTCACCAGGACAACTCTGGCATCCTCAGCTTTGTGGTTGTATAAGCTGTAGGGTAGCTTTCACTTTGTCTCATCTTGTCTGCTTGCACTGATCTTCATGCTTTTGTCATAAACTTTTACACTACTCTTATGTCTGTGATGTAAACTAGGCTACTTGTTTCACAGCTGTCTATACTGCTGTGTCTTACAGCATCTTCCAGTGACTTCCAGAATATTTCATGGGATGGTCTCTTTAAGGCCATCAAAGAACTACGTGCAGTTCAGAGGAACTGCAAAGCTAGTGCTAAGAATCACTCAAATACATAGGGAGAAACAAGTAAAATCTAATCTGTTTGAATAAATGCCTCCATGTGAAGGTTTTTATACTCATCAAGGGAACTACTCAGTAGTGGCAAGAAACTACTTTTACCAAACACCTTAAAGATATTCATTGACTTAAGAAAAAAAAATATGCAAGTAGTAGGGAAAAGTCCTTGTGCTATCTTTTTAGCAGATTTCCAAAGACTGGAAAAAAAGAATGTGTGTCAAAACCTAAAATTTTGTGGCTCCAGCTCAAAAGCACCTCCGAGGCATATCCCTTTAAAACAAAAGAATATTCCAATTGAAGTTGGTAAATCCACTCTGGTTTAGCAAATACTGCAGTTATAGGAAAAAAGTCTTGAAAAAATACAACCCCAAAACTCCAAAAATGCAACTCAAGAACACTGGAACGGGGAACATAGAATGCTATCAGTTGCAAAACTTACTTTACTATGTGTTACATGTTGATATACTGACGAGAAGAGACAAAACTGAATTAGATACCTGGTAATATCCTATTAGTTACTAGAGAAACTTTACCTTTTTTTTTAGAAACTGTTTATGTAGGTATTCCTTATTTTATTGTTTTTAATCCTTTTTCCTTAATCTCAAGGAAAGAGGTGGCGAGCCAGGGAACAGGGTAGGGTTCTGGCATGGCATTTGCTTCCCATTCTCCTCCTCTTCCTCACCCCCGCTGAAACATCAGCTGTGGAGAAGCAGAGGGGAGAGCAGCCAGACGAGCTGCAGGGCAGAGGGTGGATGGTTCAGGCAGCAGAAGGAAAGCCACTCTGCACAGACTTTTTACCTGTCTGCAGCACTCCAGCAGCTTGTGCTGGAGTGGAGTATGGAAGCTATTTTTAACTCAGAAATATCACAGTGAAATGCATTTAATTCATCAAAAAAACCCCACGCCAAAACCTTCTCTCAAGCTCCGTGTCCCAAGTAATATTTAGAAAAGCTCTAGGGATTTGAGCTATTTTGCCATTGGAGATGGCAGTCGTAATGCAATGACCTCAAGAAACCTTATCTTCCTGTAAAAAGCATTTGCCTATGCAAAAAAACCCCAAACAAACAAAAAGACCCACCTCAGCAGTTTTAATTCTTTATCTAAATGATTCTATTATCTGCTCTATGAGTGATTTTTTTTATTTATTTATTTATTTTAATTCTGTGCAACTGCAGTAATATTGCAAATAAATATGTGTGGGAGAAGCCATTAGCATTTGTGTAAGATTGGCCATTGATTTCAGGAGGAGTTATAAACTAGACTCTTACTGTGTTATGTAGGGGATCATACGGCTGTTTGGGGACAGAAATGTGTACAGAAATGCAAAGAATATTTGTGGGCATATGGTTGTGGGAGTAAATAAGTATTGGAGAAGTATTTTCTTCAGAAGTGGCAAAATAAAAAAAGTCTTGCAGTCTGGTATTGTTCTGGATATCTGGAGAAAATTGTGGATTTTAAAATGAAAGATTGGTTTGTCCTTAGGAATGTTTTTGGCTGAGTTGTTAGCTTGTACAAGGGAGTTGTACCCTATAGATGCTTTTTATTTGTGTAATATGTATAATATTTATATATTTATAGATGCTGTATATTTGTATAGTATGTATAATATTTATATGCGTAACTTGCAAATATATTTTGGAAATATATCCTTGTTTTGTAGCCGAATTATGCAGACTGCTGAAGTTTTGCCTGTGAGGCTGAGATGTTTGCTGCTTTGTGAGGTTTGTCAAACCCTGATGTCAACATTGGACTCTCTGACTTGTAGTGGCTGTCACCGTCGCCTTGTGGGCACACAAGAAACTCCTGCAGCCCTGCTATGGAGCAAACCTCAGGCTGATTACACAGTGTTACATACTCATTCCTTCCTCTGTTCAGAGAAATCCTCAAACAGATGGGAAAGATGAATGGGATTAGTCACTTTAAACAAAAGCACTAATGAGTAAAGCATTTTTTTTCACGGGGCATGAATGTAATGCCACCAGTTGTAGAATTCAGAGAGTTGTCAGCTCAGGAAGAACAAACTGATGCTGTAATTTTGCTTGAGAGACCAGTGAAAAGAAACATTGATTAAAATAATGCTGTGGGGATCCTGGTGTTCTTGCAGTAGGTCAGAGAGAGACGGAGTCTTCTGAGTCAATATGTTTTCCCTTTGCTCATTCCGAAGACATCAGACTGGTTTTGTAACAGACTATTTGTTCTACACATTTGTGGAGGCTGAAAGCTTGGCATAATATATATACTGCAAAATGAATATTTTTCTATGAACGATCACTTTTTCTTTGCCCTTTCTTATTCCATCTATCTTTCCTTCATCAATTTGTGCTGTATAATCTGAACCAGAGCTTTGCAACAGCATCTTCATGCTATTTCCCTTTCTAAATGACAAACAACCCTCTTCCTTGGAACTTGAACATCTAACAGCCAAGTTTTCTGCCCTCCCCAGGACGCTGCTGCTCCCCAGCGCCTTCACTGTGTGTAGTGGGACCCTTCTCTACTAGAATAATGCTTCTGTGGTGGTTCAGGAACACTGCAAAGTTGTTTTACTGAGAGGCTTTGTTTGTATAGTATTGATTTTTTGTTGCTGCTTTTAAGCTTTGGAACTAGTTTGATACTGAGTTGTTTTGGTTTCTTTTTTTCTTTTTTTTTTTTTTTCCCGGACTGGCTGTGAGGATGGAGAGCATTTTCCCAGGCCTGGTGAAATAAAGTTAAAAATAGGAAAAAAAGATGTCGAGAATAGGACTTAGGCCTTCAGTGTCTTGTGTCTCAAAACTATAAGAACCGTTGTACCTTTCATAATTTTACTGTAACAATGGAGAAAAAGTGATTCTTACTACTTTACAAAAGAAGTGTGTCAAGTTTGAGCCTTTGTACAAAGAAAGGCCCTTGAACTTCTCTACAGTTATAACTTCAAGTTTGTATTCTGTAGATTTAGAAAAATACAAAATATTACAGCACTTGGCCAAATTCTGTACTAGTTTAAACTGCAACTCAGAGATTTCTCCCAAATCGTTTCCAAAAATGCATTTTGATGTCTCATTTTGCCAACACAGTTTGTGAACCTGTGGAGTTTCAGTAGTAGAAATCCAAGTTAGAGACCAATCATTGAAATTATGGCATGCACCCCAAATCAGCAAATCAGGTATATAACACTTTAGTGAATTCCTAAATGCAGCATGTGCTGCAAGTGCTGGGTTGAAGAGGGGCTGCAAGGGATTTCCTATGGCCTCTTCTGGGTATTTTGTTGTTTCTTTGAGATGATATTTTGTCAAAAAGATGACTCCTATCTACTTAGGAAACAAATAAAATACTTTAAAACTCCTCCTTCCCTGATTTATGTTACAGACTGCAGTAACTGGGTGTTGGTTGTGTTTTAATAGGTATAATTATATATATGTATCTGGGTCACAGTGGCATAATACTTTGAAAAATATCAGTCGGTTTAAAGTTTTGAGGACTTGGAATTCAGAAATTAAACTTTACTTCCATATTGAAACTCCCTTATATAAACTTCTAGAACAGTATCCTTATGCATGGGTAACATTTCAAACAAAATCTTGATTTAGTGATTTCATTTTGGAATGCCTTCTTATTTTACTGGCACTGCTGGCTCCTCTGCCTTGTAAAAATTTTGCTTTGGTTCAGCCGTACATATGTTTCATGTTTACTTCATTTTCCCTCTTGGTTACATACCCAGTTGGAAAATGAAAGTTTCTTGTGAAAGCAGTACCGACACGCAAAACCATAAAAACTTTGTGCTCTGAGGGTGCCTTGTTCCCCCAGCTCCCGCAGAGTGACCAGCACGGAGCCAAAATGCAGTTTCCCCCTAAGAGTGTTTCTGCAGTCTTGACCTCCAACGTAAACTGGATAAGACCAAATCTGGACAACTCTGACCTTGGATATCATTCAAACCATCATTAAGTTTAGAGGTAAAAAGTGTCAGTTGGAGAGTGACACAGAGTTTTGGTATGAATCTGCATTTCCTGAAGATCACATCAAGAATTGTGCTCCCAATAGCACGCAGCAGCCAGCAAACATAGCAAGCAACTGGTACAATTAAGAGTACTTTTTCTGTGGAGACTGTGGTTTTTGGTTTCTCTGTAGCTTTTGGGGGTGCTTCTTTAATTGTAATGCTTCTATATAGAAATGCTTTTAGTCAGCATCAGTGCTGTCCTTCAGCTGCCTCATTAGCGCTGGCTGTTGTAGTGATGCCAATAGCAAATGACCAGTGATTACAGCAGGGAGCTGAGGGCTCTCACTGCTGTCCACAGACATATTACCATGTTTTCTCATGCAATCTTGTCTGTATCCACCCGCTGGATCCTGTCTAATCCATAAATTATAAACTGCTCTGCAGGGTAGGAACTCTGCTTTGTGCAGTCTATACAGTGCTTTCAACAACAGGTCCTAATCAATTATAAGGATTTATAAATGTTATTAGAATTCAGGTCTGTGAATATGGAACTTCTTTTGAATAAAAAATAGGACAAGTATGTTCAGCGGGCAGGACTGAGAAGGCTAGGCTAAATTCCTGGCAAATAGATTATCTCAAGTATCATCATGTCCTGATTCTGTTCCCCCCGTCCTTCCCCCTGCCCCTGAATGAAAATTCCTAATGTCACTGGGCCCTCGTCCACCTCGTCTCTGTGTAACGTACACCCCCCTCTGTGCTGTCAACTGTCTTACGCTGTTTGGCCTCTAATTATGCAGCTACAATAATGAAGATAGCGAGCAAAATAAAGGGTTTGGTGCAAGTTATGAAGCACAAATCAATTAATACACTGACAATTTACTGACGTTTCTTTTAAGGCTGGAGACAGAGGAACTGAGAAGGCGGTTGCATAATGATTTTTCCTCTCTTCCTACCTAGGAAGACTAATGTCCAGAAATTTTTAAATTAGGCTGCAGCTGACTGTCTCTGATGTGAATTATCAGTAAGTTTTCTCCCAGGTTACCAAGTATGCTTTTCAAAGAACATTATCAGGTTTTATTACATCCGTTGTCTCAGAAAACAGCATCTATGGCCTTTGGGTTAAATGGCTTCTGGTTGTTTCTCATGAATTACCTTTGATTTCACACTGCTGGGGTGAGGGCATTATGCATTAATAGCAAAGCATTAATCTACCATGTCACTTATGCTTTGGTAAACCATTGTATTCATACTTTAGAAAATCACAAGATAATTTATATATGTCATGGAGAAAATAGGCTTTTGTGTCATGTTACTTCTCTGATTAGATCATGAATTACACCAAGGGGGCACAGATTTTAGACAGGATGCTTCAAAAATAAAGCAGGAGATCTTGATCAAGAAAATCAGTATAACATTTGAGATATTACTTGTTTTCTTCAGCACAGGAGGTACTATAATTTAAAGCTTTGACCATAGGCCTTAGAGCTGTAACTGTGGAAGCATGATTCATACATAGCAGAAACCATCAAAATACCAGGGAAAAGGTCCACGTCCAGCAATAGAGTCTGGGGAGTGAAGACTGTAACTGTGTTCCTGGGGGAGTTTGCTCCCTTTCACTTTAACACTGTTCATTTGGCCCTCAGAAAGGCACTTCAGCTTAATCTACCAGTAATGCTTTATAAACGAGGGGGTTATTTTAACAGCTGAAAGAATTACAATGAAAGGCTTTTTCTATCGCAGACCTAAATTAAACAAAAAAGAAAATCCTTTAATATTATTGATAATTTTCTATTTAATTGCATTTTAAACAAGCCAAACATTTTAGTCACTTAAGGTCTCATTCAGAATATCTTTACAAAATAATAACAGTTTGTAAAATGTAAGCGCAGTATTTCCTCTCATAGTATTGTATGTGAATGTGTTATTTGGCTCATTCACATTTACTTAGTTCATGGGATCTCAAAATATGATTTAGAATATTGATACCTTTGAAATCAGTAAGGTTATTGTTTTTTTTCTTTTGCTTTTTTTAAGAGGCTTAACTACTGGCAAGTTTAAGGTACGAACTTCTGGCATCAAAGAATATAAAAAATAACCCTTTTGCTAAAGTATGGTGGTGTCTTTTTTTTCCCTTGGAGTGATGATAGCCCGTTGTCTGAAATAATTTCCCATGAGCTTGCTTAAAAAGAAAAATAAACTCAATCTACAGTACACAAAAATAATATTTGTATAATTTTTTTTGACATATACATAGAATTGGAAAACAGTGAATTCCCAATTTGTGATAGATATGAAACCTAACACTCATGTTATCTTTTTTAAAAAAAATTCTCGCTAAACCATAAAGGTTTCTTATTCTAGCTTTGACCTGAAAATACATGACTTTCAGTCTTACTACTGTCAGTTACATTAGTACATTAAGGGAAGAACAGATATGTAATCTGTTGAAATGCTTAAAGCTCAAACTGAAATAGCAAGGTGGAATTGAAATAATTTAAACTTTCAGTAAATGTTCGCTGAAATAATGTTAGAGCCTGGTTCAGAGAAATACTGTGTCAGCATCCTCGGGAGCTGAGCTGAGCCAGGAGGATGGAGGCTCCCCTTGTATGGAGAACCTCTGCTTTCCTCTGGTAGCTGTCTCCAAGCAGCCATGTCGCCAGCTTAAAAAAACTTCTGGGACTGGCTTCATCCTTCCCTGGGTTGTAGCTGAAGGACAGGTGGTTCCCTGGACAGTGACTGTCAGGCAGCTGGGAGAAGCTTGGCTGAGGGAGGTCAAAGTAGCTTTGGAGGTGGAAGCAACTCCTTGATGACAGCTTGTCAGGAAAGTGGGTGTTACATTTAATCTTCAATAGTGAAAATCAGTCACAAGGAGAAATCATTAATGGTGGTAAAACCTCATGCTAAATTTGTTGATATGGGGAAAGGGAGCTCCTTCCCATTTTGCTTTCAGGGATTCAGCAGCCCCTTTCTGTCATGAATGTGGTCACTCAGATGCTGCACAAAATCTGCCAGTTTCATGTGAAACTACCGAAAGGCTCCAGTGAGAGAAGTGCTGAGTTTGAAGAAAGGAAGGAGTTATTTGTGCCACCTGATCTTTGGCACTTGGCTGTATCTGGCTACAAGCAGTTGGTTGGATGACACCTAGTGTTGGGTATGTCAGTATGTATTTATTGTGTGTTATTCTGAGCACGCAGCTGACTCCTGCCTGGAGCCTTTAAACCCAGATGAAGTTCAAGGTGGGGATTCAGTTGCAGAGGAAAGATTTCAGCTTCGTTTTTTCAATTCCAATCACCTCTAACCACTCAACTGGATTATTATACACATGCTGCCCTCACAAATTCTAAGGCTACTATTATTCCCACTGCAGGATAAAGGTGTTTTCCATATATACTTTATCCTCTGTGAGCAAGCTGGCACTCTCTAAAAGGCTCTCAGCTGAGATGAATGGATGGTAAAGCTTGTACTTCTCCAAAAAGTCATGGAGGCCTTTTGCTCCAAGCCATAGATCAGAGAAAGCCAACAGTGAATTAAAGTTGACAGGTGAGATGAAATAATTTTAAATTCTCCACATATGTAAGAATACTCTGTAGAAGGAAATTTACTGAACACCACCAGTCAGATTTTGTTTCTTCAAAAGGCTTGTTCAAAGTGTGCATCTTAACAATACTGTTCCAAATCTGCTGCTTCTCTCTTGCCCATCAGCTATGTTAATTTATTATTATTTACCATAGTGTAATTCTAACTCCAATTAACTTATAATTAATAAGCGCTTGACATTTTCAGAGTACTTCAAAATTAATCCTCTCAACGTGCCTTTAAGTAGTTGTTGTTGTTAAAGATGAGAGAACTAATTTCAGATTATTCATATTTATTGAAATGAAATATATCACAAGAAGAAGAAAAAAAGAAAATGCAGTAAGCGAAACCCCAGTTTCACTGAACGTGAAGCCGCACAGTAATCAAAGGGGTATAAATTAAAATGTTTTGGGAGTGTTTATAAACCCGGATCGAGTGATGCTGGCCCTGCGCTGCCCGGGAGCGTCTGTGGTGCAGAGGAGGAAGGAGCGGTGCTGGGGTGAGAGGGTGCCCAGGTGCACCCAGGCTGAGTGCCAGGGGGGAGACACAGCAGGAGGACTTCCATCTGGGTGCTCATGGTATGCAGGCAGGATGCAGGCTGGCTGCAGGACTCTTGGTTTGGTGTCCCCAGACCCTTGTTTACCCTCTCCCTCTCTGCCTGATGGAGGTGACCATTAACTCGCCCAAAGGCAAACGGCTGTGCACAGGCACTGCCTGTTGGGCCTGATGAGAAAAACTTGAGTGTGGCCTTTCTCTCATTTTGAGAGTAGAGAGTCTTGAAAGCCTGAGTCAAGAGGTCCCAGGGTTTGCTGGAAACCACAGCAGTGAAGAATGAGTCTGAGCCCTGCAGTAAGAGCAAACACCTGTGTGCACCATTGGGTGCTGCGTGGCTGGGAGCATCTGTGTCCTGTGCTGACTGTGCTCCAGCTTTGCAAACCCTGTTTATTTTCAATGGTAGGAACTCATAATATGTGTCATTTTCAATGCTGGTTTTGGCTAAACACCGATGATAGCTTTTGCAGCCAATATTCTGAGATTTTTTTTGGTTTGTTGTGGTTTTTTTGAGTATGAAATCAATGTTGATATTACATAATCTGTTTTCTGCTTTCACGCTCCTTATTACTCTTCGTTTAGAATAAGCAAAACCATTATGTGGTATGTTACAAGTGAAGGGGTGTTTGCTAACAAACCTGAAGGTGGGTGCTGGATTGTAGTGGTCCCCTGAACACTGAAACCATTAGCAGACATGTCTCACTGCTGAGAGCTGGTCTTGGGTTAGAAAGGGTCAAATGGGTCGGGTGGGAATACTGCAAGTCACTTCCAATTAGCACGCTGCATAGACACAAATCCCAAATGTTAGCTAAAATAAAGAGGTATTCCAGAGCTGTACAGCTGTTAAATAAATTCTAGCTCTGCATAGTAGGCTGTATTATTTGCTGTTATCTTTGGGCTGCTCTTACACACTGGCAGTCAGACTCACATGGGAGATGTGTGCGTACATCTCTGCTCCTTGCAATGTGGCACTCGGGCATCCAGTGGGTTCATCCTGTCACTTGCCATTCAGTGAGGTACTGAGAAGAATGTCTTCTTCTGTACCAAGCAACAGATAAATTATATATATATATACACTTGTTCATTTTTCTTCCCTAGACTCCTCAGTGATACTTTTTTACTCTTTCAATGACTCATCTCAATGTTTTGCTTTGCCCTCTGACTGTCTGTAGGTGAGAGCCTTGATGTATCAGCATAGACTAGAGTGAAAGTCACTCCCTACCGCAGCCAAAGACCTATTTTCTTGGTGTCTGAAGCATCCCCACCTCTACAGGCTGCAGTTCATTTGCTTTCACATAACATTGCTACGCCTTTGTAAAATGCTACTGCTCTCCCACCAATCCTTTGTTACTTATTGCAGGTCCTCAGCAGGCAGATATGCATTCTGTGGGTGTTTTCCAGGCCATAACCCAATTCATAGTTTTTCTGTAGGAGGAGCAAAACCATCCTCCCCCCAGGAAAGAAAAAGCACCCTAGGAACTGGGACAATGCAAATTTCATCTGAAGCAC
The DNA here is from genome assembly GCA_026546715.1 of Gallinago undulata. Taxonomy (NCBI): domain Eukaryota; kingdom Metazoa; phylum Chordata; class Aves; order Charadriiformes; family Scolopacidae; genus Gallinago; species Gallinago undulata. The sequence continues at coordinate 6,847,583 of JAOTQQ010000052.1, read as the reverse complement.
TGGACAGAACTTTCCAAGTGACGGTGGTGGACGCCTGCTGTGCAGGTGCTGTGCCTGTAGCTGCAGGGCCAGGAGCTGCACCCAAGGGCTTCACCTTAGCTTTGCCTTCATAAGAAACGTGTGAATTTTTCCCATCCCAATTCTTATTACCGGTAAATGTAAACACAACCTGACTTGACTATGTAATTTGTTTTCTTTGAGTAACCGGACCTTAGAGAGATGCCTTAATCGGTAGATCTGGATCTCAGCAAATATTCTCTTGATTCCTTTCTTTTAGCATCTTAAATTTTGAGTCCTTTGTTGCTTCCTGGAGTTTATGTGATTAGGTGCGAACATGATCTTATGGGGTTAGAGAGTTGTGGGAAAGTACTGCTTCTGGCAACAATTTCATTTTGAATTTTTATGTATATTTGGAGATTACATGCATCAGTTTTGGGTTTTTCCTGTCTCCTGTTTCTTCTTACATAGGTGAGTCCTATTAATTTCTGGCTTCAAATTACTGCCTGAACTCTGTCTAGCTCTAATGTGTGTGAATGCTCACTAAATCCAGCATCCCTACTGCACTGTGAGTTCCTAACCGCTCTTCCCTGCCTTTTGGTGGTTGTTTCAGTAGATTATGGAGAATGTGCCAGGCCTGAGGCCATACTGGTTCCAGCAGTGGTGAGAGATGGCTGGTGTCCTTTGAGTCCTTCTGAGGAAGATGAGATGTTGCCCAGTTCTCCTGTCTGGGTGTGTCCCCTGCACAGGGTCCTCTCCCCTCCTTTCCTTTGTAAATGATGCCTCCTTCAATCTTTATATTCTGTTGTTTCCCACCATTAAGCATTCCAGAAATAATATTTTTTTTTTTTTTATGTCTGTGAAGAAGGAACAAAGCACAAAAATCATTGCATATTTTAATTGAAGTGAGTAATTTTCCAATTTTTTGGTCAGGCTACAATTGACAAATCAGTTTTTCACACAGCCTTAACTGAAAGACCAATTTATCACTTGGACATAATAGGAGGGGAAAAAAAAAATCCCTCTTATAAATCAATTTTAACAGGTCAAAACTGTAATCCTTTCACTTTTTCATTCCCTGTAGATACCCAATGCAGCCGCTATTTAAAAAACAAACAAGCAACCTGCTATTGACTTCAGTAAGGACTAGATAAGACCCTATCTATGCATGACCAAGAAAATTCTTGCAGGAGATGTAGAATATAAGACAAGTAGATTATCTCCTATGCAGAGTTATTTCTCCTTTTAGATAAAAAGAGATTAGTATGCCAGTTTCTAAATCAATAACGCAAGTTTAACTTTCTCCCAAAGTTCACTTACCAAACCTTTCAAATATTTTTTTCCCTATCATGCTAAACTGAAATGTTCAATTACCAGCATTTAGTTTATTTTAAAACAGTGCTTTTATACTGATTTTATAGGACTTGCTTAAATTACTCATATCCTTCAGAATGACAGGTGCTTAATTTATTTATTTACCCAAGTATACAGCAAATCCACAAGTTTGATAGGGGTTTTGATGTAGATCTTTCACATGCCAAAACTCCAAGCTCACATGTACCTGCGTAAAATGAAAGTATGAAACATGTAAGCGACATATTAAATAAACCTCAAAAATGTCCCCCTTGTTCTTCTCGACTAATTCTTAATTAAATTGATTTAAGGTTTAAAAACAAATAATACTTCCCCTACCAAGTTTAGAGTGCAGCTGTCTATACCAGCATGAACCCTAAAGGAGAGTTTTTAATGCCTGGCCAATTATTGCTTCATGCACTTTATATGTGGAGAGCCTCAATTTGCTCAGGAGGTTGTGTTTTTTTTTAAAAAAATAAATATGTGTTTAAAAAAAAATATTAAAAAAATTCTCCTGTTGAAATCCTGAAGTAGGAGTATCTTTATTGTGAAAAACTTCTTTTCTGATTTCTCCTCTGGTTAATATGGCTTAAAAACAAAAGCAAAACCAATAAAATATCCAACCCACAACTCCCCCCTGCAAACAAGCAAAAAGTTAAGGAAAAAGATTTATCTGCACTGTTTCTCTTTATATAGTAGAGCTAGATCTGCACTTTTTTAAAGCTCCAGATGGATAACATGCTGAAAGTATAAGTGGAAGCTGCTAGAAAAGTTAATAAATTAAACAAGCCCAAGTTCTTTAACAGTTGGGTCTTCTTTTTTTCTTTTATTTGTTCAGTGAATCACTTTTTATGGCTGGCAAAGATCCAGAAATGCACAAACAATAAATAAGCAAGACTAAAGACAGGAACGGAATCCCCATCTTTATTATTATTTCTGGGTTTTTGTTTTTGTTTTGTTTTGTTTTTAAAGTCAGTTGATCTGATGAAATCATTTAACACAAGATTTGAAATAAAATAAGGGTTCTTACAACTAGGTGTCTTTTGGAAATTTAATGCTTGGATGGCAAGAAGTAAAATAATTAGATGGCATTGATTTCTTAAGTAAAATAATACTGGAATGCATTGTTCTATTTAGGTCATATTAAACCATTTCAAAAGAGGAGATTCTGCAAAAAATCCACCACCATTGCAATCTCCCAAGCCTGTGGTGTTTAGCATACACAACATTTCATCTAAGGGAGGCAATCTGGTGGATCCCTCAGGGAATGGTGGAAGAATTAGCTCTCTCTATTTCCAGAGAAGGTCACATTAGAAACTTTCATAAAAATTTGAAGCCAATCTCTAACTTTTCCATGTATAATTCATCTTTGGTCGCTTACATTTCTTTTCTTTATGCTAGGTCCTAAACCTTTCAACTGATATTATAAAATCCAGGATGAAATGAGTGTTCTGAGATGGGAACCAATAAGACACGTTTGTTGCTGGAGATTTGTAAAGATCAGCTTTTAATAGTTGTGCCTATTATCAGCTTTGATGTGGCCACTTAAAAAATAAAGCTATCTTTCTCAGTGAACGTTTAGACTGGGCTTAATGCAATGCAGCAGGCTTCTTAAAATTACAATGTTTGTCATGGGAGATCAGGCAAAAACTTTTTAGAAATGATCTGAACACATTGACGTGCAATGTAAAATGCTGGAGAATATCAAGGTATATACAGCTGCCAATTTCTGCTCACCTGAAGCCAGAGGGATGTCTCAATGTACTGGAATGAACCTGTATTTTCTAGATTTTCTATGTATAAAATGAGCCAATTACTTGCTTGATTTCCTACTATCTATATTTTATATTCCCACAAGTTACGTTTTACCATGTTAGAGATACTTTAAAATATGCAGATATTGGTGGTAGCGCCAATTCGGAAGTGACCATAGGCGCTTAGTCACAAACAAATATAAGACTAATTGTCTTTTCTAAAAATGAGACAGTATACGATAGATGGGGAGACTCGAAGGACTTGTTGCAAGCTAAAGAAAAAGTTTCATTACAAAGAGTTGTAGTTGTATCACCTATTTGATGCATGCCCAGGTAAATAGAGCATTTTTGCTACCAAGGCATTCTGAATCTTAGTTACTCTTGTATTTGCTCCTTTCAGACAGAGCTGCAGCCTGTATTTTACAATTGAGAGATAATATGTGCTATATAGTCATGGCTGAGGTACTTGCTAATTGACAGTTCTTTGATAATAACTTGACAGCAAAGCCAAGCAGCAGCCTTTTTGTCTATAGACTCAGGTGCTCCTCAAAGATGGAGATACTAAACAGATGTCGTAGTACATTTAGCTGTTTGTTAGTAACTGGTGTTGCGGTACTTTTCAAAACAACGTTGAAGAGTAACTTCCATTTAATAGTAAACTTAGAGTTTCCATAAAAGCATAGAAACAAAATAGAGGCAGCGAGCTCTTAAGAAGATGGGATGCGTGTTCAGCTTAAACTCTGAACAAAACAGGAAAAGTGTTTACCAAAAGGTAAATAAAAGATTTTTGTGAGTGGTGTGGGAGATGTCCCAACCCCAGTCTCGTACCTATGGAAATGAGTGGGGAGAAGATATGCTGCTCGACTGCTCTTACTGTTGGGTTCAGATAACATAACCAAAAGCAAGATGTCTCATTTTCAAGGTGTGCTACCTAAGTCTGAGAGAAGAGTGCTTTGTCTAAAGGGATGGGAAAAGAATTGCTATTAAGTAGTATGATTTAGTGACAGTGGACATTGTAATGAACCACAGATGTTAACGGCTTTTGATGTTATGAGAATATAAAATAGAAAGCCCAAGGTCAGTTTGGTAACCAAAATGCATTTTTCCCCAAATGAAGAAATGATAGCTGGTGTGAGGGTCACCAGTGGGGTATCTGTGTGTTTTTAGCAGCTCTGAAGCATGGCTGTTTTCAGTGGGACCCACTTAGATGAACACCCACACTTGGATGTTTCAGAAATGAGTCTTCAACTTAAATGCTCCAGGACTTCGAGGTTTTTGATGTGGCTCCCAGTGAGCAAACTGAAAAGTTGTACTCTTGGTCAAGGTGGTTATTCAGTGACAGAAGAGCTCCTTACAAACGCTTGAGCCTGTGCTTTCTCAGTGCAACTATTTCTGTTGAGAAACTGACCAGGGAATAATGATTTATTTGTCTTAATTTTCCTACTGCAGAGGTTTCATGCTACCTGTTCTCAGCTCAGCACTTCCCTTGCCAGCTTTTCAGCTTCTGTGGGTGTAGTAGTTGCAGGTGACTATGGTATGGCACTGGAGTTACAAAAGACCTTGTTCCTGGCCTGTGGTCCCTGTTCTGGTGCTCCTCTCCAGAGAAAGTGAAGACTCCACAATGACTGTGTGTCATGTAATATAAAGAAATGATCTGGTAGCTTATTCAGAAAATTGAGTTTGTTTCCTGGAGTTTGTTTCCTTTTAACTTTTGTATTGCTCTTTGAGGCTGACCTTTCATTCATCTCAAACATCTTAACTAGAAATTGAAAAGCTGTGCTATGTTCTTCAAGGTGTTGTCAATTCAGTGCATTTTAAAGTTACCATGCTGAAATTACACTTTCTGTTGGTTAAGATTTAGAGGTACTATACCTCAGCTGTAGTTTTGCGCCTTCCAAATGCGGTTTCCCATATTCTCATGACCAGATAGAAAAAACAAACATTTGTGCATCTGCTGCAACTGTTTTCCTGTTCCTATGTGGGATGTAGCTCCTTTGAACATGGGATTGTTGAGGTTGCTCTGAGCTCAGCTGAACTATGCAACTGTAGAGGAGACCAGGAGACTGGTCTTTGGAGCAAAATATGCCAAACATTCAATTTTTCAAGGCCAGGCTGGATGGGGCTTTGAGCAACCTGAGTTTTGTGCAACTTGGTCTAGCGTGGGGGTGTCCCTGCCCACGGTAGGGGGGTTGGAACTCAATGATCTTTAAGGCTCCTTCCGACTCTAACCATTCTATCATTCTATGATAATTGCAAAGATTGAGGAAAGAATCCTGGAGAATTCCCTTGCCCCAGGAAGAGCATATTGGTTCATTATATCATGGAGAAATATTTGGCAATTAAAGCTAAAATTTATCCACAAAGAAAATAATTAAAAATATTATTATATATTTAGGCTAATGCATTTAGCTGAAGTTATGTATAAGTTCTGCTCAGCTCATAATGATTATCTGTTGTGCAAAAAAGAACAAAGTTACTCTAATTAGAAATATGAATTGAGATGATTTGCTAAGGAACGTTTTACTGCATTTCAGTGTTACAAAGTGTTTGTGATTTGAGAATGAATTTGCTTTAATTTACTGTTAGATGGTATGCACATATGGATTTCATTACAACTAACATTAAATAATGAGAACACAAATAGCTAAAAACCAACTTGACTAGTTAGTAAAGCTTGAAATGTAAAATAATGTATTTTTGTAATAATGCTATTAAGAACCTATTGGCATTGTACTAGTGTTACGTAGAAACAAGGAGCAGATCCATATTATTTCTGGCAACCAAATATATAAAACATCAAAGAAAACAAGTAGGAAATTTAAAGCGCTCTTTGAAACCTGTTTGCTGGTGGTATTTCCCACTTTTGCTGCAAGCATAGTCTTCCCCAGGCAGCAAATATCCCTCTCATCCTCAGTGAAGCCAGGCAATGTTCTGCAGGTTGTGTTTTAGACATTTTGGATGGTGTCCCTGCACTTTAATTAGCCTCTGAACCCTGTGCAGTAGGTAATTAACCTGACCCTACTTTCTTCTGAAGTGCCGAGACCTACTCTGCCAGCACAATCCATACTGGGGCTACGTACCGGCATCCCTGTCTTCATAAAATGTTGCTAAATTACTTCACTTTCACTGCTCCTCATCTCAGCCCAGTGACACGGGCTTAACTCCTCTAAATTCCTCCTCTCTAATCTTAACGTTCAGCTGTGAAAGAGTTTTGCTAAAACCAGAAGTTTGGTCTGCAGAGTTCTTGTCAAAGTTTTCCAGGGGAAGGAGGTAAGTGTTGCTTGTAGCTAAAGGAGACAAATAATCTTTAGTTGGTATGAGGAAAGATCAAAGATCAGCCGTGTCATAGTCGTAAAACAGATTTTTCAAGGTCCTGGTGATAGGATACTTTGTCTTCATTAATAAATCAGTATACTGAACTGCAATGTTTAATTATTTTTTTCTGTCTCTAGAGCAATGTGCCCACTGTAATTTGGGGGGAGGGGGAATAATTCCCAATTTCAGTTTACCCATATGTTTAAACACATCAAGTCCAATGAATTTTGTATTTAAAATTTTATATTACCTGACTATATGTTTAGCATTTCAAGAAAGTGCCCTTATTTGGCTTATGTTACTAAGGGAAGTGCTGTTGTGGAGGTTGAAATGGCAGGGTTAGGATCTCTTCTGCACATTATTTCTGATTGGCACAGAAAAGTCATTAAAGGAAAGCTTCAAGAACTATAAGTTAAAAGTTCATCTAAGAAGTTGTTCATCAGGAACAAGAAATGTCTCCTGAACTCTCACCAAATGAGAGTTATGGGGAGGAGAATCATAAAGGTGTCACAGAGGAAAGTTATAGTTCCCAGTGTAACTGAGATGTCCCTGTTTAACATGAATTTTAAGGGATACAGCATACAAAAACCTTCCCAAATCATAATATAGTTTTCATCCAATGATTTGGAAAAATAAGTTGATAATTTGAGAAAGCTACTTCATGGATTTGATAATATACTGATAATATATATACATGCACATATATTTTAAAAGGGATGTGCATGGGTGAAAAGTCATTCTGAGTTTCCTTTCTGAATTATTTAGAATATTGACAGGAGGCGGAAGCTGCTTAGTAATTTCTACCATGTCCATAATGCAACAGGATCAATAAATACAATCTCTTCTCAACTTACCCCTCTGATTTATGACCTCATTAATAAAGATGGATGAAATTTCTTTTATTCATTACTTATTCAAATAGTTTGGAGAAAATATATATTTCAAATCAAATGCAATGGAATTTCTAATGAAGCCTCCAGAGAAACATGGAGTGAATATACAAAGAAATATTATATATACTAATTCTAGAATAGTTTAATATCATAGTAAGGGGAAAAAAAATAAAATCCCAGCTCAGTCATACCATGTAGGATTTCTAATCACCTAATATGATAGATAGAACTACTGTTCAATTGCCAGTAATATTTTTAAGATAAAATATCAATTGCTGTATATATACATATATAGAGAGAGTTCTTTTCTGCGTGGCACATGCTCTGTAGTCAGTCAGAGCACCCACGGCATTATGGAAGGTGTCAGTATGAACAGGTCCTTAAGGTGAGATGTCCTGAGAGCATATATGTGGATTGACTCTTTTCTTTTTAAAAAAGAAACAAAACCACAAACTTGACACTTGCCCGAGCTGGAGCAAGTTGCCACAGGAGTAGAAAGCAGTGTCTCTGTGATCTGTCTGCTGGTTTCAGGTGCTCCGTCTCTACATGGTTTTAGGTCTCCTGCATCTGGACTAGGGCTGGAGTAGAAAATATTGTTCTGTAGTTACAAAATCAAGAATTTAAAGTGTGAGGTGATGGTTGTGCCCCCAAGTATGCCCAAGGGGAACTGTGTCTGAGGAGGTGGACTGCAGATTTACCTAGGCTCCGTATCGGCTGCACGTGCCTCCTTTCCTTTACGGCCTCCTTTCCTGAAGAGCCACAGAGATGATGCTCCCAGGCCTGAACTGGCGCTACTGGGCAAATAAAGCCAGAGTCCAGTGAGCGGTGAGTGCCGATAAACGTGTGGTAGGAGCCGTTGGCTCACTTCTCATTTGAGGGCATCAGTTTGTTACTTTTTGGGAAGAAAATTCTTATCGTTTATTTTGATTAATTTATAGAACTGTAGATGAATTACGCAGTTGTAGTTCAATCTGAATTAAAGGGCTTGATTTCAGAGTTAGATGCATGTTCAGCAATCTGTTTGCCAAAAAAAAAGCCAAAAAACATTTTTAATTTAGGACTTGAATGAGAGTGCTAACAAACTTATATATGACTTTGTCATGAGCAAGTGGGAGGCTAAGAAAGAGGATGTGAGACTGTTTTTCAGCTTTTGAGTAATAAAAATCATTCTTCCAACATTTTTAAAAATATAATCAGTTAGGAATAAGGGAGGGAATTGAAAGTAGGTGGGGAACTCCTCTTCCCATGCCCAACCCGCTGCACTGCTGCAATGGGGAAGGTTCCCTCTGGCTTTTGAACTGGAAGCAGTGGGAGGTTGTACCTGGAAAGCAGATTCCATCTTGTTCAAGGGCACATCAGTGGGGTGTCGGGCAGTAGAAGGAAGGGGGGAGGAAATGATGAAGTGGAGCTTCTCTGGGATGGAGTCAAGTCCAATGCTTGTGGAGCTCCTGGAGCGGAGTGTTTTTCAAGTGACCTGTGACAAGAGCCTTACGCTGTCCTCTGCTTACATGGGAAAACAGCAAAGAAATGTTTATGGTTTTGGCAGTTTCCTTTATTTCTTCTTTTTAGCGAAGCTGAGCACGAGCCCTGCATTAAATGCAGTCTGTGGTTTCTGCGTGTGGAAAGCTGCTTGCGCTGAGTTTGGGAACAAAATTTCCTTTGGTTGAAAATGGGCTGAGAGTTTGCTCTAATTATTCCTTGTTTGGTATTCTCCCTAACTTGTCATCCGTGTCCCAGTTGTATTTTTGTATATAATGACCTGTTTCTATTAATTAAAAAAAAGTTTGGAATGAAATTCACAAGGGAAATTAGTGTCATAAACAGTTCATAGAAATAGCTTCACCTTCTGCTTGATCCCATTTCTGTACTATTTTAAATGTATGCAGTTTAATTTTTAAAAATTCCAGTGTTGGGTTTTTTAAAGCGAACTGAAAGTCTGTTCTGACATACTGGCAATGAAAATAATATTTTTCAGTGCAGCAGCTAAACTGACTTTTCACCTACAGTGGGAACTTCAAACAGGCTGAAATTCTACTTTTTAATTACATTTTGGCTACTGAAGGTGTATTTTTATGTTAAGCATCAAGGGCCAAACCCAAGTAGGAGGTTTCCAGCCAGCACTGTCAGCCTTGCAATGGATGCATTCTATGCTTGAGTATAAAATGGAACTACTCTACTTTTCTAGTGAGGGAGGAATTCACACTTGTTTTGCATTGCAGCTTGTAATAAGTGAATGGAACAATATATCTAACGCTTTATTATGCCCATTTATGACTTTAATGAAGAATGTTTTGGTATCCTGTGTTCCTAATGGAACTTTTCTTTATACATTTATGGATGTTACATTTGCATGTTTGTGGATTATTATCACTTCTGGTGTAAATTTCAGTGTATATTAGACAAGGCATGGAAAAGCCCAAATAGTGTCTCAGAAGTAATGGAAGTCCATGGATGTGGGGAGAACTCCTTGATAGCTTTTTGGAGGTATAACTAGGATAAGAGACAGAGGAGGGGCTGAGAAGATTAGAATTCCTTTCCTAAATCTGTTTTGCCAATATAATCTGCATTCCTACCTCAAGTAGCGTATACATAATCATCTTACCTGTCCCACCTCCCCATCAAAAGAGGGCTCTGAGAAGGCTAGCTTCATGGATACTAAATATTGCAAGGAAATTCCTATTAATTTGGCCATTTTAATATGAAAATAAAACCCTAAATTATGATCTGGACCATCATTGAGATGAGGGTCGCATGTATTATTTGTAACTTTGAATCTGACCCATTCTGGACATCCGAATGCTGTGAAGCAGATCTGAAGATCAGAGGTAGATGTCCCCTGTCCATGAAGGCAGTGTGGGGAAGGAGAAGGATCTTTACATTGCATGTAATGAAGCCCAGATTTTCTTCTTCAGTGCAGATTGCTCTCATTTCTTCATTGTGTAAATCCAGAGGCATATTCATTTTAGATTCCTTACGCTTTAATAAATCATAGAATCACAGAATGGTTGGAGTTGGAAGGTACCTTAAAGATCATCTAGTTCCAACCTCCCTGCCATGAGCAGGGATACCTCCCACCAGAGCAGGTTTCTCAAAGCCCCATCCAGCCTGGTCTTGAACACCTCCAGGGATGGGGCAGCCACAGCTTCTCTGGGCAACCTGTTCCA
>JAOTQQ010000052.1:6825080-6837007 GCA_026546715.1 Gallinago undulata | reverse complement strand
GGGATGGGGCAGCCACAGCTTCTCTGGGCAACCTGTTCCAGTGCCTCACCACCCTCACTGGAAAGAATTTCTTTCTAGTATCTAATCTAATGAACCAATAAGAACTGGAGTGAGATAACTAGAGCTTCCAGAAGGAAACAATATGATCTTTTTAAAAAATCTACTAATTTTTTAAAGTGTTTTAAGTGGTGAGACACAGTAGAATCATACAGTTTTATTTTTTGTAATTGCTAATTTGTGCTCTTTAAGTTATTTCCTTTTAGATGGCAGAGCTCTTTAAGGATGATTACTTCATTCATCTTCAGTCTGTGAGGGCCAGGCACTGAGAGAGAAATTAGAATTGAAGGTTTTTATGTATATAGGCTATCACCACACTGGTGCCAGTCCTCCCGCATATGCCATCAGCGGCAAAATAAATTTACAAACTTTGACTTCTTTTTAAAAATTATTTTGACAGATAGCATATGCATGAGCAATTTAAAATCTGACTTTTATTCTATGTTTATGATTTTTGTAAATAATTGCATAGTTTCTTCTGAAGAAATAACATCTTAAGAGATGATTACATCTGAGGATGTTCTGCTTAGTTCAGTATTTCACAAATCACAGTGTCTTTCTATTAAAGCAAGTCTTCCTGCTTATTGTATTTTATTGTACAGCAGCATTGCATATAATGATTACTTCCTTTTATGTTGTATAGCAAAGTAGTTACTGAAATCTACTGTGTACTTACCACCTGCCAGATCTCATGCACCAGCATTTTTCTTTTCCTTTTATTCTCCTCCTCAGCTCCATGTACTCCCCCTGAAAGGATTGCACAGCTTGCTTTCCCATCTACTCCCTTGCTTGAAAGGAGAGAACTGAGAATCGGGGAGAAACTGAAGCTGTATAAATCCAGTAAAGCTTCAAATATTTGTGGGCACAAAGGCCTTCATATATATTCACGAGAAAACTCCAAATACACTCACAAAGCTGGCTCCTGGCATTGGGTATTAGCTGATGCCTGCTGGACCCTACTGGTGTCTCTTCATCTGTTGGAATGGCCTTGCATTGAATGAATGTATATTTATATTACTTTATTATTCTTTATTTTCATCTGTTATTACCTGTGCTGTGCTAAATGTTTCCTTCGTAGCTCACATCTCCATGTCTTTCCTCTCCATTTCTTCTCTTTTGACTGGACATAACCATTCTGAATCAGGATACTTATTTTCTGTGTTAACAAACGCTTTGCAGTGGCCTTGATCCTGCAAGGTCTCTGCCTTCAGAAGTACCCTCTGAAGTCAATGAGAGTTGTAAAATGTTCATGCACGTAGGATAGATTTTACATTATTAAATGCCATTTACCATAAAGTAGGGTTCGGAATTTGGTCTCGCTTATTAAAACATAATAAAACGATGCAAAATCAATACTGGAGAGGACATTTAAACCCACTGCAATGTTCAGAGTTAATATTTCACCTTATTTATATGAGTGCTACATCATATTGAAGAAGGAGTTATACATTGCCCTACTCAAATATTACATAGTGCAGGGAAGTGATATAAGTTATTTCCTTGTCCTGTGAAACCAGAAAAATTGCAACAATGGTTTTGGAGAGTCACTCAAGAGAATAAGTAATGTTTTGCTTGAAAGTACAATTGGATATTATCTGCCAATATCTATGTCTTGTAGCACCAAAGTTCCCTTGGAACCTTCCTCTGGAAATGTGGACTACAGATAGAAAATCAGAGATTAACATTGTCTCCATCCTCTCTAAGCATAGATCTAACTGAAATTTAAGCACCTGGAACTTGTCTTGAATGGCTGTGTAATTTGTAGTCCGTTAACGTATGTTTAACATTAGGTACTTCTCTGATACGTTCCTTTGGCCCTTGAGGTTACCTAGGTGCAATGGCTCATCTGTGGAGAGTCCCTGAAACGCCTCAGTCTTGATTCTGGAGCTGTGTCTGCCTCAGGCTGGAATGATGGAGACTCTCCCCTCCTTACCTGCCCCTTGGTGCCTGCCCCAGCAAACAGAGCAGCCTTGGCAAAGTCTGGAACAAGCACAGATCCCTTTTGCACCTCAAAAAAGATCTATACCATATGTATTTCCTCTACCCTGAGGGATGTTAGGGCCATCCAACTGTGGGCATGCCTGCACCTGCTCTCCCATGCTTAAAAATAGTGAAAAATTTGCATTTTTTTATGGAGGAGGAGCGGAAAGGGGATGATGCTGTCAGCGTTGTTCTGGAGATGGTGCTTTGTGAGGGGTGTGTGGGATTCCTCTGCCTCCAGGGTGTCCCATGGCCTCACAAAAGCATCTGCTGGAAGTGGTAGACTCCGCTCCAGGAGGTCAACACAAAAGAGAAGTTATTTCCAACCTGAGCATTGCACTGCACTTCCCTGCTAGAAATATAAAGACAACTTAAGCTCTCCTGAGATTTCCATAGCTGTTAACATTTCCTATAAACAGACTTTGCCTGTAGAACATGGAAGCAGGACTGATAATTGCATTTCCAAGACAGAAACTGTGTTAATACATCTTCACTGATGTGCTGGAACTCCCAGGCACAATCAAGAACAGAACAAACGTGCTTTCAGCTATTTTTCATCTCATTTCTTTTCAGCATATGCCGGCAGGTACTGCTTTGTGAAACCCAAACTGCAGCAATTATAGTCGAGTGCTGTTGATACTGTTTGGAGCTGCAAAGCACTGCATGAATTTCTGTACGTTCATGAGTTTGGATGTCAATTATGGCAAGAGGTTGTCAGTTCTGCCTTTTATTTTGTCCCTGGTAAGAAAGAAATGGGCGATCTCAGCTTTAGCTGGTGTCCTGGCTCCTATTCAGATAGGCTATATTGTACCGTACATCTAGCCTCTTGAGAGTCACACTCTGTTTTTGGAATATCCATATGTTTGTATCTGAACTTCCTGCTCACTCAGATGCCTGGGGGGAAGAAATTGATTATTTGAAGGTTCTCCCTTGTTCAATAAATGCAATGGCTGCTCACAGAGCCAGCTTAATCTCCAGGTGATTTAAAGTGTCCAAGCAATTCCAAAGTCCATGAAAGTGCGTAGATGCTTTCAAATTCCTTACAGTGCCTTTTAACCATGGCTGCATGCCATGATTTCCTTGACACCAAAGAAAGGCTCCTGTGTGAAAGCAGTATGAAGGACAGGAATATTTCATTCAAAGATGGTTGGACAGGAAATTGTTGAAGCTTTTAAGCAGCTTTGTAAAAATCTGCAACACAATTTAATAGTATTACAAAATACAAAAAAAGAAATAAGACTTTGCTATATTATGTGTTCATGGCAGAGGTGTGTAGGCACATGTGTCACTTGGTGACTTAGGTCACCTTTGCAGAGGTCCAGGCTGCTACATCTGTGCTGCTACCAGTGTCCAATTAGGCAGCTTAAAACCAGCCTGGGAAGGTCTGTTATCTCCTGTTGTTGAAGTCCACATGGAGACATACTGTTAAATGATGATGTAAGCATTTCATTAAATTTCTCTAAACTTATCACATCAAATGTGCTGATGTGTAGTGGTCAACACTGGTGCAAATGACTTTCTGGGAAGATGACAGGAAACTCCAGTTAAGTGAGAGTGGGCATGGGTTAGAGAATGACGCAGCTTGTAATTGCGCAGTCGCATCGTTCAGTAACTCCTTGGATTATTGTTTTATGACTTTACATCCTGTTAAATCCTCTCTTATCACAGAAGCACTCAAAACATCACTTTAGTTGATGATCTGAGAAGTCCTAAAGGAGACTATTAGTTATTGTAAGGTGATTCATTTGCATCCACTGATGTACGACTTTGGAATTTGTCCCTGTGCCTTCTCTGATTGTAATGATGAAAACATACTCCTCTTATTTTGTTTCACATAGCACAACTTTTCTCCCTAAAATCTGATGTAATCCTTGACCACTGATCTGTAGAATCCTACAATAATCCCTTTATGATAACATTATATCTTGACTGGCCATTCAAAAGCCTTAGGAACTGCAAAGTGCTCTTAATTAACTTCTCTGAGACTGTTTTTCCATTTGTCTTTTTTCTTTCTTATTTTTCAGTGTCACCATGGCATCTGTTGGTTCTTACACTCTCTTCCCCCCTGCTAATTATAGATAGGAGAAATAAAAATCTAACCTTGCTGGAAATTCATTAATATTAAAATATTCCCCAGATAAGCCTGTAAATCTCTAAGCTGCATAGTTTGTCAGTACCTTACTCAAGAATTCACCTTTGGAGTGAATGCAGATCTGCAGTACAAATTAATAATCGTTTCTTGCATATTTAAATTTACTTTTCAACTTAGAAACCTGAACAAAATTTCTGTTTATGTGCTGAGAATTAGTAGAGATGAGCTGTTCAGATCTTAAGGCAAAATGAACAAATAACTTTTAAGAAATTGTAATGTGAATATGTCTTTTCAACGAGAACTCAAAGTTATTTGCTACTGTTATTATAATAATTATTAAATATACATGTAACACTATACAAATACAGTGGATACAGAGGTGGGTATTCTAAAAACTAAGAATTAGACAGTGGTATCCTCACTCATGGGACTTCTCAAGATGATTTCTTTGGGACTTTTTAAGTAGCATGAGATGGATGTTTGATCCTTTGCTATATGTCTCTCAGCTTTTCTTTTGATTAAGAAATACAAATTTAATAGGAAAAAATACAAACAAAATAACCTAACTGAAATTACATTCTGAATTATTTAGAATTGCACAGGAGATGAAAGCTGCTTAGAAATTTCCAGTTTGGAGATAATGCATCATGATCGATAAATGAATACCATCCTTCCTAAACCCAAATATATTTGGCATAAATTATTAAAAAGTATAAAATTGTCTGATTTCATTATTAATGCAAGGTTATACTATAGCTTACGTGTATAGCTGAGGAGGTCATACAGTACAAAGTTAGCATTTGGATTCATAGGTTCTTTTTCTTTAATTATTTTAATCTGGTGGAAGACCAGATTTTGCCATTCCTCAGTCTTTCTGACTGTTAAGTCCTTGTTCTTTGGGATTGGACGGGTACTAAACAGTTCTGGATCTTAGGAGTGCTGGGTAGTATGCCTTCATAAAGTTCATCCCTAAAATACACTCCCTCCAATACAAAGGAAAAGGAGAATAGACAGATGAAAAATAAGTGTTGATGCTGCACTTGCCTTTTTCGTGCCTCAATGCATTCATATCAATGCACTACGTTTCCTAAATTTGAAAGTTGTTCTTTAGCAGCTCTGTTTTAACATCTTTAGGATGCCTCCATTGGTTGGGTCAAGCACCTTCTAGCACTTTCCATATGACATAATTTCCTCTTTAGAACACTCTGTTTTACCCTTATCTCTTCTTAACAGAGATTGTAAAAGTCACTATGTCTTGCTAATAATTTGCTGCTTGAGGGTACCTGATTCTTGAGCAAAATTCTAATACTTGTTATGGCACTGCCATGTTATTTCATTGATTTTTCTTCTGTCATCAGCTAATTCTCTTTAAAGCTATTTTTATAGTAATATGAAATATCTGTAGATATTGTTAAAGTTTTGTATATATTTTCAACTATCCCAGGCTGTATGGCTTTAGATGCAGCTGGAACTCTGACTTGGGCTCTGTGAGCAATTTAAGAGTTTCCATCTTTACAGGTTACTATTACTTCATGGGCTGTATCTTGTGGGTTAGCTTGATTTTCATTTTTTCTGCCAAACTGTTTGAAGTCCACATGTTTACTGCCTGGAAATATATGCGTTTTCTTTAGTCAAACTGTTTTGAAGAATACCGTGGAATGAAGGTGGAGGAATTCTATACAACTTTGTAATTGAAAATTACTCTTTTAGGGAGAAGAGATATAGTATTTCCCACTGCTCAAAAATAGTAGGTAGGTTACTTAAATTTTTTTAACATTTTTTTTCTAAGTTCCACTGTAATCCACAGTAATGTATCTCTTATTGCCAGCTGGATTACAGACATGTCCCTCCTTGGAGTTCAAATTCATCTCTAGAGAATAAAGAGACCCTCTTCTAATTGTGTCCTTATATCCTTCTTGTATCCTTGTATCTGTCTTGTTTGCTGCAAAGGTGAGGTATAAGTATATATAACAGGAAGATTATATATTATTATTTTTTATTGTATTTAACTATGCAGATTTATAAACAATTCCTTATAGTACTATGATTAGATTTTTTTCTTAATGCTTTAGGTAGCATCTGTGTGCTTTTACAGAGATAGTATTATTAATAGAAATACCAACACTAGCAGAAATAAAGAAGATGCATCTTCCTTTCTATTCTCAGCTAGCTCCTTTAAAGTACCTTCAGCTGTTCCATCTTCTCAGTAGTCACTGCCATCATCTCAGTCAAGACGTAAATACAAAGGAAAGAATAAGCAGCGCTTACTTATGTTTTTCACCTAATTTATTTTGTGGTTCCTTTTTAGAGTTGTGCATCCTACTTTTTATTTTGTATTTATTATTGAAACTGTGATGTTATTGCTAAGCACGTGGATGAAACCAAATTTCAAATGTGATGGGTAAAATTGATTAAGTGTTCTTACCAGAGATAATCAGTTCCAAGGTCTCTGGCTGTTCCAAGACCACAACCCTTGCTGGAAATAAAATGCAGCAGTAAATTGAAAGAAACCAATGATTCAACCTTCAAATTCCAGAAAACCTGAGAAGAAATACACTTCAAGCTTGCAGTGGTAGTATGTGCACATAAGTTCCTTTTTTTCATTAAAGTTTAAGAAGATTTGGAGTAGATATTGTATAAAATATATCCTTTTCAGAATGCAAACACTGTAATCCTTATCTCTGTCAAAATTCATCCCAATACTATCATCTAGTAATCTGCTGTTTTTAAACCATAGAATAAGATTGACATGGTCTGTATTCTTCCATCTTTGCCTACTGTTGGCCAGTCAGCAATAGGACATTAGGGAGATGGACTCTGGTACAACTCTTCAGAAGTTACTCAAACCAGGAGGAGTGTGTAGTAGAGGAAGATGTAGTTCTGAGTTTCTTGCCCATATGAGCAGCTTTTTAAAAACAAAGTAAGCTGGAAGTTCAGTCCCTGCAAAGCTGTGTGTCTCTGGAAATCTATCTCTCTATGTGCCTGTCTCTATGTATAGTCCCAACATTTTTGAGGTGAGAATACTGTTGGAAATATATTCAAGGAACCTAATTAAAATAGGAGAAAGATCCCTACAGAGGACTAAGATCAACCTTTGTGTAAGGATACCTTTTCATTTCTGTGAATGCTGTTCCTTTCTGCTCTTGTCCCTCACCTTTTGGCATGCATAGGTTTATTTGGTTGCTTTTAAAAATTCCTGCTGGCATCAAGGTCTCGTAAATGTTGGTAAAAAATCCCACTTAGATTCCATTGTTCTAAGATTGAGAGAATTGAGTCTGCCAAATGTGTCCATGTAAGTAAAAGCACCCCAAATTCTGTGCGAATTGATAGATCTGACCTGCACCTGCTTGCTTTCTACAATGACTTTGTGTGGTAATCAGAATTGTGCATAATTTTCCAGATGAGCTTTCAGTAGCATCTTTGCCATTGCCAGGGTGCCTTTCCACGATTTATGCTTCATTCCCATGTTTGCCCAGTGTAGTGCTTCTTGTACTGGACAGATGGTTTTATTATTTGCAATCATCACAAGATCTCCCGTATGATTTCTGTATTCAACAATGATTTCCATGTTTATTTTTGGTATCTAAATTATTGCCTTGCTTTTGCCAGCACTGGGCTGTCTATATCCACCCATAAACCAAATCTACTCAATCACTGTGTATCTGGTGGTTCTGTGGTATTTTCCTATTTTTGTGTTGTTAACAGTAGTCATTGTGGAAATTGAACACTTCTCTGCCTCATTTGTATACTAGATAATTCTAACATGCTGACCCAGCAGCTTTCCTTTAGACACTTATTTTCTGTCTTAACATTTTGCTTTTTGCCAGTACCTCTGGCCTTGTCTAAATACAAGAATATTTTAATTTATCCATGGAAATTATTTTTTTCTGTTTTTAATTGCATAGCATATAAACCTTTTTAAAAAAATACAAATAAGACTCATCTGATGGCCCACCACATTTTTTTCCTTTTGAATAATAAACTAGTTAGGCGAAATAGAGAAAGTATTTTTTTTTCCCCCCACCAGTATATCTGTGCCATTCATCAAGTAAAGTGGTTCTATATTTATGTTCACACAAAATTTTCTTTCAATACCAGTTTTCCTCTTAAAGTTAAAGGCTCTTCTGTAGTAAAAAATCCAGTTAGAGCACTGTCATCACTTGAAACAGATAATGGGATTTAGTCTAGTAGTGTTGATGGGTACCATGTTATAACACTGCCCCTGAGTCAGGTTACATTTTAGACATAGAAATAGGGATGATTAAGTTAACATGGTTAAAACGTGATTTGGTTATACCTCAGTTGCAAAACATTTTTAGCCTGGGCAAAATATGATTTTTATGGTGCTCAGGTAGAGTGTTTATTTTTGCATCAATGTGTCCATGTACCGAGGCTAGGATAGCAGCTCCCCTACAGTCTCTGTGATTTGTCAGGCAAACATATTTATAAACAGCTTGTTTGCTTCTGCAAATCCTCTGAAAATACTCTATTAGCAGCATTTATGAGTTCTCATATCCTCAAAAATAAATTTCATCCAGACCTGATGAACACTATTGCCTTGTTCCATTTACTGTTGTCTCCTGCATGGAGTGAAAATGACTTACGCTTGAGTAATAGCTATCCACCACTTACCTTGGCTTCAAGAAGAGGCCTCTGTAAATCAGTCTGTTTCAATAGTAGAAAGGCCACAGGGTGTTTTGTAAGTAATCTAGAATCTACTAGAATTTGAGAGAGATGTAGAATTAACATCCAAGTGTGCTATCACTAGAAATGATCAAAGAAATGAAGATGATCCCCTATTTTATATGCTTAATTTTTATGCTGAGAACCTCTGTTTCCTCATTCTGTCAGACTCTGAAGTCTTTATTTAATAAATATTTGCAGTGATTTGAATAAACTGCGGCTCAAAGTACTCCCCAGAATTACTGTTCTTCATTGATAGGAAAATAGTCTTGCTAAATACCAACACATGCTTCTTGAACTCAGATCATGAAGCACTTGCAATTGCCTTGGAATTGATTTGGTAAATATGCTGTTCCAATTAGTAAGCCTGATACGTCTTTTTAAGAAATTGGAAGAACGCTAATCCATATAAATTACAGCAGATCAATGTCTTTTCCTGAGCAATTCAGCAATCCTTTCTGGAGTGTTAGCAATGATCAGCAGTGTTGTGAGTACATGGAAAGTGTGAGGGAGAGACAAAAAGGCAGTGTAGAGTAAGAGAAGAGCAGTGTGGACTCTCTTAGGATTTAGTTGCCTTTTTGGATTTTGTGTGATACAAGATGCTTGTAGACAAACCTTTTTTCAGCATCAAAAATAAAGCCCTGAGACTTCGCTCTTGCTTCAGGACTGTGAGGCCAGCATTTCTGTCTTGATCTGACTGTACTTGGTGCTGTTTGCTCACAACGGGTGGTGGAACAAGTGAGCAGAACCATGGAACAGGTATGATGACACCAGGCCTCTGCTGTAGCTTTTTTTCCTCTCCATGACATGCTCACAGTCACTGCTCGTGCTGTCTTCAAACTCAGGTTGTGGCATAGGCTTCTGAACAAGTCTTGATTTAGCAGCATACAGGGACATGTGTCAGCTGATGTCTTCATGGCATGGCTTGAGGTAGATCTTAGCTGACTCTGGCTGGGTTGGTGTTTGTTTTTTTTTTTGTTTTTTTTTAATTTGGTTTCCTGAGTGGGGTGGATATTCTGTGAAGTATTTCTGGCCTGCTCTGTCTCTAGCTCCAGAATATAGCTCCAGGTCTTTATTTTCAGTTGAGACATCCAGTTAATTTATGTTCATTGTTGGATGCACCTGTCTTTTGATCTCATGTTTTTGGCCTTTTATCTGAGCACCATGATTAGATTGCTTTTTGAATGAAATCCAAGTCTTCTGTGCTGCACTTGACAGTTTCCAATAAGCCTACATTTCTGATTTCATGGATACCACTGGTATAGAATTTGGCACAGGATAATTTTCCACAGCAGTAAACAAAATGAAAATCCAAAAATCAAAAAGGTTCTTACAGGCAAAGTTTGTTGCCCTTTGCGCTTTTTTTATTCCTTTTCCTTTTCTATTTTAAAGGCATGTGCAGAACTCAGTTTCCCTATTACTTTGTACTACATCCCAGTTTCATTTAAGTACAGAAAATACCTTTTCATTCATTCAACCATGAAGCTATTGCTGTTGCAAATGGATTTTTCTATAAACATCATCCCATGTAGTCAGGTCTGGATCACATCAAAACAATCTGCTTGAAAAGAGCCGTTGTAATGCCGCCTAACCTTTTGTTTCTCCTTTGCCACCAGAAGCTCTTCTACCTATTAAGTGCCTCAATAAGAAGTCTTTCTAAATCCTCAAGTCTTATATATCTTTATATCCTTTTTTTCAGTTCATGGTTTGCAACTTCAGCTGCCTCTGTTTTTATATAGCTGATCATCACTTCAGACTAAAAGTGTTTCACAGTGACATTCACGGTCTGTCCAATTTATCCATCCTCTCCGTTCCTGATGATGGCTGCTCCCATTTTTTGCTTCCTCCAGGTATGTGCCACATTTCTCCTTAGAAAATTTCAGTGGCCTTTCACATGTCCTCTTCTGCCCGAATCACAATCGTATTTTTGATATAGCAGCTTTTTTTATTCCTTTGCTTTCTATCTTCTTTGCAAACTGTGTAACCAACTTCTCTTTTCAGAGATAGGCTATAATCCAAGCGGTCCAATCTAACAGCCAGAGGCTGTGGAAAAGCCTTTCTTCTAATTGCAAAATGTGGTGAAACATCTAGGCAGACCTGTGTTGCTTTAAGATTAAACATTAATTCCAGTTATTTAAACCTTTCTCTGAAGCTAACACAAAAACTGATCAATATGTGAAAATATGGTATAGTTCCTGTTTATATTGCATTTCCTGACTTCTTGGTGTTAAATCAAATAATGCTGCTGTGGTGAATGTAGATAGGGAGCACTTAAACAGAAAACCCAAGTACAGTGGAGAGATGAGTGCAGAACAGGTCAGGCAAGTAAATAGAGAGATCTCGCCCTGCTCCCACAAGATGAAGTTGGTGGTTTAATCTTTCCTAGACTGAGATGAGCATCAAAAGAGTTAATAAACTGTTACAAGACCTTGGGCCTGGCAAAGGAAATAGAGATGAATGAATAGGCAGCAGCAGGCTGGTAGAGCAGTAGGAGCTGCTTGAGAAACATGCTGCTTCTCTCAACACAGCAGTGGTGCAAAGTCTTTAAACAAAACTAATCAAGTATTTCTTGCAATGAAAAATGAATGTCTAATTTAAAAAAAAAAAAAGAAAAAGAAAAAGAGCTTTTGTTGTGTTTTCCCCTTTGTCTTCTTCAGTAAGCACTGTGGTTTGCCAGGAGAAGAGGACATGAGGGGGGCTGTTGGTGCTGAGCTAAGGAGCTGCACTGAAGGGACGTGACTTGAGGCTGGAGCACCTCTGCTGTGAGGACATGCTGAGAGTGTTGGGATTGTTCAGCCTGGAGAAGAGAAGGCTCTAGGGAGACCTTAGAGCCCCTTCCAGTCCCTAAAGGAAAGATGGGGAGGAACTATATCTATATCAAGGAGTGGAGTGATATGAGGAGGGGGAAAGGTTTTAAACTGAAACAGGGGAGATTTGGATTAGATATCAGAAAGAAATTCTTTACTGTGAGGGTGGTGAGGCCCTGTCCCAGAGAAGCTGTGGCTGCCCCATCCCCCATCTGGAAGGGTTCAAGGCCAGGCTGGATGGGGCTTTGAGCAACCTGCTCTGGTGGGAGGTGTCCCTGCCCGTGGCAGGGGGGTTGGAACTGGATGAT
>JAOTQQ010000052.1:6793836-6824980 GCA_026546715.1 Gallinago undulata | reverse complement strand
AAGGCCAGGCTGGATGGGGCTTTGAGCAACCTGCTCTAGTGGGAGGTGTCCCTGCCCGTGGCAGGGGGGTTGGAACTGGATGATCTTTAAGGTCCCCTGCAGCCCCAACCATTCTATGATTCTGTGACTTAGGGTTAGTAAATCCATGTGTTCCCAGAATCACCAACTGGGGCAAATAGGCCATGTCTGGAATGAAAGCTGCAAATGGCAGTGGCAAGCGTGAGGCTTGCTTATCACTTGCAGCTCTGGTTAAGGTGCTAAACTGATACTGTGATAGTAAATCAGAAAGAAGAATGATATGGAATTATGATACAGTGATTTTTTATTTTTATTTTTTAAAGAAACTGTTGGAAAGTTGAAAAGTATCATTTGCCTTTCCAAACTAAGATATCACAGTTGCCAATTTCTATTAAGACAATTAGTAACTTTCTGTGGGTGAATTTGCTTTCTTGGCCTGTCTGTTAACATCACTTCCTTCTTGTTCTTAACTATGCAAGTAAAACAACTGGGATTAAACTGATTCAGTGGAAGTTCTTTCCAGCTGCTACCATGTTATTGAGTAATATATCATCAGGATGGTAGTGCATTTGTAATGATGTATTGCACTGATGCATCATTAGGGGAGCTGAATTCCTTGATATATTAGTCAATAATGGTCCTTAGGAGGAAAATATTTTGAACAGTCAAAAGTCCAAAATCCTATTTTACAATTTATCCATAAATGTTCTGTGAATGGAAGATATTGATGGCTCATATTCTTATGTTATCTTTCTGTGTGTGAAAGTCTGCGTACCAGGTGACTTGTGAAATCATTACAATCTGCTTTGCACATTTTCCTTACTACAAGCTTCAGTATAAATAGTTATACAAGGAAATAATGGTAGAAGGAGAAGAAAACACCCATCTTTGCTGAGCTAAGGAGAAGGGCAGAGAGAGCTCCCTCACAGTCTAAGGATGATATTTTTCCAGCCCAGCTCAACATCTGGTGGACTGCTCTCATGGAAAGTCCTTGCAGGATTTAGATTTGAAGTCTGTATCAGGCTGTGTAATGATCCTTTCAATTTTCTATTTAAGTGTGTTTTGAATAGAAACATTCTTGACACACTGTCATCATCTGTCCCCTCTCTCTCCACTTAACATCTTGTGCTGATGATTACAATTTTAGGCTATGGCACAGCTTTGTTACCTATCTAGGTAATTGGTATACCTATAGATGCATCTGTAAAAAACAAATTGAAGGGTGTAAGTGGGACTTAATTTAAAGCAGTCATTACCTCATGTTGAGTGGGCATGAAAGTGAAGTATGGAGAACAATTACAAGTGTCAAAAAGTACACATAAATGTGTTTTGTTTACCATTCTTGAAACCCTTGTTTGCACTTTTTCCAGTTTTCAAGGATAGACAAAGATACTTTTTTCTGTATAGAGATAAGAATTTAACCTTCAATATGTAAATTATTTAACAAGCATCATGACCTTATTAAAACAAAGCTCTTTTCCTCCATACTTGGCAGTTGAAAGAAACTCCATTTAAGCAAGACTGACAATAAAATGATTGTTCCTCTATGGTTATACAGGCAAATAAATAACTTAGTACATGACTAATCTCATCTTAGGCAAAAATCTTTTCTAGTGAGCAATTTTTCAAATACATTTCTTAATTGGCAAAGATGTATATATGTTTTTTTCTAAGTTGTGTAATAGCTAGTGAATAAATGGGGAAACATGAAATACCAAAGAAGATAAATATTTGTGAAGTGCCAAAAGGTTAAATTAACATTTATTTGGGACTTTTTAAGCCAACATTTTTACAGTGATTTGATAGCTATGAATGAGGATTTGTAAGCTTTTCTTGCTATTAAGCATTTTGCAGCGAGGGGGTTCCTTTTGCAAGCTGGTTCTTTTCCAACACGACCAGTAGCTGCCTTAATTTTCACATACTGATTGATACCCAAATCTGCCAGACTCATAATTTGGACATAGTGATGGGGAGTGTCAATATTTGATGTCTCGTCAGTTTGAAGAGCATGAAAATGAGCTTTCACACTCTATTTTGACCCACAGAAAGTAAAATAAGAGAAAAAAGAGAATTAACTATATCTACTTTTTTTTTACAGTCATTAGACCTTGGTTGTATAGAACAGGTATCAAGGCTGGAGAACTGCAATTTTATTGAAACCAGTTTTCATGTCTGCTCTTCACTAGACAAACCTGAACCTTTATCCAGGATCCACAGCAGCTTTCTCACGGACAGAAAAGGTCAGGTCCAGAGCTAAATTGCAGTAATACATTGGTCATTAAAATAATATTGAAGTGGTCAGTGCATCAAAATTATGCAACTTTTCTTTTTGGAGGATTAATACATAAGACTTTATCCAGAAAGTTGATATTGAGAAATAAATTGGGTTCTGCCACTGATTGAAAACACGAAAGTTTACCTACCTATGTCATGTCAGTCTTCATTTTCAGGTAAATAATTTATTCCAGAAGAAGTAGAAAAGGAAAAATAAGTTTCTATGGTCAAGTTGAAGGTTGGGCCTTAGAAGCCGCTGGCAATAAGGACCTCTTTTCAGCAAATCTCCCTTTCTCACATAGCAATTTCCATTCAAATACGAGGAAAAGCTTCTTTACAGTGAGGGTGACAGAGCCCTGGAACAGGCTGCCCAGAGAGGTTGTGGAGCCCCCCCCCTTCTCTGGAGATTTTCAAGACCCGCCTGGATGCAGTCCTGACTAATGTGCTCTAGGCAACGCTGCTTTAGCAGGGGAGTTGGACTAGATGGTCTCTAGAGGTCCCTTCCAACTCCAGCAATTGCATGATTCGGTACATTGTGCTTTCCTTGAATTTCCTGGAATTATCACCTCCCGGGCATAGAAGTCAGTAATGAACCTCAAACAATTTCTCAAATCAGAATGAAAGACTGAAATCTCAGGCAAAAAAACTCTGATACTTAAAATAAAATAGATCTCCTTAATTCATATGAGCATCTCGCTTCAGTTGTCCAAGAACATTGCCATTCATTTTTGACACTCATGGTTGTTATAATTAGTGTGATTCCCAAATTGAAAAATTGTTCTACAGAAAGTCTGAGAAATTTGCCAGAACTATCATTCTTGAAGAAAGTTTTGTCTTGATAGTGTCAGCGTTTTGTGACTCAAATGATTTGTAGAAACAAAAAGAATCCTGACACCAGATTTATTAATGTTTTCCCTCAGTATCAAGCCAACAGGAAGAAACTTATGATTCAGAGGGATGTATTTGAGACACAGTAGTTATCAAGTTATCCCCGAGGATAGTGTAGTTCTGTACTGGTGTAGGTGTTTTCAAAAAACCCTAGTATAGCTACTGGTGTAACGGGTCACATTTTTCTCTCACCAGAGGCACCGCTACAGAGTTTTACTGAATAATACTCAAAAGTAATGAAATTAATCCTCATAAAATTGATTTTTTTCTTCTATTGCTTCATGACCTTATAGCTTAAAGAATTTTTGAACTAAATCAACAAATTCTTTTAATCTACTTTTCTCTATTTTCTTTACCACTTAGCAGATGGGATGCAAAAAAAATTTCATCAGGTTAAAAGAGAAAAAAAAACATCTTTGATCAATGTTTATATTTCTGTTTAATTTTGAAATTATCTTTAGTGTCTTGGCTCTCCAAAGCAGATGGGCTGTAGGCTTGCTGTAAATCAACCTTAAAGTAGCTGTCTCTCTTAGTGTGTTGGATTGTAAAATGTAGGTGCTACTGGAATTGCATGGAGTCCACAGTGCATCTTTCCCATTTTTGCTGACATTTCTTTAGTACTTTTCTACATCATTGTTTGTAATGTCAATGTGACGTAATTTGGTTTTCCTAACAGCTGAAAATGTAACTATGTTGTTTGCTAAATATTTCACTTGGTACATTCCTATCACCACTTCTGTTGCGGTGCCTGAAGGTGTGGTGTTTACCTCCGGCCTTTACCCAAAGCTGTTTTGATTCTGCCTTTTTCCCAAGAGCCATTGCTTCCATTGCCATGCCTAATTAGCAAACAGGTGCCATCCCAAATAAATCAGCAAATTGCCTGCTGTTTTAACAGTGTCAGAAGATGACAGCACCCAATACAGCTCAGAACCTACAAATCTGAAGATTAAGCTAACTGTCCCCTAAGGTTTTCATAATTTTACCAATTTTAGTATTTTTATTGTTATTATAGTTTGTGGGTTTGTAATACACTTCTGCCCCTTTTTTATCACCCTGTTTTTAGCACTTCTAATGTAGCAATAAAATAGTTTCTATAACCTGCAGTCTGAAAAACAGGCTGGGAAAGGAAGAATCAAGCTGCAGATGGATTATATGAATAACTTGGGACAGAACGGTCTGTGAGTTGTATGAAGTTATTATCCATCCCCTTATTTTGCCAGGAGCTCATCATTCAATGATCTGTTACAGTAAAAGAACTTTATATAGAGACTTTGATCAGATGAGTAAGAACTTTCTCTGTTTACAGCAGACAGAATGCAATCCTTAGACTGTATTCAACGTCCTCGTTTTGCTTTTGTTTCTATTGTGCCTTTGGGTCAACTTTGAACTTGATGGTAAAGATTCTGGATCACTATTTTTGGATTCCTGAAGTTGCACAGTAATGTTTCTTCATCACGTCAACAAAGTCACCAGTTTTGTAAGTAGGTCTCCATTTGGTATTTTTAGGAAGGGTTCCATATGTGCAATATAACTGCTAGAACAGATCAGGAAATAAAGTCGAAGCCTAAGTTCAGATCTGAAATTCTCACCCTTGAATTTTGCTTGAATTAAAGAAAGATTCTTTTACCCATCCTTTTCTCTACTTACCTTGCATGTGTTTAACCAGTAAGCAAGGAGCATCTTGAATGGCGGTAATTTTACCAAAACTTGGAAAAATATAAAACAATAAATAAAGGTTTTTTTGATAAATATAGCTTAGAAGCAGGAATAAAATTAAACAGATTGGGGAAAAAAGTCACAGCTTTGGGGTAGCTGTAAGGGAAAAAGTTATCCAGATCTCCAGCAAAGTTATATGAATCAATCATTTGCAGGCAACATAGGAACTGAAGCGGGGGGGGAGGGGGGTGGGGGGATGTGTGCTCAGCCACTATGAAAATGGTGTTAAAATGCTACAGTTCAGCTGTTTTGTTTTTTGTTTTTTGTTTTTTTTTTTTAATTGTAATTATTCAACCATATTGAAAAACTGTCTTTGCATTTTTTAACTTTTGCAGCTTTCTTTGAGGAAAAGTCATGCTATTTCTTACTAACAGAAAGCCTGATGCTGACATTCTTCTCTTTTTCCAAAGGTTTACCTGTTTTTACTTGCTCATGCATTGAGCCAATCTGCAGGGAGAATTAATATATTAGATATACCAAGCCAGCTCATTTTTCTCCTGTCACTTTTGCCATGATTAATGATAGCAAAAGTGTGTTTAACTCTGTTCCAAATGACACTTCTGGTATTGCTCAGTGCTTGGATTTTTTTTTTTTGAGTCTGTTATCATTAACTAAAAATAAATTCAAGTTAAACTGCAAAGGCAGATAAAACTATTTCCTTCTCTTTCTTGTTTATTCTTGTTTTGTCCTTTTTGAATGACTGCATTTATGCATTCAAATAGGTTGAACATTTCCAGCAACTGTAAAGATTATGCAATCAAGTAGCATTTAAGCTTACTGTATTTTATAAATATAGGATGATATATTGGTATCTTCTTTAAGTGGACAGTTTCAAAATCACAATTTTTAATGTACTGAAAGAGCTCTGGGCCCTGAGGTGACTGGGAAATGAATATCTGTCTCCCATCTGATAAACCAGCTTTAGAGAGAATCAATAGCTAAATCTCTCACGTGCTTTTATAACAATATGCTGCCCTATAATGCCACACAGAAAATAGCCAGGAAACCATTAAGTACAGGAAATACTTTTATGCAGGTTTCTCGTAAAACAGAAATAAAGGGTCAACGGGGAGGGAGGATAGAAAGGGGTTGTTGATAGAATTGCAAAGAGTTTTAGGGCTCGGGGTGCCCTTGGGTTCTGTGTAAATCCCCTCCTTGCAGGAGGGCCCCTCGGGGTCCCTGGGACCTCTTGGGCTCTATTTATAACCTTTAGATCCTCTCAGGAGATTAACAAATAAGAGCAATGTAATGACTATCACGGATTTTTCCCTTTTCTCTGTCACGAATGTGAAATGATTTTAGATTGTATTCTTACCAGTAGGTGGGGGTATAAATTCCCACCACTGATCAGTAGGAGAGTGAGAGTTTCCAGTATTTATTTAGACAGTACTGAAGAGCTTTGGAAGAAGTGCTCGGTAGGTGTAGACTTCCAGTTCTCATCATAACAAGATCACAGTCGATTGATAGATATTATCTTTAGTGAATATTTACAACACACAGTGAGGCTCTCCTGGTTTTGAGTCACTGCAAAGCAAAACTACCTATTATCAAAGCATATTATTTCATAAGCAACCTGCCCATCAACCAGCTAGAAAGAGGGGAAAAAAAAATGCATTATTAATGCAGATTGGTAATACTGTGTGAAAACTGTTCAGCCACTGTGAAAACTGCTCATCCACCAACAGGCAAAAAGAAAATTTGAATTATTAATGTGTATTATTAATTCTTCCCAGAATCCCTTAAAGGGAAATGAAAAGTTTCAGCTTTTCTTTTGAAGAGATTTTAGAGTGGTGAAACTAGTATATTCATAGCAACTGTCTACAGCGTATTAAAAGAACATAAATAATGAATGAGTTATGGAGCATCATCCCACAAGTAAAGCAAAATGGGCATTGTTAATGGATATTATTTGTATTAAATGAAATCTCAAGAAAGATGATTTTAGGAACTGGAGAGTGACTGTCTTCTGCAGACTTACTGAATAATCAATGGACAAAATGAAATCATATATCATGAATGTGCTTTATCTGTCTTACCAGCGTGGCTTTGAGAATTTCAAAGTCCTGTTTGAAAATTGATTGGACTCAGTGGAAGTTACTGTTTGTGTCACAGTGATGATGGGTCAGAAGTGGAATATGGTGCCTTCAGTTGTTAAGTGTTGCCCATGGGGTCAGGGATGTGTATTGCTGAAAGAGGAAAGAAGTGGAAGAAAACCAGTGTGGATTGGCAGACAGATTGCCTGTCAGATTGATACAGAACTCAGTTTATGTTAAGAGTGGACAGCTAATTTTTTTTTCCTTTGTTTTATGACAAGATACAGGAAAATAGATAGGAAGTATGGAAGTTAATGTAAAAGATGAAGGGTAAAGTAATTTAAGCTTTAAAAAGCTTTTCCGTTTTCCCTGAGGTTTAGGGATGTGCTTTGGGCTTTAGTCGTAAAACAGAAACAAACATGCACAATGTCCTATTTACGTCATCTTTGAGACTGTAGAGTACATAGCCCAAGAGCTTCAGCAAAGCTATTAAAAACTATAATCTATGTCAAATATGCTAGGTCAAGAAAATAAATTGGATACATTTTATGTTACAGAATCTCTTGGTTTCAGGTCACTGAGCCCATTTCTTAAAACATGATACATATTTAAGCCTGTTTTATAGTATTTGAACATATTATCAGATGTACTCTGTAGATCAAGCCTAGCGATGGTTTACTGAGTCGTAGCATCATTGTTGAATGTTTAGTCTGTTCTGTCAACAGAAGTTTCAGATGGGAAAACTCAAAGGCTGGATTTGGTCTGGTATTTGGAAGCCCAAATGTGACAGTAACTACATAAAGCAATTTTGCAGAGTGTGGTTGCTGCCCTGACACTGGAGTCCATGGCAGGTCGTCCCAGTGCGTGGCCTAAAACCCCACTAGAAGCATGTGAGTAAGTCTGTGTAAAGCTCTGGTGACATGGACTGATCCGTGCAGTTACTCATGTTCAGGTAAATACCTTCCTAGATCTGGAGCAGTAGCACCTTCTGTGTCTTTCAGCATTGTCCTGACACTGCACCAGATAGTGGCTGGGTGTGACACTTCACCGAGTGCTTCCTTTGCCTGTAAAGTGGTTCTATTGATCTAGTGAAAAAAGGATTATTTTGAGGGTGAATGTAGTCTTATCCAACCTTGTGAACTTTTTACTCATTTGCATAGTCCTAGAAGAGATTATCTATCTTTCTATCTATGATGCTTTGGTTGTCATCCACCCTATGGCTGAGTATTCACCTGAGTCTTCAGTGCCTTTATCCTCTCAGCCTGGGGAGACCAAGGCAGGGAACGTGTGAACAGATTTTTGGAAGGTTATTGAGGAAGTTTCTGTTGGGAAAGTGCAAAACCACCTTCAAGATGTAAGATTAGTGCTGCAGTCACTGCCCTGTCTTTGCTCTCCCATGAGGAGAGCCCATGGAGCAAGGGACAGCAAGAGAGGGAGGATCCAGCAGTATCCAGGAGAGGATGTGCAGGGCAGGGTCAGCAGCGTGTTCCTTCTGTCACACACTGGGGAGGTGAAGAAAGATCAGACTTTTCTTTGAAGCTCTATTCAGCCATCAAATCTTTTATCTTCATCTTAAATTTGGCTTGCAGACTTATTTTGTTTGCATTGCTGAGGACAAAAAATGTATTATTATTTTTAAATATAAAAAGAAACTCCTTTATCTAGCAGATTGTCTAAGCTTTAAAAGACACAACACATTTTAGCTTATACATTCTTGTTTTTGCAGACCTGAACAACTGCAGAGCAGATGGTTCAGCTGGTAATGGAGGTAAAAGGCTCTGTAGATTAAAAAATTGTTGGCTATTTTTATTCTATTTCTGCTTTGGCATTTTGCCTCCCTTTTGCATCATTGTATATCATACAAGATTGAGGCATTTCTGAATGTTCTCAGCTTTTTAAAACTCTTTCTAATGATGCGTGGTTTATTCTGAGTAGGAGGTCAGACAGCCTCAAAAGTGCAAGTTGACCCAAAGAAGTAAAGATATGGAGTTAAAATGGGCTCACTCTGGAAT
The DNA here is from genome assembly GCA_026546715.1 of Gallinago undulata. Classification (NCBI taxonomy): domain Eukaryota; kingdom Metazoa; phylum Chordata; class Aves; order Charadriiformes; family Scolopacidae; genus Gallinago; species Gallinago undulata. Next base: position 6,816,039 of record JAOTQQ010000052.1, on the reverse strand, counting down.
TTCTGATTAAATGAATATTTCTCCTTCCATTAAAGTCACTTGCCCTGAACAGGCTGTGATAAGCATTTGCTCCTTGAAAATATTTTTGTCTCAATGCACACATGAACCAGTGTAATATGGACATAGTTGCTTTCTATGTCAGTTAGTTAACTTTTATAATCAAATTATTTAAGGGAGTTAAAAAAAATATTATAAGTTATCTTCGTGCTGTGCTCATGGTTGATGTCGACTGAAAAAACACTTGATTGTTGTGCCGTCCTTCAGAACAATGTCTTGCTCCTTTCAGGCTTCTCGGGTGGGCCATTACAAGGTACCTGTAAGTAGTCAAACCCCAAAATGTTTATATATGGCAGTCTCACCAAAATCGGTGGGACTGGCTATGCCTTTGAAGTGAAACACCCACTGACATGTTTTGCTGAATCACTGTCTTGGTCTGAAAAGCGATGGGGGTGATCTCTGTCCTGGCGGCCCCTGCCAGCGGGGCGGTTCCATACAATAAAATAATCACAGCCACAAAGGGAGGGCTTTTCCACATATTCAGCTGCTCTGAAGACTGAGTGGTCTTTGAGATTCATCAGATGTTTTTTTAATGCGTTGACCTGAGTGTTAGATTTTCTTAGTGTATCCACTGTATTAATGCCAGAAACGTGGGTAGATTTTGCAGCAATAATTGATTATAGCAAAGAAGCCGCTCTTAAGTTCTGTAGAGATTAAGTTTAAAAATAGCTTAGAACTCCCTTTTTCTATTGAGGAATCTTCAGCTGCCAGTCTTCGTCCCTCACTATATGCCAAAGAGACCCTTCTCACTTGCTGTGCTTGGAGGGAGGTGGCTCCTCAAGCTCAAGAGGGATCTGTGGTTGGAGAAATTGAGGCTAGAGATCCTCAAAGAAATGCCTGCTTTGCCTCGTGTGCCTGCGGAGAAGGTCTGCCTTGTCCTCAGTGTCCCTACACAATTCTTTCACTTCACTCGCATCTTTCTCCCCACCATCTGTACTGTCAGTTGTTCGTTTCCTCTGTTTTCAGTGGGTACTGTTTTTTTAATGATCAATGTGATATCCACAGGGACAGTATTTAAGAAATCTCACTTCTTACAACCTCCTTACGTTAATTGAGTGTTTATCTCAGCTATTAAATATTCTTGAGAGTTCTTTTATAGAAAAACCTTGAGGTCCTCATTAAATTTAATGTGAGTGGTCTGTTTGTTTATCTGCCAGAGAAGGAAAACGCACACAAGTGTTTCATGTCTCTCTGCTTATGTGCAAAGGTGAGAACTAGGATGCAACTGTGACAGGTGCAATGAAATTGGGAGGAGGCAGAAACTGTTTTCCTAATGTTACAAATGTACATATGCTTTTATGGGTACAGCACAGACTGACTTACCGGCTTACGTGAAGGGTGTTTCTATTAAAGATATTCTGCAAATTTAAGGAAAAAAAGGATAATTAAGGTAAATCCTCGATATTGGAACTGTAAGGTTAGCAAGACTTTTGAGTCATATGAAGCAGATGCAGGCAGCTATTCAACTTGATTCTGGAGCCCTGGGTCACAAAAGATTTGAAACTGCATTAAATTACAGTCCTGACATGGTAGTCACTAGAAAGGCCAAGAAAAAATAGATTCTGTGGGTAGGGATGAAATATTTTAGACAAGCTAATTACCTCATGCAGAAAATGAGTTACCACTTTATACTTGAGGCATCCTTATAAATTGTTTCCTACTTTAGAATTCATTTGCAGTTATTTTCTTCATTCTGAATTAAGGTGCTTTGCCTTATGAGCGCTGACTAGTTAAGCTTGCCGGTGTCAGAAATCAGACTTGTGGGTACTGAAAGAACATAAGATTGCTGAGATCCCGGAGCCTGAGCTTTTATCTAAAAAAATGCAAAAGATGAAAGTGGAGGCTGTAATCTGAAATATAAGGTTCTGCATGGGAACCACTAAAAGGTAAATACAAGGACTGTGCTAATGACATGCTTCTCTGCCTGCATCACGTTGTGTGTGTGTGTGTACACGCATCTGAGGTTGCAGTATTTGGTGAGGAAAAACTCAGAAACAGTGAGTTAGACCCTGAAATGAGAAAGGAATCTGTAGCACAAGGACTGGACCAGTGAAATTGTTTCAGTAGTTTAGCTGTGCTGGGCCTCACCTAATAGGGATACTCATTTGTGACATCTGCATTTCGGAATATACCAGGGTAAAAATCACAGTTAAGATCATCAATGAAGCAAGTAAAAGGTATCTATTAGTAGAACGATCAATGAGTCAGTGTTAGGCAAAATTCTATCACTTTCTCTTGCTAAGCTTTTGACATGATATTCTAATATTCAGGTGATTGCAATTTGTTAAAGGACAAAACAGAGATGATAACAGTATCTTAAGGAACTGGACATGAAAAAAAGGATATTAAAAACTACCTTATAGTGGTTCCTAGTGTACTGGTTTTTCTGGGTTCAAAGGTACTTTTTGAAGGAATGATGTAATTATTACTGGCACTGATAATGTTTACAATAAGGCTGATCCTAGAATGATAGTGGAAGACAAAGGGAGTTTGGAAGTAATTTGAGTAATTGGTTTGAGAAATACAAAATAGGTAACCAACAATTTAAATAAATGCAGTGTATAAGTAGTGAGTTTGGGGATTTCCATTAGTCAGAATACAGAAGAAAGACTAAAAGGTTTAAAAGGTTAATTATTAAAAAAAAAGAAGTAAATGGCCTAAAAGAAAAATAGAATGAATAGAAAATTACTGAAGCATTAAGTTAACAAAATTATCTTACAGTTAACAGATTGAGCTCTCTTTTAAACTGAGAACGTATGTAGAAAATAAGCTTTACTGTTTCAGGATGAATATGTTGAATTGTTTGTAAGAATATGGTGAGTCAAGTAGCATGGTAGAGGTTTAGCAAAATAAATAACAAAAGTTGCAGTGTCTAGACTTCAATGATACATTTGTACAGAATAGCAATGAGATTTCATGGCTTGAAATCATCTGTGGGTCATAAATTTGTGGGATGAATCCCATTGATTTTCCATTAGGACCCAAAGAAAGGAAGGAATAACAAGAACGTTCAGAAGACATTGCAACTACGGTTCCAAGAAAATTCAGTTGTGTAATCGATGCTCGCAGTCAGTGGGATATGCATTCACAATAAATAAAACTTCATCCTTATTTTAAGTGCTTCTGTTGAGATAAGGTAGGGTGATAGGTAGTGGTGATAGGGTTGTTATTGTCACTGCTTCCATTAACCAGATACAGACCACATCTGTATTCACACCATCGTCTCTCCTAGTTGCTGGTGTGAGTGACAGATCCAAGGCCATTGGGCTTCATTTAGGTCTGGTTTTGTAGACTAAGGCTTCAGCTCTAGGACACTGACATAGTTCCACTGAGTACACCACTTAACTCAGAATCTTGAGCAGTGGATGTAGTTTAACCTATCATCTTCCAAGGAAGGATAGATGAGTTCCAGCCTTTGACTTGAAATGCTGATGTTTGGAACTCAAGAGTCATTGTTGACACTCTCACCGTATTTTCCCCTTCTTTAATTATAGCTGGGATCTAACAGTAAAGGAGTGTAAAACAGTTAGAAAAGCAATCATAAAAATGCTTTTTCTACTGTGTTTCTGAAATGTTGTTTGAGATCCTTGCAAGCCCATGCTCTGAATTGTAGAAAAGCAAAGGGACCAATTGTATAGGTGAACTGAATAGCAAATAGCAATGTTTAGTTTGCTGAAGTTATGGCAACAGAACTAAGACATTAGTAGTCGTCATTCACTTTCTCTTAACAAACAGCACCTAAAAGAATAGGGATGAAGGAGGAGAACTGCCATTAGGAACAGATTTTATTGTCTTCTGAGTTCCAGTCTCTTGTTTCATCCTCTGTTCCTCCTTTCCTTCCCTACTCTGCTGCAGTAAATATTGATTTGTGTTCAGACACAGCAAGGGCTTTGCCTGTGCACATTCTGATCTCATCGGAGAGAGAGGTGAATAGGAAAGGGCAGCCCTTAATGACATTTTCCTGAGCCCAGAAATTACTCTGATATTTAAAAAAAACAGCATTATGCTGAAAAACGAAAATAGCTGTCATTGGGAATTAGAGGAAGACTTGTGCTGCTGAAGACTTCTTAAAGGTGGAACTTTCAAAGAAACTCTTCAAGTACTACATAAAGCGTCTAGTACTACTAAGAACACCTTTATTTTATTTTTAAAACATAAATGTAAGTAATGGAGTTGTGTATTAGAGCTGGGAGGGGGGGACAGACAGGGAAGAGATATCAATTTAATTAGCAGTGTAAAACTTATGGATTACAAGTATGATTCCATAGTCTTGCCTACTGGAGAGCTCCAAGGTAGCATTCTTGAAAGTCAGGTCAGGGGCCTGACACCACTGTCAGTGAAAGCAGAAATAACAATGTTGTTTTAAGGTTTGTTGTGGGGCTATTGCATTGATTTACACACAGTTGGCCTCCTGGGTTTTTACCTTATTAAAGTACGTGGCAAATAGACTGTTCCAAGCGTGTGCCCATATACGGTGTGCTGCACAGGGAATTGCCTGACTGTCATCAGCTGGAGAATGATCCAGATCAAATGTTGACACTTCAGAATTATGACAGCATATGCTGGATAAACAGAAAATTGTTGCTTACAGCAGAGACTTATTTCATCTATTTAAATGTCATACCAATGCTGTTAGTGTTCAGGGGTTCAGGGAAGGTCAGGTTCTTGGCTACTTCTTGTCTGACCTCCCAAAACACAAGCTGGAAGTTAATTTCACAGCTCAAATGCTCAACATGATTCAGATAACCACACACAAGCAACAGTGTTCTCAAAACCTTCATGATGAATTACATCATCTGCTATTTGATTTATTTCCAAACCCACCTATGTTCCTTAGAAATCTCAGTTTTGTGTCTTAAATCAGTTTTCTTACCTTCATCAGTAATGATAAACTAAGGAATCTTTCTCAAGAGAGCCAGGACGGTTGGCTCACAAACAGATTCATGTCTCATTTTAGTGTCAAACCAGAATGCACAGTGCAACAATACTAGAAAGATGTATTTGGTTGAATCAAGGCTTTAGAGTTATATTCATGAGAGCAATTAGGCCAGCACTTTATACTGGTACTCGATTTGTTAGAGAAAACAAAGATTTGATTTAAGGAGACAGTTAACTGTATTTCTGACTTTAGGTATGGTGATGTTGTTAAATATGGGCAGATGTCCAACTGCTTATCAGTCCCCAGCTGCCATCAGACTTCTTACACTCCATTGTTTTTAATTTTCCAAGAAAGCATATACCTGTCTTCACGTAGATCTCTGCTGCTCAGTTGTAGTTGGTTTCCTTTTCTTCAGTTAGTCTGAAACTTGGGCTGGTATCCGTCTTTTTGTGTGAACCATCTCAAACAATTAATAATCATCCCCCAAAAAATCAGAAATAAACTGGGAGAGCTTTATTACTGCCCAGATCAGGAGCTCCAGTACTCAAAAAGAATAGTCGAGGTGTTGGTGGCTGAAAAGGCAGGTGCTGATATAGCAGGTGATAGGAAATTAGTGAAGAAGGAAAGATGAAGCCACTGTTAAGGGAAAATTCATTAGGTAACGCTTTTGTTTCTGATGCATCAATGGATGCAATTAAATTTTTGGCAAGAGCAATGGTATTAAACATCTTGTCCAGGAGGTTATTATAGCTTGAATTGAGCGGCTGGACACCTAAACAACTATTATCATCACGACATACAGTAGAAATGTTGGCTGTTTAGCAAAGTGCAAGACAAAGTGCTGATCTCCCAGTGGGGTACTTCAGGATGGTTGCCTGTCTGAGACTGGTGTTCCCAGTCCTATCTTGTGTGAGAGTGGAGGAACCTGCTTCCATGGCTGGTATACAGCCTCACCTGAAGGGACAAAGTGCAGATGTGGTATATAATTATTCCTTTATCAGGTAAAATCTTTCATTCAATTATCCTGCATTCTACACAAAACCAGCCAGGACAAAAGGAAGAGGAACACATTATTTCTGCATGCAATTAAATCAGATCCTTTTTATAAAATACACATTCTTCATTTCTTGTCTGACTTCAGTGACAGAGACCTTAGATAACACAAATTATGCAGATTTGCTTTTGCAGTGTTTTGTTTTTTTCCTCTTCTATACCACAATTGTGTCTTTTAAAGAAAGCTCATTAAAATGATAGGTACTTTGAAGAAAAGATGCAGTCATAACTGTTTCACGCCCTCTTTAAACAGCCTGAAGTGTTGTTTGTTGTCCACCAAAAGTGATGGATCTCTACAGGGATGGTTTAGTGCCACTGCTTCTTGTGCAGCTGGGTGTAAAGTAAGTGAATTGCAGAGCACAGTCATACATCTTGTTATATGTTAAACATTTCAAAAGGATGCTTGGCTGTGTAGTGTAGTTTTGTTGCCCTTCCAAGAAGAAAGTTTTCCTTCTCTTATGTCCATGTAGAGTAACTAATTATTTTCAGACCTAGGTAAAGGTTGTTTAATTTGCTCTAGTTTAGATAACTAAAGGGTAAAACAAAGACTTTTCTGTTTTGTAGAAATAAGTTAAAAAGTAAGACAAATAAATACATTGTTCAGCTTCATTCTTCTTTGTTTAGAAGCTTCAGGACTTCTCATGAACTTGAAGAGTACATCCAACTCCTCCACAGAGCTTTGGTTAAGAGTTTAGCTTAATAAAACAAATCATCAGGGTACTGCACAGTGGTAGGTGGCTCTGAGCCTGATAAACATGTATTACTTGTCCTTTAGATGTGGTTTACAGAATAACATCTTGCTTTTCTTTCAGTGTAATAAAAGGAAGGTATCAAAGCATTCTTCTGGGGATTTCCCCTGGCTGCCAGACTAATTAACTAGAGTGGAACTCTTTGTATCGTGACTTTAGACTTTGCTGACTATATTTATCAAAGAAGATCAGCAAAGGGTTTTCTGTTGTTTTCTTTTGGGGCTATTTACTTACTGAATTAAGTGAGATGGAAATCAGACATGTTCTGGTTCTGGTGATCTGCCTCCTTCCATACGCAGGGATGTATATTCTCTCACCTCTCTGGTGCTCTCCCTGGTAATTCACTGTTTTGTTTGTTTGTTTTTTTTTTTTTTACTAATCTTGCTAAATACTGTGCCATACAGTTTAAAACCAAATAGTTAAATGAATGTAACTTCAGAAATATGAGTCTGTTCTTAAGAACACAGAAAGAGGAAGGGAGACATATTTGCAGCAGGAAAAGGACTGAAGATTGCCCTGCCCGGAGGGTTTCTCACTAAAAGAGTTTGACAACCAGGTTGTGTGATTGCCTTGCTGCTTCTGAGATCAAAAGAAAAAAATCATACATGAGTAGATTTTCAAGAAGGGCCATACTTTATGGAAAATCCCTAAACACCACAGATTTTCTTATTAAAAACCTAACATTTATTACATGTGCAGACAAACATCATCCTCAGTTTGTACAGGTTGAGGTGTACAGACTGTACAATGCTGCAGTGACTCTTTTTGGTAATGTAATGGGCAACGTAACTAAACGCTCACTGTGAACCATCGGATCTTCAACTTTTTGAGTAGATTGAGTGATAGCCTTACTGACTTGACTGGGATGAATCCAGCATTGCAACATACAGGTATCAACAAATGTGCTGAGGAAATTCAGTGTGAAATACACTCGCAGAAATTTCAGTTTGCTCCCGGACTTTTTTTTGAGAGAAGAGACTGAACTGACTCTCATGTAATCCATATCCGACCTCAGTCATTTACAATCTAGTAATGAACTCATCCCAACAAACCACAAAGCCTGAAAATTTTCTTTCTTGTTAAGTCTCTCCTAAAAGGAGATTTGCCATCCTTACCATCTTACTATCAGCCAAATATATATATATATATATAATATATAATATATAAAAATATCTATTTCTTGGAAAGGTTATCTCTGCTGAAATGTTAAACTCTTTATCTCAGTATCAATATAAGTAATTATGTCTTTTAATGCTGCATGTGCCTCAAAGATTACTGGAGATAAAGAACACTTTTCTTTTACGTTCAGTTTTCTTCTTTTCAACTTACTGCTCACAAGAAAAGCAGCCTCATAAGTTTAGGGAGAATATAAGTGCTCATTGTTGGCATGAATTTAAATTCTTGTAATCATGAATTTAAATCCAGCAGTGCTGCTGAAGAAACAACTCTTAATAAATTAAACACATTCATTTCACTTTACCAGATTATTAAAACAATTAAATATTATTAGCCAGATAGCCTAAGAGCAGCAGGTTTCTGTATGGAAATGTGTGCAGTGTAAGGCTTGCAAATAGTCCCAGTAGATGGAGGAAGCTTAGTCATTCTTTCAACTTATTCCTCATTTCTTTCTGAATTCTCTGTGTAGCAGTCTGGATTTTTCTTGAAATTAATTGTTTTAATTATGGCAAATGGCTTGAATGGCTTCTGTGTGAAGAAAGAATTAAAACTCTGGGACAGTTTGGTGCAGAGAGGGGACATAAAGAGGGCACACGATGGAGATAAACAAATAATGAATTGCACATACAGAAAGTAAATCTGGCACTTTCACTTATCTTTTCTTATAATACAAGAACCAGGGGACTTATAATGAAACCAAAAGGCAGCAAAATTAAAACCATTAAAGAAAATAAGTATTTACACAAATGCATAATTAACCTGTGGAATTAATTCCCACAAGAGTTCAGTGAAGCCAAGAGCTTAGTGGGGTTCAGAAAAGGATTAGACGTTTATATGGATAATGGAAACATCTGTAGTTGCATTGGATGGCACGAAAAGTATAAAGGGAATGCGGGACCACAGCTCCTGCTGAAGCCGGTGACAGGGAGATGAAGTGTATAAACCCTCAGGCAAACGGCACCGGCAAGCCAAAGCTGACACAGGGAGGAAGAAAATGACTGAGGTAGGGAGTAACCCTTCAATAATTGTTCATTTCACTTAGGTAAATGTGACTGTTTCATTTCCTTTCGAAGGAGATTGCACTGTGATGAAGTGATGTGAAACCAGCAGACAGTTGTCTACTCATTTTACCCTAACTGAGCCAAAGAATAGAGGTTGTAACATCAGGGGGAAATTAATTCAGAGCAAACTGATTGTTGCTATCGTATACAGTTGTTATCACAGTATTCCTAAAGAAATGGGTGATAAATAAATATAATTCACCTTTAAGAACCAGATTAATTTTCCAAGTCAGTTGAGATGTAGTGTGAAGGGAACTCTATGGAGACAGTGTTACTGGTACTGAATCACTGCCCGTGCTGTTTTGCCCATCCAGTGTTTTAGTGTATTGAATTTTTCTGAGGTGCTAATATTTTAAATCCTGTAATAACATAATTTTTACAGACATAAGTTGTCCACAGTTCATTGAGTTCCTAAAATAATCTATGTTAGCTTTTCTTGTCAGGGACCTCTGCCAATATTCTAGACACCAAGGCAATTTGATGACCTACATGACACTATTATTAAGCCCATTTTCCCCTTTGCTAATAATAACATTTTCTGAACTAGGTTCTCGAAAGCTCTCTAACCAGTGCATGCAGGGACTTGTTTGCTATAAACACAGATGTTGTGGAAATGTAGCAGACATATGGTCGGTTGAAGGTAGATTTCCATTTCAATTTCGTTCATTAACCTTTTCAGGATCCCTGCCAAAACCAGCCCAAGGTATTTTGACCCCTCCATTAATGGTCTTCATTAACCCACTTGTGTGAGAAGAATTCTTCAGTTGCTGATCATTAGTTTGAATCAAAGCAGAAATTTCATCTCTAAATGCCAGGCATCGCAAAGGGTTTCTCATTCATGCTCAATTGATTTTGCAGCAATCTTAACTGTTTCCCAGACCATTTATTTATGACCTGTTTCATTCTGGATGATACTTGAAAGCTCTGAAACACGACAGATACCATCTAAGGTAGGTCAGTAGCTTCTTTTTCCCCACAGCTGGATGTCTAAACTTTAATTTGTGTTACTTCTTGAGTAACACAAAGTCTGAATGCTATCGGCATTTGTAAAGCAAGTATTTGAATTTCGAGTAACAAACAACTTGTGTGTTGGAAATGAAAACAAATCATACTCGCTGCTTTACTGTAGATTTTTAAGATTATGTTTTTAACCAGGTTTTGCACTTATGATGCAAATTTTTAGAGGAGTTAGAAATAAGATTCACTAAGTACTTCGACCTAAAAACCTTCCCTGAGTTTGAAATGTCATGATTATAGACAAGATAAAGAAAACATATTAAATGAAAGCACCTTGCAGACATCTTGTACTTTATCCCTGCAGACTGTAGCGTTCAAATAGCTGCCACGAGGACCATTTCCACCACAGACTTTGCTCCCATGCTTGCTGGCCCCGGGCTGCCCACCCACTCTCCAGCACAGTGACTGTCACCATCTTCCTTGGCCAGGGGTCATCTGCCAGCTTTGTAGTCTGTGTTGCAGAAGTTCACTTCTATGTCTGGAAGAGTTGCCTTTAAACTTCAAGGTGTTCTTGCTTACAGCTGCCAAAAACATACTGGTAACACCTCATTATAAGTTATATTTATACACAGGCTGACATTGAGGGAGCATGTACAGCTGAGTACTCCTTTAGAGCATTGTCTTCTTTAAACTCATCTTTAACGTGTTCTTTGTTTGAGAGCTCCTTTCGCAATTTACTTGAAACTGAATTATGAAAGAATCCTGATCTAAATGAGTCACTGTCCCACTAGAAAGAATGCAACAAATATTAAATATTCTTATGTAGCTTGGAGATCTGAAAGTAAAATTCATTCTTTTCCTTTAATGCTGTTTCTTCCTTTATATTCTGATGACTCATTTGGTGAAGAATCATGGTGCCAATTTTTTTCCTCTTCCCAAAGCTAACAGGTGTTTCTTGGATTTGCCTCATCTGTTACGAATCACTGTTGAGTCCAACTGGAAATTTTCCACTCAATGGTCAGGCAGTGCCCTGCACATTGGTATTCTGCACCTGGTCCCACCATACCCTGTCCACCCCCAGCATCATAGTTAAGTCTGGCTGGTCAGTGCTTGACAGCTGGTTCATCAGCTCCACATCACTGTCTGTGCAGGGTGGATTTATTGTGCGAAGAGCCCAGGGCACCTGTGTCACATTATGTAAACGCAGCCACTTCTGCCCTAAGATGTTGTTTACTGTGGGAATGTGATTAAAAGCAGGTACTAGTTCTGAATTGCTTCCTTTTCTAAAGAGATCAACACTTGAAAACAGTAACATCAACAATTATCCTTAGGCAAGAGTTCGGTTTTTTGCACTGCGGTGCAAACTTATTTTAAGAAGGTTACATTGTCCAAAGTCTCATCTTTGTAAACTAAAATGCTCTGCCAGAACGAGATGTACGAGTAGATTATTCAAAATACAACACACGTACAAGTTCTCCTCACTTTGGCAGACTGTGTTTACACACATCTAAAATCATATGGAGCAAAACTGTCCCCATTTGGTAGGAAATGCCAAACGGCATTTGACAAACATTAATTTGGTTCAATCTGATTGTAGTGCAATATTTTATTTGCAAGATGCTCAGACCTAATTAAAAAAATATTTTTTGATATATTAATATCTCGTGGAAAACATCAGACTCCTCAAATTGTGATCTGATAAACTAAGAACCCAGCAAAATCAGCCCCATTTTAATCTGATGCTATAGGAGCAGTAATTGCTGTAATGCTGAGTAAAAAAGGATTAAAAAAGATTTGAGTCCACTTTCTATTCTGACCTGTTTGGTTTTGTGATAAACTTTTTAATATTTGAGTTGTCTCTAGGAAATGTAGAGAAATTGATTATTTCAAATTTGCATGATAATTATATATCAGAACTTTAAAAAGAGAGAGTAGTATATCAATTTATCCTCACCTTGTGAATCTGATATTGCGATAAAAATATAATTCTGGTTTTGCTATTATACATCAGTGCAACAATTCACCTCCACTTAATGAAGTAGTTAACACCCTGACTTTGTCTTATATACCATTTTAAAGACTGCACAGGCAAATTCTTGACCTCGTAGAAAAGTTAGTAGTAGTTTTAAAATTTCTAAAACTTCAGAAAACTAAATCCACATCCTGTGGATGGATTGGATTTTGAGAAGGCTCAAAATAAATGGAAAAAATGCTTGCATCCTCCATCTTTTAAGTAGAGTAATGGGAAGACCAGACTTTAAAGAAGTCTAGTGAGGCAATTTTCAGTTTAACAAATCATTTCCGTGCTCTTAGAGAACCAGTATGAATTTGCTTGAAAACCATTGCTATGGTCCTTGAATTTCATCAAGCAGTAGAAAGGATTAAACAGGGTAAAGAACTCATGTAGTGTATGTTTACTACCAGTCCTGTGGACAACATAACAACTATTTCTATCATTTTGAGTTTTTAAGTTATTCCTATTTTTGATTTGTTAATATACTGCTGATCCTGCAACCCCATGTTGTCCCTGGCACTGTGAGTGAAGGAGATGGGATTAGTCTCAGGAGAATGTGGCAGTCACTATCACTAGTGCAGGTGCTTTGCAAGTTTCTTTACAAAATAAAATCACTAGCAAGGTTAATTAGAAACAGACATATTTCACTGTAGGTGTAGCACTCTTGAAATGTGCTGATGCAGATGAGGACACTGACAGACTTACTACTGTGGCTGATTATATATCCCTTAATTATTATATAATTCAATTCAGTATAAATAAGACCTTCTTGGTATAATGGCTCTCTGCCACTTGTGATTAATATTTCATTAGGCATGAAGCCATGAAAGCACTTAAGCAGGTGCTCAATTTTAGCCACTTTAGTCAATTATACTTAGAATTAGGCATATGTTCAAATGCTTTGCTTGACTGGATCCCTGTTCCCCAAAGCCGAGCTGACCTTTATGTATGTCATTTATATCAGTGAACAGTTTTTGTATTTGTTGTCACTAAGGATTAAAAATAAGAAATTGTCTTATCTCACCCAGAAATTATATGTTGTCATGGTTTTTAGGAGTAAGTAGTAACTTTTTACACTGCATCTTATGATTAAAAGGATGGTTTTTCCTAAAAACCTTGCTTCTCTTGTATCCTTTGACTATCCAGTTGGCAATCCCATTAATACATTATGCATTATCAGTCTGTAGAGAGACAAGCCTATGAATTGTGTGTGGCTGTTGATAGAGGGTAAAGTTTTCTAAAGCTTTTTCCCTTGTAGTAAATAAATTAAAATAGTGATGTACCATTTCCATAATCCAGCAGACAAATCTCACCCATTATCTTCTTCATGTGCTGGTCTTTGCATCAGCAGCAGGTTTTATACCAATTTTATTTACTTACATTTGATTTGCCAGTATTTCTGAAGATACAAGAAATAAGCAATTGAAAATCATAGCCTGAAAATGCGAACTTAAAGTCTGTGGTCAGTTTAATACATATTTTCCAATCCTTTGGTGGTGGGTACTGCTTCTACAGAAGTTGGTGGCAGAAGACCATTGCAGAAATGCACTGGAGCAGGGCAGGCCTTTAATTATTTGTCTCGTAGCACAGTACTGTGCAGTTTGATGCTTTACCTTGAGCTGAATAAACTGGCGTCGTGACCTGAACCAGTACAGTTGTGCTGGTGGAGCTGGTAAATTTGGTAATGGCAGAGCCAGAAAAGAACAATTGCCCAACGGCAAGGTGAAGTGGTAGATACATGATAGAAAAGCCTAAAAAGGTTTATGAGTACCATTCGGAGTAAAATACCTTCTGTAAAACAGAGCCTAAACCCCATCATGATTGTGAATGTTATTTTTTTTTTCCTTGGGAGCTCCTCGCGGTGCCCACATGGTGCCAGCTCTGACACCTGGTCTGTGAGTGACAGTGTTCCTCTGGCCACCGTGCCCAGAGTATCCACAAACTAGAGTTGTTCCTGTCCTATCAGCTGAATTTTGTCATGAATTAAAAAATGGGCTAATTAGGATATCTTTGTAGAGTGAGAAAGGAAAATATCGAGTGTAAGAAATATTGACTGTGGTGAAGCACAGAGGTCTCCTGAACCCGCAGCCAGCCCTCGCAGGGTATTGGCCTGAGCACAAAAGTGTCATCGGGATGTGCAGCAATGAGCGGGGCTGGGACTACTTCCCCCCTTGGAGGTGGCTCCCTGGGGCAGGATGTTTCTCCATGTTTGCAGAGGCTCATGCTGAGGACATTCCCAAAAGCTAATACCCCAGCGCCACTGAAATCAGTGGTGAGACTCCCATAGGCTTGCATTAACAACGAAGTAATTTTTCCATTCTGATGGTAAGCTAAATTCAGATCAAAGTTTACCTCCTCTGTGCTGTGTTGTTTTATCTGAATTGCATTTGACTTTACTTTTATTTATGATAAAACTCAATAGAAGGACAGAGACGACTTGGATTGGTTTTTTGGATAGAAATCCTGGCTTAAGCAGTTAGCCAGTCATTGACCAGCTCTTGTGGCAGCAACACTTAAATGATCGGCAGAGCTTTTAGAGGGGGAGTAAAACAAAATCTGCTACAGTTTGAAAAGCACTTAACTAGTTTTGAAAAATACTTTTTCTAATAGTAATTTATTTTTCTGTACCTGATATTACTTCCCTATAAAAGCTGTTTTCCCTGACATGGAGAAATTACCCTACAAAATTTAATGTTAGTATTGACTCCGGGTTTTCAGCTTTTTATGGATGTTGTTGCCGAGAGCCCTGTAGTGTGCCAGTGGGATCTGTACAGTAGAAACGGGAATGAGAAAAGATTGAGGTGTCTCCTAGTCACAGCCAGAGAAATACTGAGCTACAAGACAAGTTTGTAAAAAAAAAGAAAGTCTGTCTCTTAAACTTATTTATTATTACATTCAGCTAAGTTTCTTTGTTACCTTTCTCAATGTGGATGAATAATTTCCAAAGTCTGTGTTCTGATTACTGATCTGTTTTTGACTTCTTTATGCTTTGAAAATTAGACTGTTGCCACATCTTAGTTTCCCTGATTTTCTCTGTTCTTTCCAGAACATTGTATTAAAGGCTTGTCCTCCATATGTCCTTCCATACCCTCTGGTCCTACTCTGTATCTCTTGTTACAAAAGAAGGAATGGTGCCTTTCAAGAGATGGTCATTAAGTATATGGATGGTCATGTCCATTTTAAAAAGGAGTGAGGTCTAGAAAAAGAGCATAATTGGTTTGTAATTGTATTGCACGGATGAAAAGTGAAATAAAAAACACGGATCAAGTTGCAAATGGACAATTTGTCCATGAAACAACTTCACTGCGGTAACAGACACAGATACTACTAGGTGGTTCAGGATGAAGCTTTAATGTTTTTTGAATCTTTATGGTAGGAAAGGATGGCTCTATGAAGGTAGTTTTTGAAAACAGATTTTGACTGGTTTTATTTGCAAGTAGCAAAATCCCTGGAGAAGTTCAGGTGAATCTGGAAGGGTTACTGTTTTTCATCCACTGGAAAAAACAAAGGGATTTATCTAGCATTTGCATAATTTGCAGGATATCTGGACCTGGGGTTCTCTAATGTATGCTGAGGAATTTGCAATCTGAAAAGAAAGATCAAGATTCTTCTTGCTTAACAAGGAAAACGTTCAGCAATCATGGCAGTTGCAAATATTGGAGAAATATCAATCACAGTTTTCAAAAGTGTCAGTCTACTGGAATAACATATCCATGGAACACAGGATTGTGTAACTTTATTAAGCTATTGTTGAAATATATTTGTTTGCCATCATGAGTTAAAAGATGGTGTCTCAAGAGAAGAGAGAAAAAAAAAAAAGGAAGTAATCTAAGAGGGCATCTAGAGAGTAGCCAGAGGTAGATAGCTTGATCTGGTGTCTTATTTTGATTTTTACTTTTTTTTCTTCTGTCAGTAAACTATAGGAAAAGGGTATGGTTTTACTTGCTACAAGATTGTGTTGTATTTGGATTACATGAAAGATTACGTATTCACGTGGTTTAGATTTCCACACGTGGGACATTAATGTCTGAATGGGCCACAGTATAGGTAACAAAAATAAAGCAGCATAACAAATGTATGGCATTTTAGTTCTTATATTATTTTGTTGTTATTATACTATTGGACTTGAAGATCTTAAAAGTCTTTTCCAACCTAAATGATTCTATATTTGTATTATGAGAATGGAGAGTTCTAAGAAGTATTTTTAAAATTCACAGTGATAATGTGAACTGCTTTTTATCCTCATTTACATATGCTATATGTACCTATATAGCAAAAGGCAGCCTAAGAGAATCCATACACCTGGATTTAGATCAGTGACAAAATATCTGGATTCAGATCAGTAACAAAATTCTGCTGGATTCCTGCTCACCTTCAAAGTGCTTCATAAATCCCTTTCCTGATAAAATCGGGTCAGAATTCCATGGAAATTCATGGAAAAAGTGAAATAAATAGTTAGCAAGAATAAGCACAAAATTCCCACTTGCAGTCAATATAAGGCAGAATTTTGTGCTGGCTCCTGCACATCGTAGCTGTCTGTTCTTGCTGAGGACATCGATCCTTTGGTATTCCAGTCTCAGCAGCTGTCTCTCTGTCTTCCTTTTTCATCTCGGAACAAAGTAATGTGTTCTTCAACTTTGACCAATGAGATTGGCAATATTACAGGAGGACTAATCTTATCTGTCCAAGAACCATTAATACTAACAAAAATATGCTCTAAATGAGACATTTATACAAATCAATATACATTAAAATGTATGGTGTGCCAAGGCAAGCCAAGCAGAACTTGTTCTTTAATCTTCATTAAAAATAAAAGATTAAAAATTTATCTCTTCTTTCCTAATGCAGAAAGGTATGGTGAAGGGAATGTGACTCGAAATTTTAATGTAACAGCACTTAAATTATATTAATCTATACAAAATAGGATTTTCAAAGTGAAGAAAGAGGCTAATGCATTAAAAAAAATAAATCCAAAAAAATAAAGGTGTTCAGGGTCTGTATTACCCTTTAATGGCAATGGCTTTCTAGAGTGAGAAAAAAAGGCTGTGTTTGGGTAGGATTAGGCTTTTTAACTCTAGACAGGCTGAACTGAGGTCTGTGTCCCCACAGCAGTATTTCTTTATGTGTGTGCCTGTAACGTGCTCACTTCCACATTTCGGATTCAGTTGGTTACAAATACCAAGTTAAATTCCATGCATAAATATGGAAACTATTTTGATGGGAAGAGGAAAATAAATGAAAGTGAGTGGAGTATTAGAGACAAACTGATATCTTGCATCTGGTCAGCTGCCAGATAGTCTCAGTGAAACAAAGTGTTTCAGGTGTTTCAGGTGTCTTCAGCCTCACAAGGACCAAGAAGCTTTGATTCCTTCCAAGCAGCAGCATTGTCTGGATTATGTCCTTGCTTGTGAGATGCGATAATAGGGTGGGATGGTAGGAAGCTTAGTGTGTTCACTGCTACCAATTTGATGCCATATGTGTTTCTAGTACATGGTTCGACATATTCATGTATTTGATATTAGAAAGGCATTGTGGGTTACTTTTGACTTGGGATATTCTATGATTTGAGACTATTGATAGACCAAAAACTTTAGCCCCCAAGAAAATACTGTGATCGGTGGCTTGCAGCGAGTTAATGTTTTCTTTGTCCTTTCCCTCCTTGTATACTCAAGTTGCGGACTGATGATATACGTTACTGCCACCAATTGTGTTTCATCTGGTAAAGTAGCATTTGCAATGACACAACAAAAAAATTAATCAGAGCTTGAGTAAGGTACTGAGCCTAACCTATAACCCCAGGCAGTTTGCGCCATGTTGCATTAAATAAGCTGACAAGGTGGGCAAGGTGGAGGCTGCGCATGGTTGAAGCCTTCATTAATAATGCTGAAGTATTAAGTAGGAATAAAAGCATGCTGCTGATTTCCATTCCCACCTCTGTGCCATTTGGGTGATTTTTTTTTTTTTTGTTCTTATTTTGCTTTCTTCTTGACAGCTATCTGAATTATTTCTGCCTGCACCGTGTCATTACGGTCGCTCTCATTGCTTATTGCTTGTCAGCCAGCGTCCCTAGGTAAAGCGCAACAACACAAACAGAAAGGAATCCTTCTGCGGGCCCTGAAAGGAGCAGAAGAGGACTGCAACCCTTTTATTTATTTATACTAAATTCTTAAGTGTATCTGCTCTTTTAGGTGTCACCAGCTGAAGTACTTCATGGTTGTTACTGTTCTCGCTTTTTCTTATTATCAGAGCAATTGCCCATGGGCATAAACAGCGTGGAGTGGAGCTGCAGATCAAGGTTCAAGGACCTTTTGTATCAAAAGCAAGCTGCTCGTCTTGCCCATTAGTCTATCACATTGGCTTTTTTTTCTTCTCTTCCATTTCTTAGGACTGGCAGCCTTGCAACAGTTCGAAGGAATTTTAGGGTGAGCATTAAGAATACTGTGTCAAAAGAGCACGAAATGCTTTGTAGCCATAAAATAAAACTTCTTTTCAACTGGTTTATTTTCTGTAGAGATTTAAACTAAAGAGAAGAGAGGGCAAAGCAGCAATAGTGGAAAATCAGGACAAATCCTTAGTAACTCTGAGGATTATAACTGATTACAATCCTCAGTAACTCTGATTGTAACTTCCTTAGAAGTTATAATCCCATTGACAGAATGCAAGGGCATATGCAGGAGGAGGTTGAGGAGGAGCAACAAAGTTTCTCCCGGGTTTTTAGGTGGAGAAACAATCCCACTTTCACCTGTGAGAATTTACGGCTCGATTGGCTCCTTAGATTCATATGCTGGGAGTTGAATCAAAGTCATCCACTGAAATATGGTCAGTTCTTGCTAGTCCTGCCTGCTTAGCAAACCAAGTCTTTTTCTTTCAAGGAGTTTCACAAGCAAAGAAGGTGTATGAATTTCAGCTTCCGATTGCACAAAATGGTTTTCTTTGCTGTATTTGAAATTGAGATGTGTGTTATTTTCTGCTCACCAATTTCTCTACACCATGCTCTTATTGCACCCTCTGCTGAAGTTAGTTCTGGTTCCTTCATAGGAAACTGAACTGCAGCCAGTCTATCAGAGGAGTGGATTGCCTCACAGACTGGGTAAGGAATCTGGTCGACCAATGCCATAATTACTCAAGTAATTATCCTAATATTGTTTTTTTTTCCCAGGCTGCAGGGCAAATCCATCCTTGGATAAATATCAGGGTAGTCCTGCTTTCCTTTCTTTCCAGCTCCATATTACCACAAATCAAGAAAACAAAATTGCTAAGAGTTTTGGTGAGTTTTGGTTTTTGTTTAGTTTTGGTTTAAATTTTTATTATTATTATTTTTATTTTTTCTAACCTCTTATCACATTGCTGGGTGCAGGTTTGGATTTCCACTATCCTTTTTCTTTCCGTGTTTCTTAGTTTTAAGTGCATTGTTAGACATAGGTTTTGGCAACACTAAACCTAAGGAAACTAGAAAAAGATGTTACAGACATATTTTGCATACAAATAGACAAAGACATCAGCATATCCCTTCTTTTATGTGCTGGATTATTTTTTCAAGGTTTTTTCAATAGCTAAGGCTGTTTGCAGTAAAAGGAAGGCTTGCACTGCCACTGTACTTTTTATCCTCTAAAAATCCTAACTAAACCCAAGCTAGTCTGGCTTTTAACAGGAGGCAGAATTGAATTGTAAGGAAAATTGATAGCAAATTCCTGTTCTGAAGCATGCAACTGTGGTGCGCTACCCAAAATGGTACTTTTAAAACTGTGCAGTTAATACTTAGAACACTGGGGTAATCTTAGCTCCTTATCACTGAAGGCTAAGTAAAACCATCTCTTCCCTCTTGTGTGTTTTGGCCAAATGGATTAGAGTCTTTGACCCAGAGAATTTCTTTCCTCAAGCTTATTTAGCTGCCACCTGAACGTTTTTTTTCCTAAGGAAGCAGTGAACGTTTTCATACTTTCACAGATTCTTGTTGCAAATGAAACAGGATAATTGAGGATTTATGCCTCACGTGCTGGATCTTCACACTTGTTTTTCTAATTTATTTTAGGGGTAAAGATACCAAGTGTGAATGTAACTACTATACCACAAATTACTTTACAAAGAAAACCCAAACCTCAATAGTTCTTTTCTCCCTTTAATACTTTCAGAGCTATCAGAAACCAACCATATGATTAAACAGTGCTGTATCATACAACGCATTCCTCTTATTTTGATTCTTCTGTCTATCATTTTGATGGAAATACGAGATCAATTGTGGGATGCACACAAACCCTGCTGTATTCCATAGAGTGTGGTACCAGGGCTTATTCTGTCAATAATGGCGCACATATGCCCAGCTTTCAGGCCAAGTGGGGACTCCTTCTCTTGCCTCTTTCTCTCTCCCATGGCCCCCTGCCTCAGGCCCTCCTTTTTGCTCTCAAGCCCTTTTACCCTTTTGACAGTGGTGAGCAATGTGAGGAGGAGCCATAATAATGCTGAGAGCTTTGAAAATTCAGCCCCTTCCAGGAATTTTTAGATAACTGTCAGGAACTCTGACAGTCCCTTCATTTTTCAAAACCAGCAAAATGATTATTTCTTCTCCTCTTGATTTCCCCAGGAGTAGGTAAAGGTCAGTGAATGTAAACATTACTAAATGCGATAGAAATTACTCCAGTTTCTAAGAAATCCAAAGAGATTAAGACTATCAACATCTTTTAAGGGTTACAGAAGATGAATTTTGAGTAATTAAGATGTGAGTAGTCCGATACATTTTTCTTCAGACTCAAAAAGAAGGAAATGTAGGTGAATGCTTGGTGGGAACTAGAGCAAAAGGCAGCATGGGAATGGAAAAAAAGTAGTAATATGGGAATAGAAAAAAATGAATAAATATTTGTATTGGCAAACTATGATCATGTATGCGCAGGGAAAATTTTCAACATTAAATTGTTCAGATAAAGCAACAACAATTTTAAGCATTGATACAAAACAATTACTCCAAAATCTGATAAGAATTTTTGGAAGAAGGTAGAAGAAAAACCCTGAGAGAGAGATGTTTAACCTCAGTTCCTTAAGGGAAGCTCAAGGGCAGAAAGAATAGGTAACTTAGCATATGTTTTGCATACAAATAATTTCACATTCTGCATACAGTTGAGATAGTGCAATGTGAAGGAGGGAATTGAAAACATGGCAGTTATATAAAGATACTGTGTTTCCTTGAAGTAAAACGTTATACATCATCCTTAGCCCTGCAGTGGAAAATCCTAACATACATTGCCGAAAGCATAAGAAGAAAAGACATTAAACTGATCAAGAGACTGTGTTAAATGTCAGTAAGGAAACTCATAACACTTACTGCATATGAAAAAAGAAGTAGTGCTCTCTATTACCAGGTAAAAAATAGGAAAAATTAATATAAATGAGAAAGACTTTATTATTACTAGATAATAAAAATAAATTAGAACTGTTAAGGTGTAAATTTCATTGCAGGTGCATGAGTATTTGCTATAAGTGATAAGTTATGACTCCATTATGCAATACAGTGTTATGGTCCACTTGGATGTTTCATGTCAGTTCTTACATTTACTGCCTATTTTTATACTTGGTCTAGTTGATTTAAAATATAGCTTAAGTTAATTAATTATTTCAGCATTGAAGATTATCTCTAAGAACTAAAAAAGTTACATTTTGGTATTAATCACAGTGTAGTTACAGCTTTTTAATTTGATTTTTTTTTTCTTATTGGAGATTCAAGAATGCCCAGTAGTACAGAGCATTACCAAGTTTTTCATTTAATCCAATATAGTGATTATCTACAATTCATACTGAAGGCTAAACACATAACAAACGATGTGACTATACTAGGCTTATAATTGAGAACCAATCCCAAGGTAAACATTATTATTTACAGTTTAAAATAAAAGCTTGTGTTCAATGACATTATTCTTCTATTTTCCTGCACTATAATTTCTCCTGAAAGATTTTTGTGCTCTGTGATTTCACAGTGTTCATCCTCCTGGTTAGATTTTTCTCTAGATTGTTTTTAACAATACTGAGTTTGTTCTGATTATTTTGAGTGAATGGAAAGATATGCCTGAATCCTGTGGTAAGAGGAGTTAATTTGAGAGCTGAATTTCTTTCCCGATACAAGGACTAGTTCTAAATCTGTCATGTTCATAATGGTGGGTAGCAATATTTTAATACAACACAAAACTATCATCAGGCTTGGGGCAGAGTGGCTGGAAAGCTGCCTGGCAGAAAAGGACCTGGGAGTGTTAGTGGACAGCCGGCTGAACA
>JAOTQQ010000052.1:6769817-6793736 GCA_026546715.1 Gallinago undulata | reverse complement strand
TTTTTTTTTAATGTGGTTGGACTCGATGATCTCAAAGGTCCCTTCCAACCACTAAGATTCTGTGATTCTGTGATCAGGGACCAAATACCTCCAAAAAATACCCTTGTGGGGACTGTGCTGATCTCATCGCCCTGGGCTGAACAGTGCTGCTGGCATCAAGGCTGCAGCCAGATGTGCTGGTATTGCACAGGGTTCACACAATTAAAAATACGTGTGTTACGACTCTGGATCCAGTCTTTGGTAGCGGTGTGTTTGTTTGGGTTGGAGCAGATGTTTGGGAATCAATGGTTTGCTCCGTGGCCACGGGGCAGATCCTGCTGCTTCTCTCTGTACTCCCTGTTACGGCAAAGCATCTCTGTGGAATGTCTTTCTGTTGAGAGTGATGCTTTGATTACCTCCTATGATTTCACACAGTGTGAAACACAGCTTACTGTAATCTTCATTTAACAGCCTCTTCAAGACTGGTCAGATTTCCAGCTAAGCAGCTCTTAGAAACCTCAGCTAATGCTTTTTGTCTCAGAGTGAAGCAAAAGATTTTGCCACCCTTGATTGTAAGATAAATGGATCAGATACTACTTTTTATGAGACATTTCCCAGGTTTTTCACTCAAATCTTATAACCGTATCCCCTTGATTTCAAAGGTGATGCATTAGCTTATGTATTTGATATTGCTCTGTGTTATCTGGTTGACACATTCTCTCAGTTTCTTTCTGGTTTTGTTTAATTGCGATTGCACATCTCTTACTCCTCTCGGTTACCTGCTGTGAATTTTTTATCTAATCGCAGAAAGATTTAATGGTTTTCAGGACCACTGCTGCTCTTAAGAAATACCTAAACAGATGAACTTGCTTGTATGTTAGAATGTATATTTACAGCTTCTGGCCTCATTATTTTACTGAATAATGATCCCGTATTGCAAAGACTTTAGAGCATGTTAAATTACAAACTGCCTGTAGTTTGTGGATGCCACGTTTAATTGTTTACAGTGTTGAGGCATAAAAAGCCTAAATACATGAAATAATCTTTAGGACAAAACACATTTTCCTTCTGTGTTCACTTTCTGAAAGCGTACTGGGGTGAAACTAGGTCTTTAATGCTTAGCCTAAAGATGAGACTAAAGGATTACTCTGTAGTTTATTTTAGACTTGAAACTTAGTTTTTTCAAAAGTGTTCAGAAGATATATGTTTCCCACTGCATGATATCGGAGGTTTGCACATTCCCAGTCTCGTGGAAGTTTGCTTTCTCCCTCAGACTTGTAAGCAGCCTTCAGGAATAATTTTTTTTTCCCCCCCAGTTTATCCCCTAACTTTCAACATAGAGCTGGATGAAGTTGCAGATACCTTAGTAACAAACTCAGAGCTCTGTCAATATTTTGAGACTTCAGAAATTCAATTTCTGCTGCTGGTCTTATTTCCCCAACCATTTGTGCATCCCTGTGACTGAGGTGAACGTCAAAGTACAGAAACACCGTGTGAGGCTCTTCAGGAGTTCTGGCTTGGCATCTGTTGTAAAGCTGCTTGAGACAAAAAGGTGCCTTCTCTGGATACAGAATCCTCTAAGCCTGGAATACGAATCCTGTTTTCTATGAATAGGAAAACTCTAATATTCTGCAATTACAATTACATGTAAACAAATTTGCAGGTAACAGTTCAGTTAGTACAGAGAGATTTTGTGTCACACATCCTTTGTTCTTGCAACAGTTCCTTCAGAAACACCTCACAGCATCTTTTACCCCATGGTTGTGGCCAGTAGCTACAGAAGTACAGCATGAAAATGCCCCGTGGAAGCGTATTTTCATATCCTTGTGAATATTAAGCACATTTTCAAAATACTGAGCTTCACGCTAACCTACCTGTGAGAGCTAAATTCACCTTTGGAAGGAGGCACGCGTGGCTCTTGATATCAATAAGGCATCTCTGTAAGCACAGCTTGTTCTTTCTGCACGGAGAAGAAAGGAGAGCTGGATTTCTTCATCCTTCAGTGTGAGGCCAGCATAAAGGCAGCTATTTCCTTCACTATGTGAGGAGGGGGACAGTGCTGTGACTATGGCAAGGAAGGAAAGGAATGGCAGATAACAATATAGCAGAAATAACAGAATGGCTCTGCTACTCTCACACCCGAAGGCATGGGGATGGCCGTGGGCAGCAGCTGCCCAGCCGAAGGGCTTGCAGGCAGCGATGCAAACCTCGTGCATCTCTCTGAGGCCTTGGTTCTTTCTCTCTCTTGTCTGTTTAGTGCATCAGGCTTTCTCCAACTTCACTGAAAAGAGTTTGTTCAGGACTATATTTATAGAGATTGAAGTCTCACTTCTCTTGTTCTGCTGTTTTTTAAACACAAGTTAAAAACAAAAGATGATGGTCAACTTATTTTAAAATATATAACAGGAACAAAATAAGAAAATACTTAAACTATTTAGCAGCCAGCAGCTTTTGGCAGCAGTATATAGCTCTGCCAGTATGAATCATTGCAAACATAAACATAAAACATTGCAACACAAGACCAGATTCAGACAGCGACTCCATTTTGGCAGCTACATTTGATTTTTATTTCCTTTTTCATTTTTCCTGAGGTTGCTGGCACCTTGCTAATGATAGACAACACTGATTTAAATTCTCCATCACAAAAATGTGATAGGCACTGTAAAAAAGACAGCGTTTGTGTTTTGTCAGTCTATTTTACTTTATTGTATTCTTCTGAACTGCAACTCAGAAGAGTTCAACCTGGAATGGTGGATACTGGGAAGCTCCAGTGAGCAGATGTACCTGGATCCCAATTCCAATAAATTATAGAACTCAGTAAATAGGTAAAACAAGGTTTTGTTGCTGTGAATTAAGGCAGCTGAATGAGATATGTCAGAGTTTCCACTTTTAATTTTGGAACGAGTAAATTTACGTGGGCTATTTTGTCAGTATTGAAGTGTTCTTTTAGAGTGAAGGATGAACCTGGTCCAGTGTCCTGTTGTTTACATTGCAGTGAGAGAACGTATGCACTTCTCCCCTATATGCCAGCCACAGACTGCAGTGTAACAGTATTAGCGTAAATTCACAGAACATTTTGTGCAATAGCATTTGCAATTCAGGGTGCTTTAAAAAGAGACTTTGCATGTATTTACATTTCAGTCGTGCAACGGGAGCCTGGGTTGGGGTTGTATGTCCCGGCAAAGTGGCCGAGTCCTTGAATTACAGTGCAGCTCCTCCCTTGCTTTCCTGCCTCCCATGTTTCTGCAGATGGGCTGGAGGGAACAAGTCTTGCTGCTGCCTACCAATAATCGTGTGAGGCCCATAGAGGTAATCTCTGCTTTAGTAAGGAGCATTTCTAGAATCAAATTTTGACTCTGCATAGTCTGTAATAAAGAGAAACAATTCCTGGTGAGGGATTCTCTATGTATGTGCCCCTGTGAGCCTTCACATTCAGCGTAACCTAAACATTCAGGGAATAATCCTTCCTTTTGACAAACAGAATTGGAATCACAGAGGGGTATTGACTAGAACAAATACAGCATTTATTCAAAAACTCTCTCTCAATTATCATTTCAGTTTTATTTGCATGAATTCTGCCTGCCCGCAAATAGGACTGGCTTGCAATTCTGAGCCAAATTTTAGTTCAATAGAAATCATAGTGGAGGTAGCCATGATGGAATCGCAGCTATACGCGGAGTAGCAAGTGTTGAAAGAGTTTTACAGCCAAGCCAAACCATTTGTTTGCTGTTTTGTAGTCAATGTAGCCTTCCTTTAGTACAGGCTGCTCATTTAAAAGAGAGGGTAGAAAAGAGAAACTGGTCATTGAATGACTGCTAGTGGTTATCTGCTTCCCTTGAATAGAAAACAAATTTTATCTCCCTCTACAGAAGGTTGTTTTAGAAGCCTTCAGATACTCAAAACAGAAGTTACCAATTACTTTTGATTTGAGGTGAAGGAGTAGAGAAATCTGTGCAGTTAGACTGGAAAGTTAGTGTTCCCATTGCTGTTCCTATCATATATTCCTGAAATAATAAGGTAATAGAATGTTTCCTGAAATGAGTCCACTGACTGCACTTAGTATGTGCTTGAATGCTGTGGAGGTTCACCAGAAACTGGCTAATTTATTTGTAAATTCACTGTTGACTCCAAGGAAAGTCTTTTAGAGCTTCAGCTTCTAAAAAATACATCACTGAGGATCCCCTGAGCTTCGAAGAGTGCTAAGTCTCCACTGTGGTAGGGATGATGCACACACCAGCACCCTTGCCGAGGGAGGTGGTTGAGGTCCCTTCCCTGGAGACATTCAAGGTGAGGCTTGATGAGGCCCTGGTCAACCTGGTCTAGTTGGGGGTGTCCCTGCTGACTGTGGGGGGGGTTGGACTAGATGGCCTTTGAAGGTCCTTCTGGCCCAGATGATTCTATGATTCTGTGATTCTTAAATGAAGTAGGAGAAAGT
This sequence comes from Gallinago undulata, assembly GCA_026546715.1. Classification (NCBI taxonomy): domain Eukaryota; kingdom Metazoa; phylum Chordata; class Aves; order Charadriiformes; family Scolopacidae; genus Gallinago; species Gallinago undulata. The sequence continues at coordinate 6,789,322 of JAOTQQ010000052.1, read as the reverse complement.
GGTACTCACGTTTTTTTCTTCCGTTATAGCTTTGGTCAAGCAATCTGAATTGGACACTGATTAGGATTTGCACCTCACACCTCCCTGTGAGCAAGCTCCCAGATGTCCTCAACAGTGAGGTGTGGGTGTGAGATCAGATCACCAAAGCAAATATGTGAGTCTTCTGGCTGGAGTGTCTGGCTGTTAAGACGAGATGAGCGCCTGGGGGCTACTTTTCAGTGGCCGGAGATTTTGCTTAAATGCCTGGGCTGAGATGAATGTTTGAGATACTTAGGGATTAATGGGTCTGAGGAAACTAGATCCATTGGTTTGGGGCCAGCCAAAGACAATGAACAGCTCTGTTCAGCAGAATGATTTCTGGAATAACCAGATCCCAAATGAAGCTTAGCTGGGTTGCTATTTCTTTGTTTTGGTTTTTGAGGGGGAAGATTTTAATCCCTTAAAGCAAATTCAGTGGTTCATATTTTAAGATGCTTACCAGACTCTTCTTGTTTTTTTATGCCTGTTTAACAGTGCTTGTATCACTCTTCTCTCTCCGATCTTTTTGGTATTTTTATGGGACAAAGTCATAATTGAATAGGATTGGCAACGGAGGTTAAGGCAAGGTCTGATCAATGCTGTTCTGCAAAATGAAGCATAGTTATTTTTTAAAACTTCCATCTTTCGTATTCCTGGGCTAATTTCCCTTTGGTGCTTGAAAATATATCCCATGTTGTAAGATGACATACTTCTGGTGGTACTGCAGTTTACTATTAGTTTAGCTTTGAATTATTTGGAAAATCTTCAGCATTTTCTTCTGTAGGTTTCCTGATTAGCAATTTTATAGCATTGCAGAGGGAAAGTCACTGAAAGTCTTGGCACTTCTGATAAAGATTATGCTTTAGAGTACTGAACTGCAGTGTGGTTAAAGGCTTTCAGCTCACCAGTAAACAGACATTATTACATTTGAAATGTTAAAATATGGCTCTAATCTCAGTATCATCAACTTTCATGCTTGCACGCAGTTTTATTGTTTGCAATAGCAATTAAGAGATGACCATAACAGGAGTGTTTCATACTCAAGAGAAATTTCCAAAGAAAATTTAGTTTCACACTACTGGTAAGAGAACTGAAGCTACATTATTTAGGGTATTGGATTTCAGATTTCATCTAGCAGCCTGCTTTCGTGCTGAAATTCTCCTTTTGGGGCTAATTACAGCAATGTTTGTCTGGGTTTTTTTAACAAAATCTACCCTCAGCACAATTGGAATGATTTTTACCTGCTTCTTTGGATCTGCGTTAAGGGCTGTGTGGTTAGAAAATGATAATGGCACAAGCAGACGGCGACAAGAGAGCAGGAGGGTTTCAACGAGACAGCACTAACTGTGGCGTAGGAACCCAGAGAGTAAATAGGAACAATGCAAATGTCCTCTTGAACTTCTTTCCAAATCTGGTCTGTATTGCTTACGTGCTAATCAAACGAAAAATTTAGAGTGCTGTTGTTCATTCTTAGCACCTTTTGTCTTCACTGACTACATAATATGAGACTGATAAACAAAAAATTGATTTTTGGGGGGGGAAAATCCAGGATTATCATGTGTTTGAAGAAAATTATATTTAGAGTTTTGCCTGTTACTATTCTTTGCCTACCAACAAAGCAACAAAGTTCCATAAAACTGTATCTGCAACAATAATAAACCTAAAAAAGGATAATAAAAAAGTAAAGAGAATACTTTCAAGTTTTGGCAGTCTGTTCTGAAAGCAGGTGGCTAGTCCTAAATCTAATTCCTGGGTTTTTATAGTGTAGCACTAGAGAGGAAAGCAGACAGCATTGTTACCCACCGAGTTTGAATTAAATTCAGATTTGTTTCAGCAGGGTATTAATGGGGTTCCTGTGAGAGGGAATCTCTGGCTTCGAGTTTGTTACTGGGTGGAAAATCATCTGGACAGGTGTGGTTTGGTTTTGTTTTTTTTTTTTTTTTAAACTATGCGAATGTGTTTCTGATTTGAATTTTTAAAAATTAATTTCATTATGCCCATTAACAGATTTCCATGCGAGATGGAGCATCAATGATCTTTTTTCTAAAACCTTTACAGTAAGTATTTCCTTTTTCTTTACTTATCATGTACGTGTGGTTCACATGCATATGATATAATTGCTCATTACTAAATGAAAAAATTTCAAGTAGCTCTACTAAGTTTACCTTCTGAAAAATACATTCTGAAAAATGTTCTGAAACATAAAACAGATCAGTTCCAGTTCTCCACTTCAGGTAATCTGATAAAATGCCTTTCCTAAAGATTTTGAAGACAGGATTTTGAATTAAAATACCGATTCATCAAAAAAGAGGGCCATCACAAATGTGTCATAATATTATGAGCTTGCTGCTTTTTATAAAAAAAATATTTTTATTCATTTATTATGGGTTTAAGTAGAGCAAACCCCATTTACAGCTGTTCATATTGTTTTCTACAAGTGTAAGGACTGCAGTGTTTCAGTAGAGTAATTAAAGCAGAAATATTCTGCATTAGCCCTACCCAGCACTGTAGGAACACAAAGGCATTGGTACTAATAAAGTTTCTGGGTTACCTGACTGACCCAGGCTGCAGCGGGTATTTTCTGTTTTAATTGGCCTGCCTTCTGCATCTCCTTTCTCTTTTGTTTAAATGCTAAATTTTTGATATATTGTCTAGCTTAGCAGGAAGGCTCCTTTAGCTTAGAGGTTGTCTGGCTTGAAGAACAAATAGTAAAGGCTCGGTCATACAAATCCAGTGAAATTCTTTGTGGATTTCTGAACCTTGTAGTTGTTTACTAGTATTTGGCACAAACTGAAGTCAACAGTGCCCTTCAGCAGCTGCTTGTGGATGCAGAGATGTATGTCCTCACAAGGGTAACTGGATAGCATTTATTTCATTCCATCAGGAAGACTAATAGTGGTAAAATCATTTTACAAAATTGAAATACAGACCAAATGTACATGAACCTATTACTTTATGCAGACACTTGATTAAAAAAACCTTACTTTTCCATCTTAATTTTATTGGTCAGTGCCTAATTAGAGTTATCTAAATATGCTTAAAATGAACAGACTACTGAAATGAATTTTTCTCTTTCATTGTTTCAGACTTCTGCAATGGAAGCAAACTGTTTCTTAATTCTCAACCAGAACTCAGCTGGAAAGGGTAAGTGGATTTATACTCAAAAACAACACTCGAGATGAAAAGATTAATGATGCTTACCTTTCAATATCTAGTAACAAAGTAGATACATAGGATAAAGTAACCTGTTACTTTTCTTTCCTCTTCTGCAGAAATATAAATGTGTAAACAAGTGCATTGTAACAGTAACAGAGTCTGTTGGGTTTTTTTTAAGAAGGCATATTTTAAGCGTTTCTAACTGATGAACAGAATTGTGATTTCTTAACATTTTGAAAGCAATGCAATAGCTCTGATGGAAGTTTCCCTTTCTTAGAAATTAACCATTTATAAAATTACAAATTTTGGATGAAATAGCATAAAAACATGCCTTGTCTGATTACCTGACATACTTTCTCATGCCCTGAACATCTGGCCTGACTTTCAAGTCCATTGATTCATTCATTTTGGTGGGTATTTCTGACACTTTAAGAGGAGGTAACAATGTGAATTTATGTGCCAGTCATTTCAACCCCTGGCCTTGGATTATAGGCATTATAAGTGACAGGTGGAAAGAAAACATATTATATTAATAAGAACTGGGATGGTTTCTAGGGACTGCCATATCACAAGAATGTGTGTTACGACATCATTGTGACTGTTGTTTGTCCCCAGTGTTTGTGATGCTGCTGTGAGTAAGTCGCAGTTGTCTGCGGTACCTGAGGCATCTCAATACATCTGCAGTGTTTGTTTTATCAGGAAAAGGATTGCATACTGGTGGAGTTACATGTGAATCCCTTACACACAGCACTCTGTGTCTCTACATAAGTAGCAAAATGAGTTTATGATTGGAAATTTGATAAATGGATGAGCAGATGGAAGTTTGTACGTGTGATGAACTGATTTGCAGTGATTAAGACAAGTGTAAAATTGGATTTTGAGCATTTTTCAAAAGTGCATGGCTCACTTACTTTAGGTTTCATGTAAAATAACAGTAAATTCTGTGACAATTCATAAATTTGGCTGAAGGAAAGCCCTTAATAAAAATCCTGGTAGCTGTCTCACTTCTTGAGTGATGTAAATGTCACAATCTCCTGGTGGTGGAAAAAGCAAGAATTTACCAAAAGTATATTACCAAGAGTACTTTCATCCACCTGGAGATACAAGTTAAAAATGAACTTTCATATTATTTATTCGCTAAAATTTTATTTTCAGGGTTCTGTGAAAAACTAATTTAGAAAATGAGGATTCAGGCCCCATCTAGATTTTATAGTTAAATATTGTATAGAAATATGAAAATTTCATACCTATATGATTACACATGAAGGACTAGATGGATTTTCAGTGTTTAATCAAATTTGCCTTTGGTTTCAGCATTACTTTTCTAACTCTCTGAACTTTTGAATTAATTTTGATGGATCTATTGTAAACTTCAGCTGTTGTTTGTACCCATCATAATTTACATAAAGGACTGCTGTTTAGTTAGGATTGAATTAGATGACCCAAACCAGCCTTGACTCCTAAATGTCACTATTTTTGATCCCTTCAAGACATTGCTGTCAGGTACCCTGTATAAACTCCTATATATAGTACTTAGATATAGCTACATCAAATACTGTAAGGGCACCGGCACGCACTTGTACCAGTATTTAAAATTCTGACTCATGAATGTCAGCAATTGCATATTCACCTCAGATCTGCTCCTCTATATTTATTATGACTTCTCTCTGAACAAACAGTTCCAGTAGATATTATCAAGGGGAATGCTGAAATAATATTACATAGTCAACACGTATCTTAACGTGACCTTTTTTTGAAGTCCAGAAATATAAATGTAGCCAGTTTGCAGTTAGGAAAGTAAATCAGGCAAACCATTAAGTAGCTTTAGGTCTGTGTTGCTACAGGAGTTTTCCTGTAATGCAGAACTCCCACTCCCATCTGCAGGCCAGCTTGTGTGCAGCACAGCTCCCTAGTTTAGGAGTGGGACACCCTGTGCCTGAGGCACTGAGAAATGGTTAGACCTCAGTAATGCACCAAGTGCTTCTTCATGGACATCGGCTCTGAGACCGAGTGGTGTTGATGAAATCTACCTTTAAAAACCCTCTCAGAATTCCCAGAATTGTGGTCAGGAAGGACAGGATCTTAATTTTAGTTGTGCAGTTAAAAAATGCCATCATAGCCTTTACATTACAAAGTTTAGAAATTCAACATTTCTAGTGGTAATCATATTACATTTATCTAAGTTAAGACAGATGATGGAAATGCTGACTGAAAGGGACCTCTGAGTCAATGACCATCCTGCAGCCTGAACACTGCTTGAACCATCACTAGATCAGGTCAGCTATGCCCTTGTCTGGTTGAATCTTGAAAACCTCCAAGGATGGAGATGAGTTACCAAGCAGCAATTCTATGTTAACAAGCAAAAAAACCCCAAATATAAAGATTTAAAAAGTGATACATAGTTGTCTGAATTAAATTGTATTTTAATTTCTGTTTAAGCTAACATCTGTGGTCTTTGAAAAAATCTAGTGAAAGAGAAAATAACAGGATTTTGCATAAATAAATTCATTAAATCTTGTGTCTAAAATTCTGAAGAAACAAACAGATGGTAAAATTGGTATAGCCTGAAGTGCCAGTAAATGAAATAGTGGTAAAATACACATAGTTGATAAAAATATCTAATTTCAGTCTGCTACCATCCTAGCAAAGGCAAAATGGAACTAACGTAATAATCATTTGGAACATGTTATTCTACATTTTGCGTATACAGATGCTGTCAACTGTGTGCTACACAACATTTACCTTATTCATAAATGTGAATTTTAATAGAATGTTTTTGTTTGGAAAAGATATTTGCATGTGCACTCATAATTTTTTTTCTGGAAGATAAATTATTCTCTTTAATACACAGGAGAAATAAACTGACTTCCCACCAGCATCCATAGAAATTTAAGTCAAAAGTCGTGATGTAGAGGGAGATTAGCATCTCCACCGAAAATAAGAGGCTGTGATTTTTTTCCTTTGTTTAAAGGAGTTCTCTTTTTTTTTTTTCTTTTCTTACTTGTAAATTTATTTATTGAATTTGCAACTAATGTAGTTTTTAAGTAAGTGTAGTAAAGAGGTGGAAAAATTATTGATATATTTTTGCTACCACTAAATATCTTGCATCCAGGAAATGTTTATAATTGTAAATAAGATAACATTTAAAATTTCTGTTTTGAAAGCTAGGAAATGTTGTTTCATATTTGGAAAAAAAACACCTTGGTAATGAGATGCACATGTTGCATGGGATAGTAGACAATAATTTATACAGCCAAATGTGTGTTCACCTATTTTCAGTTTATGAGCACAGATATACTGGGAACAAAGATATACCTTCTGAGAAGATAAGTGCTTTTTTTAGAGATCTGTGGGGTCTCTGGGGTTTTAATTAGGGATTTTTATAGCTTTTGTATACTAGCTTCTAAGACCTTTTTACTTCAAAATAAAATTCAGATTTTTGTGTACTCCCTTGATCAATTTCAAGGCCAAAAATAAAGGTGGAAGGAATATATGTCTAAATACTAATGAGTGCCTCTCTAAAACAGGAATAAGTTTTTTGACATTGTGTATCAGTAGGTGTGTATGGATTTTATATATATTAAATCATTCTAGAGCATTTGTAATTTTAGAAATCTTTTAGTTGTGCTCCTGGACTTAGTCACTGGCTGGTGAATGCTGCCTTCTAGGACATCCTGTTCCATGCAGGTCTTATGATGTGAGTGATGTGTGTGTATATCTATATATCCCGCTGTCCAAAATTTGTCCCATTCCATGTGCTGTTGATTAAATTGTTTTGGTTGGTTGTTGCTGAGGTGGTGGTGGGTTTAAAAAAATCACCTAAATGTGCATTAAGGACCTTGGCATTTAAGCTATTAAAGTATAAATGAAGACATAGCTTGCTCCATGAATGGTTGTAACAGCCTCCTGAGCCTCATCAATCATGCAGCAGCCCATGCCGAGACTGAAAAAAAAAAAAAGAAGAACCTGTAAGAAAATGTGTAAATATCTAAACAGTGTTCTATGGGAAGGATTCATGCTCTCCTGCCCTTCCCACACAGCACGTATCAGTGTCTACCTCTGCCTTGGGAGCGCTCATCTTTCCCTGAGAGCCTCCACTTGGCCGATCCCTTTTTAGCCAATGTCCCATGCCACCTGCGTAGTCATCCTCCAGTGCTCACCTCTGGAGTGGAACCAAAGCCTTTTGGTGGCATGCGGGCTGTGCAGGAGACTGGCCAGTGCCCACCTCTCCTGGGCCCTCTGGGTGCTGAGCTGGCGTGGAAGGCTGTACGAGAATTGTCTTAGGTTGGGTGAATTTAATTCTTCTGAGTTTCAAATGAATGCTCATGTAGATATCTTGAGAGCTGAGCGTGATACATCCAGTTAAGCAGTTTTATAAGGGTTGAAATTAAATGTCTTGGAATATCATTATCTGCCACTGAAAGCTTGTGCCAGTGATGAAACTGGCTGCACGGGAATTACGAGAGCTGAATTAGATCACATGCTAAGTGACAGGTGAGCTTAATAGGTTTTGACTGACACAAGCAGAGCTGACACATAAAGACTGCATTTCTCAGCCGCGTACTCGGTCTGATTACAGGCAAGATATTATAAATTCTTTCTTTGCAGAAGAGAAGTGGCTCTGCGAGGTCTCAGCTATTAAAACTGGCTTCCATCGAAGGCACTAAGTGTTCAGGGCAATGCAGTCACCCTGAAAAACAAAGTTTGTTCACGTTTCCAGTGTAATTACAAAACTAGAAACATATCAACAACCGTGCCCTTCACGCTGAGAATTCTTTCTATTACAAAGGCAAATAGTCACAAGGAATAAAGAAATAGGAAAGGGGAAAAATTGGCTGTACTCCCAGATAACTGTAACTTTCAGAAGCTGTAGTTCTGCCCAGTGCTAACACAGACTCAAACAGCTACAGCAGTGATGTGAGAAAAAGCAAGCAGATGAAGAACAAAAGAGAGAATAAAGCCAACAGACACCACATAAACAAGAATCCATTTTCTGTGGATAGTGCTAAGGGCCTGGTTTTGGCTGAAAGTGTCGGGGAACCACAATTAAGATGTGAATTGTGAAGGGATTATTTATTTTTTTTTTAACAGGATGAGGAAGGTGATTTAGGAGTGTTGAGTGGAGCATTTTTTATTGGGCTCTGAGGCCGATCAGACCCCTGTGGGTGCCACTGAAAGATTGCCATCCCATTTTCCTGAGGAGGGACATGGGGACAGTTCTGAACTGTTGGAAGGGAAAGTGGAGGCTGGGTCGGAGGTACCTGCTCAGCTTAGATAAAATCCCCACAGAGGGAGGGGATCTGCCTTTGAAAATGAATAATCCCTGTGGTAGTGGAACCATGAGCAGAAAAGTTGAGAAAAGGAGTAAAATTATGCGCAACAGAGCCGGTAAAGGATATTCTTCTAACCTGAAAGGAATGGCAAATGAAGTGTATCTTTCAAAAAAAACCAACCCAAGTCTAAAAAAAACCTAAGCAACTACAGGGGAGTTGTGGATACTTTATGCTCGGGAGAAAATAAAGTAGAAAAGAAGCTGTAGTTACTATTTTGTGAAGAGCTGGTGCAAGTGATACCACCCTCAGAGCCCTGCTATCAGCCCAAGCCCCCATGGAGGTGGCACATGCGTGCAAGGACTTGAGCTCTGTGTCGCTCTCTGATGTTTGGGGGTGAAGGGATACTCAAGCAGCTGGAGGTAGGTCAGAACCAGCACAAACAGAACCTGATGACCTCCTGATACCTTCTGTGGCTTGGTGAAAAGTGTGCTCTGGTCCCAGCAATGCATTTGGCCATCTCCAAAGAAGGACTTGCAGACATCTCTGCTGTCAGAAACTTATTTAGAGATTAGAGGGATGTAAAGTTCCTTTTGCTACAAATAATTTATGGTCTTTGCTTTTCATAGCTATTTTGGAATGTTGTCTTCAGCTGGGGTTTAGATGATAGCTGTGTCAAAAGCTCTCATAGTCAGCAAAATATTAATAAATAGTTCATGGCAAATATCATAACACATAGATTATAAATATGACTTATCCTTGAAAAAGAGCATAAATCAAAGTAAATGTTGACAATCTAATTCAGAAAGGCCCTTTTTTTCACACTTTCGTGCATCATCTGCCAAAAGAACCCCCCATGACTATGGAAGTTAGACTCACTGCGTGACGCAGTAGGAAACAGATGGCGAACTCTTAACAGATTTTAGGTTTAGGCCACATTGTAACAAAAATTCATTTTTTTAAATATTAGTGACCTCATTTTTGAAACTTCTGGCAAAGGTTGATGTTCACTTAATACTTTATTTAATACTTTCAATACTTTAATTTTAATTATCTAATTAAAATATTATACTACTATATTAATATTTGTATTAATATATAATAATTCAACACTTTAAATTTAAATTTTACTTAATACTTTTAATACACTTAATATTTTATTTAATGTAAGTAAATAATTAAAAATAGGCATTCATGGGTTCCTTTGCTGTTCAAAGAATCCTAGAGTATCCAGTTGGAAGGAACCTTGGGGATCACCTGGTCCAACCTTTCTTAACAAAAGCACAGTCGAGATAAGATGGCTCAGCACCCTATCTGGCTGAATCTTAAAAGTGCCCAATGATGGGGAATCCACCACTTTCCTGAGGAGATTATTCCAATGGCTGATTGTTCTCGTGAAAAGTTTTCCTCTTGTGTCCAATCAGAATCTCCCCTAGAGTATTACCCCTCATCTTTTCCGTGTGACTTCTTGTAAAAAGGGAGTCTCCATCTTCTTTTTAGCTACCCTTTAAATACTGGAACATGGTCATAAGGCCTCCTCTAAGCCTTCTTTTCCCAAGGCTGAACAAACCCAATTCTCTCAGCCTTTCCCCATATGGCAGGCTTCTCAGTCCTTTGGTCATCTTGGTAGCCCTTCTCTGGACCCTCTCCAGCCTGTCCACATCTTTCTTCTATAGCAGGGACCAAAACTGAACACAGTATTCTAAGTGGGGCCTGACAAGTGCTGAGTAGAGTGTGATAATGACTTCTTAATCTCTGCTGGTAATGATCTTGTGGATGCAGCCCAGCATCCTGTTGTCTTTCTTGCTGCTTCAGCACACTGTTCACTCATATTGAGCTTGTCCACCAGGACCCTGAGGACCCTTTCCACAGAACTGCTCCCAAGCCAGGTATATCCCAGCCTGCGCATTATCCCATTCCTGGATTATGTTTTTGCAGGTGCAAGACTTTACACTTGTCCTTGTTCAACTTCATAAGCTTCTTGTTGGCCCAGTTCTCCAGCCTATCCAGGTCTTTCTGCAGGGTGACTTTATCTTCTGAAGTTTCCACTTCCCCACTCAGTTTGGGGTCATTGACAAACTTCATCAGTGTACACTTGATCCCATCATCCAGATCACTTAAGAAGATCTTCTGGGACATCCCTTGATCTCTATGACTCCTCAGAGATGATGGTGAGCAGCCTTGCAATGTCAGCCATCTCTTTTAACACCCTGGGTGGTTATTACCGGACACCATCAATTTGTAGGGTCAAGCTCCTGTAACAGTTCATGTAACGACTCTTCCTTCACTGGCACTGGGTCTGTGTTGGCGTCAACGTGGACAGTTGTTTCCAAGACCGGGGGCCCAACAGCGCTGGTGGAGACAGAGGTGAAGAAAGTGTTGAGAACCTTTGCCTTTCAGCGTTGTTGGTGACTAATTCACCTCTCCTGTTTAACAGCAGGACGATATTTTCCTCCTGTTTCTCTTTGTTGTTTATGTACCTGAAGAACCCTTTCTTGTAGATTTTGACATCTCTGGCCAGTTTCAAATCAAGCTGAGCTTTTGCTTTTCTAACTACATCTCTGCATGCTCTGGCAATGCCCTTGTAGTTCTCAACAGGTATTCGTCTGCTTTTCCATCTCTGGTATGCTTCTCTTTCGGTTTTGAGCAGGCTCATACAGAGTTCTGTTCTTTTATATAGTTTTCTCTGTTGAATAAAAAGACATTTGTTTGAGAACTTTATTTTCAAAAAATAATCCAAAATCTTTGGTCTCTCCCTAGATCTTTTTATGACTATTACTGTAGGATATTATTGCAGTTTTTACAACTTACTGTGTATAATTGTGTCTTGTATTCGTATAGTCTTAAAATAAAGCCTCTGGCATGCATTGTGGAAAAAGGTTTGGACTTCCAGTATAAACCTATGATGAAAATAGGAAGATGAGATACTAACATTATTTAGCAACATTAGGCTCAAAGGAATGTTATTCCTCCACAAAAGACAAAGCACAAAAATAGTTATAGCTTAATTGTCTGAATAGTTGTGAAATCAACAGAAGAGCTATGTGTAGTATCTTCAGCTGCAAACACGTGTCAGATGTCTTTCTAAATACAAAAAAATTCATTTTATTTTTTGTATTTGACTGTTATAAACTAGGAGACAGCTGCAGATTTCTTGGCTAAGCATTCCTTGTAAGCCTGAAAATCATTTGAGCATCTCATTCTTAAATCTACATACAGTTAAAATCTCATTTGACTTCAGTACGCATTGGGCCTCACTGTTGCTGGCGTCACCTGCTTGTTCTGAGAAAGAACACCTACTTAAGTGAACTGAGGAAAATTTATTTCCTAATGTTGTAATGGAAATTCAATCTTCTGTCATTAGAGAACCCCAGAAACAGGTACATATAGAGGTAATGTTAGTAGCAAGATCAATATATCTTGATACTTATTATAAGTGTAATTTCTTTGAGAGGTGTGAATCAGCCTCTGTACAGAAAAAAAATCCCAAACAAAACCCCAACAAATTAAATAACAAAAGTTATCTTTGTGGATTTTTTTAGCCTTCTTAGTGGAACTTCTGAAATGAGGGAGAAGGGTACTGATGTGATCTAAACTTCCAACAGAACATTCTCCTCTGGTAGAAGCTGTATTTGTTTTCAGTCTTTGCAGAGATGAAGACACTGGCCATAAGATAAAAAAAAAATGTACTTACATGGGAATATCATGACTTTTCTTACAATTTGTGTTTTTTCAGAGGGTGAAATTCATTTGTGGGAAGAGCTTTATACGTGATGCTGTTTCTGCTGGGGCAGTGGTACACTGAAATTCAGAGTGGGCCTCCGGATGGGTTGTGATGTGGTGGCCGATGTGCTTTATCTGTGTTGGCTTTATGAGCTGGGAAGACTGGTAAGCAAGCGTTGTCAATAAATTTCTGCTTTTCCATTTTGTTTCTAACCTGAACTTTTTAAACTTAGTGGCAATTCCAACTGAAGTGTTTCTCAGGTGACCCAGAACCCTTGCAGATGCTGTGTCTGATTTGCAGCTCCATCCCTGAGGCATTCATGGTCATTTTTTGCTGTAACCTCTGTCTGTTTGGCCTGATCTTGTCTGTCATGCTGGTACCCAGCTAACTTTCACAAAGGTCACTGCATCTACTCTAAAGGGACTTCAAACGCTTCAATTGAGGAACTTCTAAAATCATGTTATTTAATGAAACCAAGGGTTTCCATTTGGCTTTGGGCGCATTTCTATCAACTTGTAAGCATGTACTGTAGTTCTTTTTATTGAATGACAGGTGATATTACAGCAATCAGTCAAGCGGCTGTTTTAAGATGCCTCAGATGATTTGTCTGTGCTGGGATGATTCATAGCTCCATTTTTATTTCATAATAAAGAGAAAGTGAGAAGGATTCTGTCTTCTACTGCAGTCCTCACTGCACTGGATTGCCTACCTGTATCCATGACCACTTTTGTTCTGTTTTGAAGTTCAGCAGAAAATGTGAATTATCACAAGAATTTCTTTATAAAATACGCATCTCCCATTTGTTTCTGGCAATTTGCTCTTTGTTACCTGCAAGTTTTCTTTAATACCTGGCTCTGTCTAGAGTAAGTTATTCGCATCTTAAAAGCAGATGTGGCATACAGCTGCCAAAAACTTACAATAGTCAAACTTCTCAGTATTTGAACTATTTTTCTGTAGTACGTCTCTGTTTCATATTTCATGGCCCCTTCTTTGAAAAGCATGCTGACTCTCATACATCGGTAGCATCCAATAGCTAAGTATGCTAATGAAATTTATTGTCCAGAACAAACAATTACTTATCAAAAAATAGTACTCAGTATCATGAAACAGCAAGCTTTAGAAAAATGGTGATGGATGTGAGACACTATGTACAATTTCACACTTCTTCAGGTTCTGATTTATGGATGTTGCTTATTTTATTGGACACTTGCACGTTCGGCAGAAATCCTAAGGTCTAATTATCAAAGGTAGTGCTTATGTACAACTCTAGCTGAAATTGTCATAACTTTTCTGAAAATTGTCATATAAATGATTTTCCAAGTTCTATTCAGATTTATCAAATGAACTCGTATGGCAAAAAAAAAAATACTAATATTGGCAATGTGTCTGTTTAGGACAGTCTGGAAGACTGTAAGCGTGGAGCAATATGTGATAAACATCATTAGATCACTTAATGCAGCATCAAAAGGAATATAGAAGGCAAATATAAAATTGAACTGAACTCAACTCTGAGCTATAGATAACTCTATAGGGGTAGAGGCAAAAAAAGGTAGGAATGCTAAGGAGCTTGTATGTGAACGTCCATGCTTAAAGTCTGTATACGTAGGAGGAGTAGGTATATTCTCAGCCCATTGGGAATTCTGCCTCTGTTTAATCAAGTTTGGACTCCAAATAGATCATAAAACATGAAAAAACTATTGTTACCATGTATTCCAGCAGCCATGGCTTAATTTCCTGATTTAAAATGGACTCATGCCATTTAGAAAATATTGTCTGTCTTAGAATATTTTCAGCTTTAAATGATCACTAAAGCATCATGATTAATTCTAGTCACTGCTTTAAAAATATCTCTAGTTTTAAGTATATTTTTCTATACCAATGTCCAAAAGCTGAATCTTATCTCTTTCTACTGGCCTGAATAATACATTTTCAATCTTGTTCACCATGTAGTTTCTGGTAGGCTTTTAAGTTTGTTTTGATTTGCACTGCGAGGAACTCTGAGACTCAAATATGGAATTTCTGAAGAATCAATCTAAGAACTGATCTTATTTGATGTTTTCTCTAGTCCTCTGGAGAAAAATAGGAGAATGCTAATGGAACTGGTTGAAAAAATGGGGTATATTGTAAAGAGAGGAGGGCAGCAATATCACAGAAAAGTTATTGAATGACATTTGACAAATAAATAGTAGACACTGTTTAAAACCTGGGAGGATGAAGTGTGGTGTTATGCATTGAAGGATGAACAATTTAAAAATGAACGAATTGGAAGGCTTTATCAGGTGAACATGATTGATAAACATGCATCTGCATCACTCAAACTTGGACAGGTGTAGGAGATAAACTATAGGCATCTTAGAAAGGGAAGTGGAGGTGGCGAATAGAGAGCAAATGAGTGTGGGCAAACATTGTAAGCAATCAATTTATAGTGGCTTAATAAATTACCACTCACCAGCTTAGTCACAGGAGCTGTGCTGCCTGTGATCCCTTCCTGCTCCCCTTGCACTGTGCATGTGTTGGCTTAAACTGCCTTGTGGATGGCAATGACACAAAGAGCCTCTCAGACCTCGCCGTGGTTTAGGTACTCTGGTTTAGGTGTCATATCATAAGTGTCAGGACAATCACATCCCGACTGATTGTTCACAGTTATTAGTCTTGGGAGGTAATCAAGCTCCTTCCATTGTTTACTGTGTTAATTTCTAACTTTACTTTTTTTAAATGAAGCATCTAGGACCAAAAATAAATATTTCTTATGTTTTCACCTTTCATTAATCAAGCTATAATTTTAAGAAGAGGCATCTTGTTAGTTGGGCAATGATCTAGTCTTTATAAACTTGAGTTTGATTGGCATTAATTACACTTTTTTAGTTCTGTGCTTAATGAGCTCTGCATCAGTCATTCCTTTACTTGGCCTGGAATCATTGTCAGACTGATAATTATATAATTACTTTGTCATTCTGTTTTCATTCTGTTTATCCCCTTTATATGTTGACAAAACATTGCATTTCTTTTACTAATCCAGAAATTTGCTAGATTTTGAATAGGCATTAAAAGTCAATGATAATAAATACGGCTTGTTTGAAATGTACAGAAGGAACATATTTTGGCCCTCCTCATTTTTTGATGCCTATATTTAACAGCTGCTGCTTGGCATCTTCAATTTTTGGAAAGAAAGTGACTCATCATCTCATGAACACAGTAAATCACTTGGCTCTTAGCAAAATAACAGGTAAGCTACTATATAGTGAATTTATTGGTGTTAATTTTTCTGCCCTTTTTTTCTATTAATGGAGAAATCCCATTGTTGGAATTCCCTACATCTCTACCCATGCATTACAGAGTTTTCTGAACTTTGGGGAAGGATATTGTAGTTTTAACTATAATTTTTTTTTAAAGCAGATGGTCAGAGCCTTAACCCTGTGACCCTTCCCTATCAGTTTTCCAGAGTTTCCAGCTTCTGCTTCAAATTCATTACGTTGGTTACCAGTTTCTTCTCACAGTCATGTATGCTAGACAGCAGCTTTTGCTTCCCAAGCTTCTTTCTCCATATTTTTTTTCAGATGTGGTTGTATTTTTCTAATGTAGCCTATTTTCTTTATTATTGGAGATATTTGCAACTTGTTTTCTGTTACTGTTTAAAAAGAAAAGCTTTCTATTAGTTTAATACTGGTGATAATGGTTTTCCGGTTCTTTTGGTGATTTGGTGTCCTAAAGAACAGCTGCTACAAAGTGATCTTCTGGTGTGTTAGAACATTGATCTATAAATACTTAGGGGCATTTTCTTAAGGACTGAGAGTTACAAGATGTTATTTCCTTCTTCCTTTTGGGTCACTGATGCTTTCTAAAATATAAATTTGAATCAATGACCTTCACTATTCCCATGAAGACTTTCCACCAGCATTTACTAAAACCAAATAGGTCAAAAATACTAATTGAAGGGAAACAATGGATCATATTACCTTAGCACTAGAATATGTTGCAAATGAAGTGCTCTATTAATTAAGCCTTTGCTTAATTTTATTTTTATCAATGTCATTTTGTGTGTAACCGGTCTTTTCATTCATTCCTTGTTCAAACTATTCTGTGTATAAAATTTTGTATTGCTTTTGTACCTCTCTAAGCAGTCTGCCTCCTAGGCAGTTATTCAGCCTGAATCAATCCTTATTATACCATATTTATTTGGCAAAGAAGGACTGATAGCCTCAAAAGCAAAACCATTCACTTTCATCACTCATCTAGCCACTACTTCATGTTCAGATCTTTAGCCTTCTGCCTTTCTTTGTTTATAAGAGTTGAGATATTGCCACAGAAGTCACTTTGATATTCAGAGTTACTCTAAAGTCTTCTACGGACATTCGTGCTAAGAAGTCTTTTTTAGTGCTGGAATAATATCACACTGTCCCGCTGCTGTCCTGTCCCCATTGAGGGCTATTGCTCTTTGCAGTATGGCTTCTCTCAGGCACCGTGATGTGTTCCTGGCTGCCTGGAGGCGCCTCCATGAGCACCTCACTGTGCCTTTTGGACCTCCCCAGCCGTGTCCTGGAAACCTCTCTTTTCTTTCCAGTCCAGGTGACCTGGAACTGACTGACTATTTAATGCCTTGCATTCATTTTTCCTCTTATGCTCATCCTCGAGTACTTTCAGACACAGACAGTGTTGCTTATCCCTCAAGACAATTTTGCAGTGCTTCCCAAACCTTAGTGTACCACTTGGTTGCTCGAGGTCCATCCTTGTTCCTTTTTTACACAGAAAAAAAAAAAAAAAAAAGTGAAGAAAACATGACACATCCACAGCTCAAAGCCACTGCCATCACCCGTGGAGCAAAGCTGCCAAGGAAAAGAGCCACTTTCAGTCATTTTTCAGACTCCTTTGTTCGTTAGTCACAGTTTTGACAAGCTGCTAACTCTCTCTAAGATTCACTCCATCTCCATGCTAGAAAGAATGACAAATCACTCAAAGTTTAGGCAACAAGTTGATCAAAGTCTCAGCAGTGATAATGCTGCAATTTTTAGTGGTGGTAACAACTCCAGCCTCCTACCAAAATAGCTTGTCAGCTCTGCTTCATTCAGGTCTGCAAACCCCCCAAAAACACAGACAGTCAAATAAACTGGCAGACAAATAAAATGCCTCAAACAGGAGTGCGTTTGACATCAAAGACTGAGCTCCCCACAT
The DNA here is from genome assembly GCA_026546715.1 of Gallinago undulata. NCBI lineage: Eukaryota > Metazoa > Chordata > Aves > Charadriiformes > Scolopacidae > Gallinago > Gallinago undulata. Next base: position 6,771,985 of record JAOTQQ010000052.1, on the reverse strand, counting down.
CTGCCAATATATATTTTATTTGCTGCACCCGTTTGCTGCTGGTGCCACTTGCTGGTTTCCTATTCCCATCTCTGCACTGCTGCACTCAATATTGATGACTTTGAAACTTCAAAAAAGCAAACTTTATAGCTTTTCTGAGTGGTTATAACTTGGGTTTTAATGCATGTATAGAGCCAGATTTTGGCTACGTAAATTCTGGACTCCCAGAGTCACTTGAGTGAGTATCCCCATTTAGGAGATAACGACTTTCAAAGTGCGTTTGATATCCCTTGGCAATCTTTTTTTTATGAGGATACTTTTTGCTTGTTTTTTAATACTGCTTATGTCACGCAGTGGAGGAGACAGCAGTGGTATAAAACGAGGAGGTAATGCACAGTAAAGTGGAGAGAGCTATTAAGTGATTCTCTTCAAATAGGAAGGTTTACCTTGGAAAATTCGCATACTAATCATAGCTCAGGGACACACATGGCTTTATTAAAATGAAAACACGTTACTGAAGAGCATGAACTAAAAAAAAAAGGAAAAAGGAAATCATCTTGTGCTCCAGTGACCAACCATTATGCTGTGTAAATACATGATCCCATATGTGCAAACTGTTGTTAGCAAACATTTGTGTAGAGTTTTTTTATAGCAATTTTAGGAGACTTAAATAAAGGATAGTGTTTCTTAGCTAATAAAGAATCTTTCTGATTTTTTTATGGACTCCAATTGCAAGCAATTAGATATGCATATAATAGTATCACTGTCAGTACCAGTATGGGTTCTTTACCCATCAACAATTAAACTTTCTCTGCAAATAACTCTCAAACCATCAGAGTGAAATTTGGATTTTATGTCATGGTACAAGCTCTGACATTTCAGTAGTTATTTTTAGCCTGGAAATGTAAAAATGTTCGGTTGTAATTCCAAGGCAAAGAGGATATTGTATATTTCTGGAATGAAACTCTTGGTGTTGTTCTGTTGACCACCTTTTGAGGTAAGCCAGTGTTATATTTCAAGCTCCCATTTTATTGTTGTCATGTTAGACAGATGCACTCGATCTTGAACGATACACTGTGGACTCTCCCTCCCTTCTCGCTGTGTCTGCTATTGCCTTGACTCGGGATCCTCCCACACCGTGAACTCGGCTGACCAAGCGAGCTATAATAACAGCTTTCTTCTCTAAGTGAGTATTCACTTTTTCAGGATAATCATGACGATTAAATCCTACCTGTGTTTTCCACGTGAAATAAGAATTTTCTGAAAATCTAGTCCAGGATTTCTTTGTGTGCCATAAATTCATTATTTCGGTATCTTTTTCAGAGCAAAGCAATGCAATAGTAAATCAGCATTTTCGCAGACAGTTCTTGATGTTGTCTGCTGCACTTGCTGTTTTATCACATGAATCAAAGATGTAGCATTGAAACTCCAAATGACAACTCACACTCTTTCAGCTAAAAACTAATATACTGAAGAAAGAGGAGAAATCAAAGAGAAAATGGGGATGAATCGGACTGAAATAGCAGAACTCTATAATGGTAAGTCTGGTTTCACACATATTGAGCAAATATACATCAAAGTTAGCAGCTCTAAATGTAATAGTAGCCTTCTCATCTGCCAACCGTTACAGCAAAACAGAGCACACAAAACACTTTTTTTCTGTATGGAGATGTTAATTAAATATATCTGTTTTTTATCTACACAATGCCATTCCTCAATAATTGAGTGAATATTGTGTGAAACACAATCCAATATATTTCCCACTTTACTCTGCTCTGGTGAGACCTCATCTGGAGTACTGTGTGCAGGTCTGGAGCCCTCAATATAAGGAGGACATAGACCTGTTGGAACAGGTCCAGAGGAGGGCCACAAAAATGCTCAGGGGGTTGGAGCATCTCTGCTCTGAGGACAGGCTGAGGGAGCTGGGGTTGTTCAGCCTGGAGAAGAGGAGGCTCCAAGGAGATCTAATAGCGGCCTTCCAGTACCTGAGGGGGCTACAGGAAGGCTGGGGAGAGTCTGTTCACAAAGGCTGGCAACGACAGAACAAGAGGTAACGGGTATAAACTGGAGAAGAGCAGATTTAGATTAGACATTAGGAGCAAGTTCTTTACTATGAGGGTGGTGGAACACTGGAAGAGGTTGCCCAGGGAGGTGGTTGAGGCCCCTTCCCTGGAGACATTCAAGGTGAG